>OY776111.1:185900583-187100583 GCA_963675035.1 Allygus modestus | reverse complement strand
GATTGAAGGTTGCATATTGTTGACTGCAGAGAATTTTAAAGGATATTTTATGCATGAGGTACAAATTTAGTTGTCATCATTGCTGACTATGTCCAAGCGTCTGCAGACTCTGCATTTTTGATACGCGAGGGCTTCCAAATTATGCCTAAACCTCTCAGCATACTCCTCATCAGTTTCATGTGCAGTCTCCTGACGATGGTACCGGGATGCATTTACGGTGCGTCGTCCAAGATTTGCACCTCCTCTCCGTAAACGTGGCATTTCATTCACTTACAAAGGTAAACAAACCACTAAAATAAACAAAACAACAATTTCACAGAAAACTACTGTATTTACAAACAGCTGATAGTATCAGTCTGCATTTAAATTTGATCCTTATAACAGCTGTATAATCAACACACAGTAAACAAACCAAATAAAATATTTCTCCTATTAAAATAACATGGTAACTTTAAAGGGCCGTAGGGCAGAACCCTTATGTCCGATTTGGACCATTTCAGATTTATACCTTCCCATAGATCGTTACTATGACCGAGCAAAATTTCGTGAGGATCACTCCAGCCGTTCAGGAGGAGTACGTGTAAATAAAAAGCCAGAGTGTAGTATAGGAGCTCCGCTCAATAAATGGTTTACATTCATAGTTAATACCACTTTTGAGCATATTAAGGAACTAATGCACCGGTTTTAATTTGACGTGTGCTGCCAACCCTGAGCGTGTAAGGAAATAATCTAAATAAATAGATTTATTCCACTCAGCAAGTACAGTCAATTGTTCCAATGTCGCGTCGTAATGCTTTACTTTGCCGCTTCAAACGTCAGCTTTCGTAGATCAGTCAATAGCGCGCCAGTCTATATGACAGACGAGCCGGGTTCGAATCCAACCAGCGCCGTCAAAATTTTTGTAACGTGTTTATAAACGGTGTCACTAAGCTCTGTTTTACTAATAATACCGATATTTATTTTAGGTCAACTATAGGGATTGCAATATCTATAGGCCTTTGCGAATTCTCAAAAGCCTTATGTCTTAAACATTTTAAAACCATTTATCCAATACAAAATGATAGTTTTAGGCCTACTTATTTCTGATGTTTTTGAACCTAATAGAATGCTTTCATTAGGCTACTAAGGTTTAGGCCTAAGTAAACAATTACATTGTTAAGATTATAAAATACTAAAGAGTATCTGTGTATGCATAGTACAGTCAATTGTTCCCATGTCACGTCATAATGCTTTGCTTTGCCGCTTCAAACGTCAGCTTTGTAGATCAGTCGATAGCGCTAGATTATGTGTATAAAATATTAGTTAATTTCACTGATTGTTGAATTAATTTGTTTCTTCTTAAAATTTGCTACAAGAAAAATAATTGGAAGGAAATAGCAGATTAAAAAGTACATTTTATACATGTTTAGCACCATCTGCCTAGCTCTAAACTCACCACGAATGGAGGTGCATCCGTCGAGTATCGATGGGCAAAAAATAGTTAAAGTGAAAATAATTTACTATTTACTTTAACCAGCAGCTAGAAGTAGAAAAAATTAAATATTTCAAAATCTATTTTTTACCCCAAAAAAATATATTGAGTACTGAAGTAAGGCTTTGCCCTGGAGTCACTGCTTGGGAAGGGCTAAGGTAATTTAAAAAGATTTTATACCGAGTCCATCATGTTTCAATTTTTAAATACATCTACATTGCCTTTTTTTGCAATTTGAGGATGTTATCTAGGTTAGCTTTAGATGTTGTGCCATGTACAAAAATAGGTAACAAATGCTATGTGTGAATAAAATAAGGAAAATATATATTTTTGTAATACTGATCGTTCTTGTTTATTATGAGTTCTAAGTGATTACCCCAGCAAAGGTGTCCATCAAAGTTTAACCCTAAATATTTTGTGTAATTTACCTGTTCAATAGTTTTCTCTTCATTCAAAAAATCTGGGGATACTGATTTAAAATTTTGTTGTTTATTTCAACAAATATAAAATATTCCGAGGGGTATGATTCTAATTCATTACCATCAACAACGTGAATCTGGTAGCTGCCCTTTTTTCCATCAGCAGATTATTTGACGCAAAGCAGATTACTTGACGTTCAGCTTAAGTTAGGAAATTAAATATCACTGCATCATCTTAAAAGGAGTGAACAAATTGTAGAATGGTATTTGATAATAATAGCTGTTCCTCATTAACACAAAACAATGAATTTAAACATGGTGTTGGGCATATTTATTGCCTAAAAATTGTTATTTAACATTTAACTATTTTCAAGATTTAAATTAAATGGTTGAGTGGTAAAAAGTTTGCCTGCAAATTTGAGTAGTAGGCACTCTTAATGTTCTTACATAAGTTAAATTAACTTTGTATAGTTGAACATAAATAATCATTGCTAGGTTAACTTATAAAAGATAACATTTTATTTACCTGAAGACAGATCCACTTTGAAAACACCATAGTAAGCATCAGCCACATACATATTCTTTTTGTCATCAAAACTGATACCAAGAGGACGACCACATAATTCTGATTCATACAGACCATCTGAAAATTTAACCTTCAATTAATTAAATAGATAAACCAAAATATGGTAAACATTTTTTAGAAAATATAAATCAAAACTGGTACCATATCCTTCATTGTTCATGCAAGCAACATTGTATAAAATCTCATTTTTTAAGTCTTTTTGACAAATTGTTTTTTTCCTAGAAGGAAAGGAAGTGGCAGGAAGGGAAAAGATGGCAAACAGAAGGAATTTAAATACAGTAAATATCTGTAGGGGCTCATGAAACAGTAGGATGTTAAGAGCTTTATTCTAAAAAAACTATTAGGGCCTAGATTTAATATTCAAAAATGTACATTGAAAAAAAAAGTTGATAGATTAAATCAAAATATAGTAAAATGTATTCATTCTTCATTTGTTAAAGGGTCTCAAATGTTTCTAAACTGTAAATGCTTCTAAGTTTATTTTGGATTGGATGGTTTAGAAAGCTCTAGTTAAAACTTAAATGAAAGTACGATTCCATTCAGAGGTTACAAAACCTGGTTTGTCAAGACTTAATATTTCTGCATATCGTTAGTTTTTGGAAAGCAAATCTTCATGAAAACACCTTCTTCATTATAACAACGGTGTTATTAAATTATATTCATAAAAAGAATCTTCTTTGTTAATATAACATCAAGTAATGTCATAGCATAAAAGATAAAAATTACAAAAAAACTAAACTAACATTCCATCTATTAGAACGGTTGCAGCTCGGAGGGTTAAGGTCCATACCCCTTCAACTCTGCCACAGGCAGGTGAACTCTCCATGAGTTGCACATATAAACCACCGACTGTGACAGGATTTGAACCCACGATCCAAGTTTTACCCCCTGCCGGGAAGGTAGCGCCTTAGACCGCACAGCCACTTATCAGACTAGCAGCTGTAGCGGACCCGTGGTTTTAGAGCCTAGGCGCTGGACGAATAGTTCAATATGTGTCTGCAAGGTTAAACTACATGTCAGACGCAGACTCAGACTGAGCTTGTAACAGTACAATCACTTATGCAGCAATTAACAATGTTTTTTTTTAGACAGGTTCAAAGGACAATATTTACGGTACATAGCACTGAAAGAGTTAACTAAATGGCACTTGTAGAAACACTGGACCCTCAAACTAATAGTTTGTACAATATTTCCTCAAACTAATAGTTTGTACAATATTTCCAAGAAAAATGCAGAGAAATTTCAATATAAAATTGAATATATGCTATTTATGAAAGGTTTTAAGGGAAATATTGTTGGAGTTAATGGGTCCAACTCAATTAGGACTCACACAAAAATACAAAAATAAAATGAGTGCCAGACTTCCAGACCAATGTTTCCTTAGAATTATAACCACCATAAGTCACGGTCATAAGACCATGACACACTATAAAGTAACTAGTGAACACTTATTAGCTAGCTAATTTAAAGATCTTAACGTTAGATCCAGAAATGAGAACTTTAACATGGAAAAAGGGTACTGCGATAATATTTCAACAAACCATGAAAAATAAAAATATATTTTCACTCACCGCACTTCTTTCCAAATTTTACTACTGGCACGATCTTTTCCCCTACAATTTTAACCACATAACCTCCTTCCAATGTTGTATATAAAATGCCATTGTAAACTTCCATATGTTCTGGCCCTTTTATTTCATTGGTAAACAGTTTCTCTGCACCATTCAGTTTTTCATTCATACCAAGAGCCCCTTCTAATGGTAGGGAAGGTGTTATACTGGAACAGAAAAAATCATAATTTGTAATTTACTTCAACGTTGTAAATTTTATATATATAAAATAAGAAATTTGTATTAACCATATTGATCATTTTACCAATGAAATGGGTTTTGTAAATGTTGCAAAAACATCAAACTTACATTCATGTACATATCATAAACCATCTTTTTGCATCACCAAAAAAAAAATATATATATATATATAAACAGAGTGTCCTGGAACTCTAATGGAAAGATAGAAAGTTGAAATTTGATATGATGATGTAAAAATACACTTTAAATGAGTGTAAACAATTTCAATGTCTTAAGCCAAACCATTTCAAGATGGCTCATTAAAAACTGTAATTGCAAATATCTTGAAAATGGCTAATATTTTTAAATAAGTCAAAGGATCATAAAATATACAACTATTAATAACAAATCTTATGCCACCTTGATTAGGAAAATCTAATGATAAATAACGAAAATCAATATAATTTCAACCATACCGTATTACCATACCTATTACAATGTTTAACATTAAGGTGCCCACACACGTACCGGCAGGCCTGTCAGTTCTGCCTGAACAGTCCACCGGAGGCCGGCAGCCTGTTGGACTGATCACACCATACACGTTCAGTTAAATCGAGGCCGGCAAGCACTACGTGACAGTTGAAGTTGTGAGTTATTGACATTTAATGTATTTATATTTTTAAATAAAATGTCCTACAATGATGATGATGCGAACGCTATTTTAGGTTTATTGGTAGGGTTGGAGGCAAATAAAATACTGCGAAAAAATGTGAGTTTTGGTCGAAAAGGTGGTTTATGGAGAGGGAAATGTACTCACACGTAAATATGATAAGCGAGTTAAGGGATAACTTTCATCGTCACTCAAGCTGCTTATAGAAATACGTGGGGTTTCCTGGTCATCCAAAAACTGTAGAAGGTTGCAGTACCAACTTTTTGGTATATACATATACATTTTCTAAAGAAGAACCGGACCTTTTATAGAATCTCTCACTTTTTTTAGTTATTTTCTGTAGCTGCCTCTCAAGTTGTTATTTTTTTTTTTCAAAACATTAGCTTTCGTATAATTTGCATCAACCTGTTGGCAATTATGTGTAATTTCCATATCGATGGTTTCCACACATCCAGTAGCCGTCAGTAAGCCGCTTCCCTCTTCGTCTTATCGTGATATTCTGGCGATTTTATTTTCCATAGGCACTTTTTCCTTTTGTAAATACTAATAAAATCCTCGATATACTGATTTTCCTTTTCACGTGGCATTTTAAACAATGCATCAACAATTTAAGCTGCCACTGGCGGCCGGCGGCCTCTCGTCGCGCCCCACACACGTACCGGCTGGACTGAACAAACGTCCGGCCAGCGGGATGGACGAACATATTTTCGTTCGATCACCAGCCGCCTGTTCAGTCTTAACTGACAGCCAGCCGGAACTCACACACAGTCCAGCCGCCGGTCACAGGCGGACTGTTCAGGCAGAACTGACAGGCCTGCCGGTACGTGTATGGCCACCTTTACATATGCGACGGTTTGCATAATTAATCAGCTGTTTTCTGTCCACTTCATGTTATCAGTCAATCAGTTGTTTATAATAATATATTGTGGATGAAAGAAGGAGAGTAAACATTATCTGTTGAGCATTTACAATTCTTGTTAATTGATCTTTTAGTGAATTTCCCTATAGGGAAGAAGCTATTACCGTAGTCGGCATGGTGAGACCTAGGCCCAGGACCATGATAACTATTCGTTTCGACGTCCCCAGACCCCAAAAACACCATTCGTTCGATACTGTATATATATACAGTATATATATGTGTCCGTGAGCACGATAACTATCATAAAAATGATCCGATTTTGATGAAATTTGGTATAAACGTGTAAAGCAACATTTATGAATTTAAGTTCGAAAACCAGCCAGATCGCTTTATCCGAAGGGGTATTTTGGGGGTTTTGTACCTCAAAAATGGGTTTTTTGAATTTTTACACATAATTTTTGAAATTGTTTTAGTTTTAGCGAATTTCCCCTATAGGGAAGAAGCTATTACCGTAGGTCTCATGGTAAGACTTAAGCCCGAGACCATGATAACTTTTTGTTTTGAGGTCCCCAGATGTCCAAAACACTATTCGTTCAAATTTATATATATGTATATATATATCTATATATATATATATATATCTATATATATATATATATATCTATATATGTGTCCGTGAATGCGATAACTTGAGTAAAAAACGTCCGATTTCGATGAAATTTGGCTCAAATGTGTAAAATGACATTCATGACTTTAAGTTCGAAAACCAGAAAAATCGGACCATGGGAAGGGGGGTTTATGGGGGTTTAAAATTTTCCAAAAATCAGTTTTTTGCATTTTTTACCCTAAAATTTTTAAAACACTTAATTTTGGTTTTGACCATGTAATAGAGCTTAAAAAAACAAATAATATGGTATTTTGAATTATTAACCTAGGTTAAGTGGTTGCGGAAAAAATCCAAAAAACATGCTCATAAAATCTCCCATGTTAATCTTATGGGAATACGGTTTTTGGCTTTTCCTCAGTTAATTTTACTTTAAACTTCACATTTTATTTTACCAATCACTTCAGCTCCACAAAACAATCATTTTGGTGTTTAAATTGTGATTCTACGTCAAACCGTTGCAGAGATATTCAAAGTGCTAAACACAGTACGTTGTCCAATGTTATCCTTATGGAGAATAAATAAAATTTGATATCTTGATTATTTATGAATGTATATTGATGAAATTTGATATGTGGCTTTATGTTGTACTGGTATATTGATAATTGCACCAAAAATAAATGTTTTGTTGGTTGTCCCCGTAGCAGCTAACCTGCATACTCATCCCTAATGTTATTCTTATGGAGAATAAGTAAAGTTTTATATCTCCCTTAATTATGAACATAAATTAATAAAACATGGTAAGTAGCTTCACCTGGTTCAGTTATATTGATAATTGCATAAAAAATCATTTCTTATCTTCCTCGTTGCAGCAAACCTGCGTACTCAGTCCTAATGTTATTCTTATGGGGAATAAATAAAATGTAACAAATCACTTATTTATGAATGTATTTTTGTCAAACTTGGTGAGTGGCTTTATGTACTAGTGAGAAACATATCAATGCATTGGAAATTCGCTGAGTACGCAGGTTTGCTGCGACGGGGGTATTTACCATTGTATTCAGCTTAAAAAAACACACAATTTGGTATTTTGATCATTCCTCTACGTCAATTGGTTCCCGAGATATTGAAAGTGCTAAACACAGTACGTTGTCTAATGTTATTCTTATGGAGGAAAAGAAAAATTTTATATCTCGCCTATTTATGAACGTATACTGACGAAACTTGGTATACGGCTTCATCTGGTTGGGTTCTATTGATATTTTTTCAAAATAATAATTGTTTGCCAAAGGCTCCCGTAGCAGCAAACCTGCATACTCAGCCCCATGTTATTCTTATGGATAATAACGAAATGCTATGTCCCTCTTAATTATAAACATAAATGAATAAAAACTGGTATATGACTTCACCTAGTTGAGTTATATTGATATTAGCATAAAAACCCATTTTTTGTGTTCCTTGATGCAGCAAACCTGCATACTCAGCCCCAATGTCATTCTTATGAAGAATAATTAAAATTGTATATATCGCTTATTTGTGATTATATTTTTATGAAACTTGGTAAGTGGCTTTATAAAGTATTAAGACATTTATATCTCCATTAGAAATTAGCTGAGTATGCAGGTTTGCTGCTACGGGGGTATTTATTATTTTGATGGATCTTTTTATTGCTGGAGGCCCGTTCACAAAAATCACCTTTTTTTTTAAATAATATGATCATAGGCTTACAATACTGTGTGATTTACTTGTTTTAGAAAATTTTTCATACAGGGAATAACCTATTACCATGAATGGCATGGTAAGACTTCAGCCCGAGAATATGATCTTTTTGTTTTGAGATCCCCATTTGTTCAAACTTACAAGTAAATATTTGTGTCCGTTATTAACTGTCATAAAAAAGGTCCGAACTTGATGAAACTTGGTACAGATGTGTAAAGCAGTATCATCTAATTGAACCATTTCAAAAATCAGACTACATCTACTAAAAGAGGGTTTTATACTCAAGCATTTTTCTTTTTTCTTTTATTTTATATATAAAATCTTGTAATATGCCATTCGCGGAAAACCAGCGTACTAAGAAAATTTAAAATGCAACTATAAATACCTAACTAAAATACTAAGCCACATTCCACGTTTTATCCAAATATATTCATAAATAAGCGTGACATAAAACTCAACTAAATCTCCATAAAAATAACATTACACTGACTACGCAAGTTAGCTGTAACAGCGGTCCCCAAAAAGTGAGGTATTAGGCAAAAAACACTGGGCCACAACTAAATAAAGCCACATACCACGTTTCATTAAAATATACTTATAAATGAGATATAACATGTGATGTACTTTCCAGTGGACAACCTAGTGTGTTTAGCACTTTTGAATATATCTGCAATGGATGGGTGTAGAACTACAATTGACACACCAAAAATATTGGTTTTTAGAGCTGAACTCAATGGTAAAAACAAAAGTGAGGTTGTAACCAAAATTAACCGGGTAAAAGATTTAAAACACACACACGGACACACACACGGACGCACGCACGCACACACGGACGCACGCACGCACGCGCGCACACACACACACACACACACACACACACACACACACACACGCACACACACACACACACACGCGCACACACACACACACACACACACACACACACACACACACACACACACACACACACACACACACACACACACACACACACACACACACACACACACACACACACACAAAGGGGCCTATATGTAAATTTGACACAAACACACATACATATAGGCTATATAAATTTGAACTAATGGTGTTTTTGGCATCTGAGGATGTCAAAACGGAAAGTTATCATGGTCCTGACTAATACTTTAATAAATGGTATTTTAAGGGTGAAAGGATCGAGGTGGTTAATAGTTACAAATATTTAGGTTTGACTCATACCAAAATTGATATGGGAGCAGAATTTAAAAGAAAAATGTGCATCTTCAAAATTAGCAATAAATTGTGTTTGGAGAAACTTAATAAAAAATAGTAAAGTTCCGATAAGCAAAAAGTTTGCTGTTATTTTTCCATTGTTCGTGCAAATTTATGTTATGGGTGTCAAATTTGGGGTTTTGAAGAAAATAATTATGTGGAAAGAGTTTTGAGATACTTCATTAAAAGGACTTGCCTAACAATACACTAAATTATGCTTTATATTTGAACCAGTTTATAAAAACAATATATTTTTACCCTAAGTATGCATTTACATTATATCATCCATGTTTTAAGTCTTCCTGAGGCTAGGCTGCCAAAGCTTTTGGCTAGGGAAATAATTAAGGAAACAAATTTTTTGGACTAAAAACTGGGAAATATTGGGGCAAAGATTTGGACTAGAAATATTAATGAGAGGGCAATCTGTAGAGGAAATTAGGAATCAGCTGTTATCGGTATTGGAGGCGGTGCAGGGGGGAAGCAGGCAGGCATGCGTCGAGCGCCAATTGCAGGGCGCCACCGTACCACATATCCCTCGCTAGAATTCAATCTTGGCGATAACTCGATCTTTCTGATAGTATGCCGGACTCTGTGATGAAGTGGGTTTTTAAGGCACACACCGAGTCGATAAACTTAAATTATAAGCCTTGGATGAGGGGCAAAGTATTTATATGCTCTCTCTGTAACCATATGGAAAATGAGGACATATTTCATTTTGAAGCTAGATGCCCCATTTTGACACAAATTAGGGGAAAAGTGGTTACATAGGGTCGGGTTATCTCGCCAAGAATTTGTTTTGTGAATGGATCGGATTGGTGTGGCCTTGGTAATTTTCTGAGAGAAGCTTGGTTTTGCAGATGGGTTTTAGTTTTAGAATTTAATTATTTTGAAGAGTAGAACAAAAATTAAAAACAAAATATATATAGCCTATCTTTATATATAAATGTTTGATGGTCTTGCCAATGATGGTTTTCTTTTATATTTGTATTTATAGTTATAAGCATGTTAAAGTATTTTTTTGTCTCTTTTTGTTTATAATAATAAAGAGGGAAAAATAAAGTTTTAATATTTTGTAGAGAACACATTATTGTTATGTTTTTGCTTATTATTATTTGCTTATTTGTTATGTTTATGTTTTTGCCTGCTGTTGTTAAATTCAAAAGTAGTTTCAGAAATACATATTAAGATTCCAACCCTGTAAAGTGTATATGGATTTCAGTTCCCTGTGTGGAACATGATAACTGTAATAACTGATATTGTTCTCAATGAAAACAATATCAGTTAAAGTGTATGGATTTCAGTTCCCTGTGTGGAACATAATAGCTGTAATAACTGATATTGTTTTAATAAAGCACTTTTATAATTTCATTTCAAAACACGATTGCGCACCAAAAACAATCACTTTTGCTCCTTGTGATGAAAACCACTATTTCCCTGATGAGGAATTTCGCTAAAAAATCAAATTTTAATTTGCAACATTGCATTCAGCTTAAAAACAAACAACTAAGTATTTTTAATCATTGCACTACATCAACTCGTTACTGGTACATTAAAATTGCTATACAAAGTACTTAGTCTAATGTTTTTCTTTTGGAGAATAAGTACAATTTTATATCTGGCTTACTTATGAACATATACTGTATTCTGATAAAACTTGGTATGCGGCTTAGTCTAAAAATGATCGATCAACATCCGTGTAAAACACCCCTGTAGCAGCAAACATGCTTGCAAATCCCTATGTAAGTGAGGTAGAAAATAGACATGCTGTTGAATGATTTCCTAACTGGGAGTAAATATAATAATTCCCTTATTATTTAGCATTATTGGAGGACACTAGGTATATGGCTTCATTTGGCTGAAGTGTAGTAATATTTGGGTACTTTGGTATTATACGGATGCCACTATTTTTGGAGGTTAAATTTTTACCGGATACAAAGGATAACTACATAATTCGAAAAAACGTACTTTTATTGACTTACTGTAAAAATTTTACATCATTCTGATGAGCGGTCTTTGTGTTGTGCCTCCCAAAAGGCAGCGATGTCCGCTAGGATCGTGTTGAATGCGTCGCCGCCGCTAGCAGCCACACCCGATCGCCACATGTACTCCGCCAAATATACAGCGCGCTGCGGCAGTTATGTTAGGATGGGTTATCATAAAAATACGTACGGTTTCCTCTTAATTTCGAGGTAAATCCCACACCAAAAGAACGTCACTCATTATGAAAACAAATGTAACGTAGTGCACGGCAATAAATCACTCATGACACTGACCCAGATACAGACGGTGACAGGTGATGCGCGCGCTCCGGTCAACGACCTGACCTTGGCCTATTTGGAGGGGGTTTGGCAGCCGGAAGTATGACTCATCAGGTATCATTCGATTTGTAACGAAACAAGGAAAGTCCTACAATCATTTTTATGATAACCCATCCTAACATAACTGCCGCAGCGCGCTGTATAAGTGTGGCATCCGTATAATACAAAAGTACCAATATTTGTATAAAATTTATGTTTTTTCGTCCTTGATGCAGCAAACCTGCGTAATCCAATGTTATTCTTACGGAGTAAATACAATTTTTTATCGCTTATTTATGAATATATTTACATGTGGTTCAACAACAGTCCTTGGGGTCGATTTGGAAGACAGGCATAGTTTTTCTGAGCAAGTGAGGAAAACTGTTGTGCTGTGTGATGTAAAACTGTTGTTGGTAAATTGGGGCTGTTATACAGATTGTGGTTTGGCCTACATGTTTATATTAAACTTACTGTACTAAGTTGACTTGGCTGATCCAAGAAAATGTTAAAATCTTTAAAAGTGAAATAAATTATTTACTTCAAGTCCAGTTTAACTTTTAAATTGATAGGAGGGGCCTAGTGGTTATTTTAATTGCATATAAAAACCTATTTAAAATTGTACGAGTAAACTTGTCGCGGCTTCGCTAGCAATCATCATTTATAAACATTGTGTTACCGTTCCAAAGCCAACATGGCCTGCTGATTAACTGTGTTTACTCTATCCAGCTGATTCCTTAAAACTTATAGTTATTTCCCAATGTTAAGCTTATAGGAAAAAACTCCACTTTAAAGGGCCCCAGGGCCTCACTCACAAATTATTTCTCTTTAAAAAAGTTTCCTGCACAACTTCACGTTAGGCTCTTTCCAATGACACCAAAAACATGAAAATCGGTTCAGTAGTTTAGGAGGAGTGATTGTCACAAAAAACCTGCTCGCCTATTAAATAAGTATATATATATATATATATATATATATATATATATATATATATATATATATATATATATATATATAGATTAAAATTCTAAAACTTGTTCGAAAACTGTGTAGAAATTCTTTGTTTAAAATTCATTGTTGATGATGGTGAGTTTATGTTGTTTAAGAGATTATTGAGGTCATTTTCCATCGCTGATTAGTAAAAACAAGTTTCACGACGTTTCGAGATCTGGAATCTGATCCCGTCATCAGGTGAGAAAAATACCTAGAACATAACAAAATTACACAAAATATTAAAGGCACAATCCATACAAGGCTGGAAAAAACAAAAATGCTCTGTTTTAGCTTTTTGTTTTTCAATTAATAAAATTTAAAAATAGGTACAATACAAAGGTTGATTAGCCTAGCCTATTTTAACCAATTCCACTTGCCTGTATGATTCAAATTTCATCTCAGGAGGAATACCAGGAATAAATGTGATTGCTAGAGCCAGAATAATTAGTTTGAGGAAAATAGTATAAGCTCTTGAGAGAACACCCATTTTTCCTGAAAATAAACAAACCATTGTTATTTTTATAAATGTGTTTATAATCACATTAAGGAAGTCATTAGAAGATTATTATTTACATGACCAACCCATCAATCAACTAGGTGTACGCTCATTCCTCGCCTATAAGGATAATTGAAACACATGATCAAAATTAAATTGAGTTTCATAAAAAAATTCAATATCTGATTTGAGTAACATCATCAGAATACATTCCGTTATCATTTAACTGCCACCAGAATCCGGGTTTTATGTCTATATAGCTATAGTTTTAGTCACTTCTCCCCTAAGAATCAATTATCGCGGTAGCTGAGAGGGTATCGCACTGGCTCTTGGAGCATAAGGTCGCAGGTTCGGATCCCGCCGCCGACCTAACATTTTATCCGTAGAAAAACATACTTACATTTATTACTTGTTTTTATCAAAGTAAATGTTGTATAAATCCGTAAATTTATTTATTTTTAAAATAAATTGAAGATTTCAGGCATGGTTTGTTGTTAGGATTGGCATGGGTGCGTTATCTTAGAACAAACAGAGTATTTTGGGCTAAGCAGTGACTTTAGCAGTGTGGTTAATGTAACTTTTAAGAGAACAGCGAGTTTCCTATATGAACTAATGTTAACAATTTCTATAGGCCAAGTCAAAATATCCTTAAGGATTAACAATAAGTCGTCAGGTCCAGTTATTTAGATGAAAAAATGAGGTGTCAATATATTGTTTTAATAACCTAGGCTATCATGAAATTAAATGCTGTAAACATGGGTTGGCCCAAGTCTGTACATGAAACTTCTAAAATGACAAGTAGCCTAAGTGTATATGCCTACATTTTATAGTCATAGGTCCAAGTTTATGATGAAAAAAGCTCACTATAATCCAAACCTAGGAGATGTCAAATCATTTCAGATAACCTGTACAAAAGGCTTAGTTTGGTTAGAATAGTTTAAAGCATTTGTTTTGGTTCGCTACAACATTCCTGGTAATGTTTAAAGTATTTTACAACAGTTGTATTTTACAAAATGATATTTCAATATATTGTTTCAATAGCCTAGGCTATCATGAAATTAAATTCTATAGACATGGGTTGGTCCAAGACCGTACATGAAACTTCTAAAATGGCAAGTAGGCTAAGTGTATAGGCCTAAATTTTATAGCCATAGGTCCAAGTTTATGATGAAAACAGCTCACTATAATCAAAACATAGGATTTGTCAAATCATTTCAGATAACCTGTATAAAAGGCTTAGTTTGGTTAGAATAGTTAAAGATTTTAGTTTGGTTCGCTACAACATTCCTGGTAATGTGTTTAAAGTATTTTACAACAGTTGTATTGCCCGTTTAATATCAGCTTACTCTTACTGTAATCCAACCCTAGGCTATGACAAATCATTCAAGATAACCTTCCGAAAAAGGCTGTTTGGTTAGAATAATCTATAGCTTTTATTGTGGTGACCTACTACATTACTGGTAATGTAATTTAGGTAATGTAGACAATTTTTATTATTAATTTAGTGAAAATATAACCTAGCAAATAATTGTCCTACAAAATAAATTTTAAGGTTGTTCGCTTACTGTGACTAACTTCATCAACGCTTTCTAGACAAATTGAGGCTTTGTATACTTTTTTACACATGACAATCACAATATTACCAATTGTCTAAGAACATGTAATAAAACAAACTATTTTATAAGTTAAGTTAATATCTTAGTATCTACAGTCATAAAAAAGTTATTTTGAGTTTTTTGATCTACCACACGCGTCGTCTGTCGTCTACCACTGTTACAATCGTCGCCTCCGATGACTGACGATATTTGCACAGAGTAGGCGTACTAAAGGGAATATTAACTGTATGGATTTTTTTTTAAACGTACACTTAATAATTTATAAAATAATAAATATGCTCACAACTTAAAAAAAATATACTTTGATTTATCTCTCTTGTGTGTTTTTTGTTGGTAAAAAAACTTTTGTTATCCAGTATAATAAAGTATACTCCAGTAAACTAACTCTGTGGTTGAAACATAGACGTCGGCTAAATTTTAACGATTCAAGTACCACTAAAATGGCTTCCAATGTTATTCTTATGGAGAAAAAAAAATTGGTTTTAAGATAATTTGATTAATACTGAAAGAAATTATCTGAATAACGAACCTGACTGAGATTTTGACCTGTTAAGTTTTTCTGGAAAATTTTAAGTTTAACTGTGGAGGCGTTCTCGAGTTATTGTGGTCACAGACACGCCAGTTGAGTTGATTCTCTCACCAGTCTAAGCAGTTGTGTATAAGGATAACTTCACTTCGTTCAATTATCCAATTAAAAACCTTTTACTTTCTCCCCACTATACATGGTATGGAGAAAGTATTGTTTTTGTAAAAATTGTTGAATTTGAGTTGTTAGTGGAAATATTTGTTTTGGTGCTCCCTGAATCCAAAAACACGATTTTTGAGTGATGTCTGAGTGTCTGTCTGTCTGTCTGGATGTGTACAGAGCTAGAGATGACACCAGTGGATTGATTTTGATGAAATCTGGTATTTAGGTACTAAAATACGATATCTCCAAGTGTTTTTTCATTTTTTTAAATTTTGGATTTTTAAGGGTAATTATCCTCCAAAAACTGCCAAAATACATGGAAAATCCAAATTTCTCAAAAACAGCTCTAACGATTTTAATTAAACTTTAGTAGTTTGTAGAGCTTTAGGTTTCGAATAAAATGACCTGCATTTCTGGACAAATTCGGGATCAGAAATTACAGGGCTTAAAATTTCCAAAATTAATTTATTTTTTATTTTTTCATAAATGATTTGAAGTGCTAAATAAGATTTACGTATCACCATTAAAGAAAGCTCAAAAAACTAAACAATTCACAATTCTACGATTATTGGTTGCGGAGAACTTTGAAACTTTCATTTAGCGGTAAACACAGTACGTTGTCTAATTTGAAATTTGATATGCAGGTCAAGTTAGCATTAACCAACAGAGGATATTCAAAAATATGAATCCCCAAACCCTGGGGGAGCATAAGAGGGTGATTCCCCTCTTAAAACCACTGTCCTTTGTCTCTCGGGTGCAAAGGATTTTGTAGTGACTCCAAAAATGGGATTTGGGTGAACATTTCTGAAAAAATATTTTCACTCCATTTCCTGTGCATTATACCATACTTATATTCTATCGTTAATAGACAAGTTCGCACGCAGCACCCTGACGTGAGGGAAGTGAATTTCCACATAAAAACTTTTAAAACTCAAAATCAGTGTAAAAACATACATTTATTCCAATTTTATTAAAATTTGAAGTCAGTGATTTTTTGGCTGTTCTGATGCTCCTGGTTTCATTTGCCTGCAATGCTGGGAATACAATTTTGCGCATTATAATGTTAGGAGAAGGTCCAGGCAGGCTTGAAAGTAGGCGTGAGGTTGCTGGAGATAGTAAAAGTATGTACTCTAACAAAGGAATAACAGGCTTTTCTAGTGTAAAACCCGCACAAGACAACGTACCGTGTTTAGTCGAAACACATTTTCTTTAATAACTCGGTAAATATGTATGCTAGAATGACGAGAGAGGGCTTAAAACTTTTGCCTCACTAATTCCCAACTTTTTACATGCATTAACTTTACATACGGGACTTTTCTGACCATTTTTAGGCCCAAAAACTCGAAATTTGAAAGATTAATCCCCAAAAAAGGGGTTTAGAGTTTTCCGATTGTTTTGCCTAACGAACTTATCCAACTGATTACAGAAAGGAACGTCACTACCAAATTCGAAGTAAATCGGACAAAAAATGTGACCGCTAGAGTGCAAACACATAAATATATATATATATATATATACACACACACAATTTTGAACAACCCCCCAAAAGGTGTTCAGGGGATCACGTTAGGTACTTCTATGGTGGTCCCGGGCTTAAGTTTCCCCGTGCAGGTCATGCTAATAGTTCACTTTCCAAAGGAAATTCACTAATAAAAATTTATTCATCAAAGTTGGGATAAAAGGGAGAAAGTAAGTGTCAAGTTTCCTGATACCGTTTATTTTAACAAAATGTCCTGAATGTGCATTTTGCAAATAAATAAACGGTATCAGGGAACTGACACATACTTTCCCATTTCAGCCCAACTTTAATGACTAAATATTTTTTATTTACTAACTAACTCTATGGAATATAAGTACGGTATAATGCACAAAAAAATCTTAATGTTCATCCAAATCCCATTTTTAGAGTCACTACAAAATCCTTTGCTTCACACAGTGGTTTTAAGAGGAGAATCGCCCCATTTCCCCCCACCCTCCCACCCCACGGGTAGGGGATTCATATTTTATATATCATCTGTTGGTTAATGATAACTTGAACGGAATATCAATTTCAATTAAATTAATCATTAAATAAGAGGGGAATTGAAATTTTTATATTCCCCATAAGAATAACATTGGACAACATCCTGTGTTTACCGCTGAATGAGTTTAATTTTCTCCACAACTAGTAATCGTAGAATCATAATTCAAAATACTAAATTGTTCAGTTTTTTGAGCTTTTCTTAATGGTGATGAGTACATTTTATTTAGCATTTCAAATCTTTAAACAAAGTCAAAAAAACTTAATTTTGGAAGTTTTAAGCCCTGTAATTTCTGAACCCGATTTTTTACAGAAATGCGGGAGGTGCAATTTTGTTGGAAACCCGAAGTTCTACAAACCACTAAATTTTAATCAAAGTAGTTGGCGCAGTTTTTGAGGAATTTGGATTTTTTCAGTTTTTTGGCGGTTTTTGGGGGATAATCACCTTTAAAAATAAAAAATTCAAATAAATGAAAAAAGAAACTGGAGATATCCTGGATTAGTACCTCATACGAAATTCAATCAAAATCGGACCACGGGTGCCGCCTCCAGCTCGTACACATCGAGACAGACTCACAAACATCACTCGGAAAACAACTTTTTTATAATCAGGGACCATTAAAATAAATATTTCCACTAATAACTCAAATTAAAAAATGTTGACGAAAACAATACGCTCTCCATATACTACGTATAAGAGGGATGAGAAAGTAAAAAAGAACAAGTATTTTGGAAATATTATTTTCTACCCTACAACATGATTTATTTTAGCTCCGAACATATACCTTACTCAAATTGTGAGAAATTTAAAGCAGAACAAAAATGTATCAACAATTTAAAAAGATCCAACTAATTGTACGGTAAGTGATAAATCCCGAAAAGTTTGATAAATAAGTAGGCCTCGCTCAAGATGAGTAGAGTAAGGAGGTGGGCCAGACTCCACTCCCCCCGCGCCTATCGCCGAGCGGAATGACATTACCGGAGACCTGGCCGGCCGCGGCTTCAATGCTTAGGGCTTAATATTTTTTCCTTAAAACTAACTGCAGCGCTGAAAGACTCTAAATGTGTATCGCTTCTATTCAATGTAGATATTCAGTGTTTCTGACAACTAACTGAGCAAAGTTGACATAAATTCTAGGTTTTGAATTCCTTTATATTCTTGTAAACTGTAAACCCGTTGTCAACATTTGTGATAGTGAATTCATTTTCATGACAGAAACGAACTGTATAACTCATTTATGACATAAGGAATGTAATAATGTTTTAGGAACTATTCTCAAAGCAAATATATTTTAATTCATACAAAAATAATGTTTAATATTAAAAACAAATTTACTAAACATGATAATATGAATATGTTTTCTTGCATATCCATACCTAAAATATTTTAAAGGTTGATTGACCTGTTTAATAATAATCTTTGTGTACATATTATTAAATAACATTTACCACTAACACTGTACTTGCACAAATACAGTTCCTCGAAAACTATTATTAGTGAATTTCCTATGGAAAGTGAACTATTAGCATGACCCGCATGGTGAAACTTAAGCCCGGGATCACCATAGAAGTTCCTAACGTGACCCCCTGAACACGTTTTGGGGGTGGTTCAAAACTTTATATATATATATATAGACATATATATATATATATATATATATATATATATATATATATATATATATATATATATATATATATATATATATATATATATATATATATGTATGCACTCTAGCGGTCACATTTTTTGTCCGATTTACTTCAAATTTGGTAGGGACGTTCCTTTCTATAATCAGTTGGACAAATTCGTTGGGCAAAACAATCGGAAAACTCTAAACCCTTTTATGGGGGATTATTCTTTCAAATTTCGAGTTTTTGGGCCCAAAAAAGGTCAGAAAAGCCCCGGAAAATGAATGCATGTATTAAGATGGGAATTAGTGAAGCGAAGTTTTAAGCCCTCTCTCGTCATTCTAGCATAAATACTTACCGAGTTATTAAAGAAAATGTATGTTGGCTAAACACAGTACGGTACGTTGTCTTATGGGGTTTTTACATTGCAAAAGCATGTTATTAATTTGTTGGTGTATTTGTATCATCCCCAGCAACCTCGCGCCTACTTTCAAGCCTGACTGGACCTTCTGCTAACCTTATAATGCGCAAAATTGTATTCCTAGCATTGCATGTAAATGAAACCAGGAGCATCAGAACATCCAAAAAATCAATGTTTTCAGATTTCAATAAAATTGGAATAAACGTATGTTTTTACACTGGTTTTGAGTTTTAAAAGTTTTGTATGCGGAAATTCACTTCCCTCATGTCAGCGTGCTGCATGCGAACTCGTATTAATGTTCATATCGATTAACATTCAATGTCACTATAACAAACAATATTGGGTCTTATACATTTTTAGAGTTGTTGAGCCTTTTGATAGGTTTTAGCGAATTTCCCTTATAGGAAAGAAGCTATTACCATAGTCGGCATGGTAAGACCTAGGCACGGGACCATGATAACTTTTCGTTTTGAGGCCCCTAGATGCCAAAAACACCAATCGTTAGACCAGATGCCAAAACACATATGCTTTGATGAAAGTTGGGAAGTGGCTTCATGACGTAGTGAAGTACCATTTGAAATTCTCTTAGTATGCAAGTTTGCTGCAACGGGGGTATTATTAAGTTATATTACACAATTATCTCGCGTCTTGTTCATTTTTAGCGAATTTCCCCTATAGGGAAGAAGCTACTAGCGAATTCCCCTATAGGGAAGAAGCTACTAGCGAATTTCCCCTATGGGGAAGAAGCTACTAGCGAATTTCCCCAATAGGGAAGAAGCTAATACCGTAGGTCTCATGGTAAGACCTAAGCCCGAGACCATGATAAATTTTCATTTTGAGGTCCCCAGATGCCAAAAAGACCATTCGTTCAAATTTGTATATATATGTGTCCGTAAGCACGATAACTCTCTTAAAAAAGGTCCGATCTTAATGAAATTTGGTACAAATGTGTAAAGCACCATTTATTTGAACGAATTCGAAAACCAGACGAATCACACCATCTGAAAGGGGGTTTTGTACCCCAAAAATGTTTTTTTTGGGATTTCTACATATAATTTTTATTTAAATCAAATTTTAATTTTTACCATTGAATTCAGCATAAAAAAACAAACAATTTGGTAATTTGATCATTGCTCTATGTCGGTTACTGAGATATTGAAAGTGCTAAACACAGTACGTAGTCTAATGTTATTCTTATGGAGAAAAAGAAAAATTGTATATCTCGCTTATTTATGAACATAAACTAACGAAATTTGGTATATGGCTTCATTTGGTTGTGGTTCATTGTTGTTTGCACAAAAAAATTTTCGCCTATGGTTCCCGTATCTGCAAACCTAAGTACTTGGTCCCCATGTTATTCTTATGGAAAATAATTAAAATGTTATATATCACTTTTTTATGAATGTATGTGGATGAAACTTGGTATGTGACTTCACTAAGATGAGTTCTATTGATATTTGCATAAAAACCCATTATTTTGTGTTCCTTGTTGCAGCAAACCTGTATACTCATCCCTAATGTTATTCTTATGGAGAATAATTAATATTTTAAATATCGCTTGTTTGTGAATCTATTTCTTATGAATCCTGTTAAGTGTTTTAATGTGTTATTTTATATATTCATTGGAAATTCGCTTAGTATACAGGTTTGCTGCGACGGGGTATATATTTTATTTATTTGTAATTTTTTTTTCAACTTTTTGCTTTTTATTAGGCTTTTTGTATTCGGTTAGTATTCATTTGAATTTAAAATATTGAACTGATGTCTTAGTTAAAATAAGAGTTTTAATTATATAATAAATACTTACCATACGTTATTCTGTAACAGTAAAAAATACAAGTAAATTAAGAGCGTGTTTTGGGTTCGTTCTTTATTTACTTTATACCTTCGTTTTGTGTTTTTTTTTTTTTTTTTTATTGTAAAATCACTACAATGACACATAGGCCCTATCTATGTTTGTATATGATTTAATATTTGTTTAATTAGTTATTATTCTGTCATATTTGGTGCCAAATTGTTGTTTCCATGTATTATTCACACTAGTCTGTTAAACTTTAGCTTGGTTGTTTGATTTATATCAGTTACATGATCTCATTTTAGTAATGCATTTTGTCATTTATGAAGCAGATTTGATTTGATTTGTCAAACATTTGTGTTAGTTATAACCTTAACTAGCTAAGCTTTAGCTGAAATAGTTTACATTAATGTTGTTACATCCCACATTAATGTTCATATCAGAAACAGTCTTCTTTGTCAGCTTAATTTTTGTAAAATACATCAACCCAAATTAATAAAGATTGTGGATCTTTGGAAAATTCCGCATAGTATTGTGTTTAAAGATATTTTTAAGCCTTTAATGGTTGAGTTACATAATACAGAGAGAGGGGTGAGGGGCATGTCCAAGCATTACAGTGTTAGGCTATTTGAGGAGAGAGGGATGAGGGTCTTAAATTTAAAAAAAATGTGTTACGTAACACTTGTACGGCCCCTAATTGGATACCCTCCAAGTATAAAGTAAGGAAGGAGCAATTTTCAGTTTTATATTTTCATATAAACAAAACAAAACATTCATCCAAAAACGTAGACTTTCAACTAAATATGGCATTTAAATAGTACCAAACAATTATTTTAACAGTAATCGCTTAACTATGTCTTTCACTATAACCATAAATTGGAAACGAAGTACTGCAGTATTAAAAATATTACGCACTTTGATAGTAATAAAAGCAAATCGTCACTGTGAAATGAAAACTCTTGAGAAATATATGAAATTTTACTCACAACTCTAATAAAACTTATGAAAATAAAAATAAATCACATGTCACATGGGAAATTATATGAGCTAAACACATTTAACTGCCACGTCTCAAGAACTTACACTGACTGAGGCATATGTAATGACCACCTTGAAAATCTACTAGTCAGTGGTCAGTACATGTCGCTAGCACCGCTGCCGCGGTCATAGCGGCCGAGGTCTCGCGTGACGTCAAGGCCCCATCCCGGCTCAGTCTGGCCCACCTCCTTACTCCACTCCTTGGACCTAGCTTACTTATTTGTGGTCATGATTGTTTGCTGATAGAAACCATGGTTAACCGGTGTGCGTGGTTAACTATAGGCCTAAACATTGAACAATTACTGAATAAAATAAATAAATAATATTTTATTGTCGTTAGGCTAACAAAAGCAATAGTCAAAGTCAGTACAATCATACATGGTCAAAAAAATGGTATAGAAACAAAACAATTCACACAGCCCAAATGCAATAGCAGGATTAGATAGCTAATAAATAACTAATAATAAATAATAGCCAACGTAGCGATAATATAAAACAAAAAATATGAACAAGTGGAACATACACAAACATTGCACAAATAAATAAATTAGGTCTGATTACAGATTGATCAGAAGAGAGAGCCCATTGGCCCCTGAAAAACCTATATACTACACTGTTAAGACTATTCTTTTGGAGGTATAAAAAACATTATCCTCCAAGAAAACCTGGGGTTTAATTAAATTAGTAGAGAGCAATCCACTCTATCGAGTATTTTACTCAAGATACGTTGTCATGCGTGTGGGAAGAAGTTGGTCTCATTTGAACTAGGGATGTGCGAGCAGTGTTTTTTTGTATCGAGTTGAGTATTGCTAATTACTATATAGTTTTGAGTACCTATTTTTGAGTGAGTATTTGCCATCAGTTATAATGTTTTAGTTTCAAATAGTGTACCGGTAATAGAATTTGGATACTACTCCAGATATAATTTAATAGTCTAATCATGGTTTTTAACTAATCTACAAGTACCAATAAACACTTTTGGCCAGTGCTATCAAACCGGATTATGTGTCGACAAACAAAACACGGTTTGGCCACTGTTTACTTTCAAAATTACTTTCAAATGGGTTTAAATAAAAAAAATATTTATGCAATCCCTCCAATAATAACAATTGGGAGGAGTGGGGGAATCCCCTGTTGCTACAGTACCGGTACCTGTTTCACTTGTGCTCTGCAGTTTTTATAAGTTTTAAACAGTAAACTATACTTTTTATATGAAGTTTTTCATACCAAAATAATCAGTTAGTTTTTCCCAGTGAAAGTGTACAACCAGTTTTTTAACTAAAGTAACCAGTTTCGATAAGTTTTGGTTTTTCCTATAAATTTCAGGAATATCTAGTCGTTAGTGATAAGATGGAACCAGAGATAAGCCCAAGGAAACCGAGTGAGTGATCTAACCTTTGTACAGGCAACTGATAGCCAACTGTGGCCTTACTTAAGGATTGGACTTTGACCTGTGCCTGCTACCTGGATGAGGAAGTGATAAGCCAACTCTAGTGACAACAATATTGACACATCATTGTTTACATTACACTGGGGCTTGTCTTTAACTAATAGTCATTATTATTCTTAAATTTTTATTCATTTATTTATTTATTTGTGATTTGATACAGACAGTTATGAACGATAGTTAACATTTTTTAATTAATCCACATTGCATTGTTTTTATCTTTGTGAATTTTGAAGACTATAGACGGATAAATTAAAATTAGTGTAGTTTGGCTTGTGAATGAAAATGGCTTATAATTGTAAATACAAGATAGGTGATAAAATGTTTACAAAAGTTAGAGGATACTCATACTGGCCCGCTAGCATAACTGGTATTGATTCATCAAAAAAATTACCCAAGTACAGTGTAGTATTTTATGGCACGGGAGAGTCTGCTATGGTAAGTGAAAATAATGTGTGTTTATTTTTGGAGAATAAATCAATACATGGAGCAAATAAAATAAAGGATCAAAAATTCTCAAAGGCTATGAAGGAAATAGAAAGAAGCTTTATTAAAAATGTCTCAACATCAAAAGGTGTTACTAGCTTGGCACAAAAAAGCCAAATAACATCCCCTAATATGGTTTCATTGATTACTGATACTCCAAAAGCGTGTAGCAGCCCAAACAATTTTCAAATTTTATCTGATGATTCATTCAAATGTGACAGTTGTGTAATTTACAAAGAAGAGGTTGCAAAAATGCTGGACACTATACGGAGCCTAGAAAGTATAATTAAAATGTTAGAAACTGAAAACATGGGTAATCATAATAAACAGTTTGAAGTTCTGGGTAAAACATCTTCCTTAAATTGTTTTCCTACTCTTGGTAAGATTAAAAACAGCCAGGAGACTTTTTCGGAAACCAATAAGTGGCAAAAGGTACCTAGTAGTCGTAAACAACAGTGCCACTTATATGACACGAACAAAGAATTTACTAATCCAGATTTTACTTCTGAGAATCCTTTTGAGGTTTTACAATCTGTTTCTGAAGCTGACAAGTTGGATGAAAAGGAACCGTCGATTAGGCCTAGAATGAGTCGTCAAACCAGTTTAAAAAAAAGAAAAATTGATGAAAGAAACTGTTACTGTTCAAGAGAGAAAAAATTCTAAGAGCTCTGGTACAGATGATAATGTTCAAAAGAAAAAACTTCTCCTATGTGCGTATAGTCATGGCTGTGATCTGGCTTACCACCTTAATAAGTGTTTGAGTTCATTTGAGGCTGTTGGTTTTGTGACACCAGGAGGCCTGGCAGAACGGGTTTTAAATTTCAAGAACATTGATGGAGAAAAGTTAGGATCTGAAGATGTGCTGGTTATAGCTTGTGGATCCAATAATGTTGCTCGAAACGAGGCAGAAAATGCACTAGGCTTAGTCGACAGTACGGCGCAAAAGTACAGTAATTTTAGAATAATCATAATCGATTTACCAACTACGTACGATTTAAAGGATTGGTCCTGTGTTAATGCAGCAAAAAGGAAAACCAATTTATTGCTAGAAGCTTTATGTCTAAAATATCCAAATGTGTCTCTGGTAAAATCTAGCACTGCTATGAGAGACTTACACACCAGGCAAGGTATGCACTTAAACCAAATGGGGAAGAAATTGCTTGCGAAAAGAATCAGCGAGCTACTGGTTGAAACAACAGTTACAACGTCCCAGAGTTCACTCGACAGCCGGATGCCAGCACCAGTCACCTTCAGCAGGTGAACACAGCAACCCTGACCAGCAAAAACAGCGCAATGAGACTGACTGCACATCAGACCCCTGCAGTCCAAACGCCACTTCTGCATCTGAGCCACCTGCGGTTGAGAAGATTACGGGAGCTTGTTTGGGAAACTACCATCTACTACAGCCAGCCTCACCACCGTGAAATCAGGTGTCATCATAAATAAAGACTCAGTTACTAGTAGTTTTAAGTCAAATTTTAGCTTTAGTCTTAAATTGTTAGTCTTAAATATTCGTTCAATAAGAAAAAAACTAGGTAAACTAGAAATGATCTTAAAAGAAAGTGAAACCAGCATAGTTTGTCTTGGTAAGCATTTTTCACACGAATATGAAATTTCTTTATTTGTCCCAAATGGTTTTGTAACGGCGTCATACTATTCTAGAAAGCCTCCGTTACAATGTGGTGGTTCATCTATTGTTATAGATTCAAGATTTAAGTTCCATGCTATTGATGTTTCATCTTTCTGTGTCAATTCTTTGTGTGAGGCTTCGGCAATTTTTCTGTTGATTTTAATCTTGTAATTTTAAATGTTTACAGAACACCCGATTCAGATTTTAATAGTTTTATTGTTATTCTTGAAAAGTTAATATGTTTTTTGATGTTTAAAAAGTGTAAATATTTTGCTCTAACTGGTGATCTTAATGTGGACATTCTAAAGTTTGACTGTGATTATGAGGTACGGTTTTTTGTAAACACCCTCAGATCAATGAATTTTATATAGTAATCATTGTCTTCCGACAAGAAATAAGGCCTGTTTAGACATTATGTTTTCAAACATTGATAAGGATTTATGTACATGTACCTTACTGAAACAAGACATTATTTCTGATCATGCTGGTGTTTTTATAAACGTAAATTTTAATTTGAATAGTAACATGTCCAATGAAAGAGTTCCTGAGGTTAAAACTAAAGAGACTTCTTTCCCCAGTTAGGTTAGATAATTTTAAGGACACCCTCATGTGCAATGTAGACTGGTCATTTTTAAATAATACTTTGAATGTGAATGAAAGTTGTTCTACATTTATCAATATTCTTTCATACTATTTTAATTTGCATTGTCCAATAATTAATGTCAAAAGAAAAGAAATTAGAAAATTAAAACTTAATTGGGTCACACCTGAAATTGAGCTCATCAAGTCATACATGCTGATTTTTCATGATAAATGGAAAAGTAGTTTAAGTTTGGATGATAAGGATAGGTTTATGAGGGTAAAGAAATTGTACAATAAAGCTATTGCTGAAGCGAAAAAAACTGCAAATGATACTCTGCTCACTAAATTTAAAAATAAATGTAAAACAAAAAAAAATAATGAGAAACGAGGCAGGTAGTTTTATGGGTTCAGGTAAAAAACAATCCATTCCTTTAAGTCCGGAAGTTTTAAATGATCATTTTGTTAATGTACTGTTAGTCTTAATTCTGTCTTTAAGGGTAATGATGATAACTATTGTAATATGTTGCATAAGTACTCAAGACCTCAAAATATTATTGAGAATGATTTTAAGTGGAAGATTTTGGACCCACAATTGGTTACATATGTTGTGATGAACCTTAGTTCTTCACGAAGTGAGGATATTTATGGTCTTTCTAATTATATTTTTAGACAGATTGTCGATGCCATATTACTGCCTCTGACCAGTCTCATTAACTCAGTGTTAACGGTTGGAGTTTTTCCTGACTCTCTCAAGTGCAGTAAGGTCACTCCTATTTTCAAAAAAGGTCAAAAGGAGTTGCCTGAAAATTATCAACCCATAGCTATTTTATACCTATTTTAAGCAAAATAATTGAAAGTTGTATGTTTAAGCAATTATATGAATTTTTCGAGATAAATAATTTATTTTATAAATATCAGTTTGGATTTAGGCCTCGTCACTCTACTTCAATGGCAGTTGAAAGCATTGTAAGTAAAATTTTAAATGGATTAGAAAATAAGCTTGTCATAGGTACTACCCTCATAGATCTTACCAAGGCTTTTGATGTCAACCACTCAATTCTTTAAAAAAAACTTGATTATTATGGTATAAGGAAGAGAAAGAGTTAGGTTTAATTGAAAGTTATCTCATGAATAGAGTGCAAATGGTCAGTATTAATAATGTGGCATCTAGTTTTAAGAATATTGTAGCAGTTGTCCCCCAAGGCTCTGTGCTTGGCCCGTTTCTATTTTTGGTTTTCGTTAATGATTTTAGTAATAATATATCATCTTTGCTTTTCTTTACGCAGATGATTCAACCCTTCTCTGTTCTGATTTTGATAACTGTGCCCTCAACTTAAAGCTAACCAATTCTCTTCAACAAGCTAAAGAGTGGTATTTTGCCAACAAACTCATTATCAATGATAGTAAGACTGATAGTATAATGTTTACAAACAGAAAAAACTTTGAAATAAATGATGACTTTGTTAAGCCTGTTATTAGGTATTTTTTTAGATAGTAAGCTTTCTTAGGAAACTCATGTTAACAGTGTTTGTAAAAAACTTTCACAAGTAATTTTTTTTCCTGCGCAAATTGAAACACTGTATAAATTTTGAAGTTTTGTTAATGGCATATTTTGGTCTGTTTCATGTACATCTTAATTATGGTGCCAGGGAAATTCTAGTGCAGCAAATAAAGCCTTTCTTTGGAAAAAAAAGCAATTAGAGTAATGGCCAATCTTTCACCTCAGGAATATTGCAGGCAATCATTTAGTAGTTTTAAGATTATGTCCCTTGCTTGTATTTTTATTTTGCAAAACTTAGTTTATGTTAAAAAAAATATCAATGATTATGTTTCTCATGATTTCATCCATGACCATAACACCAGGTTTAGGCATAATCTAGTACTGCCCAATATTAGATTAACCAAGACATTCAATAGTTTTAGTTTTCAGCAGATCAGACTGTTCAATAAGCTACCACTAGTAATAAGAGAATTACCACTTGGTAGGTTTGAGTCGAAAATGTCTGCATGGTTAAAATTTCAAGCTTTTTACTCGGTTGAGGAATTTATGAACTGTGATATGACCAATTTATTTTTAGAAATTTGTTAGGCCTATGTTGTTTTAACTTATTTATGTTGTATGTCTTATTGTTTTTTTATGTTTAGTTTTAATGAAGAAACCTAATATAAAATTTTTATTTTATTTAATGGCCAATAAAGATCTTGATTCTTGATTCTTGATAACGTATTTTTGGGTTAGGAGTAAATATAGCACATTCAGCAAAAGTAGTTTTTTGTTACCCTAATACGCGTGTAAATTATCTTATATCCTGAAGTATACAAGGATAATGTACTAGCCTAATACAAACTAACACCTTTTTCCATTGAAGTTGCAGTAAAACAAAAGTTGATAATTCAAAATCATTTTAGGTTTAATACAATAGGTAATTAAAAATTTCATGTTCACAATTTTTCTTCCGTATCAAATTTGTGTACAGATTAATTTCATAACTGGTATCAAAAATTGTATAGCCAATGTGATACTGTTAGTAAAACCTTCTTTTCCAATTTAAATCTAGTAAAAAAATCACAATACAATTTTTTTAAATTGTTCTACGAGATGCAACAAATAAACATATAGCCTAGCAACTACTCTTCCACACCCATATTTTTCCTTAAAGAAGTTTATTGTTGGCTCGTATATTCTTTTTTGTCTACATTGACGTCTACACAGGCTGATCTGGTCCAGTTTCTAACCTGACCGTTGGGTCTATTATGTTTGCGGATAGGATTTTCTTGTCAATAGCTATAATATCTATTTTCCTTAAAGATCCAATCACCACTGTTCCCGTCACTTCTTCAAACATCTCATACTTTTCATTCAGTTCTTGGGCTACCGCGGTATAATATTTAAAATTGAATGGTAATTGTATTTTGTTTCGTAAGAGCTCTCCAAACAGACATACTGTAGACATACCATGACCCTAACTTTGCCTGTTAAAATAAAGAATTTTTCATTTCATTTAATTTCACACTCCAAAGACATACATGAGTTAGTTTTGCAAAGATAATTCTCGGTGTCTCATGTCCCAGGACAACCTTAAAACTGGTCTATACCAGTTTTGATGCTGACATTGGGTACAGCAAATAAAGTTGTCATTGCATATGGTAAGTCTTTTGGCCATCCATCATGACAAACTTCTCTTTCACCTTTGGTCCCTCCATTTGCAGTGGCTGAGGACAGAAACTAACCTGAGAATGAATGGTCCCTGGCTGTTATAGAATAAATGGTCCCTGGCTGTTGTACATGGATACCCAGTCAGTTGAGTTGACCAGTTAGAGGGCAGAATGTGAGTCCCCTGTTTGAGCCTCATCCCAGCTGTCACAGGGGCACGGGAGTTGGCCCTCTGAAGAATCAATTTGGCTGCCGTCCCATCCCACCCTTTCCTTTCCGCTATATCCTATCCTTTTGTTAACCTGTGCAATATTCCCACTTGTGGAAGACGTGCCTATCAACTATGCTGGGGTTTCTTAATCCAACAACGATGACCCAATGAGATTAATGGGACAAAGCTCTTAGGGAATTTTTGACTTTTTCTGAATTTTGACAAATGCAGGAATCCTACTTGTCATTTACTTTGTGAAATATGTTAGGGGTTTGTCACAAAAAACACCTTAAAATTTAGTATGGGTGGATTTTCTATTTTATTAAATGCTTTTAAAATTAGTATTGAATATATATATATATATATATATATATATATATATATATATATATATATATATATGCATATATCTATATATATATATATATGTCCGTTAACACGATAACTTGAGTAAAAAACGTCCGATTTTGATGAAATTTGGCTCAAACGTGTAAAATGACATTCATGGCTTTAAGTTCAAAAACCAGAAAAATCGGACCATGGGAAGGGGGGTTTATGGGGTTTTAAATTGTCCAAAAACCAGTTTTTGCGTTTTTCACCCAAAAATTTTTAAAATACTTAATTTTGGTTTTGACCATGTTATAGAGCTTAAAAAACAAATAATATCGTATTTTGAATTATTAACCTAGGTTAAGTGGTTGCGGAGAAAATCCAAAAAACCTACTCATAAAATCTCCCATGTTAATCTTATGGGAAAAATGTTTTTGGCTTTTCCTCAGTTTATTTTAATGTAAACTTCACATATGCTTTTACCAATCTGTTCATTTCCACAAAACAATCATTTTGGTGTTTAAATTGTGATTCTACCCCCAACCGTTGCAGAGATATTCAAAGTGCTAAACACAGTACGTTGTCCAATGTTATCCTTAAGGAGAATAAATAAAATTTGATATCTCGATTATTTATGAATGTATGTTGATGAAATTTGGTATGTGGCTTCACATTGATATTTGCACAAAAAATTGATTTTTTGTTGATTATTCCTGTAGAAGCAAACCTGCGTACTCAGCCCCCATGCTATTCTTATATGGAGAATAAGTAAAATGTAATGATTCCCTTAATTATGAACATAAATTAAGTTTTGTAGTTGTTTGAGATGACATTGCTGTGAAGCTACCAATAATGTACAAACAATTATATATATATATATATATATATATATATATATATATAATTGTTTGTACATTATTGGTAGCTTCACAGCAATGTCATCTCAAACAACTACAAAACGGTTGTAACTAACTTACTAACCTAAGACAGGAGTTTTCCTTCGTTTTGCTGGAAGAAAAATGCGTTACCATTTCATCATAACCTACATGTAATATGATTAACTGCACCTACAAAACAGACACGAATCTCGTTCAAACCCAATATCATTCTAGATAGGTATACAAACGAAAATACTTTAGAGATTAGTGACAGAAACAATAACTTAAATGTTATCTCAATCTATCATCCAAACCATCATGATGACTTGACACTTGACACTTAGACACCAGTGTTAGTGTTGTTCTTGTTCGACCACTATTTGAAAATTACCCTCGACCTCCGGCAAAATTACCCTTTTTCGCCGTAAATTACCCTCGAAAACATTTTTGTCTGGTAAGCGCATTATCGATATTTGTAAAATATACTTTAAATCAGAAAGTAAAATGAAAAATTATGAACGCACATTAAATTACTTAAAGCCCCTGATCGGATAACAAATTGTTATTAACAACAATAAATATTTCTGAGTGTATTAAAAATATCATATTTTATTAAAGAATTAAAAATATTCCCACTTATTTCCCCACTTGAACGATTTCACTAGCTTTTACCTCCAATACTGGAAAACATGTGAATATTCCCCACTGTGGGGAAAATCCCCACACCTGGCAACACTGAACTCAATACCCAACCCAGTACCTACCCCCCACGACCCCCACTCCCACTATCACTAGCCAGCCACTATCGTATCATATCAACAACCTTTAGACTAACAATATCAACAATATCATAGACTAACTGCAGAACTAACTGTACATTCTGTAGTTAGTCTATGGTAATATACGCTGTGTTCGCTATGATAAACTGATTGACCTTCTGTATACTGTTGATACTAGTCCATAGTAAAATCTCAGAGTGATGCATCAATTGCTTATGATTTATTGGAGTCGCAGCTTTCTACCTGTATTTCTGCTTGTACTGTGGAAATTAAAACTAATAAAGCAACCAAGAAATTAAAACTATGGATATCAAACAACATGTGTATGCTCATTAAGAAGAGAAATGAATTAGAATTATTAAAAAAAGTAAAGAATAGGTCTGCTGATAATAAGTTTAAACAGTATTATTTTAGGTTTAGAAATAAGGTGAAAAACATGATTAAAGCTACTAAGCTCTCATACTATGCCACAAAGTTTGAATCTAAGAGAGGTAATTCAAAAGCAATCTGGAATATTGTCAATGAAATAGCAGGGCAAAAGAAAACAATGGGAAACTTTTCTTTGAATATAAATAATGAGATAAATAGTGATTCAGAATTAGTAGCAAATGAGTTTAATAATTATTTGTTATCAGCAGTTAGGGAAGTTATAGGTAATTTTACTGTGAGTAATAGTTTTACAGACTTGCCATTTCAGTACCATTTTTCTGCTTATAATGAAGAAAGTTCTATTATGCTTGGACCAGTACTGATAGAAGACGTAAACAAAATTATGAAGTCCCTTAAGAATGGAAAATCACCAGGTCTAGATGGTATAAACTCCTTGTCAGTAAAAAATATTTATCCAGCAATTGTTGAGATTCTAAAATTTTTAATAATTTTAAGTTTTACAACAGGAGTGTCCCAAATAAATTGAAACATGCTGTGATTATTCCAATATATAAAGGTGGGTCTCGTTTTGCATGTTCAAATTTTAGACCAATATCTTTAATTTCTACATTTGCTAAAATTTATGAGAAGATTATGAAAAAAATGTTGAGCTTTTTAAACAGGAATAATTTTTTTGTAGGAATCAGTATGGCTTTAGAACAGGTCTAAACACTGAATTGGCGTTATTAAATTTCATGGATAAGGTAACGGATGGAATTAACCATGGGCAGTGCACTAGTGGTCTTTTCCTTGACATAAAAAATACATTTGACACAGTTGACCATGGCATTTTGTTAAGAAAAATGTACACTTATGGATTTAGGGGAATATCACAAAAGTGGTTTCGTAGTTACTTAAGTGAGAGAAACAGTGTGTCAAAATTAATAGAACTTTAAGTTTTATAGGAAAAATAAAATATGGGGTGCCACAGGGTTCAGTATTAGGTGCAATTTTATTTATTATTTTTATTAATGATTTCTGTAGTGCACGATTTAATGGTAAGGTTACTGAATTTGCCGACGATACTGCGCTTTGCTATACAGATAACTCTTGAGATATAGTGCATGAGAAAATTAGCCAAGATTTAGATGCTTTAGATGATTTAGATGCTTTAGTGGTGGTTTGTTACTAATAAGTTAGTTTTAAGTGCAGAAAAAACTACAATCATTAATTTTTCTTAAAGGCAGGCAGTCCCTTTTTCTCAAAAATTATTTTATAATATTTTGTAATATTTATGTGTGTAGAAAAAGAAAGTAAAGATTTATTAAATAATTGATTTATTTATATCCCAAAGAGGTCTTCACACATTTAACTTGTTCTTGTTCATAAAAATATTGGTGTTGAACGGCATTGTTAATTGTGTTCAAGATGAGTAGAGTAAGGAGGTGGGCCAGACCTAGGTGGATTTAAATAAGGTGTGCTATTCAGAAGGACGAATTTGAAATTTGAGCATGTTCTGCGCAGCCTCCAGGTGACGTCACGGTGTTTATTTGATCAGCTGATTTACAGTGACAGCTGATATTACTCTCGGCAAGAGCCTATCCAGAAACCAAGGTCCCGATCGGAACGTCTACCCTCCCTCCATCCACAACACCGCGGCCGCGACTAAACTTGCAGAGGTTCGCTCCTACTGCCACAACTCCAAATTACGCTGATTTAATTGTAAAAACCCTTATATAGTCCTGGCCTGCATTAAACACGCTTAATAACGGTATAAGTTTTATATACCAAATACCAAAACTGCTTATTTTAAGTAATGGTAAACTATTCCCATGTTTTACTTGTGTATTGTAAAATTCGAGCCTCTGCGGCACATTTTATTTGTTTAAACGGGGCATTTTTAGATTAGCCTATTGAAATATAAATGTCTATTTTACATTTTTTGTTTCAAGGTTTTTTTTCAAAGTTTTGGTTTGGCCAGTACATGGAAACTTTTAGGTAAATTTCAATGTTAGCGCGTCAAGAACAAACGCAAAATAAAATTTAAATTTCTGTTTCAAATATAAATACCCCCGTCGCAACAAACCTGCATACTCAGCAAATTTCCAATGCATAATATATGTCTTAATACCACATAATGCCGCATACCAAGTTTCATAAAAATATATTCACATATAAGCGATTTTAATTATTCTCCATAAGAATAACATTGGTAATGAGGACATAGGTTTGCTGAAACAAGGAACACAAACATTGGTTTTTATGCAAATATAAATATAATTTAACTAGGAGAAGCCATATACCAAGTTCCATCAATATTCAATCATAAATAAGCGCTTTATAACATTCTAGTTATTCTAAGAATAACATGAATAACATGGAATCATAAGAATAACATGGGGGCTGAGAAAGCAGGTTTGCTGCAACAAGGAATAAAAATAAGGGTTTCTAAATAATTATCAATATAACTGAACCAAGTGAAGCTACATACCAAGTTTTATTAATTTATGTTCATAATTAAGGGAATCATTACATTTTACTTATTCTCCATATAAGAATAGCATGGGGGCTGAGTACGCAGGTTTGCTTCTACAGGAATAATCAACAAAAAATCAATTTTTTGTGCAAATATCAATGTGAAGCCACATACCAAATTTCATCAACATACATTCATAAATAATCGAGATATCAAATTTTATTTATTCTCCTTAAGGATAACATTGGACAACGTACTGTGTTTAGCACTTTGAATATCTCTGCAACGGTTGGGGGTAGAATCACAATTTAAACACCAAAATGATTGTTTTGTGGAAATGAACAGATTGGTAAAAGCATATGTGAAGTTTACATTAAAATAAACTGAGGAAAAGCCAAAAACATTTTTTCCATAAGATTAACATGGGAGATTTTATGAGTAGGTTTTTTGGATTTTCTCCGCAACCACTTAACCTAGGTTAATAATTCAAAATACGATATTATTTGTTTTTTAAGCTCTATAACATGGTCAAAACCAAAATTAAGTATTTTAAAAATTTTTGGGTGAAAAACGCAAAAAACTGGTTTTTGGACAATTTAAAACCCCATAAACCCCCCTTCCCATGGTCCGATTTTTCTGGTTTTTGAACTTAAAGCCATGAATGTCATTTTACACGTTTGAGCCAAATTTCATCAAAATCGGACGTTTTTTACTCAAGTTATCGTGTTAACGGACATATATATATATATATAGATATATGCATATATGAATATATGGATATATGTATATATGTATAATGTGCTAAATGTGTAGAGGGGTAAAGTTTAGCACATTGTGAGGCCTACCTGCAGCGTCGTTTGACCGCATCCCAATAACCTTAGCCTAGGCCTACCTTAGCCTAGAATTGGTAAACAAACTATCAACTGTGAGTAGCCTAGGAACCCTCTAAGGTGACGGAATTACATGTTTAGCATGTAACCAGGGATAAATAAACGACAACACTTTTAATAAGATTCACCACTTCGATGAAAATAAATGATTATTTACTCGTTGACCGAACCACAACAATCCAACATAACCTCGCCCCTCATCGACCGTGATTTAGTTTGACAGTTGACAGATGACGAGGTGGGTTCTTCTTTCTCTCTCGGAATTACTTTTGGCTGGTGAAGAAGAAGGTCACCGGATATGCCCTTGATTTTTGAGTTTAACTGACCCTTGGCCGATCAGCTGTTGTGATTCATCGAGGCGGAAGGATTGGTCCTCGTGGAGAAATAGCGTGACTCTCGAAGAGACCGTCATAGTGATAGTATCTGCGTTCTGACTACGATTTTCTCAGGGAAGTTTTGTAAAGTGCGTGACAAGTGTAAAGTTCGTTCTAACGACTGCTTTTTGGTATAAAGGTACGTCTACGATTCTTACGATTAGTATATTTAGGATCGATTATTAACTTTTGCCAGTAAAGTGGTAATTTAACATAAGATAGCCTAGCGTCCCGACACGTTGATAGTAACTGGGTAATAAAGATTATTATCCCGGTGTCAACTTTTATCCATTAATTTCATTTTAGTAACAAACAAATTAAAATCAGCCTGTGAGGCATTTTTATAACTTTTTCTTTCTTTGAGAGTAACCTCGTTTTCCTGCAGTTAGACAGAGGTGACCACCGGTTGTAACCTGCGAGTCTAATCGAAGTATAGACAGGTGAACACTGGTTGTAACCTGCAAGTCTAACCGGAGCGTAGGGTAATCCTGCTCCTGTGAGAAGTTTTTCTGGTACTGAGGGTTTCCTTGGAATTCTCTGCTAGGCCCGTACTAAGCCCTAGTAGAGCGCCCAGTCCAGTGATAGCGGCAGCAACGAGTCGATCCCGAGAGGTTACTGTCTAAATTTAAATTAATTTTTATTGATTGCTTGTAAATTTCCCTTTTTCTAAATTCTGAATTCTTTAAATTTTTTTGTTTAAAATAATTTACCTAATCTCATCTTGAGGAGTTTGAATTTTAAGTAAACCCCCGGGGAGGTTGATTCAAAATTCTAGGCCCCAACCGTCACCAGGAGCAGCCAATACGGCTCCCTCGCCTAGTGTGACATGCTCGAGCGCGTCCACAACCACGACGACGACCGTGGTGTTCAAAACTGCTATGACATCGTCAGCGGTGACCACTCCTAGGTCCCCAGTGGAAGATCCTCGAGTCGGTTGGATCCATGAGCTTCAAAAGCACCAGCTGATGGCGGAGATGGCACACCATGGCCTACCGACCGAAGGGAACGTAGCGGACTTGCGCAAACGATTTTGCGATTTCTGGAAAACCGTGCCTGTGCCTGTTACGGGGGAGATGTTTAGCGGCCCACCAGTTGTAACCTCTCAAAGTGAGGTGGCGTCTCGGGCTCAACCCCTCGCTTTTCTGGATACGAGCCATACCACCTCCTCTGCAGGCCAATTATTGGGCGCTGTGACTTCTGGCGGATATTCTCATCGTCCGCTTTCTTCCTGGGCTATAGGCCAACCACAATATCAACCGATGACCTCATTGGGTTTTGGTGACACGCATCAGCGCATGACTACTTCGCAACCGCCCAGGACTGTGATCAACCGGCCAACATCCGGTGCCTGGCCGCACTCTATCTTGGCCTACCCACCGGATTCCGCTTGCCAATACGGCTTGCAATACGACGGCGGTGCGACGTACCACGTGCCGGACGGCTCTCGCAGACCGACTGATGGAAATTATTTCCGGCCAACGACAATCGGAGTGCCCTTGACTGCGGGTTTCGACTTGTCCCAGTACACCACTCAAGGGACATTTGCGGCTCAACCAGCAGCACGGCCGACTAATTTCCTAGCAGTTAACCCTTATGCGGGTGAGTCAGAGAGGATCCGGGGTATATTGGGCATATCTCCAAATGCGGATTCAGAGTATGTTCAACGAACTCTGGCTTCGTTGGTGCAGACCTTGGCGAGGTTGGACGATAACCAGTGCCGCCCTCAACCTGAGCCTGTCTACAAGCCTAGCTCGTACGAAGGCGATGGGCGAGCAACCGACCGGCGTGCCCCGGAGGTAACCCCCCACCATGTGTCCTGGCCCCAGGTGCCTGGCACGTATGGAGGTGTCAACTCCTCGGACCTGTCTCGGCGTGCAGAACAAGAGGAGGATCGGAGTAGGACCGTTGTTAAAACGTCCCCTACTCTTTGTGACTTAGTCCGAAAGTGGAATTTACGGTTTGACGGCCGACGCGATGCCGTCTCCTTCCTCGAGCGATTGGAGGAACTTCTCGAAGCATATTCGTTGTCGCCTGAAGAAGTTCTCAAGGCTATGCCGGAGCTCCTTCATGGCCAGGCCCTACTCTGGTACCGCAATAACAGAGACATATGGACCAATTTTTCGGAGTTTCGTCGGATGTTCGAGTCTCAGTTCTTCCCGCCAGGCTATCGTCGCAACCTGAACGAAGAAATCCGTAAGCGAACTCAGGGTGACACAGAGTCGTTCCGCGACTTTGTCATTGCGCTGACAACCCTGATCCGGAGAAGTGGCGAATATAGTAACCAGCAGAAACTTAATCTGGTGTACGCCAACATGAGACCGGAGTACAAATTCATGATCCGGAGACAGGACTTCTTTTCGCTGGCTGAACTCATCGAGCGAGCCGAGGAGTTCGAAGAGTTGGTGCGTGAACGGAAAACTTTTCGCCCTCCCCCCCTGCATCTCAAGCGTTAGTGCCTGAGACAGCGTATGTCGCCAGGAGGCGCAACGACCGCTCAATGGACATTGCAGTGCTGGACAGTTTGTTGCCGGAGACTGTGCAACCGCAACCAAGGCCGGTCCCTCAACCGACCCAAACCAACCACTCTAGGCCGAAACTGAACGAGCGAGGCCATGACAAACGAGTCACTTTTGATCGTTGGGCCAATCAACCGCAGAGGCAGGACCGATCTCCCAGTCCTCGCAATCCAGCACGGCGCTCTGCTTCACCTGAAGCCCGGTCTTCTCGGGCCAAGCCGATGATATGCTGGAACTGCAATGCGGAGGGACACCTTTATCGCCATTGCCGGCTCCCGAAGGTGATGAGGTGTTTCAATTGCAAACGGGAAGGTGTAGCAACCACTCGTTGTGACTGCCGTTCGGGAAACGCCAACCGGACTCAGGTGTCCGGAGGTCACCTGAGCCCCCAGCGTCCCAGTGCCGCACAACCTCCAAAGAGTGGTCGGAGTGGCTCCGACGCGTGAGCACCTTCGTCAGTGGAGCTAGCGAGGAGTCTGACCTGCCCGACATTCGACCCTTCATCGACGTCAGACTGCTCGACCGAAATTTCAGAGCCTTGTTGGACACGGGGGCCGTAGTAAACCTCATTGGGGACGAGGTGGCGCGATACCTAGTAGAGTGTGGTGTTAAATCCGAGGAGTCGAACGCGGAACTTAGGATGGTCGATGGCACTCGCTGCCGAATTCGAGGGAAGTACCACCTGCCCGCTTCAATCCTGGGTGAACCCCTTATTCTGGGAGTTTACTTTGTTCCCGGATTTACGACGGACGTTGTTTTAGGTATGAAGTGTGTTTACGACTTGAACCTCATACAATTAAACGTCGCTGACGCGGCAGAGACCGAGATGTCGGGACCTTTCTCGTGTGCTTCTGGCACTCTGAAACCCCTGACCGACGAGGAGGATCGCCATCTTCAAGCTTTTCTTGATGAGGAGCTTCCCCTGTTCAATTCTGTGGTCGGGCGAACTACGTTGGTTGAGCACGTGATACGTCTCAAGGAAAACGTAGCCCCGATAAAGCAGCGACACTACCCACGTAACCCTGCCATGCAAACGATCATCAACGAAGAGGTGGCTGCCATGCTGCTGGATGGTGTGATCGAACCATCAGGCAGCCCATGGAGCTTGCCGATCGTGCTGATAAAGAAATCGACCGGGAAGTATCGTTTTTGTATTGACATGCGCAGGGTGAATGACTCGTCGATCAAGGATGCGTATCCCTTGCCGAGAATAAACGCCATCCTCGAAAAACTCAGGCAAGCCAAGTACATCAGTACCTTGGACCTCAAACAAGGTTACTGGCAAGTGCCACTGGTTGAAGACAGCCGCCCCATCACGGCTTTCACAGTCCCCGGGCTTGGACTCTTTCAGTTCAAGGTCATGCCGTTTGGCCTGCATTCTGCTGGAGCCACCTTTCAGCGACTGCTAGACCGAGTCATTGGGCCTGAGTTGGAACCGAAAGCGTTCGCTTACCTTGACGATTTGGTGATTGTATCCTCTGCTTTTGAGGAGCACCTTGAACTTCTCGGCGTTGTTTTTCCGGCGCCTCCGAGATGCCGGTCTCCGCTTAGACCCCGAGAAGTGTCACTTCACCCGGAGAGAACTCAAGTATCTGGGCCATGTAGTCAGTAGCGAGGGAATCTCGACGGACCCGGAGAAGGTACGAGCGATCCAGGAATTTCCTACTCCTACGAACGTCAAGGCGCTTCGCAGCTTTCTCGGCCTTGCCTCCTGGTATCGTCGATTCGTGGAGAAGTTCGCCTCCGTCTCGGCCCCACTACGTGGGCTGCTCAAGAAAAACGCCAAATGGATCTGGGGTGACGAGCAGACCCAGGCGTTTGACGAACTAAAGCGTACCTTGAGTACTGCCCCGATCCTTGCTTGCCCAGATTTTGCCGAGACGTTCGTTCTCCAAGTCGACTTATCGAACGCTGGCCTGGGAGCGGCCCTCACCCAGCGACAAAACGACAGAGAGGTAGTCGTTGCGTATGCCAGTCGGTTACTTTCTGATGCCGAGCAGAACTACACGACAACCGAGAAGGAGTGTCTCGCTCTCGTGTGGGCGATTCGTAAGTTCAAGGCCTACCTCGAGGGGTATCATTTCGTTGCAATAACCGACCACGTCGCCCTGAAGTGGCTCCTTAAACTCAACGAGCCCAGCGGACGTTTGGCACGGTGGGTCATGGAACTGCAGCAATTTGACTTCGAGATTAGGTATCGGAAGGGAACCTTGAACCGAGTGGCCGATGCCCTCTCTCGACAACCTGTTCCAGACTTGCACGACCCGCCTGAGACTTCTGTAAACCTTAACACTTTTGAGGTTGGAGTACTAACGAGACAAGGGGCAAGGGAACAGCGACGACCTCAAAGTGACGCCGTTGCCGAAGGGACGACCCCTGAAACTCGTAACGGCGAGCACGGTCAAGCGGTTGACGAGAACGAAGAAGGCAAACCGCTTGAGGCCCACGATCCTTGGTACGCTCGACTTCGGGAGTTGGTCGGTAAACACCCCGGGAGGTACCCACGGTACCGGGTACGGGGCGAGACCCTACACCGTGCGTTCTCAAGGAAGAACGAACCGACTACTTGGAGAGTGTGTGTTCCAAGAGTAAACATCTCTAAGGTGTTGAACGAGAACCACGACGTAGCAACGGCCGGTCACCTTGGGGTGAAAAAGACTCTTGCTCGAGTTGGCGCAGATTACTTTTGGCCAAATTGGCGGCGCAATGTGAAGGCCTACGTGCGGTCCTGCGCTCAGTGCCAGGCCTACAAAGTTCCTCAAGCCAAACCTGCGGGGATTATGTATTTCCGGCAACCACAAGGCCCATGGTACGTGGTGTCAGCTGACCTTGTTGGTCCGTTGCCCCGATCTCAGCGCGGTCAACGTTTTCTGCTAGTCGTGCAGGATACGTTCAGTAAATGGACTGAGCTGGCACCCCTCCCCTCTGCAACCGCGAATAACGTGGTGTTGAGGCTGAAGTCGCTCCTTCTACGGCATGGAGCCCCCGACGTGCTGATCACCGACAACGGTACTCAGTTCGTATCGAACATATTTCGTAATCTAGCTGCTGAATGGGGAGTCAATCTCCAGACGACCGCTCCCTACAGCCCGCAATCGAACCCTGTCGAGAGGCAAAACCGGGTGGTGAAGACGATGATCGCCCAGTTTGTGAAAAACAATCACAAAACGTGGGACAACCACCTGTGTGAGTTCCAGTACGCCCTTAACTCGGCAGTACATGACTCCACCGGATTTACCCCTGCGAGGCTATGTTTTGGTTGCGAACTGAAACCACCTTGCGCCCTCCGTGGTCCAACCGTTGAGGTTTCAGACACCCCCGATGACCTCCCGTTGGTTGAGATCAAGCAAAAACGAGAGGCAGAGTTCAAACGGTTGATTGAGGCCACACGCGAGAACCTGAAGGCAGCCTACCAGTGGCAGGCGAAATATTATAACTTCCGACGACGGGAGGTGGCCTATCGACCGGGGGATCAGGCCATGAGAAGGCTCCACCCCTTGTCCTCTGCGGCCGATGCCATCGTAGGCAAACTTGCGCCGAAATATCACGGACCCTGCGCGGTGATGGGTCGAAAGGGCGGTAACCTTTACGAGGTGAAAGATGCGAATTCTAACCAAACCCACGTTGTCCACGTCAAGGACTTAAAACCATTTTGTCCGCGGTCATAAAGCCTTTGCGGCCGTTAAGATTAGCAATCGTATAGTTCTGGGACACTTGGTGGTGGATTGTATGGTTTGGTGCGCGAGGACCGGCGACGAGACCGACGACCAGCATTTGAGGGCCAACGGCGAGACCAGCGTCCAGCGCAGGGAGACCGACGACGGGACCAACGACCGGCACGGGAGGAGCGATCACGAGGCCCGCGGCCGAGACGGGACGAGCGATAGCCGAACGACCACGCCGACCGTCGTAGATCTCCCGACCGCCGACGACTCCCCGAGGGGTACGTGCCAGTGCGCGTCGTCCGTCAGGAGGTGGTGCGACCGGCAGCCGAGCCACGGGAGGAGGCTGTTCCGGTAGAAGTGGCTCAACCCGTTGCCGAAAGACGAGTGGAGGTGAATGAGGGAGCTGCCCGTCAACCTCTCGAAGACCTCGTCCACGTCCGGGTGGAAGTGCCTAACCAACCGGGGCCAGATAGGCAGCTGCAAGACGAACCGGATCGGAACGTTACGGCCTACATCCCTGGTGAGCTGCTCGCCATCCCAGACAGCATGGTGTGGAGGATTGCGGCCACCTACGACCGGATGACGACGGAGCAGCGGAAGAACAAACGGTGGCGTATCTTCGTTGGTGGCAACGATTTCATCAGAGTGCGGCCCAATCAGATATTGCGACTCCTTGAACTCCGCCACCAGCAGTGGCAGCGCCACCAGCGGCAGCGCCACCAGCAGTAACAACGCAACCGTCCGCGCCGCCAACAGCGATAAACTGCCAAGCAGTTGATCCCGAGTTAGACCGCTTTCAGTAAACTGCCCCGTCTGCAGTTGAAGCGACGACAGTTTTGCTTTCAGCACTATTTTTTGTAAACTACCTGTTTGCAGTTGAAGCGACACCCGATTTTGCTTTGATACCGCATTTTGCAAACTGCCTTTCTGCAGTTGAGGCGGTCGACAGATTTTTTATTTTTGTTTTTCCCCGAGGAAGAGACTCTTTTTATTTTTTTTTCGCTCCGAAGTGTAATGTGCTAAATGTGTAGAGGGGTAAAGTTTAGCACATTGTGAGGCCTACCTGCAGCGTCGTTTGACCGCATCCCAATAACCTTAGCCTAGGCCTACCTTAGCCTAGAATTGGTAAATTTCATCAACATACATTCATAAATAATCGAGATATCAAATTTTATTTATTCTCCTTAAGGATAACATTGGACAACGTACTGTGTTTAGCACTTTGAATATCTCTGCAACGGTTGGGGGTAGAATCACAATTTAAACACCAAAATGATTGTTTTGTGGAAATGAACAGATTGGTAAAAGCATATGTGAAGTTTACATTAAAATAAACTGAGGAAAAGCCAAAAACATTTTTCCCATAAGATTAACATGGGAGATTTTATGAGTAGGTTTTTTGGATTTTCTCCGCAACCACTTAACCTAGGTTAATAATTCAAAATACGATATTATTTGTTTTTTAAGCTCTATAACATGGTCAAAACCAAAATTAAGTATTTTAAAAATTTTTGGGTGAAAAACGCAAAAAACTGGTTTTTGGACAATTTAAAACCCCATAAACCCCCCTTCCCATGGTCCGATTTTTCTGGTTTTTGAACTTAAAGCCATGAATGTCATTTTACACGTTTGAGCCAAATTTCATCAAAATCGGACGTTTTTTACTCAAGTTATCGTGTTAACGGACATATATATATATATATAGATATATGCATATATGAATATATGGATATATGTATATATGTATAATGTGCTAAATGTGTAGAGGGGTAAAGTTTAGCACATTGTGAGGCCTACCTGCAGCGTCGTTTGACCGCATCCCAATAACCTTAGCCTAGGCCTACCTTAGCCTAGAATTGGTAAACAAACTATCAACTGTGAGTAGCCTAGGAACCCTCTAAGGTGACGGAATTACATGTTTAGCATGTAACCAGGGATACATAAACGACAACACTTTTAATAAGATTCACCACTTCGATGAAAATAAATGATTATTTACTCGTTGACCGAACCACAACAATCCAACATAACCTCGCCCCTCATCGACCGTGATTTAGTTTGACAGTTGACAGATGACGAGGTGGGTTCTTCTTTCTCTCTCGGAATTACTTTTGGCTGGTGAAGAAGAAGGTCACCGGATATGCCCTTGATTTTTGAGTTTAACTGACCCTTGGCCGATCAGCTGTTGTGATTCATCGAGGCGGAAGGATTGGTCCTCGTGGAGAAATAGCGTGACTCTCGAAGAGACCGTCATAGTGATAGTATCTGCGTTCTGACTACGATTTTCTCAGGGAAGTTTTGTAAAGTGCGTGACAAGTGTAAAGTTCGTTCTAACGACTGCTTTTTGGTATAAAGGTACGTCTACGATTCTTACGATTAGTATATTTAGGATCGATTATTAACTTTTGCCAGTAAAGTGGTAATTTAACATAAGATAGCCTAGCGTCCCGACACGTTGATAGTAACTGGGTAATAAAGATTATTATCCCGGTGTCAACTTTTATCCATTAATTTCATTTTAGTAACAAACAAATTAAAATCAGCCTGTGAGGCATTTTTATAACTTTTTCTTTCTTTGAGAGTAACCTCGTTTTCCTGCAGTTAGACAGGTGACCACCGGTTGTAACCTGCGAGTCTAATCGAAGTATAGACAGGTGAACACTGGTTGTAACCTGCAAGTCTAACCGAAGCGTAGGGTAATCCTGCTCCTGTGAGAAGTTTTTCTGGTACTGAGGGTTTCCTTGGAATTCTCTGCTAGGCCCGTACTAAGCCCTAGTAGAGCGCCCAGTCCAGTGATAGCGGCAGCAACGAGTCGATCCCGAGAGGTTACTGTCTAAATTTAAATTAATTTTTATTGATTGCTTGTAAATTTCCCTTTTTCTAAATTCTGAGTTCTTTAAATTTTTTTGTTTAAAATAATTGACCTAATCTCATCTTGAGGAGTTTGAATTTTAAGTAAACCCCCAGGCAGGTTGATTCAAAATTCTAGGCCCCAACCAATTTTTCTGTGGGCAAGGATGAGGCAACTCTGAGTTGACCGGCAACCGAGGTGACATAACTGAGCTCTCTGATTTTATAAATCATATAACCACTGTTACATTCGATCTTCGCCCCCTGGAAATATCCCAGCAGCCGAGCTGAGCGTTTCCTGGGCTTCGACAGACCGTGACGAATTTCCTGGGATTTCGGATTCGCCTGACGGTCCGAAACATTTTCGACCCCCCAGAAAGTTCATCACATATGTATATATGTGCATATATGTATGTGTATATATATATATATGTACATATATATAAATTTGAACGAATAGTGTTTTTGGCATCTGGGGACCTCAAAACAAATAGTTATCATGGTCTCGGGCTTAAGTCTTACCATGAGACCTACGGTAATAGCTTCTTCACTATAGGGGAAATTCGCTAAAATTCTTCCCTATAGGGGAAATTTGCTAAAACAAGTAACATGTTTTTTTAAATAGTGTTTTGTGTAGGTACATATGAGTTTCCGATGAAAAAATGTCTAACATCCGTAATCTAAAAATAAAAATATATCAGTTACAGTCAAACAATTATGTTTGCCAACGGTACCCTATACCAATACTGCATTTTTACCCTTCTACGATTAAACCCACGGTAATAGCTTCTTTTTCCTAGAGGAAATTTACTAGCAATGTACTTGTATACAAAATAGATGACGTCCCTCTCAGCGATAACGGTGTGGTGGGGATGGAGGGAGGGTAGACGTTCTGATCCCGACCTGATTTTTTGGATAGGCTATAGCCGCCGCTGGGGGGTGAGAGGTCAGCAAAAGCGTCTCAGGGAGGGGAAAGGGTCCTCACTCCAAGACCACTGTGACTCGGTTGCCCTTCTGGCGACCGTACTGTGATCTCTAATCACAGCCTTCTAGGGGTACCTCTGTTTTTCACAAAAGGCGACGGGTCTAGATTTGGCGGTCGATAAATTGCCCGTGAGTTTGTGGAGCAGCTGCTCACGTAGGGTGCTGGGGTGGAGGTGAAGGGCACCAGAATGGCCTGGCACCTATTAGCAAAGGAAAAGGGCCCAGTATCGGACATTGGTAGGCGGAGTGACATTCACGGAATGGCCGCCAAACTTCAAACTTGAGGAGAAGGGGTTTCAGACACCATGGCTCACGGTAAACATTCGGAACCACCCCAGGTGGGTCGGCGTCTCGGCGCTCAATCCCACCCCCCTTCTCAGGGGGGCTTGCCCGCGGATTCTGGGGAGGGCAACCAACAGATTGTCACTAATGAAACCTGTGTTGTTTCAGTTGCAAGTGGAGAAGGGGCGGCTTTCTCCGGTGGGGATCTGACAGAGACCCCTCGGAGCGCCCCTTCAACGACAATGGACACGGATCTGCTGGAGGAGGCTCATAGGGTCGTCCAGGCAGAGACGGAATCTTCTTCTGACCAGGATACTCTGGAAACCAATGTCAATGTTGTTTCAGGCGACATTCTTGACAACGCCTACTACTTCTCCCTTCCCAAGGAGGAGCGCCGTCGCTTGAACTCGGAGCGACAGCGTCTCAGGAAGGCGAAAACGATGGCGGAAAGAACCTGGCTCCCAATGAGTGAGTACCGGAAGCTCAGGTCTAAGAGAAAGAGGTCTGATGGCACCCCCAGTCCGGCAGGCGAGGGTAATTTTCAGGGTGTCTCGCCCTTGCGTAGAGTCACGGGTTCTGAGCATAGGAGCGGGACCCCTGCGAAGAGGCGTCTTCGCTGGGACGTCCGCCCTTCCAGGAGCACTGACCAGTTTGCTCCTGCGGGCGGTTCGGGTACTGTGGGGCTGACATTCAAGGAGCAACTCACCTCCAGCAAGTTAGCGATTGTTCCTTCGGAGTTTCCTGACATCAGACTAACTGAGGATGATTGTCGTTTGTTAAGGGGCAAGCTCTTGATGTCTATCAGGTCTAATGATGGCGCAGTGGGTCCTCTCCAATTCCACTAGGTTTTCTTGGAGCAAGGAGCTCTCATCGTTGTGTGTGGGAACGATGTAACCAATGCTTGGGTCAAACAGGTCTTCAACGAGATGGAGTACCGTGAGGGGGCTAAGGTGGTTGTGGGGGACTACAAGGATCTCTTGCGTACTGTCAAGGTCCTCTTGCGGATGGATGCCTTTGATCTCGCTTTGGATGTGAGTCCAAAGGAAACCCTTCACCTGATTGGTGAACAAAATTCTGGAGTTGACACTTCTGTGTGGAGAGTTGTCAGTTGCAGGAAGGAGGAGTTTAGCCAGACCCTGGTTCTAGCGATAGATAAACCAAGTGCTCAGGTTCTAAAGGATAGAGGATGGCAGATCTTCCTAGGATTATCGAGGGCATCTTTCAGAGTGCTTTCTTGGGCAAACAAGGCTCTCCCTGGCGATGATCAGCCTCGTCCAGACGAACCTACAACATAGTAAGGCAGCTACGGCTGTTTTTACTGTGACCACGGCTAACAGGGCCGTGGATGTCGCACTGATCCAAGAATCGTGGGTCAGGAATGGTAGAATTGCAAGTTTGGGTGCGTCTGGTGGCCGAACCATTCGTGGCAGTTCTGCAAACACAAGAGCCTGCATTTGGGTCAGAAATGGACTTGCTTGCTATCCGGTTCTTGAATACTGTTCCAGGGATATCGTCACAGTGAGGATGGTGTGTGGATCTTCTGGAAGACCAATCCTGCTGGCATCAGTTTACATGCCGGGTGACTCGGACGAGGTGCCACCGGTGGAGATGAGAGGGCTGGTGGACCACGCGGTCTTCTCAGGGATCGAGCTGCTGGTTGGGTACGACTCTAACTCCCACAACTCTGTGTGGGGGTGCAAGGACACAAATACTAGAGGTAAGGCACTTCTAGACTACATTGCATTCAGTGGGTTGTTGATTGCCAATACTGGTTCTGAACCAACTTTTCAGAGTCGCATTGGTCAGTCGGTCATAGATCTCACACTGATTTCGGAGGGGCTACTGGAGAGGATACTGGGTTGGCAGGTATCCCTGGAGCCCTCTCTGTCTGATCATAGGCACAACCTCTTCAAGATAGGTGACTTTTCTCCTAGATTTCTCTCATTCAGGAATCCGAGGAGGGCGGATTGGACCTCCTTCAATGACAAACTGAGGGAAAGATTGGATCCTCAGACCTCTCAGATCAGGGATACTGCTGAGCGTGATCGAGCCGCGGTCCTCCTTGGTGGGGCAATCGTCTCCTCCTTTGAGGAGTGCTGTCCGCTGTCGGGATTGAATCGTTGCAAGGGGTCGAGTTGGTGGAACTCTGAGCTTGCCAGTCTGCCGAGAAGGGTAAGAGCTCTTTTCAGGAGGGCAAAATCCCGGAACAACTGGGACCGGGATCGATATCACGAGATGTTGACCAAGTTCAATCTCGCCGTCAGGAGGGCTAAAAGGCGGTCCTGGAACAGTTTTTGCAACAATGTGGACACCACTAGGCTCTACAAAATAATGGTAAGGGATAGATCCTTTGAGTTGGGCTCTCTTGAGGGGCCTGATGGGGTGATGGTCCATCATCCGCAGGAGGTGTTAAGGCTCATGGCCAGCGTGCACTTTCCTGGTAGCTACTTGCTTCAGCAACCTGAACTCGGGGAGGACTCTCGGGCGGCTGGCCGGGCCTGCGCGACGCATTGGACTACGGCCGGTCGGGTTGTGACTTTCAGCAAAATCAGGTGGGCTGTCAACTCTTTCAGTCCCTATAAGGTGCCGGGTCCGGATGATGTTAGGCCGGTGTGTCTTCAACAGGGTCTTGAAATACTACTCCCAGTTCTCTGTGGGTTGTTCAGAGCAAGTCTGGCTCTTGGACACATTTCCTCTCCCTGGTGTTCCTCGAGGATTGTTTTTATTCCTAAGCCCGGTAAGGATAGGTATACGGACCCTAAGTCCTTCCGACCCATCTCCCTGACGTCTTTCTTTTTAAAGACGCTGGAGAAATTAGTGTTAAGGTACGCTTGGGACACAGCCTTGCGAATATCGCCTATTCATTGCAACCAGCATGCCTACATTCAAGGTAGGTCATGTGACTCTGCCTTGCATCACCTTGTGGGCAGGATAGAGAAGGCACCTTGTGGGGCTGTAAGGAGGTCGCAGTGGGTGCTTTTCTTGACATCCAGGGGGCCTGTGACAACACTGCAACAGAGGCAGTTTTGCGTGTTAGGGCGCGGGGCCTGGGTGAGGTGATCTGTAGGTGGATCGAGGCTCTTCTTCGAGGTAGGAGGGCTAAGCTTTCGCTCCACGGTGAGACGGTCGAGGTAAGGACGACCAGAGGCTGTCCTCAGAGGTGAGTTTTGTCCCCCTTGTTGTGGAACTTGGTTGTTGATGATCTCATCCGGAGTCTCGATGACAGCGGCGTTTTTGCCCAAGGGTACGCTGATGACATCGCTATCCTGGTGATAGGTAAGTTCAATAACACGGTCACAGACCTCATGAATTCTGCATTGAGGGTGGTGGGCCGTTGGTGTGGAGAGGTTGGCCTCTCAGTCAACCCTTCAAAGGTTGTTGTGGTTTCCTTCAGGAGGAGAAGGAATATTGCGGGGATTTGGCCGTTTAGGTTGCAGGGGTCCAACATTGTTCCTCAGGACCAGGTGAAGTATCTAGGGGTCATTCTGGACAGGACCCTTCAATGGGGGCCGCAGTTGCAAAGGGTCATTGATCGAGGCAAGTGGTCCCTATTTGCTTGCAGGCGGATGATAGGATCAACCTGGGGGCTCAAGCCCAAACTAATGCATTGGCTTTATGTTGCAGTAGTAAGACCGGTGATGACGTTCGGATCCATCGTTTGGTGGACGAAGCTGGAAGCTGGTGTGGCGATGTGGAGGCTTGCGGGCGTTCAAAGGCTCTCAGACCTACTCGTCACTGGAGCTCTCAGTGGCAGCCCGGGTGCCGCTTTGGAGTGTCTCCTTGATCTTTTGCCCATAGACATTCAAATCAAGATGGTGGCTAGAATGGGTGCGTACCGTCTCCAGTGTGAGAATCTCTGGGTGTTGCCAGGCGAACCACTTGGCCACACAAAGATCATTCAGGTGGTTCAGAGTGAGGTCTTGGACATGCCCTCTGATCATCTTCCCACAACTTTTTCCTTCAGCAGGTCGTTCCGGGTGCGCATTCCAGCAGGAATGACTGAAGCGAAGGTGCTTGTCCGCTCCCTCCTGGTGACCGAGTGTGGTTCACGGATGGTTCCAAGTCTAGGAGCGGGTCGGGTGCTGGCATCTACAGGGTGCGGGATGGTGTCAGTCTCGGGGTGCCAATGGGTTTTTTTCCCACTGTGTTCCAGACGGAGATTACCGCCATCATGGAGTGTGCAGGGGAGATTTTGAGGAGGGGACAGGAGGGCCTCTCTATCAGCATCTTTTCTGATAGCCAGGCTGCTCTGAGGGTGCTGGACTCTTGTGAGTTCAGGTCTAGGGTTGTGTGGGATTGCTACAAAACAGTGTCTTGTGCTGGTAGACGCAACATGGTCACTCTTTGTTGGGTGCCTGGTCACTCGGGGATTGTGGGTAATGAGGTGGCGGACAGGCTGGCTAACGCGGCTGCCTCCCTGGCTCCCAAGGGCCCCCCTTTTTGTGGGATATCTCGTTCTTGTGCTTCGCAGGTGATCGGCGCTTGGGCTCGGGATTGTCGCAGAAGGAGATGGGTAAAGCTCCCTCTCCACAGGGTTAGCAAGCTCAACCTCTAGGGACCATCCCAGCAGGTCACAAGAAATCTCCTGGGTTTCTTGTGACCTGCAGGCTGGACATTAAGCGAATCACAGGTATGATTACGGGCCATGGTCACCTAAGGAAACACCTCTCTCGGATGGGCGTCTTCAATGGTGACCCTGCATGCAGGAAATGTGGGCAGTACGAGGAGACTGCAGATCATCTGCTCTTCGATTGCGATGAGCTTAGGGAGGTAAGGGCTTCAACTCTGGGATCTATGGTCAGGGGTGGATACCTGCCTCCTGAGGAGCTCGTTGATAGGATGATGCAGTTCATCAGGCTCTTGAACCTGGAGGAGTACTGAAACCTTCTCATTTTTTCTTTTTCGGGGGTGCGCAATAAGCCCAGTGTGGCTGATGTGCCTTGGGACCTGTCCGCCCCTTCTGATGATGATGATGATGATGATGATGATAGCCGCCGCTGAAGTTTCCCATTGTTGCAAACTCGTTCTTAAAAAAGCGCGTCACCAAAGAATGCTGACTACCCCATGATCCTACTCCTTCACATAGGATAGTCAGAATACATTGGTGATGCGCTTCTGCCTCCAGATGACATCACGCTACGATGCGCAATAGCACACCTTATTTAAATCCACCAAGGACCAGACTCCCTTCCCCCCCCCGTCCATCGCCGAGCGGGATGACATCACCGGAGACCCGGCCAGTGCCTCAATGTGTATAGGGCTTAATATTTTGTTTTTAAAACTTACTACAATGCTAAAAGACTCCGAATGTGTATAGTTTCCATTCAGTGTATATTTTCAGTGTTTCTAACAACTAACACAGAGTTAAAATTAAATATTTTACAAAGTAAGACTTAAATTCTAGGTTTTGAATTTCTTTATATTCCTGTAAACTGTAAGCCAGTTAGTTGTCGACATTTTTAATAGTGAATTAATTTTCTTGGCAGAAACAAACTGTATAATTCATTTATGGACTGTAATAATGTATTAGGAACGATTCTTAAAGAAAATATCTTTTCATTCATTAAACATAATGTCTTATCTTCTTAACATTAAAAGTTAATCCCTATTTCCCTTGGTCACGCCATTACTTGAGAATAAGTGCACCAAATTGAATAATTATTTTTTGTTGTGTTCGTTAATGTCAGGACAAGGTTTATAAAAGAACATTAGTTTTAATCCGACCTAAGGGCTCTGTCCCACTGGCCTTCAAAGTTCCCATTGATTTAATCAAAGTTCAGTTAGTTACACCGAACAGCTGTTAACAAGGATTCTGTCTAAACATACTTGAAAGGCATAAACATATGTTCATTACGGAAATAACAAATCTACTTGAATGGCAACTCAAACTCTTTTTTCGATACCGAAGTTAGCACTAAATAAAAATAGGTGAGCGTAAGTAGCGAACGAGCTCATCTTGAAAATTAACGAGTATTTGACCTAAAACAAATTCAATATGACATTAGGACAGGACAACATCTGTCGGGACAGCTAGTCTTAATACAGTATATAACAATTATTCCCTATTTCCCTTGGTCACGCCATCACTTGAGAATGAGAGCACCAAATTGAATAATTCTTTTTTTGTTGTGTTCGTTTAATGTCAGGACAAGGTTCTTATAAAAGAAAATTTTTAGTCCAACCTAAGGCCTCTGCCCCACAGGCCTTCAAAGTTTTCCCATTGATTTGATCAAAGTTCAGTTAGTTACACCGGACAGCTGTAAACATACTTTAAAGGAATAAACATATGTTCATTGTGGAAATAAAAAACTACTTGAATGGCAACTCTCATTATGGAAATAACAAAAAATACTTGAATGAAAACTCAAACTCTTTTTTCGATAGGCGAGTGAGCGTAGCGAACGAGCTCATCTTGAAAATGAACGAGTATTTGACATAAAACAAATTCAATATGACATTAGGACAGGACAACGTCTGTCGGGACAGCCAGAAATATATAAAAATGAATCCCTATTTCCCTTGGTCACGCTATAAACTTGAGAACGAGTGCACCGAATTGAATTATTCTTTTTTGTTGTGTTCGTTAATGTCAGGGTAAGGTTTTTATAAAAGAACATTTTTAATCCTACCTAAGGGTTCTGTCCCACTGGCCTTCAAAGTTCCCATTAATTTTATCAAAGTTCAGTTAGTTACACCAAACAGCTAGAATAACATGGGGACCAAGTACCTTGGTTTGCTGCTACGGGAACCATAGGCGAAAATTGTTGTTGTACAAACAACAAGCCACAACCAGATGAAGAGATATACCAAGATTCGACAGTTTATGTTCATAAATAACCGAGATATAAAATTTCTCTTTCTCTCCATAAGAATAACATTAGACAACATATACTATGTTTACCACTTTCAATATCTCAGTAACCAATTGACGTAGAGCAAAGATCAGAATACCAAATTGTTTGTTTTTCTTAGCTGAATTCAATGGTATAAAATTTGATTTAAATAACAATTACATGTAAAAACCCCCAAAAAACACATTTTTGGGGTACAAAACCCCTCTTCGGATGGTGCGATTTGTCTGGTTTTCAAACTTGTTCAAATAATGGTACTTTACATATTTGTACTAAATTTCATTAAGATCGGACCTTTTTTACGAAAAGTTATCATGGCCTCGGGCTTAAGTATTACCATGGGACTTACCATAGCTTCTTATTCCCTGTAGAGGAAATTTGCTAAATACAATATTTTATCAAACAAGATACAGTAATATGTTTCCTTGCATATCCATACCTGAAATATGTTCAAGGTTAATCGGCCTATTTAGTAATACTCTTAGTGTAAGAGTATTACTAAAGTATAATTATCACTAACACTATCCTTGCATAAATATCCCGAATACTATTATATTAATACCCATATTAATATTAATATTCATTGTCAGCAGTGGTGCACTCTCAAAATATGCAGTACCGGAACATTTCATATTTTTCTTTTTAGACCACTAAAGGGTTAATTATAATTTAATTCAGATAATTATAAAGGTACCTTTCAATAGCATTGTGGTATTTTGAACAAATTAATGAGATAAATGCCTATTTTTATTCTAAACATTTTCAATTGGAAAAATATTGTGAAAACACAAATTGTCCTGCTTTAGTAATATTGAGGTAATGCCGTGTTTTTAAAATTTTTTTTGGAAGGTGGGAATGCTTTTGGCACACCCCCGCTCCCGCAGGGGCCGGCCTGTCCAACAAGGTTAATATCTCTAGAGCTCTCGTCTGTGTTAAAAAAGTAAAGCCTATATGCTGACCGCATTTTACCCTTTGTCCCTTTTTCAAAGTAATACTATAGATAATGACTAAAAGTAACAGTTTCATAAAAAATAAATTAGTTTAAATTTTTTAATTCACGAAATAAAATCAGAGTTTGGACAATTCTAAAGCCATTTTCTAAATATTGTTTATGTTTTTAGCGAATTTCCCCTATAGGGAAGAAGCTATTACCGTAGGTCTCATGGTCTAACTAAGGCCCAAGACCATGATAACTTTTTGTTTTGAGGTCCCCAGATGCCAAAAACACTATTCGTTCAAATTTATATATATATATATACTAGCTGGCCCGACAGACGTTGTCCTGTCCTGTCAGTGAATTTTTTTATGTCAAATACTAGTTCATTTTCAATATGAGCTTCTTCGCTTCGCTCACTCGCCTATCGAAAAAAAGAAAAAAATAGTTTACGTCCTATTCTCAAACTTACCGAATATACACACAAAATTTCAAAAGAATCGGTCAAGCCATTTCGGAGAGGAGTTTTGTTACAAACACTGTGACACGAGAATTTTATATCTTAGAGATATGTTGCGATAACTTGAGTAAAATACCCCCGTTGCAGCAAACCTGCATACTCAACAAATTTCCAATGCACATATATGTGTTTCACTACTATATAGAGCAACTTACCAAGTTTCACAAAAATACATTCCTAATTGATATATAGCAATTTATTTATTCTCCATAAGAATAACATTAGGGCTGAGTACGCAGGTTTGCTGCAACGAGGAAGATAATAAATTAATGCGTTTTTTTCCAATCATGAATATAACTGAACCAGGTGAAGCTATAACATACCAAGTTTTACAAACTTAGGTTCATAATTAAGGGAGATATAAAACTTTACTTATTCTCCATATGAATAACATGGTAGCCAAGTATGCAGGTTTGCTTTTACGGGGGAAATAAAAAAAAACAATTTTTTTGTACAAATATCAATATACCACAACTAGTTGAAGCCACATACCAAGTTTCATCCAATATACATTCATAAATAATCAAGATATCAAATTTTATTTATTCTCCATAAGGATAACATTGGACAACTTAGGCCTACTGTGTTTAGCACTTTGAATATATCTGCAACAGTTGGACATAGAACAACAATTAAAATACCAAAATGATTTTTTTGTAGAGCTAAACTTATTGTTAAAAATATATGTGAAGTTTTTTGTAAAATTATCTGAGGAAAATCCAAAAACCTTTTTCCTATAAGATTAAAATAGGAAATTTTATGGACACGTTAACCTGGGTTAATGATTCAAAATGCTATTTTTTTTTAAGCTTTATTAAATGGTTATAACCAAAATTGAGTGATTTTAGAAATTTAGGGGAAATAAAAAAACTGATTTTTGGAAAATTTAAAACCCCCATAAAACCTTCCATAGTCCAATCGACCTGGTCTTCGGACACACACGCACACGCACACGCACACGCACACGCACTCATACACGCACACGCACACACACACGCACACACACACACACACATATACAAATTTGAACGAATGGTGTTTTTGACATCTGGGGACCTCAAAACAAAAAGTTATCATGGTCCTGGGCCTAGGTATTACCATGCCGACTATGGTAATAGCTTCTTTCCTTTAGGAGAAATTAGCTAAAAGTGATTTTAGCATATAAACACAAGCGAATCTTCAATATTTTTATTTTTACGTATTACTTTTGAATACTGTCAAACATAGTAAAAGATATACTAAAACATGTCATCTACAGCTTAAAAATATGAGATATTAAACTTTAATTTGGATAAAAACACTGATATCTTGATGAATGAAAAATGTCTTGCAATTATTACTTAATGCTTCAAATTGCATTACAAGCCTATTAAAGTATTAAGAATTATTACGAACCAAAGATTTGTAAAATCAAAAACAAAATGAAATTACTTGAACGTCCTTTAAAAGTAGAGAAAGTAACAACCCGCCCATTAGTTTAACTTATTTTCAAAATGTCCCCCAATTACTGTAAACAAGTTATTTCATAATAACTTCAATAAGCAGGCATCAAAACTTTGTGAAGTGGAATGGATGTAAATCGATTCTATATGTAGTAATTATAACACTTTCCAGTGTGAGACACCATCCTCTGAAGCAATCTGCCTATTAACAATTTTCAGAGTTTCTTCAACCTTACTAACGATTTGTCCTTCAACCCTAAACTCTTGCGCTGCTCCACCTACCTCTTTGGATTGTTTACGAAAAGATCCTCTCCCTACCGACCGTTGATGCAACCTGGTAAACACTAAGAAGATGAACTTGGAATGCGGTGATTGGGATACCGGGTGCGGCACTCACTCTCATAGTGGCAAATGCATTCCCATTACAAAAACCGTACCTAAAATGCATTTTTTCATCCCTTGTTTTAGAACTGTACGAGGACTGCATAGTAACTGATACTTTAACTGGTACAGTGGTTATTTCTCATTATTAAAAGAAGAGTAGATTAACCTTTCCAAACAGAAACATAATAGTCCTTTTGTTCTCAAAAACTAAAAGGATGCTGCTGTGATAAAATGGAATGTCAAAAGGTAAGATATCAATGAAGGAATTAAGAACTCTCTGTACATTTTAAGCTTAGTTATTACCTTTAGACTCTTTTACAAAAGATATAAATATAGGGCGAATATGGAGAGGAATTTAGATTGTCCATCTCTTTATAATTATTTTAGTTCAGTTTGAGTCAGTGTATTAAAAGAGTTTAAAATTTAGAATTTATGTTGTAGGCTACTTTGTGAAATTAAATTAAATTATGATTAAACTACATTAAACTAATTTGCAACACCTTTAAGTTTTGCGAAAAAGCTAAACAAATACTTCAAATGATGACAGAATCCTATTGTAGACAAATAAAAAACAATAATTACAGATCAAAGACCATTGTTAAAAATTCAAGGGACGGTTTTATTTTTAAATTGAACATTAATACAGTTTTCTGTTAATAACCTCTAAAACCTATGTGTAATATATCATTTTAAAGGTTATTTAATGAAGAAGTTTTTTACTATGTTTGACAGTATTTAAAATCACGTGTAGAAAGAAAAATACTAAAGTATCAGTCATGTTTAAATGCTGAAATAGGTTTTTTTTTATTTACATGGTGTTTTTATTAGGACTATTAGGAATACTTAATCTTTATTAAAACGGTTTTATACTATAGGACATTTAAAGTACTTTAAGAAAATAAGGTTGGATACAAGATTAAATATTAGTATCATTGGTAAAAACAGTGTTTATTAAACTATAACGCAGTTTTTTATAAAATCCTAAAATATATTTTCTTGGCCACAGGGATTTGGTTAGAAATGTCTAATATGCATATTCATATAACAATCAACATACATTTATACCAATAAAGTTGTTCACACCAAGCCCCAATCACCCTGTAATCTTATAAATGAGTATCAAACTCGTATCCATAGGTGTGTGCACGGTGGGTGCCGCGGTACCCACGGTAGCCACAAAGAGGGCTTGAGGGGGGGCGCCAAAATAGATGATTAAATAAATGTTTGGTTTAAGATATTTTCAAAAAATTAAGTTTAATTTAAGAAATAAGTACAAAATAATATATTTTGTAGTTAAAATCAACCAATTAAAATCAACGTATAAAACATGAACTGTCATCTAACTTTCTCCGTGACGATAGACAGATTTCTTGGAAACTGAGTGCCGGATGTAAGTACAATACCAATACCCCTTCGCCGTCCTTTTATTCATTAATAGACCGAGATTTTTAGGAAAAGTAAATGCTATAATGGTTTAAATTTGGAGTATATATAGAAATAGTATTTTTATATCGCTGTTTATTAGAACTTTACTTTTCACTTTGAGTACAATGGGAAAATTATAACAATATCAAAATATCAATATAAACAATAATTTCATCGCTATTATTATTTAGATTTAGTACAACCAAGTATATTTTTCTGAGAAAAGATCAATTCTATGATGATATCTTATTGTATTTTTTTTTAAGTGCTTTGTACGGATTCCATAGGATGTATGGAATGTTGGTACCATATTTCAGTTGATTGCTAATTGTTATATTGTTTTAAAAACCTTTGAGATACACTCTTTTATCAAGAAATCGGAGTGACGTGCAGCCAATCTAAATCTAGATTATTTAGAAGACAATACAAAACCATTACATTACGATACATTATGATAATTTGTAAACTAAATATACCTATGCAGATACAATATTTATTTCATCGAATAAGATTAGCACATATTTGTGTCAAGGAAGATTACATACAATAATTTACATATTCAATCGTTTAGCAGATAAATAGGATCTTTGAGCAGCAAGATGGGGGGGCATTTGTGGGTTCCAGCACCCACGCTGACCGGACTCTGCGCACGCCTATGCTCGTATCTGGAACTTTATTAGGTGAACCAGAGGTGCCCACCCCCCCTTAAGACGATGACTCACCCCCACCCAAGACTACCCCCCCTAAAAAAAATACTTATATATCCCTAAAAAATAATGAACATTGTGACCCCAATCTTCCTGCAGACTCCTTCACATCGATTGCCATCCCACCACGGACAAGAGAGTATAATTTTGAAAGTTTAACTTTTAGTCTGTTATTGCCATTTTTAGGTTGAATGTAGTAATAGTACAGGACAGTTATGCAAAAAATGCCCTAACCTGGAACAAATTAGTTAAAGTATGAAACCTCCTGGTATGTATTCCTGACATATACCTCATCGTTTCCTGAAAGTTCCCAAAAATTCCCCCTTCGGAAAATCCGCCATCTTGGAAAATGGCGGGAAAAGTATATAATTATGTAAGCTTTTACTTAAAACGGTATTATTTAATAACTAATCCATTTGATAAAACCATGTACATTTCAAAATGTTCACTATGAAAATATATACACAAAAATATTATATTAAGTAGTTATATTTTACATTTAACGGTAGTAATTACAATTAAAAGTTGATTTTTCAGTTTTAAAATAAGACATTTTGCTATTCTTTCGGATTTTCTGCTGTCAGTACTCAAAATAGACAAATTTTACTTATTAACGAAGTTGAAGACAGTTAAATTCCACACAATATTCATATATAATGCATGAGATTTGGCCAAAAGTAACGTCAACACCAAGCGCTAAAGTCTTCTAATTTACTCAGCGTAAACAACAACTCACTTTTGTAAGAACAAACACCTACCATTCTACTATAAGTTTTTACCACTATGATTTTGTGCTTAACAACATCCACAACCCACTGAAATTGTTGAAGTAATAGAGGAAATATGTCCTTTAAATATTGAAAATATCAAAACTCTGTTAAAATCCGCCATATTGGAAAATAGCCGAAAGAAATTGAATAATGCATGTTTTCACTAAACTTTTTTCAACAGCTATACCATTTAGAAATCGGAAAAATAGCATAATTTACTCTACACAAAAATACCATATTTTGTGTTGATATTTCGTTAGTTTAGTTTAATTTAACTAAAACTAATAATAATAATTAAACTCAATTATTTTATCAACTTGAACATTATTTTTTTGGAAGAGCCTTAACAAAAGCCAATTTTGCTGTGTATTTTATCAAAGTAAAACTTAACTCCAAACGAAATACACACACATTTTATTAATCACTTACTGCTTACAACTTAAGTGTCATAAAATTATTAATAATTTGTACAAACTTGTTTGGACTTATTTACATATTCATAAATATTTGATTTCTTCTTTGGTATTTCATCTTTTCACATTGCCGTTTCTTTTATTGAAGATGCCATTGGGACATTAGCATTTTGTAATAGTCACTATATTTAATAAAAGATAGTTATTTAACAAAAAAAAAAATAAAGTGAAATACTTAATAACAAAGTTGAATTCAATGGGGATTTATCGTTATTAACATGAATTAACAGTCAGAAACTGGTACTTAATTTAATTCTTAAGCTGTCACAACATAAGTAATAATATACAAATAAAAGTACATATTAAATATAAAGTCTACAAATTAAAATTAAATTCATAATAGTATTTTAAATGAAATGATTTATTTTTAAACACGATATGCGTTATTGTTACTGCAATAATAATGAAAAAATGGTGTTGATGATTTTTGAGTTATTAGTACTTCGGGTACACCAAAAAAGCGACACTTTTTGATAGAGATATGGTACTTTCTGTGGTCATAGTTGATGCCAAAAGGTAACTTTTCAGATAGGGAGCCACTTGAAAATCAATGCAGGACACTAAAATGGCGGCCATTAAAGATGGCTGCCATTGAATTTATAAAATCTGTCATAACTTGATTAATATAAATCCGATTTCATTAAAGTTAGTTTGGTTGAAAATGCCTTTTTAAACGAAAATCTTTTTTTATTTAAATTTTGTACGAATTGAAAACTAGTGGTTTTCTAGATATTTAAAGATTATTGATTGTAATTGGCTAAATTTCTAAATCAAAGATATAATTTAAAAACGGCTTACAAATTTAAAAATTAAATTTTGCATGATGGTTTATTAAGTTAAATAGATTAACTACATAAATAACACTTTAAAATGTCAAGTTATAGATGAATAGTTTCTAATTTAGTTTTTAAACACACAAATTTGATTGGCGCACACGCATACAGTATATATATGTGTGTGTCCGTAGCCACGCTAACTTTTGTAAAAGAAGTCTGATCTTGATGAAATTTAGTATACACAGGTAAGGAAGTGTCTACTTTCATGAGTTCAAAAACTAGACGGGGCGCACCATTTTAAGGGGATTTTGCACCCCAAAAATTTTGTTTGAACTTTTTACTTATAATTATTTTTAAACCCAAACTTTTGTTTGCACCATTAAATTTGTCATTCAAAACCAATCAATTTAGTATGTTGTATTATTGATCTATGTCAATCGATTACTGAGATATTGAAAGTGCTAAACGCAGTACTTTTTCCAATGTTAATGTTATGGAGAATAAGTAAAATGTTATACAGTATCTCGCTTATTAATGCACATATATTAATGAAACTTGATGTGTGGCTTCATTGGTATGGGGTTGGGTATATATGCATACAGAACCCACATTTTGTGGTCCCTATGGCAGCAAACCTGCGTACTCAGCAGCCATCATGTTATACTTATGAAGAATAAGAATAACTCAATAACTCATTTATTAACCAAAAGACTTATGTACATGCATTGGGAATGTCAAACAAAATGGAAATGCAACAAATTTACTTAAAGATGCTTACAAGCTAAAATGTGCATAGACTGCATCAAATTATTAATCAACTTCCTTGTTAATTTAATCAAATGAACAATAAATAAATATCCCTTCAGGCAGACCTAATAACTTAAGAGCCATCAGTCAGGAAGGCACGGACGCTGTAAAAACACTTATCAATATAAAGGATTTTAGACATTTTCTGAATTTCAAATGGGTTGACTCAGCTTTTAGGTGTATTGGAAGTTTATTGATCAAGTTTATTGAATTGTAGAGGAGATTTTTCTTTGAAGGAAGCAGTGTTGTGAATTGGAACTTGTAGATTATTGGAAATACGTAAACTATAATGATGATTCTGAGGATTTTTGATTTTTATAATTTTTTGTTTTGAAAACGATAATGTTTCATAAGATGGACGATAGATGGAAAAGTTAAAATATTTGAGGACTGAAAAACTGGTTTGCACGTTTTAAAGCTATCCATGGAGAAAACTAGTCGGATTACCCTCTTTTGCAGGCGAAATAAAAAGATTGTTCTCTTATACTTACACCCCAATATAGGTAAAGCGTAAACAAGGTGTGGGAAAATGAGATCATAGTAAGCAGAAAGAAGAACATCACAATTTGATATTTTTGCTAGAGAGCGGATGGCAATTATGCCTGAGCTAAATTTGTTGATAACGTCTTCTATGTGAGGATGAAATAAGGTGCTCATCCAGGATCAATCCAAGAAACTTTGTACTGTTGGACGAGTGAATAGGAGTTTCATCTAAATGGAAGCTGAAAGCTGGAGAAAATCTATCAGAAATATGGAACTTAAGAAGCTGGGTGTTGAGAGTGTTTATTGAGAGCAGGTTGCTGTCAAACCATTGAAGTAATCTGTTGGCTTCTATAAACGTTAATTGTTCAAGAGACTCCACAGTAGGACTGGAAAATGAAAGAGATGTGTCGTCGGCGAAAAGGTAGACTCTGGTCGATTCGTTGTCTACAGAAAGGTTATTGATAAAAATAAGAAAACATGTGGGACCAAGAATGGAACCCTGGGGCATACCACTCGATGTTAGGACCTCGTGTGAGTTGTGCTGCTGCAAAAATCCACGCTCATCGACTGACATACACGTTTGATATCACATTAGTAAATAAGTCCAAAATTTTTATTAATATTAATAATTTTATGACACTTAATTTGTATGCAGTAAGTTATTAATAAAATGTGTGTGTGTTTCATTTAAATTTTAAGTTTAACTTTGATAAAATACATAACAAAATTGGCTTTTGTTAAGGCTCTTCCGAAAAAATTAACTTTCAAGTTGATAAAATAATTGAGTTTAATTATTATTATTAGTTTTAGTTGAACTAAACTAAATTAACGAAATACAGTATCAACACAAATATGGGTTTTTAGTGCAGAGTAAATTATGCTATTTTTCCGATTTCTAAATGGTATAGCTATTGAAAAAAATAGTGAAAAAATGCATTATTCGATTTCTTTCCGCCATTTTCCAATTTGGCGGATTTTAACTGAGTTTTGATATTTTTAATATTTAAAGGACAAATTTCCCTATTACTTCAACAATTTCAGTGGGTTGTGGATGTTCTTAAGCACAAAATCATAGTGGTAAAAACTTATAGTGAAATAGTAGGTGTTTGTTCTTCCACTCTGAGTTGTTGTTTATGCTGAGTAAATTAGTAGACTTTAGCACTTGGTGTTGACGTCACTTTTGATCAAATCTCATGTATTATATATGAATATTGTGCTGAATTTAACTGTCTTCAACTTCGTTAATAAGTAAAATTTGTCTATTTTGAGTACTGACAGCAGAAAATCTGAAAGAATAGAAAAATGTCTTATTTTAAAACTGAAAATTCAACTTTTAATTGTAATTACTACCATGAAATACAAAATATCACTACTTAATATAATATTTTTGTGTAGATATTTTCATAGTAAACATTTCAAAATGTACATGGTTATACCAAATTGTTTAGTTATTAAATAATACCGTTTTAAGTAAAAGCTTACATAATTATATACTTTTCCCACCATTTTCCAAGATGGAGGATTTTTCCAAGGTGGGAATTTTTGGGAACTTTCAGGAAACGATGAGGGATATGTCAGGAACACATCGCAGGAGGTTTCATACTTTAACTAATTTGTTCCAGGTTAAACTCTAACTGTCCTGTACTATAAATGTTACTAGAATATTAATTACAAAATTATGGAAATAGTTTAATAATTTATTTGATTAAATATATATGCCAGCAGCAACTTAGTTCTTCCAGTTTTGAGTTTTGATATCGAGAAGTCTAACATTATTCTTGACTCAAGCAGTAATGAATAAATCAATTTGGAAGTTTTCTGAAAATAAAATTGTTTGGCTTCCTTTTTACTAACTTTTTTCAAAACCGATATTCAATCAGTCAGTTTTGGTTAGGTAGGCAAGGAGCACAATGGGGCACAAAACTATCTATCTTTCTAAAAACTTACTTATTGAAAGTGCAAAGACAGAAAGTGAATACCCCCGTCGTAGCAAACCTGCGTACTCAGCAAATTTCCAATTCATAATATATGCCTTTATGCAAGTATAAATAGAATTTGACTAGGTGAAGCCACATACCAAGTTTCATCAATATTCAATCATAAATAAGCACTATATAACATTTTAATTATTCTCTATAAGAATAACATGACGGCTGAGTACGCAGGTTTGCTGCAACAAGGAACAATAAAAATGGGTTTCTATGCAAATATCAGTATAACTCAACAAGATGAAGCTACATACCAAGTTTTATTAATTTATGTTCATAATTAAGGGAGTCATTACATTTTACTTATTCTCCTTAAGAATAACATGGGGGCCGAGTACGCAGGTTCGCTGCTAAGGGGAAAATCAACAAAAAATCAATTTTTTGTGCAAATATCAAAATACCAGTACTACGTGACCCCACATGCCAAGTTTCATCAAAATACATTCATTAATAATGGAGATATCAAATTTGATTTATTCTCCATAAGGATAACATTGGATAACTTACTGTGTTTAGAACTTTGAATATCTCCGCAACGGTTGGGCGTAGAATCACAATTTAAACACCAAAATGATTCCTTTGTGGAGCTGAGTTGATTGGTAAAAGCAAATGTGAAGTTTACATTAAAATTAACTTAGGAGAAGCCAAAAACCTTTTTCCCATAAGATTAACATGGGAGATTTTATGAGCAGGTTTTTTTTTTATTTTATCCGCAACCACTTAACTTAGGTTAATAATTCAAAACATGATATTATTTGTTTTTTTTTAAGCTCTATAACATGGTCCAAACCAAAATTAAGTGTTTTAAAAATTTTAGGGTAAAAAATGCATAAAACTGATTTTTGGAAAATTTAAAACCCCCATAAACCCCCCATCCCATAGTCCGATTTTTCTGGTTTTCGAACATAAAGTCATAAATGTCACTTTAAACATTTGAGCCAAATTTCATTGAAGCCGGACGTTTTCACTCAAGTTATCGCATTCACGGACACACACATATATATATAAATTTGAACGAATAGTGTTTTAGTCATCTGGGGACCTCAAAAAAAAGTTGTCATGGTCTCGGGCTTAAGTCTTACCATGAGAGCTATGGTAATAGCTTCTTCCCTGTAGGGGAAATTCGCTAAAAACTATAAACAACCTAATTAAATTCAAACACAATTTAATTTTAATTAGTAGGTATACAACAACAACTTGTTATGAGTTTACCGGAGTATATTTTTCAGAAATAAAATTTAAGAACTAATAGCAAACAGTATTGTTTTAGTTTCAAAAAATGTCATTTTCATGTTAACCTACCTTTGTTTTAGAGTTTTTTCGTGTTCAAGATTTATTAGAAGTTCTCATTTTCATTTGAATAGTTTACAACAAATTAAAAACAGTAGCAATCACCGAAATAGCTTTTAAATTCATATCAGTTTCCATAGGCATTCAGTCATTCACAATATAATTTTGATCACAAGTCAAGCTGAAGGTGTACCAAAGCCGACAGACAGACGACTCTATACACTGAGGGACACCGTATTTGTAAGGGAAAAGGGATGCTTTACACTTTTCAGTGCTGCCACTCTTAGGATAATACCGCTTCTGGAGTGGGATAATGTAGTTGTGTCCGTAAGACAATTACTTTTTCAAAGTAATTGTAGACTTTAGATAATGGTAAGTTTTACCGTGATTACATTTTTATTTCTGAACCATTTAAAATTGATCATATAATATAAATTAGTCTGTTACATTCTAAACAAATATTGCAAATACTCGAACCTTTAAAACTAAATTAATAAATGATAGCCTGGTTTAAAATCTTTATATTAATAGGCAAGCACAAAACTGTTCCTCCTTTTTTCTCAGCTTGTGTGCATCATAGGAGAAATTCACGAATACCGTTAAAAAGGTACTGTCCTGTAGATGAGCAGAAACCCATTATAATTTACATCAGCCCTTAGGGCTACGCCCCACAGGCTTTCAAAGTTTTAATGTTATCTTATGGAGTAATAGTTAGAAATTGGATTGTATATTTATTTGACAGCTGATATAATAACAAATTCTAACACAAGAGAAAGAACAGATGTTTCAGGACTAATGTAAATAAAAAAAACTACTGACTACTGGAATGGTAACACTCTTCTCTTATCCGTTTTATCTCCTTTAACAAAATTAAACCTGATATTGTGAGGGGGGAGAGGGTGGTGGAGGGAGAGAGGGAGAGAGAGAAAGAGTGGTTATTCGTGGAGTTCAGAATATAAGGACACTGGTTCAAATGTATTTACTTAACTGCTCATGCAAGATGTGGAAAAATATTCATGCAAACAACCATTACTCGTACACCGCTTTGCGTTTATGTAGAATTATTTTTGGTTGAATTTCGAACTCTGGGCGATTGCTAGTGTATATAATTCTCTGGCTTCTAGGATATTTAAAATTAGGCTAAAGTATTTTGGTTAGTGATAATTGTTACCAATTTAGCATACGTTTTGTTGTCCTTAAATGGTTATTTAATCTATTATTGTAATTATCTACCTCATTTAAATATTTTAATTTAGATTTATAACATGCAAAGCGGCGGAGTATCGGACTGCCGAACTGATCAGCCATGGCAGATAATTTGCCGATTTTAATTTTGGTAGTGTGTAAAATGGAGTATTTTAGGTCCAACAAGGGAATATTTGCTAAGATTATCAGTGGCGACACTGCGAAGTGCGCAGAGGGCCCGCGGTGCGGGGGAGGGCCACGGGCCTAAGGGGCCCGCAAACCAAAGCGGCGGGGCCTGCGGGCCGAGATAAAAGCTCTGGTGAGCCCGCATAATGGGATGAAATTATAATATTTAATTTTTAAAACACTTCAAAATAGCAATAATGTTGTTAGCCAAACTTTAAGAATTAATTGATTTTCAGTCTAGTAATAGATCTTTCATTCGTTGTGATTAGTATTTAATAAATTGATACATTTTAAAACTGCAATAAGGTTTATTATTTTAATTTTCCTCAATTCTGATTACTTTAAAAGTAAACTTTAAAGTGAGATATTTTAAGAAATATTTTATGATTTTGCATAACAATTTTAAAACGGTTGTTAGTAGTGTCAGTAAAGTTTTTGAACTGAGTTTTTGAAGGTGAATCATCATTAGGATAGTGATAAATGATAAATCGGGGGCTCATGATAAGATCCTTTTCAAAACCTCAAGGTACAACCGTAAACGCTATAGCGGCCATTTCACTCCAATCTGAATACAAAGCCACTCCAAATACCATTTACACAGGAACAGAACAAATCAACAAATTGCTGACCTGGAATCTGGACGTCTGGTTTCACGTTTTGACTCTACACTTGTCGGCTTACTTTTTAGGTATTTTATGCTACATTGACGTGATGAAACTATTAAAAAACATTATAGCCAGCCTAAATGAGAACCTTTTGGGCGTTATTAAATAACTAAAACTAAAACCCCTTATACAATGCTGCAGGCTGGAACTGACTGAAGTTATGTATTTGGAGGTTAGGAAACGCCTTATCCTAGAATCTAGAATAATAGATAGGGATAGGGTTAAACTGTACAATTATGATAAATGGGGGGGGGGGCCCTGAAAATAATTTTGCGGGGGGTCCCAAAAAAATCAGTTACATCACTGGAAGTACGTCTACAGTTTGAGTTTTGATACAATAGCGCCAAGCTGATTCATCGCAACTTAACGTAACAGTATTTACTATGAATATAGCATATGATCAAATAGCCTTTTAATGAGTATATTAGGTCATAGTGTTTTTTTATAATTATTAGCAAAGGTGCAGTTTAGTTTTAAATGAATCAAACATCACTAAGTGAGAATCCGTTTATTCCAAAAGGATCCGATGTAATCGGAACCTGACTGAATCTGAATTAACTGGCTTTGAACCATCTTGTGTATAAGTATAAAATAACATTAAACAAGTCTCTTATGTGATGTGTGATGATTATTTATTTCCAAAGCGATGTATATCTTATAGTGACAGTGTGTTTTTTATCTAATTGCCCCCCTCCCCCCTGGACAACCCAAAAAGGCCATTTTTCGCCCCCCCAAAATTTTTATGACACACTTTGCGTCATAACCCCCCCTTGTGGGCACCCCTGGGTGAAACACAATTCAATTTATTTTCCTCTTTCAATTATTATTGAGTTTCAAATCAACCACTTTGTGTCACAGGCAAACAAAGAAATAGGCAGGAATAATAATAAAAAACTCAAGTTAACAAAATAATTTTATTTAGATGTCAATTGCCATGGATGTCTGTAAATTGCCTTATTTTAGAATCAATCCATTCTGAATGTATTTTCCATTTAATATTCGTAAACATAGAAACCTCACCAAGTTTCGTGCTAACAATGCCAACAATGTAGTGCAGTCCATCTTCATACACTACAGTCAACCCTCCGCCACTATCGCCTTTCTGAGTTATAGAATCTGGAACAGACCCAACAGAGTTTAAAGATTTTATACCAGAAGGTGATTGTTTTTAATCATGGATATATTGACGGTTAATCCTGGATACAAATATATATAAATAAGTATCCTAAAAAGGAAGCATAGATGGAAATTATGGCAACACGAATAAAAAAAAAAAATGAAAATTATTTTACATAATATTCACATTTTAACTGTCTGTGTTATTTCGAGTCAATTCAGGATCATCAGGCCAAGTTATTTTTTAACTGAAATAAAGTACAACTCATATGGACTCAATAACGTCTATACACGTAAAGTCACTAATAATATCTAGTAAATATTTTAGACTTGGTTGTCATACCTGAGTTGTTTTTGACAGCACAGAACTTTTCAAATGTTGAAAAATAAACAGGAAGTTCCTGCTTGCACACTTTTTCAGGCATTATTGTCACTGAGTTGTAAAGAAGATTTTCACTTGACTGTGCATTTAGATCAGAGCTTATTTTCCCCCAGCCAACAACCTGCAAATAGGCATGTATGATTAAATACACCCGCCGCAGCAAACCTGCATACTCAGTGAATTTCCAATGAATAAATACACATTATAGTCAATAGTCAATAGTCAAATATCCTTATTCATTTGTATGTTTGTGATTATTATTCGTTAGGATAATAATTGTAATATCAAAAAGTAACCAAATACTAATAATAACAGTTTAAACCAACATGCATTGAAGTGAACTGAACTAAGGCAGAAAAGCGTTCATACGCCAGTGTAAGGGTGTGATGACTAATAATATCACGTGGACACAGTGGATGCGCGGTCAAACTCCCGTTGCCATGGTAACGTCACGTACGCACCACTCTGCCTGCACCTCACCGCCCGCTCACTACAGCTACCGCTGTTGGTTGTATCTGACAATCTGAGATCTGATTGACACAATGACACTCACAACAAAATGCACACTACACAACGTTAACCTAGACGTTTGCTGGCACCCACACCCAAGTAACGTGATGGTGGTTTCGCGGGTAAAAAAGAAAGCAGGGTAAGGTAAGAGCAGTCGTAATGTCACATCAGTGCAGCCAACTGTCAGGTGTCACCAGAACGAAATTATCACTCCCACTAACTGTTTACGCTTAGTTCCAAAACTTTAGAATGCATACAGACCGTTTAGAAAAATAACTTATGGTAGGCAATGCATAAATTGGAATGCCGATAAAGAATTAATCAAAACACATTTAATCAGCTAAAAATTAAATAACTACACAATTTTTAAACAAAATAAAACAAACATTTCTGAGCTTGAGGGGGGGGATCGCCCCCCTCGCCCCTCCTGGATCCGCCACTGCCTCCTAGCGGCCAGTTTTGTCATCTAGCGCACATGACCTTGACCTTGACGTCCAGACAGTCATGACCTTGACCTTGACGTCCAGACAGTCGTAGTGATGTACTTAACTTACGGTTGCCATATTAGATTTGTAATTTAATACACTGCAGAGAGCCATAAATCTTCATCCTGATTTTCAGCGTTCTATAACGGCAAATATATGTAAAAGTCATATATGTAACTCTAATACCCCTGGAATGCTAACGAAGTTGAGTTTTTGAAGCGAAAAACAGTCCTCCCCCTCCACTATCATGTCAACTTCGTAAACTGAGGGATTTCTGTCAGAAAATATTTTTAATGCATGCTTTCCATCGCTCTCCATTAAACTGATCTACGTTCTTCATCGCACATGGATCATCTATGATTTTAATGAAACTTATATTTTTTATCTAGAAGAACTGAGGATTCTGACAGAGTAAATTGCATATAGATCAGTTGATTAACATGTTTATAATAATATAAAATATAATCAGCTAAAAAAATTGGAACATGAAAAGTTACTAAGTGTAAACTTGTTTTATTTTTGGGGTATAAACAGTTAAACTTCAAGCGAGAAAAATGTTGAAAATGAGTTGAATAAAATCCATTATTTTAAACATTTTTTTATATTGTGTTTGGTTATCTCACATATAAAAGTTAGACATGTGCTTCCGATATAGCCACCGCGACCACCGACACCGCACAGTGTGTTATTGATATGATCTAGAAGGGCAAAATTAATGTACACTATTACTAGTCTGTTTAAGTTTAGTTTCATTGAAGAAAGTATACCTAATGCTAAAAAATGGAGAATGGTGTTTTTTTTCAGTGAAATTAACAACAAAATTAAAACTTAAAATAATACATTTTATGAGAAATATCTGTCAATATAAAAATAACCTCCTTAAACCCCTAAATTTTGGGTAACAACTGTGGTAATTTAAAAAAAAATTGTTTTAAAATATACTGGAAAGGTGAACTTCACAGTTTGAAAACCACCCCAATATTGATATATTTAATTCAGTGGTTGAAGATATAATTAATCTCAAATGAAACAGATAAGGGACTGTCAGGTTCATAAATATGCCAACTAAAATGTTCAAAAATTGTACTGTCAAATAATTCAAGATGTTTTATTTCAAGAGATTATCATAACTTCATATGTTAATACATGATCAAGTTTTTGTTATGCAACAAAGCATCGCGTCATTTAGCTGATCTGAGTAGTCCGGCGCGAATTGAGATCTACCTAGGTCTTGCTTAAGAGCGGGAAACGTTACCATCTTTTCAGAGCAAATAAAACATTTTGTAAAATAATTTGTGGGATAAAAATTGTAGGTCAACTGATTATCTAAAACTTTTCGGCTGGAAGCTTGTTTCTAACCCAAAAACCAAAAAAAGTTTAAACTTATTGACTTTTACGTGTCACACTTCTAAACACTAAATATTTTTCATTACTACAAATCAAATTAAATAAAATACCAAACCACAAGAAACTTATAATTAATTTATTTATTTATTTGTTAATATAGTTAATATTGTAGCGTAGTTCATGCAGATAAATAATATATACGTTTTTTCTAATTATCTGAATCTGGTGAGGCACAAAAGTGTGTTACGATAAGGCGTACAATGCTGAAATCTACTGTGTGGCCATGAGTGACAAGGTAGGGGTGGGGGTATAGACTTTTTTCTTGAACACAGCCAGAGAGTTTCAGGTGAATTATGTTACAATCATAAATTTAAACAAGTATTCACGTTTGCCGCCAACAAATTGAACAGGAAACAAAACTAGATATACGTAGAATATTCTCGGTCTTTCCAAACTCCAATCAGGAAGTGTGCCCCACGTGGTCACGTGACAGGGGAAGCAACATAAAACCGCCGCACATCTCCACTCGTCTTTTTTACTCCGTAATTCGGCTTAACAGCATCGCAAATCTTTTCTAAATTAATATCACGTGTTTCGGACTATTCCTAAATTCATTGATTTGTCTACGGGGTGTACACCCAACGTATTTCTATTTCGTGAATTTTAACCGGAAAAGCCTTGAATCCGTGATATAAAATCATTAAATTCAAATAAAGCTAACTTTTCTAAATTCCGCAAGACTTTTATATTTAAAGACCACGTTGCGATTAAATCTTTTTTGGGATTTTAATTGGGGTGAATTGTTTCAAATAAAGGGAGAGCGCTATTTTAAGACAGTGTAAAGTATCTGTGATTTGTATATTAATTAAGTTTTGAGTGATTTGAAGGTATTCTACATGTTCCTGTAAGTAGTTATAGTTCATAATATTATTAGAAAATTGGTCATATTTCTGAGAGTTTTCATGCACTAAATTAATTACCAAGAAACGTACATGATTGTTAAGTTTATAGATCTTTATTACTGTTGACATTTGAATCAATTATTGCATTTTGAGCTGTCATTGTATTAATTATTTCTGTTGCTACAAACTGTAAGAGCTTAACATTTGGAAAGGAAAACCAAATTCTAGGTGCTATTAATTAAATAAATAGTGTCATAAGTTTGGTTGGTTTCAACAACAAAAATCTCACACAGTTTATGGCAGTATAAGGATGAACTATTAAATATTAAAATTGTCTGTGGCAAAGATTAGGAGTTCAGAATGGTTGGAGGTCAGGAGGTGTGATTAGGAGGTTACTTACATTAACATATAATAATTCCCAACCATTCAATTTAAATGATAGCTGCCTAATAAACTGCTTGTGCCATCCTGTTCTCACAGTAATTAAATAAACTGCCATCGCTAGGTTGAATACAACTGTGTGATATAATAAGTTAATATATACAAACAAAATATTAAAATATAAAATACCTAGAAGCCGACCAAACAAATGTCATTCTAAGGTGCAAACAATTAAAATACTCAATTCCTTATTTTGAGCTCTCTGTGTAATTTCAATTATATTGTAGGCTGCTATTTACCAGCTCAATAAACAAATGTCTAACAACTTGGTTTTCATTTGACACAACCCACACTTATCAGAGATGCACAAAGTGTATTGGGCCCAGCGCACTTCCACAGGTCTCTGCAAACCGTAATCAGTTAATTAAAGTAATTCTAGTTAGTTCAGTTTCAAATATAACCCAGTGTTGTTTGCTCTAGATTAAGATTTTCAAAATAAATTGCGGCAAATTTTAAGTGTAACTAGGTTTCAATATTTAGTAGCAAGAGTGTTACATCGTTGCAGATAGCATCAAATAAGAGTTTCTATTGTTACAAATCGTAGAATAAGGTAAGAGTGTAACAATCAATAGAGTTCTATGCCTAATACCGATCATCAGGGCTGAACTCAGCTTTCACGGGCAACTGGGCAGGCATACCGTGGGCCTCTTTTCACCCTTCCCCAGCCAGCACCCAAAATCCCCCCTCCCCCATGAAGAAATAGATCTACTTACTCAGAATCATAACCCTATTTCAGGCACAGAATTATCGTTAGGACATCTGATGAATCATAAATAAAATGCCTTTATTGAAATTTATGTCAAAATCATACTAAATATAAGTTACAAAGAGTAAAACACTAACATTCATCCTCATAAGGCATGTTATTCCTGTTATTCACTAAAAAGAAAGAGAAAACTTCTTCTAAGAGAAAACTGTTAAGGCAAATCTCAGTACGCGAACAAACGATAGACAATGAACGTGCAGATAAGTTTGGGAGTTCTTGGAATTGGACGAACAATGCAAAATGAAAATTATGTTTTAGCGAATTTCCCCAATAGGGAAGAAGCTATTACCGTAGGTCTCATGGTAAGACTTCAGCCCGAGACCATGACAACCTTTTGTTTTGAGGTTCCCAGATGCCAAAAACACTATTTGTTCAAATTTATATATATATATATATATATATATATATATATATATATATATATATATATATATATATGTATAAAAAATATATATATATGTGTGTGTGTGTGTGTGTGTGTGTGTGTGTGTGTGTGTGTGTTCGTTAACTCGATAACTTTTGAAAAAACATGCGATTTCGATGAAATTTTGTACGAATGTGTAACGTAACATTCATGACTTTAAGTTCGAAAACCAGAAAGATCGGACCATGGGAAGGGGGTTTTATGGGAGTTTTAAATTTTCCAAAAATCAGTTTTTGAAATTTTTCCCCTAAAATTTTTAAAACACTCAATTTTGGTTTTGACAATTTTATAGAGCTTAAAAAATATGGTATTTTTGAATTATTAACCTAGGTTAAGTGGTTGCAGAACAAATAAAAAAAACGTGTTCATAAAATCTCCCATGTTAATCTTATAGGAAAAAGGTGTTTTTAGCTTTTCCACTGTTAATTTAACTCTAATCTTCACATTTGCTTTTACCAATCGGTTCAACTCTACAAAAAAATCATTTTGGTGTTTAAATTGTGATTCTACGTCCATTCATTGAAGAGATATTCAAAGTGCTAAACACAGTACGTTGTCCAATGTTATCCTTAAGGAGAATAATTAAAATTTGATATCTCGATTATTTATGAATGTATATCGATGAAACTTGGTATGTGGCTTAATCTAGTACTGGTATATTGATATTTGCATAAAAAAATGATTTTTGTACATAACAGCAAACCGCATACTCAGCTCTAATGTTATTCTTATGGACAGTAAGTAAAGTTGTATATCTTCCTTGATTATGTACATAAATGATTAAAACTTGGTAAGTATCATCACCTGGTTGAGTTATACTGATAATTGTATAAAAACACATTTCTTACATTTCTTGTTTCAGCAAACCTAAATACTCAGCCCTAATGTTATTCTTATAGAGAATAAATAAATTGCTATATATCACATATTTATAAATATATTTTTATGAAACTTGGTAAATGGCTCTATGTGGTAGTGAGATACGTATAGGCGACATACATTGGAAATTCGCTTAGTATGCAGGTTTACTGCATCGGGGGGTATTTGCCATTTTATGACCAGTTAGATGATGCAGAAATTATTTTAGTATAAAGATGAATGTATGGAATTATTATTGAAGTTTGGTGTTTTGACCTTAATTTTGTTGAACAAGACCCTGGCCCGGGCCCACCCGAGGGGACCAAGTCCCGGGGCACTTGTCCCCCACTGCCCCCCCCCAAGTACTGCTCTGCTGATTAGGTCATGGTGCTTGGCATCTAGGTGCATTTATGTTAGGTGTGCTATTGCGCATCGTAGAGTGACGTCATCTGGTGGCGGTAGCGCGAAGATATTCTGACTATCCTTTGTGAAGGAGTGGGGGAAATGGGGTAGTCAGAATACTTCGGTAACACGCTTTTGTAGGAACTAGTTTGCAAACAATGGGAAACATCAACACTGGCGACTATAGCCTATCTAAAAACTCAGGTACATCAGAACGTCTACCCTTCCTCTATCCCCACCACAACATTAACGTTGAGAATGACGTAATGTATTTTTTATACATGTACATTGTTAGCGAAACTCTGCAATTTTAGTTGCGGTCGTGGTGGTGGGGATGGAGCCCGACCTGGGTTTTACGATAGGCTCTAGCCGAGAGTAACTTCAGAGCTGTCACTGTAAACCAGTTAATAAAATAAACACTGTCACCTGGTGGCTGCGCATAACATGCTCAAATTCGTACTTCTGAATAGCACACCTGACTTAAAATGCTTCAGTGCACCTAGCTTGGTATCTGGTTTGCGCATGGGCATTAATGCCTTCCCCCCCTCCGCGAGTCTTAGTACAGTCAGCTTGCCAATATTTCTGTCAAAATATATGTTTTGATTATTTTGGTAACTGTTTACATTCGTGCTGTTGCATAGCATATTTATTCATCGATTATAGTTTGTTATTCTATAATGTTTCACAACTACTCTGTGTTATTTAATTCAGGAGTATTTCTATTTTATTGCAATATGGACGAGTTTATCAACTGACAAACGGAAAAACTCGCATAGTCATAACCAACGTTAGGTTTCTTCGAGTCGCTCGGGACTCGGGAGAGTGATGCGGGGAGGCGGCAAGTCATTTTACAGTACCGGTAGGCCTAAATAATCAGCTGGAATAACACAAGTGGAAGGGAACTACTCATTTATACCCTCACGTTTGTCTTTGCTTGCCTAGACACAGCATAAACGACAAAAGTGAATATCATAACTACAAAATGACCAATATAGTTATTATCGTCAATAATCTTTTGTGTACCTACAACGAATTCATATTATTTCATACCTACCACTAGTTTCAAATATAAATAAGCAGAAAGATTATAAACATAGCAGAAGTCATATAATTAATAATAACATTGCAGTCCATGCAAAATTTTGGCTTGACTATACACAACTGTTGGATGGGAATAGTGGTGGGGTTTTTTTATTATCTCTCTTGCAATACCTCTCCTACACGCCGAGCACCTTGGTCCGATATATATTAACTTGTGATATAGTTAAAATTTTCATTTTTGCACACGGCCGAGCTGTCATTTCCCTGGCCTGGCCATATGTTATTGTTAATATCTCGTTATTCTTAGGGTACTAACCTTAATAGTCGGGTACTAACTAATATACAAACCCCTAATTAGTATATCAGTTTGACATTAGGGCTCAAATTGATAGATATTGCTGGGTATTAATGAAAGTGTTTTTAAAATACCTGTAAGTGATTGAAGTTACAGTTAGTACAAAACCATTTGATAACCATCTGAATAATTGTACAATTTCATTAGTTGCACTGAATCTATACGTCATTTTGGATTTCAATCTGTGATTCTGATAAAACTGCTTAAACATCCGGATATACGTACTAAAGTACTTACATATAACTTGGAGTTCTGAAGTTGATTTGTTCCTTCATTATAATCACGGCAAACAGGCATGATATATTCACCGAACTTTATTTTCTCACTCAGTAGCACTAGAGCGAGGTCAAATGTGAATGTGTTTGAGTTGTATTGAGGTGACAGAGCGATTTCTGAAACCTGGACATGTGACAGCTCTTAATATTCTGTAAATACAAATATAATTATAACAATTGAACTAATTATGGCTAGCCTTCTTGCTCTTTCCTGTGGGTTTATCCGGAAGTTCTGAAACTAGTAAATTTGTACTGAAGAAAAATTTACAGATGAAAATGTTTTACTATGGCTTTTTGTCATTCTTTTTTGCACACTTATACATACACCCATACTTACGTAATCATGCACATAAAAATAACATTCATCTCGAATGGAGGAAACCCAGAGTCTCCCACCCCATTCTCCACTGGATCTCTGACCACAAACTCCTCTACTAAATAAAAGGATAAAAGGATATATATATATATATATATATATATATATATATATATATATATATAAAAATATATAAATATATATATATATATATTTATTTATTTATTTAAATAATCTTATACACTCTTACATGCAAAGTTTGCCTGGGCAGTTGACTTGTCATATTCAGTCTTTAAATTTAGGATTACAGTGGAACCTCTATTAACCGTCACCTTCGGGATCGGGACTGACGGATAACTGAATAGACGGATAGTAGAAATGTCATTATAGTTATGCCACTTTTGTAATTTATAATTATATAAATACTAGGTGTTCCCACAGGCTTCGCCCTGCAAATAATTTATAAAAACTATGACAGTTGTGTGTGCTGCATTCTGTGGTTAGCCCGTGGAACTACTACGAATGAAGATCAGCTGTTTGTATTTACATTAGCTCAAACAAAAATGAATATCCATAAGAAATACATGGGAACTTTTTTCGGGATCTCGGGCAGAGCCCTAAGGTCAGATCAGGATGAAAACCATTTAGTTTTCCTATTTGATGCCTAAACAATCAGTGTACAAAATTTCAGCTCTCTAACTACATGGGAAGGTGGAGAATTAGTGATGAGTGAGTCAGTCAGCCAGGGCTTTGCCTTTTATAGATATAGATGATATAATTATGCCACAAATAAGTCACTGCCCAACATAATAGCTCGTACAGACACACAGACACTGCTGTACCGCACTAATCCCGACGCTAATAAAAAGTAAAATTCTCATAGACGAGCGATGGATAACAGAGATTGACGGTTAATCAAGGTTTTACTGTATCTTTCTATTCTAACTCTAAATAATCAGGTAACACATCATGAAATTGATACAAACTGTATTGTGATATGGGATGTAAAACTAGCAGCCAGTTGATAAAACTACCCATACAAATTTCATGTAATAAGGCAGTCTGACAATTGCAGTCAAGATACTTAGATTCGCTGTAGAAACAGTTTTGAAATATAAATTTAGTAGCGACCTTTTTAAACTTTTTGAAACAGATCTAATTTTTAATGTGGTTGGGGTAGTTATTGTAAATTTGTAAGCAGAAGTATGATGGGATTTTTCTAGGAAAGTTTTTTTATGGATAGAATACTGTAATATGGCAGAATCTCTAGTGGAATATTGGCGAAAGTGATTCCTTCCATAAAACCTTTGCGAATTGGATTTAACAAATAAAAGACACTAAAGGATAAACAACGAAGGAAGTGGAAGAATATGAAGCTTCCTAAAGTGCAGTTCACATGTTTCTCTTGGTCCCAAGCCAGAGATCAATCTGATGGCTCTTTTTTTGCTTCTTAAAAACTCTGAGAGCCTCGACTGTGGAGTTTCCCCAAAATATAAGACCATATATGAGATGAGTGAGTGAAAGTATGCAAAGTATACCTGTCTCAAGGCCTCAAATTCCACAGATTGAGTTAATGATAGCAACGCATAACAAACTTTGCTAAGCCGAGGGAGTATTGAATTAACATGTTGACGACAGGAAAGGGTAGAGTCAATTTCTAGGCCCAGGAATTTTGCAGAAACTTCAGAGTTGAAACTTCAGAGGTATGTAGATGAGTCATCAGATTCTTTCATCTCCGGAATATTTCCAGAAAAACTTAAAATATCCAAAGTCATCCCAGTATAAGAAGGGTAATCCACAAGAGACGGTAAATTATCAACCCATTTCAATTTAACCAACGTTTTCAAAAATTGTAGAAAAATGTGTGCACAATAGATTATCAGAATTCTTAGAAAGAACAAATTTCTAGATAAAGGTCCGCATGCATTTAGGCGAGGGAGGTCAGTACTTCCTGCAGCTACATCAATTTTAGAAGGTGTTGTAAAAGACCTAGATTCAAAAAGAAAAGTTTAGCATGTTAATGGATCTCACTTAGGCTTTCGACAAAGTCTGTCATGTAAAGTTAATGGATGAATTGCAAAAATGAGGATTTAGGGAGTACACTTAAATTGGTTAAACTCCTTCATCACAGGGAGGAAACAATATGTTGAAATATCCAGTGTAACTAATAATGCAGTTGTTAATTTTAAGCTAGACTCAAATAAATTAAGTACTCTGTGCCTCAATAAAGGTCAGTTCTAGGCCCCTTTTAGCGAATTTCCCCTACAGGGAAGAAGCTATTACCGTGTAGGTCTCATGGTAAGACTTAAGCCCGAGACCATGATAACTTTTCATTTTGAGGTCCCCAGATGCCAAAAACACCATTCGTTCAAATTTTTATATATGTATATATATATATATATATATATATATGTGTGTGTCCATAAGCACGATAACTCTCGTAAAAAAGGTCCGATCTTAATTAAATTTGGTAGAAATGTGTAAAGTACCATTTATTTGAACGAGTTCGAAAACCAGATGAATCGCACTATCCGAAGGGGGGTTTTGGGGGGGTTTTGTACCCCAAAAATGTGTTTTTTGGGGTTTTCACATGTAATTTTAATTTTAATCAAATTTTAATATATACCATTGAATTCAGCTTAAAAAAACAAACAATTTGGTATTTTTATCATTGCTCTACGTTAATTGGTTATCGAGATATTGAAAGTGCTAAACACAGTACATGTTGTCTAATGTTATTCTTATGGAGAAAAAGAAAAATTGTATATCTCGCTTATTTATGAACATAAACTGGCGAAATTTGGTATATGGCTTGATCTGGTTGTGGTTTATTGTTGTTTGCACAAAAGAAAATTTTCGCCTATGGTTCCTGTAGCAGCAAACCTAGGTACTTGGTCCCCATGTTATTCTTATGGAAAATACTTAAAATGTTATATATCGCTTATTTATGAATGTATATGGATGAAACTTGCTGTGTGACCTCACTAAGATGAGTTCTATTGATATTTGCATAAAAACCCATTATTTTGTGTGCCTTGTTGCAGCAAACCTGCATACTCATCCCTAATGTTATTCTTATAGAGAATAATTAATATTTTAAATATCGCTTGTTTGTGAATACATTTCTTATAAATCCTGTTAAGTGTTTTAATGTGTTATGTTATATATTCATTGGAAATTCGCTGAGTATGCAGGTTTGCTGTGACGGGGGTATTTTTATTTGCTATTGTAGAGGGTTAGGTGAAAGACTTGTACAAATGAATATTAGAAATCAACTATGTCCGTATGCTGATGACTCAACTTGAAGGTTTCAGAGCAAAACTCTTATCTCTTCAAAATTCTTCAAAACATGTTGCAATTAATTTCAAATTAAAAAAAAAATAAAACTTTTATACTCAATGAAAAAAAAGACAAATTATTTGTTTATTATTTTTTTAGTGGTTTAGCAGGTACAAGGGTATTCTGTAAATGAAATATTTTTCCCAAAAATGGCCGCTGTTTTGAAATGGATAGAAACAACTGAGTTCTGTTTTCACTAAAATGTTTTTCTGTTAAAGGGCTTTAAAATTGAGTACAACATGACTTATGTTTAGATTTGAAAATTCTAAGATTTAACCTAGTGACCCTCAGTTGTTGGAACACCCTGTATTTTTAACAAGTTATAACTATTTTTACATACTCAGGGGGGACATCTGCCCTGGGGCCCGAGTCGGTCAGGGGGGCCCGGGCAGCCGAGCCGGTGTCTTATTTAGGACACTGTTGACTTAAAAAGAGGTCACCAACTTGGATCCGGATGGCAACAAGGGCCAAGGGCCTACACCACACCAGGCCTGCCCAGGGGCCCGTGAAAGCTGAGTCTAGGTCAAGTGGTTCGTCTGCTATCGGTTTGAGACACCTTGTTTATTTTTGTCATATGAAGTATATAGCTTTAAATATTTATTAAAATATACTTGTAACTTATTTTTTTGAAATAAACAAGTATGAGTTGAGTTATACGAAAAACTAATATACCAGAGTAAAAATACCCCCCATTGCAGCAAACCTGCATACTCAGCGAATTTCAAATGGTACTTCACTAAGTCATGAAGGCACTTACCAACTTTCATCAAAGCATATTAATAAATAAGGGAGATATGACATTTTATTTACTCCCCATAAGACAAACATTAGGACTGAGTATGCAGGTTTGCTGCATCAAGGAACACAAAATCTAGTTTTTATACAAATACCAATGGATCACCTCCAGATGAAGCGACATACCAAGTTTTATCAATTTATGTTCATAAGCAAGCAAGATATCACATGTTTATTATTCTCCATAAGAATAACATTATAGCTGCTGAGTACGCAGGTTTGCTGCCATGGTGACCACAAAAAATGAAAATGCAAAATAGCATTAGGACTCAACCATATAAAGCTACATACCAAGTTTCTTTAACATATGTTGATTTTTAAGCGAGATATACGAGGGTCATCCAGAAAGTAAAGAACGTTTGCTTGCTGCGTCTAGCACAGCTCCCCCACCACCGCCATTGCGTGTGCGGCAGTCCATTCACCTCTCCACCAAAGTATGAGCCGAGTCTCGTTGCTGTGCGGTCACACTTCTTATTTCTACAGCGATTCAAAATGGCGGCGGCAATCGAAAATCCCGCCAAATATGGGATAAGCAGTTTTATTCGGTTTCTGAGTTAAAAAATGTCTAGACCATCAATTTTTTTAGAAAAACACCAAATAAAATTGGTGCAAACAAGTCTTCAAGTCGAGTTTTCAGGGGAAAAAATGGTGCAACAGGTTTAATGAAATAAAATCCATTATGCACGACGAGGATCGGAGTGGCAGGTCATTGCTCGCAAAAGACGATTTGAAAGAAAGACTTGAGGGAAGATTGGAGGAAAACAGCTGCTAAAATCTTAGCACATTACATCAATTTTAAGATTTGTTTTTTTGCACTTTCATCATTAACTTTATTTGGTGTTTTTCTAAAAGTTTTTTAGATATGGACATTTTTTTACTCAGAGACTGATTAACACTGCTTATCTTAGATTTGGCGAGATTTTCGATTGCCGCCGCCATTTTGAATCGCTGTAGAAATAAGACGTGTGACCGCACAGCAACGAGACTCGGCTCATACTTTGGTGGAGAGGTGAGTGGACTGCCGCACACGCAATGGCGGTGATGGGGGAGCTGTGCTAGACGCAGCAAGCAAACGTTCTTTACTTTTTGGATGACCCTCGTACAATTTTACTTATTCTCCATAAGATTAACATCGGACAACGTACTGTGTTTAGCACTCTCAATATCTCGGTAACCAATTGACGTAGAGCGATGATCAAAATACCAAATTGTTTTTTTTTTAAGCTGAATTTAATGGTGTAAACCAAAATTTGGGTTTAAAAATAAATCTATGTAAAAACCCCCCTTAAAGTAGAGCGACCTGTGTGGTTCTCAAACTCATGAAAATAGATGCTGCCTTACACGTTTATGCCAAATTTCATCAAGATCGAACCACTTTTACAAAAGTTATCGTGCCTACGGACATATATATATATATATATATATATATATATATGAATTTGAAGGAATGGTGTTTTTGGCATCTGGGGGCCTAAAAACGAAAAGTTGTCATGGTCCCGGGCCTAGTTCTTACTATGTCACCTACGGTAATAGCTTCTTCCCTGTAGGGGAAATTCGCTAAAAGCTTACTCCCATTCCGCAAATTGTTTAGGCTTCACCTCCCTGACAAGTGACTCACTTACTAATCACTAATTCTCAAAATTCAGATTGAGCTAGAAAGCTGAAATTTGGTAGGCATACACTAATTCTCTAGGTATAAAATAGGAAAATCAAAGGGTTTTGATACTGATTTTACGGTAGGGCTCTGCCCCACAGGTTGTCAAAGTTCCCATGCTATTCTTATAGTCAATGAATGGGTAGCATAAACAGATGTTATTTATTTTAAAAGCTAATATACCAGAGTGAATCAAAAGCCTATTCCTGTCCAACAAATATTTTAGTTCTCCGCACCTCTGATCTTACAATATTCTGAAGGTGGTGTCCGTAGTCATGTATGTTCTGGTGTACCTTAAAAATTACTGATTGGATTGAGCTCAAATTTGACATGAAGTTATTAGTATATTGGGTTTCGGATAGGTATTTTCATGTTTAAAAAAAAACTCCTTCGTTCTACACCCATTGGTTTTTAAAGTTCAAATATTAGTTTTATGGATATTGCTTTGTTTATTACCATAGAAACATAACCGTATAAAACATCTGGGATATTGAGACCCCTGTGCGAAGGACACAACAATAGCAGCACACACAAGTAACGTTATGTTTTATTCTGTTTAACACATTCAATGCTGATAACACACATGTACGTGATGAGGCCGGGGCCCAGGTGCACGTCCCGCACATGTGCGGGGTAGGTCCGCTTGATTTCATTCAGCCACGGAGCAGTCAGCTCTCAATGAAAGGACCTAATGCTGCTTGCGCCATTTGATGAAGGCTTGCTTTGTTTGGAATGGTACTTAGTTCTGAGTTCAGCCGCATACAGCGCCTGGACTGTGCATAATTAAACGTTTTGATGACTGGCACAAGTAAACTGAAACACTGGGGTTGTGGGAGGGGTTGTACATATTTGTGTATATAGTTTGGTTATATTTACATTTATGTAAGTAAATCAATGATAATTAGTTTTAGTGTTTATATCCGCTTCGACTGCTTATTAGCAGTATATTGGGTGTGTGCTAACTTCCCTGAGTGCTCATCAAGTACATGTGCGGACCGGAAATTATGCTGCAGAAATATGGTGAAATTTAACATTTTTCACAAAAAAAACATCATTTCCTGTCTGCATACTCCAAAAGGTAAGTGATATACACAACAAATCTTTAGCCCTTAGGGTACCCAATAGCCTTAATATCAGCAATGAATGTGTTAAATTATAATTTACACAGACGAAGTAGGTCTGACCATGACGTTAGACCAAGTAGACCATGACAGGTCTGCTAGTGATTTTATTTCAAATACAAATTACAATATTTTTATTGCCACTACAACAACATATTATGTTTAGCAATGTTAAAATTGACAAATTGTTTTGAAGTGAACTTCGGTAATTACAAAATCATGTTAAAATAATATTGCATAACCTAGTTTAATCTACTCTCAATTAATATTTAATTGTTGGTTCAATTTTCAATAGTAACAAAAAGTTTGTATTAAATTATCGCTCTGTTATACACATTTTAGAATGATCTTTAAATCCATCAACAGTATAAAATTTATTTTCAATTACATATTCCTTTAGTTTTTTTTTTTTTTTTTTTAAGATGAAGTAATTCCGCTGGTAAATTATTAATGGGTCTAACTCCTACTTGGGATGGAAGATTTTTGAATAAATTTAATCTGTGTATGGTTGAGAGTGAAACTTATTACTTGATTTTGTGTCATATTTGTAAATATCTCCTACCACATATTAATTCAGAGTTGGAAATACAATGTAATATTGTTTCCAAAATGTAAATACATGATAGGGTGAGTAAAATGTGTTCTCTTGAAAGTGTCTTTACACTATTCCCTTTTATTTAAGTGACAAATTATTCTTATGGCTTTTTTTGTAAAAAATTGTTTATATATATATATATTATTTTAAACATGCACACCAAATTGTTATCCCATATGATTAATGACTGTAAATTAGTCTGTAATAAGCCATAGGGAGAATGTTTATAGGGTAGTATTTTTTCAATTGCCTCAACACATAAATATTAGATGATATTTTTGAACAAATATAATCTATGTGAAAACTCCATGTCAATTCTTTATCCAAGAATATTCCAAGGAATTTCACATTGCCAACTTCTTCAATTTCAATATACAGTGCACAACACAGTGTACACTAGAAGCCAACACTGTGCCAACGATGCCTACAACACTGAAGACCTTTAGCTAACAAGCACTCGAGAAAAAACTGAAGGTGTGGAGCAACCTCTGTACTCATTGGACAAAAATTTCACCATGTCACTGAATTACAATCCAAAACTGCAAAGAAAAACATGAAAACCATACATTTTGTATTTTGACACCATTGTATGTCTCATTGAAATTGAAGAATTTTGATTGATTGATTACTTGAAAACATAACTTCCGTGACATTGTTGTCATCACTAGTGCCTTCGGCATAACCATTTAATTTCTGATCCCGAAATATTTTGTACTGCTCTCAGTGAAACAGAACAAGATTTGTTATACTGTTTGAGTTTTATGCAATATTTACCACACGGTCATATCCAGTACATTAGTAACAAGCCTTTTCAGGAATACAGTAGACTCTCAGAAATCTGCATCACTCTTACCTGGACTTCTGGTTATCTGGACCGATAATCTTGATTTTTTTAAATTTGTTGTGGCAAATAAAAACAGAACTTCATGGTTTAACGCTTCCAGTTTTCACACAATTATCACGTAGTTTGCATCGTCAAGCTCACTAACCTGACCTCGGATGGTGTGAGTCCTCGCTTAGCCACCGATCAGTTATCAGAGTTTACGGAGTGTTTGTAACTTTCTTTTGTAAACTCAATTTTGAATTAGAACATAAATGTAAACGCATATTGTCATAATGTACACTGTAAGGGTGTAATCGATTATTCTTGCCCATCTCTGGCATTTCCGGATTTTTCTAAATCCGGTCCGACCATCCGCCACTATAGTCTGGATTTCTGAGAGTCTACTGAATAATGAACATTGAAAATTGATGATTTGGGTTGTACTCATTTATTTAGAATCATTATAGAATAGTAAAATATTACTTATGGAAATATAAGACTGTCTTTTATGTAATTTAATTCATTTGAATGTCCTATATGTAATTTAACATGTTTATTTTTATTTTTATTTTTATTTATCATATTAGTTACTTGGCATGTACAACTTATTTATAGAATTATTTTAGTTTACCATAAATGCTATGTAATGACCTTGTTAATTGCACTTTGTAAGAGCTTAAAGACAATAAAAATCTTGAATCTTGAATCTTGAAATAAAAGCAAGATTGTCAATCCTGTATCGGCAATAATACTATTTGCAAATTATACAGCGTACTTTTAGATAGATATAAACAAAGCACCACCTTAATACAAAATATAGATTAGTTGTAAGTGGTAGTAACTGGATGTTAGTGGGAGAGTTTAATTATATCTTTCAACCCCACATTAAATTAGACAGACAATAAAAGGTATTACTATAAAAGTACTTACATTACGTTTTGCTTCAGTATGCTCTCGAATGTTCCAAGATCGATAATATTTTCCCAAAGCGACACGAACATTCTTTACATCTGTCACTCCATACACACAGTGGGCCGCTTGTGAAATATAATGAATAATTAGTGAAGTACCGGTTAATTATATAATGAATTAATTAATTAAGTAAGAATGACACTTTTTTTAGTGTTAGTGAAGTTACAAAGGAAAAAAGGGCATCTCATGCAGCATACAGATGTATATCAATAAAGTAGAACCCCTTTATGTCTGACAGCTGTGAGCATAGACTGAATATACCGAGGGTCAACAAAATTGTCTACAGTGATGAAATTAAGGATAAATGTTTATCATGTTTACCACATAAAATATAAACAGTGTAAATAGAGAGAAATTTATACTATTTTAAAGTTTCGCTATCTGAATTGAATGCATACTTTGACCTGCTGCCACTTCCAAACTCAGTTGTCCGTTTTAGGTTGGTTTTTGGCAATGTGCTATTTAAGTCCTTTAAAACGAGCTACAGGATGTATGTCAAAAGTTCAGTAAACTTGTGTAATTAACATTCTCCATACCCTCTGTGAATCTCTCTCAGGATATAGAGTAAACATTACATGTTTGGGAACTCCGTAGGAACCAGGATGAGAAAATCTGTTAGCACTATTGTCAAAGTCAAAAAATAACCCACCAATAAAAACTAGCCTCATTAATGAATTTCCTACGGAATAGTAAGCTAATATCATGAAAACACGGTGAGCTTAAGCCCGGGACCACGATAGAAGTTCCTAACATGATCCCCTGAACACGTTTTGGTGGTGTCGCTAAAAACTTTATTTCTATGTTTTCACTCTAGTGGCTGCATTTGTTGTACAATTTACTTACATTTTGGTAGGTACCTTCCTTTCTGTAAACAACTTTATACGTTGGTTGAGCAAAGCAATCAGACAACTCTAATCCCCTTTTTTAGATAAATAAATACAAATTTTGATTTTTTGAACCAAAAAGGGCCAAATAAACACCAGAACTCTAATTGATGTGATCCGTCTGGTTTTTAACTCGTTCAAATAAATGCTACATTATACATCCGTACCAAATTTCATTAGGATCAGAGCTTTTTTACAAGAGTTATCGGGCTTCCACACCTTTCTAAATACAAGTTTGAACAAATGGTGTTTTTGGAATCAGAGGGCCTCAAAACAGTGGCGTAGATAGACCTTTGTCAAGGGGGGGTTATGTCATTAGGCAATACAAAACAAAAAACTGTGTTCGTGACTAGCACGTATACTGGTATACAAAATTGGAGACATCATTGACGTGCCCCTCACATTCAAGTTCTGCTGATCGTGATAAGCTCCTACACTCCCGTGAGTGGCGTAACTGATTTTTTTGGGCCACCCGCAAACTTATTTACAGGATTCCCCCCATTTATCATAATCGTGTACAGTTTTAACATATCCCTAAACATTATACTAAATTCTGTGATAAGGTTGGATGACCCAGACGTTCCCTAGCCGCCAAATACACAACGTTAGTTCCAGCCTCCAGCATTGTATAATTTTAGTGATTTAATAACTCTCAAAGGTTCTTATTTAGGCTAGCTATAATGTTTTTGATAGTTTCATCAGGTCAATGTAGCATAAAATACCTAAGAACTAAGTCGACAAGTGTCAAATCAAAACGTGAAGCCTCACAACGTCCAGTTCCCAGGTCAGCATCAAGGTCCATACATACTTCGTAAAGGTTTGCTCAGTTGATTTATTTAAGGTTTTCTAATTAACCAGAAGAGACCTAAAAAAACAGCTGTAAGGTCATGTGACCAATTCAATCTGCAGTGTTGCTGAAAACACGATATTTATCGTACATGTACCATTTTCCTCATCATTGTAATTAAAATTAAGATTATTTAACTGCTTACATTCTATGATCAGCTGTTATTTTATGAAACTATAATATATTATTTTGATTTACTTGTATTATTAGATTAAACAGCAATTCTTTTTAATAAAAAGGCATAAGCTTGATTTCAGGAGAATAAAAATTTAAATTTTTCCATGGGGATATATTCCCCCCCCATATCTCTACTGCCTCAAACTAAAAAGTTATCATGGTCTCGGGCTCAAATCTTACTATGCCACCATTTGTACAACTTCTTCTTCCCTATAGTGCAAATTTGTTAACAATTTGAGCAGTGTTTTTGGATTCTGTGGGGCCTCAAAACAAAAATTGATCCTGGTCTCAGGCCTAAGTCTTACCATGTCACCTATGGTAATAGCTCCTTCCCTATGGGAGATTCGCTTAAAGTCTCACAAGATGGAACATGTACATGGACCAATAGAAATACCTGAATATAGCCTTCTTAAAAAAGCTTGTCCTATGGTACTGATATAGACATAGAAAATCCATTTAGCAAAGGTCTTAAACATATTTCATTTGTATGTTTCTGAAATTTCTTTCAACATTCAAATACTACAAATGAAGAAAATAATTAACTAAAATCTCATTACAAAAGGAAGAAGGAAAAAGAAGAGAAAAATATGTACCTGTTATAATGACTCGAGCAGTTATTAAACTGCCCCCACATGTCTGAGCCCAAGAGATCTTCCCACCATTATCCATGCGACTGTAAAGACCAGCATGCCAGGGGAAAAAGCCGACATTTGCATTTATGCCATCTACAACGGTGGGGCTAAAATTCTTTACTTCTTTGGACACTCCACAACCTGAAATAAGTTCAGAGTTGAAATCATATCCTGCAAAGCATTTAATGATAGAAATGAAAGTATGATAGTTGTAAGGTCTGCAGTAGATTTGTGGCTAATGTAGCAAAACAACAATTTACCTTGCAAATAAAATACACAAAAAATAGCAGTGGTACACAAAAAATATTGTACTATTTGAAACAGTTTAACAACTTGGTGGTTTTATTGATAACATCAGTAGGAGTAGCCACCGATATAATAAATCTGGATATAACACAATTTTTAGATGTCCGATTAGGGTAATCTTGGTTTTGCTTAAAAGGCCTTCTTGCATTAAAACTTTGTTGAAGTTAGACTTTTACAAACAAATAATAGTTTTTATATTATTTTATGATTGTTGATTTTTTAACCAAATTTCTATACAGTACGAAAGAAACTCACTAAAAAAGGCTTACAACAGTAAGAGATTAAAATTTTTAACAATAGTTTATCACGTTGTGTTAAGTTAATAAATAAAGCTTCAAAATTTCAGTTCAGTAAGCGTAGGCACAAGCGATAGAATGTGTTTGGGCATGCGTTTGGATCCAGTTTTATGAAAAGAAGTTGCAGGTTTTATTATGTGCCAAGTATAACCTGATGCCTCACGAGCTTCAGAAACATAAAACCAGTTTCCTGACAGTTTAACAGTTTGAAACTTCCATGAAACTGTTTCCATTCTTGAAACAGAATTTCATTTGTGAAATATTTCATATTCATGTGAGTTTCATGTATGAGTTTGGGTAAAACAGGACAGCAACTGAGTTTCAGAAAGAAAACTGTAAGGACGGACCTATGTGTTAGTTACCAATAAGTCCAGAGTACTGTCTTAAAATATCTTAACATGGTAAGATGTGAATTGTAGTCAGAGTGGTGTGGTGAAGAGCACACACCAATAATGCTCCCGAAGGGGAGTGGGGGACTACCATGTGCTAACTCTCAGTCCGCACGATAGTACACATTTAAAACACATTTGATGCTTTTTAACAAATTTTCTAAATTTTAATCAGCTGTCGCATAACTTTGTGCACTAATAGTACAGTACTCGGTAGCTATTTTATGTTAAAATAAACAGTACCAGTTTTAGAAACCTGAAAAACTTTTCGGTACTTTGGTATTATACGGATGCCACCCCTATACAGCGCGCTGCGGCAGTTATGTTAGGATGGGTTATAATAAAAATGATTGTAGGACTTTCCTTGTTTCGTTACGAATCGAATGATACCTGATGAGTCATACTTACGGCCGCCAAATCCCCTCCAAATAGGCCAAGGTCGGGTCGTTGACCGGAGCGCCCGCATCACCTGTCAGTGGGTGAGTGTCTGTATCTGGGTCAGTGTCATGAGTGATTTATTGCCGTGCACTACGTTAAATTTGTTTTCATAATGAGTGACGTTCTTTTGGTGTGGGATTTACCTCGAAATGAAGAGGAAACCGTACGTATTTTTATGATAACCCATCCTAACATAACTGCCGCAGCGCGCTGTATATTAGGCGGAGTACATGTGGTGATCGGGTGTGGCTGCTAGCGGCGGCGACGCATTCAACACGATCCTAGCGGACATCGCTGCCTTTTGGGAGGCACAACACAAAGACCGCTCATCAGAATGATGTAAAATTTGTACAGTAAGTCAATAAAAGTACGTTTTTTCGAATTATGTAGTTATCCTTTGTATCCGGTAAAAATTTAACCACCAAAAATAGTGGCATCCGTATAATACCAAAGTACCAACTTTTCTTCCGTTAAAAGCACATTATTACATTTTCAGAAAATATGGAGGACAGATTGTATTCACTTATTTCATCTCTCAACTCTGTGAGGTACGTAAAGTTCCCTATGTACTAAGTCAAGTTATATTTTTGTTGAATAGATACAGTACCGGTACTATGTACTGGGGATAATAGTAATGTCTGGATGGCATAAAACTGGATAATTTCCCCTTACAATAATTAGTTTTAATCTAAAACTCACCAAAATCCTTTGGTTGTAGCCTTAAGGTGTCAATGTGTTGAACAATTGCAAGACCAGTTTCGGGTCAGTCATAACCCCTATCTTCAGTCACACTTATCCACTATTAAAATTGAAGCCCATTTGCGCAGTTGTCGACAGTTACCACGAAAACAAAGTACATATTACAAACAAAACAAAAACATGTAGGTCTATTTAAAACTACTATTCGCATTCCGGCCGTCCCGTGCGCACGTTTTATCATCCTTTCCTAACCAACCGGCAGAATTTTGGTGAGTTTAAGATTAATATTAAAGGTGTCAAGGCTTCAGCAAAATAAAATTAATTAGTTGAACTGAAATCTTATAATTTTGAATAAACACTAATGTCGGTGTTGTATGTGTCAGTCTGCTAACTTAAGTAAGGTACTAAAGATACCAACCGCAAGTAGAAAGTTTAAAAAGAATAATCATGTAATTGTTTTGGGGTATTTTATAATTAAGTAAATAACACACAACAGCTGCAAAATTAGAATTGCATTAAATTAGTTTTCAACGCTATAGTAGTGTGATGTATACATTAATGTTTGTTTAAACAAATACAATACCTGGTTTACAAGGAGGCAAGTTATCAGACCATTCTCCTGATTGACTGCATTCGATAATGTTTCTGTAGGCCCCCTGACGTTTTAAATCCGGATACTCTAAGAAAGATGGTTGACACTGGAAGCTGACTTTGGTGCCAGGTCGTGCCATATTGGAGCAGGGTACTGAGTCACTCCCATATTTACACGTCAACACTAGTGCATCTGATCGTAGAGGACGGCACAGCTCTGTGACAATACAATACCAGATGCTTAGTTGAGATGATAGTGGAAGCTGACCGTGGTAACAGACAGTACTGGGTAGGAGCTGTCCACTGGGTCCAGTACCTCATAACTAAAACGAGTTACACACAGCATAAGGTGATTTGAGGGAAGTGAATTTACATAGTATTTAAAAATAAATAATAAATAAATATGATATTTGAACCTTTAGTATAATTATTTATAAAATCTAATTTTGTCTGAAAAATATGACTTTTACCAATATTATTAAGCAAATTCTAGTAAACCTGTGATTATCATATACAATTACTTCAATACCAGCAATGTCTGTATGTTTGTTTGTTTGTTTGTTTGTTGGTTTGTGTGCAGAATTTATCTCGGAATCCAGCAGAAGGATTTTGCTTAAACTTTGGAATCAGGGGCTTTTGGACTTAAAAAGCCAATTGGTGAAAACCTCATCCCCAGGAACATTCATATTTTGTTAAAAAAATTCATTTGAAAGTTAGAAATTATAACATTGGGCGGAGTTTCAAATCAAAACAAAATAATCATATCAGCTGTGAAGAAATAACTACTGAACTGTTAAAGTACCTAACACCAAGGAGTTCTATTGGTATTACTGGAGGTACCACTCTTGAACAAAACTGCGAGCCGTTCTTTCCAAATTTTGGTGAGGCAAAGAACTACTCGCTGAAATCGAACGAGTCGAAAAAGTGAACCAAACAAGTACCTATCCATGGCTTGAAACTCAATAAACTTGTATTTGTTTATTTCCTCATAATAATTAATGTTTCACGGAAAGATTAGATACATAAATCAAACGAAAATATGAATTTACTCCAACTTTTATTACTTTTATTCCAGTGATTTGCATGAGTAGATTCACTTATAGGAATAAACCAGCCAATCAGGATAGTTCAAAGAACGATAAATTTGCCTCACCAAGCGTACCAACCTGACAAAATCACCGGCTCGTGTTTTTGACCAAAACCGTTAAGCAGTGTTACCTCCAGTTATACAATAAACCTCCCTGCCTAACACCTATACGAGTTAGAGTATCAACAAGTTATTTCTTGAAAACAGTGACTAAAACTATTGAATAAAGATTTCTTTTCTTTTTCACCCACAAAAATAATCAAATATCACTGAGCATGGCTCGGTCTCTCCGGTACTAATTATAATGTTATAGATACTACTTTAGCTTAATTTCGGTTTTTACTATCTCTGTTTTCTGCAGATCAATTTCTGTTGAAGATGGATTGTCTTTTATGTAACAAATCATGCTGTACCAGTTAAGAGGGGCTCTAGTCACACAACAAATCATGCTGTACCAGTTAAGAGGGGGCTCTTGTCACGCATCAAATCATGCTGTACCAGTTAAGAGGGGGCTCTAGTAACACAACAAATCATGCTGTACCAGTTAAGAGGGGGCTCTAGTAACACAACAAATCATGCTGTACCAGTTAAGAGGGGCTCTAGTCACGCAACAATTCATGTTTCTATTACCTTCTTCTCCATAAGGTAAATGGTAACTATTAAAGCCTGTTCCTACTGAATAGATTATCTAAAACTGTTGATTTATTTAGTTAATTTTAAAGATGAAAAACATAGCAATTTCAGTGAGCAGAATGTCGTTATCACAAATAGTTCACCCATAAAAAATTTAAATAAATAATATTTTGGAATATTATTAAGTGATTATTATTTGTGATACCAAAATTGCTCACTAAAATCGCTAGGTATTTTTTACCCTTTATAGTGAGCCATAAATCAAAGATATTGGATAATCTGTTGAAGAGCAATGGACTTTCAAAGTTAACATTAGGGGAAACAGGTAGAAACCCCAAATGTTTTGTGACTGGAGCTTTCTCTTAATCATATTTGTGTTTTAATTCTGAAGTTTTTAAACTTAATAATTTGAAATATCAGCTATTCTAAAGATCAGTACGGTATATAAAAACCTGTTAGGTTATATAAAGGCAGAGCATAGCTACAGCACTAATCCAACTCACAGAACACATAACAGGCCAACTTGAAGAAGGCTGCTTGGTAACCAGCTTAATTTTGGACTTCAGTAAAGCTTTTTACTGCCTTCAACCATGATCAGCTACTCCAAAAACTAAGGAGTTTAGACATAAGAGGAAATTAACTAGAATGGTTCAACAAAAAACAAAAAAAAAGAAACTTGTGGAGATCACCTTCACCAGAAACAACATTATCCAGAAAACTCACTCTGGAACCACTGCTGTACGGAGAGGTGTACCTCAAAGGGTCAGTACTGGGACCAGTTGTGTTCCTATACTCCTCTCCAATGGCATGCCAGATCAACTACAAGCCTCCTGCCATACAGTTATGTATGTAGACGACACAGGCCTCACCATATCAGAGAAAAGAATAAAAACACTGGATAGAAACTCAAGTGCATATTTCAATCTAACTAAACAAAACGGTTCAAATATCGATTTAGTTCTAAATGAGATAAAACTGAACAGATTGATTTTTCCACCAAAAACAAGTGTAGGCAGGAGTTACCTCCCAAATTTGGAAATAACAAAATACCTAGGTATCACAATTGATTCAAAACTGTCGTGGAAACCACACATAGACCATCTGTGGAAGAAGCTCTCCTCAGGAATTTATGTTATTTGCAGAATAAAACAAGTAAGTGGCCTGAAAACAGCCAAAGCTGCCTATTTTGCACTTTTTGAATCTCATCTGAGATCATGGAGGGCACAACCCACACCAATATGGAACAGGTTCTAAGAGTACCCCCGACCCAGCAAACGTGCTGCATACTTAGCGAATTTCCAATGCATATATATGTCTTAAAACCGTATAAAGCGGAGTACCAAGTTTCATAAAAATATATTCACAAATAAGTGATTTATAACATTTTAAATATTCTCCCTAAGAATAACACATTGGGGATGAGTACGCAGGTTTGCTGAAACAAGGAATACAAAAACTTGGTTGTTATGCATATTTTCCCGGAGTTTTCAAGGCAGAAGCGATATGCATGCCAAAATGTATGTCCCTAGCTTGTGTAGAGTTGTCTAAAATTTGTATCTCTGGGTAAGTCAGTTACACATTAGAGATGTGCGATCCAGTGACTTTGCTGGATCAGTGACTTCAGTGACAGCGCCAAAGAAATATCAGTTACTTTTACCGGTGACTTGGCACCAGTTACTCCCGCAGTTCATCGTAACAACTCCAGCGATAAATTACCCCTTTTTGACACTGTGTTATTTATCAAAGTTAATCATGACCTTAAAAGGAATCAACAGCTCACTTATTGGCATTAGAATTAAATATATTTCATAAAATAGGAACAACAAGTAATAATTAAAATTCTTAGTACAACTACAAATTCTCATTTAACTACGAAAATATTTAGGAGTATCACTAAAAAAATATTAATTACCTAGAAGTAAATAATAAAGTTGTTACTAAATCAAAAATAAAGAAAGCTTGTAAAAAGACTACTTAATTATACAAATAACAGTCATCGGAAAATTGTATTAACAGCGCTTTAGTTAGTAAACGCACAACAGCGACTTGCATGAACAATGCGGGCTCGTGTTGTCACTGAAGTCACTGGCGCTGGTTCGTAGTTCGTCCATCTCGTCTATGCCCAGCGCCAAGCTCCAAACAGCGCCAAGCTCCAAACAGCGCCAGCGCCACAAACCTAGAGGCGATACCTCGAAACCACCAAACAGCGACAAGTGACAGTGACCAGTGCCAGCTCCAGCTCCCAGCTCCAGCGACAGCGCCACGACCTCGAAACAACCAAACGGCGACCAGTGACAGTGACCAGTGCCAGCGCCAGCGCCCAGCTCCAGCTCCAGCGACAGCGCCACGAACCTAGCGGGGATACATTGAAACAACCAAACAGTGACAGCGACTTTTGAGTGAGTGAATTCGTACTGTCACCGAAGTCACTGGAGCTGGTCAGAACAATTTCCTGGCACCAGCTCCTTTAGTGCTGAACAAATATTAGCGCCAAAGTCACCGGTACAGAAATATTTAACAACCCTATTACACATCAGGCTGTATATATATTAGATATGTCAGTTCTGGGCTACCTAATATCACACCACATTTAGGAACTTGAGATTTGGCATAACCAACTTCAGATCAAACAGCGACCTGGAGACGAAGCCCCCCACAGGGGTCTGGGGGCGAAGCCCCGAGCGAGTTTCATCAATATACATTCATAAATAAGCTATATATACAATTTAAATTATTCTCCATAAAAATAATATGGGAGCTGAGTACGCAGGTTTGCTGCTATGGTAAAAATGGTTTTGCTGTGCAAATAACAATAGACCAAAACTATATGAAGCCATATACCAAGTTTCGTCAATATTTGTTGATACATAAGCAGGTTATACAATTGTTCTTATTCTCCTTAAGAATAGCATTGGACAACACACTGTGTTTAGAACTTTCAATATCTCTGTAACCAATTGACGTAAAACAATGATAAAAATACCAAATTGTGTGTTTTTTAAGCCAAACCAAAAGGGGAAAACTAAAATTTCACTTTAAAAAAGGAGTAAACAAATTTAAAAACCACTTTTGGGGAACAAAATGTGGCAAAGCCATTAAAATTAATTTCCTTAACTGTATTTATCAACTAACATGTGATTTTATAAATATGTTTTTTTATAATTTGAAAGAAAAATGCTGTTTACTTTTATTAATGTTTTAGAAAAGAGAAAAACTGTACTGAACTTTTGTAACTCTGAAATGTAAAAATACAACTTTATTCACGCTTCCACAATCTAATTTGTTTTACTATGATCAAATTGCTGTCAGACAAAACGTACACACACTCTCTTTTCAACACCAAACATCACAAAAACACCCCTTGGTCTGTCTTTCTGGTTTTCAAACTTAAAGTCATAAATGTTGCTTTACATGTTTGTACGAAATTTCATCAAAATCAAACCATTTTTAGAAAAGTTATCATGCTCACAGACATATATAATTTACAGTTTTGAACGAATTGTGTTTTTGGCATCTGGGGACCTCAAAACGAAAAAGTTGTCATGGTCCCGGGCCTACGTCTTACCATGCCGACTACGGTAATAGCTTCTTCCCTATAAGGTAAATTTGCTAAAAGAGCAATTGGATACCTAGCAGGACTACACTACCAAGATAGCTGCAGAGAATCCTTCAAGCAGCTAAAATCCTAGCAGTAGTCTCTTATATACATCCGTGAAACAATCCTACATGCAGTCTCCACGGAAGAGCCAAGACACTACTGACACTAGGACATACAGCAATGTAATGCAAGACATGCTTCAAATTTCGCCCTGCCACCTCACCATCTAAGCCTTTTCAGAAAGAAGTCCTCGTACAAAGGAACACGGTACTAAAACCACCTGCCCGTGCTGAAAAATCAATTTTCTTAACACTGAACAAATGAAGAACAAATTAACAACATGGCTCCAAGAACGACAATACTACAAATACACCAAATTCCTGAACAGTTGTTTAACTTCTTTTGATTAGCTCATAACTCTTTGACACCTGTACTAACTATTCTCCATGAATATGTAATAAACAATGTTGTCTATTATTAAATATTTGATCGGATAAACAACATAGATTCAGAATAAATCAATCAACAATTAATGCTATTTTTCACTTAACATTAAAAGCTATTAAATCAATTGAAAAAAAGGAAAACGGTCTAGCTATTAACGAATTTCCCCTTTAGGGAAGAAGCTATTACCGTAGGTCTCATGGTAAGACTTAAGCCCGAGACCATGATAATTTTTTGTTTTGAGGTCCCCAGAAGCCAACAACACCATTCGTCCAAATTCTTATAAACGGTGTGTTTATTTTTTTATGCTCACCATTGGGATCTCGTAAACCTTAATAGTTACAAGGAAGGGTTAAATGAGCAAAGTAGTGCGTAATTATAAACGGGATGTAATAAATGACGTCTTACAACACTTAAGCTATATTTACACTTATACTGATTCATATACAGACGGTAAACATATATAAACATGTATGTGAATCAGTATAAGTGTAAATATATCTTAAGTGTTGTAAGACGTATTTTATTACATCCCGTAAGTAATAGCAACACGTAATATGCTAATAAAAAAGTTGTTTTGTAATTATAAACTAAATAAAATGGTTCAAGGAAATCAAAAATATTCCACCAAAATCGTTCGCTACGCCATTGGGTTTATATCTACTAGAGGGGACACCTTATGGGAGAAAGAGTTAGTAAAAGCAGTGCTACAATCATATTCATGTTAAGATAACTACGTGATGTGTGGCGTCGTTAGGCCGAGTTAACTTGTCCGCCATACCCGACCCGTGTAAACAAAATATCACTTTGATAACCATCACAAAAAAGGTTTATTTAAACATTTTTAAATCTCTACAAAAAAATTCCTAACAAAAATAAGATGAACAAAACCGAGACGATCCCTGGCGGCATATGATGGAACTACGTTGACAAATCTCTCACGCTAATTTGCATTGTGTGTTCCCTCTAGTAGATATAAACCCAATGGCTACACTCAAAAAACCATTTTTGACCAAAAACAAAAATTGCTTATAACTCTCTTATTTTTTCTAGATCCATAAAAACATGAGGGATCAAAGTTGCGTGAAATTTTATATAGAATTTTAATATTTAGCTTAAAATTAAATAATATACTCGGTTTCTGATATAAAATGGTCTAGTCTAAAATCTTTAATGTAAGTATAGTGTTTTTATATTTTTATGAGAAATACATTCTTTTCCTGATTAAAAATATACCACATATGTGATATTTTATTCATAAAATAAGTCTCTAACTCAATGAAAACATATTTTTAGCAACCATGTGATGGTTTATTTTGTACTGGCTCCAAACATAAAAGTATTAAATTTATGTTTTACAGCTGATTTACATAAAACAGCTGATTCACGGAGAAATCAGCTGTTTAACAATGTAAGAAAATAAGGTTTTTGTAATAGCAGGCTACTGTAACATGCTATTACAAAAACCTTATTTTCTTATATTGTTAAACAGCTGATTTCTCCATGACTTATTTTATGAATAAAATATCACATATTATGTGGTATTTTTGTAATCAGGAAAATAATTTCTTTCACATAAAAATATAAAAACACTATACTTGCATTATAGATTTTAGACTAGACCAATTATATCAGAAACCGAGTATATTATTTAATTTTAAGCTAATATTCAAATTCTATATGAAATTTCACGCAAATTTGATCCGTCATGTTTTTTTGTACGTGGTATCTAAAAAAATATGAGAGTTATAAGCAATTTTTGTTTTTGGTCAAAAATGTTTTTTTGAGCGTAGCAAACGAGTTGGGTGAAACATTTTCGATTTTTTTCCTTTTTCGCCATTTTATTTACTTTATAACTACACACTAACTTACTTTACTCATTTAACCTTACTTGTAACTGTTAAGGTTTACGAGATCCCAAAGGTGAGCATACAAAAATGAACACACTATACAGGGTGATTGATATAAGTGTGCAAGCTGTTTGTTTTTCTTGGAAAGTTTAAGAGCTATATAAAAAAGTTAAAAAGCAACTTCAACGGATTTTTGGTTCTGTTTAATTTTATGATTTTGAAATTTTGATTTTATCTGCCATTTTTCCAATACGGCGGTCAACTTTAGTTTTTCTTATGGAATGCCCATAGTTGTATTATTGAATCAAGTAGAAAATACAATTATAAAACAAATATTGCGTTTCTTCACTAAACGTAACTAACCATTAAGATGGTTTTATTGTTTTTAGCAATGAATATCTCACCTTATGTGAAGCTCTGGAGACTAAGCAGTTAGGTTTAGGAAAGAAACACCAAGTATAAACACGTTTTAAAATGACATTTTCTACCCTTTTAATTAATAAAATTAGGGAAAATTAGCCGCAGAAGAGGAACTGAATTTTTTTTATGTCAAATACTTGTTCATTTTCAATATGAGCTCATTCGCTTCGCTCACTAGCCTCCCAGATGAGCTACGCTCACTCGCTTATCGAAAAAAGAGTTTGAGTTGCCATTCAAGTAGTTTTTTAATTTCCATTATGAGAGTTGCCATTCAAGTAGGTTTTTTATTTCCATAATGATAAACAGCTGTTTACAATATTTTAAGTTACAGATATCATCTGATAAAATCAAAAGAAACCTTTCTTCCATAAAATTAATGTTGAAACTTTGAAGTCCAGTGGGGCACAGCCCTAATGTCCTAGGACTTTGGTTAATGGCCCAGGGTTAACCTGTGTTCCCTGCAATCTGCAATCTGTTTGAGACACCTTACGTGAGACACTCCGTATATGAAACCTAAATTTTGTTAAACGGCACCTTCATTTCTTTACATCACAAAAATTTTCAACTAACATTAGGCACAACCTCAATATTATAATTCCTGTTCACAATACATATTTTTTCAAGAAACATTTATTATTTAATGCTACATCTTTATAAATAAACATTCTCAACATTTAAATAAGAGAGAATGTTAAACAAATTTAAGAAAATCATGACAAGAATCCTACAAGCTGGAGGATATTATATATCAATGATTTCCTAGAAGAAAATATAAACGAGTTTGCACGCAGCACGCTGACGTGAGGGAAGTGAATTTCCACAAACAAAACCAGTGTAAAAACATACATTTATTCCAATTTTATCAAAATCTGAAAACATTGACTTTTTGGCTGTTCTGATGCTCCAGGTTTCATTTACCTGCAATGCTAGGAATATAATTTTGCGCATTATAAGGTTAGGAGAAGGTCCAGTCAGGCTTGGAAGTAGGCGCGAGGTTGCTGGGGATGATACAAATACACCAACAAATGAATAACATGCTTTTCTAATGTAAAAACACCATAAGACAACCTATTGTGTTTAGCCAATATATATTTTCTTTAATAACTCGGTAAATTTATATGCTAGAATGACGAGAGAGGGCTTAAAACTTTTGCTTCACTAATTCCCATCTTAATACAAACATAAGTGTTACGTCCGGGGCTTTTCTGATCCTTTTTGGGCCCAAAAACTCAAAATTTGAAAGAATAATCCCAAAAAAGGGGTTTAGAGTTTTCCGATTGTTTTGCCCAACGAAATTGTCTAATTGATTATAGAAAGGAACTTCCGTACCAAATTTGAAGTAAATCGGACAAAAAATGTGACCGCTAGAGTGCATACACAAATATATAATTTTGAACAACCCCCCAAAACGTGTTCAGGGGGTCACGTTAGGAACTTCTATGGTGGTCCTGGGCTTAAGTTTCACCGTGCGGGTCGTGCTAATAGTTCACTTTCCATAGGAAATTTAATAATAAAATTCAGTTAATTAGAGTAATACAATATTTAGGCTAGAATTATTATATAATTATAATATATGAAAAATATTCATCAACCCACATTATGACAACTATTATAGTAAAGTCAACTAAAACTACTCTAAATTATATTTCAATACACTTACTGAGGCACTCGGGAACGGGTTTGTACCACCCACTGGTCACACAGAATGCGATTTCGTTGGTCTTTATGATGTAGCCCAGGGGGCACACAACTTTGACTTTGTCGACTCTTGAGCCAGATGGCACATGACATCTGCTGTTGTAGAAGTCACAGTCTTCGCAACCTGGAGCCAATGAGCAGAACTTCCTGGTGGGAACTTCCTGGTGGGAGGAGTAAGGTAGCACACAACCTCTGGAAATGAAGAATTATTGTTGAAAGCTATATCCAGTCAAAAAATAAATCTGTAGCCTATTATTATGTAGAGCCTGTTATAATTACTGTTATTAAAATATGCCCTTCAAATATTGTTAAATTTGTTATGAGAAATTCGAGCATCTCATCAGTAACACAAATCAATAGTTTATTTGGGTAAAAACATCGTATACGTATTGTCAAGGAACGTAATTAAAGTATATATATATATTGTATTGCTTATACAGCTGCCTTCTATTTCGGAGATTATAACAACAACAACAAACTTTGGTATGATCTACCTGCGTTAATTAAGTTCAGAAAATAAATAAAGGATCTCCCATCACAGAACTAAACTCAGGGGGCGAAGCCAGTGAAGTCTAGCCTCACTGGTTCCATGCAGGCCGGCCAACTCTTCAGGGAATGCGCTCAGAGGACAGTCATTAACAATATGGTCAATAGTTTGACGCTCCGCCCCACAGTCACAAGACTTATCGTGTGTCATCTCCCATTTAAATCACCTTCCCACGCAGTGCAAAAGCAACTGAGTAAAGCCCACTGCTTCTGAGGAAGGTTCATTCCACCTACCGCCTAAAGTAAAAGCCGTACCTACTGCGGATGTTAAAGTGTGCATATATCAAGAGTTTTCTTACATTCTTCTATTTCACTATTCTATTTGTTATATAAAGCACTATTAATTGTTATATAAAGCTTAGTTTTGTGTTTGTTTGTCAGTCCATTACAGTACACAGAAACTACAAGGGTGACTGAGCAGATATTTGGTAGGAAGATAACTATACCCCGAAATTCTGACATATTCTATCATGGGTCTTTTAGGCACTATGCGCGCCCCCTAGTGTTTTGCTCTGATGAAGTATGTTCCTACAGAATTTCAACTTACAAAGGTCCAGTAAATACTAATAATCATCATAAGATTGCCATAGAAGTAAATTAGGGAAGAGCCTAAAGGACTTTTAGCGAATTTCCCCTATAGGGAAGAAGCTATTACCGTAGTCGGCATGGTAAGACCTAGGCCCGGGACCATGATAACTTTTCGTTTTGAGGTCCCCAGACCCCAAAAACACCATTCGTTCGAAACTGTATATATATATATATATCTATATATATATATATATATATATATGTGTCCGTGAGCACGATAACTCTCGTAAAAATTATCCGATTTTGATGAAATTTGGTATAAACGTGTAAAGCAACATTTATGACTTTAAGTTCGAAAACCAGCCAGATCGCTCTATCCGAAGGGGTATTTTTGGGGGGTTTTGTACCCCAAAAATGGGTTTTTTGAATTTTGTACATATAATTTTGGAAATAGTCAAATTTTATTTTTTCCCATTGGATTCAGCTTAAAAAAACACACAATTTGGTATTTTGATCATTTCTCTACGTCAATTGGTTACCGAGATATTGAAAGTGCTAAACACAGTACGTTGTCTAATGTTATTCTTATGGAGAAAAATAAAAATTTTATATCTCGCTTATTTATGAACCTATACTGACGAAACTTGGTACTTCATCTGGTTGTGGACCATTGATATTTGCTCAAAAATACACTTTTTTACCCAAGGCTCCCATAGCAGCAAACCTGCGTACTCAGCCCCATGTTATTCTTATGGAGAATAAGTAACGTGTTATCTGCCTTCATTATGAAAATAAATTAATGAAATTTGGTATGTGGCTTTACCTACATGAGTTATATTGATATTTGTATAAAACCCCATTTTTTGTGTTCCTTGCTTCAGCAAACCTGCATACTCAGCTGCCATGTTATTCTTATGGAGAATAATTAAAATGTCATAAATCGTTTATTTATGAATGTATATTGATGAAACTTGGTATGTGGCTTTATGTGGTATTAAGATACATATATATGCATTGGAAATTCGCTGAGTATGCAGGTTTGCTGCTACGGGGGTATTTTAAATGTGTTCTTATTGTACATCTGCAGCATAAGGGGAACCACCATGCAAAATTTCATCTTCATAGACATTGTGGTTTTTTTAGATAAAGTGATCACTATGTCAGTAAGTGCATGATTCTGACATGTGTTATTTATTACCAATCCTCACTCAAGATTTTAAATAAGAACTGCAACAGCAATAGATATTCCTTAGTCATATCCACTCTATATACTTATGTTATTTATAACCAATCTTCACTCAACGTTTTAAATAAGAACCGTCACATCCACTCTGTATACTTATGTAATTTATTACCAATCTTCACTCAACATTTTAAAAATAACTACAACATCTGTTTATAGAACAACTACTACTCTTAAGGCATCATCTGGTTCAATATAAATAAATACTTTGTCCATAAGAATAACATATGATCTTTAAAACCCCGTGGGGCAGAGATCTAAGGTGATTTCTAAAAATCCAATAGAGCATATATAGAACATAGAAAAAGTTTCATCGAAATCAGTGCACTCGTTTCCCTGTAAAAAGCGAACAAAACCGCACGAAATAACATTTTTGAGCGGCCGCCATTCTTTTTCCAAAGGAGTATGCCAGTTTAAAATTGCCTAAAATCTTCTCACACATGTATAGAACAAAGAAACAAAGTTTCATCAATGTCAGTGCAACCGTTTTCCCGTGAAAAGCAAACAGAAACCCGTCGTTGAGCGTTACCGACAGTCAAAAAATGAGATAAGACTTGTTTTGGCTTCCCTAGGGTGTAAAACGTGAAAATATGCAACAATTTCATAATTCCAAGCAATATACAGACAAAACTCTAATTTAATTTATATATAGATACATGTATTTAGAGCGCCTTCACACTAGGTCGCTGCGACCGAGTCACAGCCACCCGTCGGCCACTTAACCCGTCAAAATTGCATTTAGCCTTATGAAGCCCTTCACACTAGTGGGTCACAGCGACCCACTCGGTGGCAGCGACTTGGTGGCCACGGAACTGCGACACCGGGCGGTGGCAGCGACCCTGCTTTATAGCGACTCAACTCCCTGGCGGGGCATTGAAACATATGGTGGCAACATATGTGGTTGAAATTGTGTGAGGTGGCAAAATAAAATTAATACCACAAAAATAACATATTTCTTGGTTGAAGGTGACAGTTTCTGAAAGGATTATAGTTAGGCCGGAGCTACTAGATTGACAAATGAGACTGACAGTGATAACGAACTCACTAGAGACTGATGAAGAAAATCCTAGGCTTTTTAAACTAAGCCGTTTTCCATGAATCTGCTTTAAAAACAGTCAATACAGAAAATGTACGCAATTAAATGTTCATATATACTTACTTTGTCGTAGTTTATTTTCCTTTATTAATATGATGTAGGCCAGTAATTTTATAACCTATTTAGTATATACTACAGAATTTGCTACGTGTTTTCGTTACGCTCACATAAGTAAATAAACACTTAATTATCATGAATTTTGTAAGTATAGTTAAGATAAATTATTTGGAAATAAGCAGGTTATCAGCACCCTTAGGTACTATGGGCCAAAATAAAACGAGTTCGCACGCAGCACGCTGACGTGAGGGAAGTGAATTTCCACATAAAAACTTGTAAAACTCATAATCAGTGTAAAAACATCCATTTGTCCAATTTTTATTGAAATCTGAAAACATTGTTTTCTTGGCTGTTCTGATACTCCTGGTTTCATTTACTTGCAAAGCTGGGAATACAATTTTACGCATTATAAGGTTAGGAGAAGGTCCAGACAGGCTTGAAAGTAGGCGTGAGGTTGCTGGGGATAATAAAAGTACTCTAACAAAGGAATAACAGGCTTTTCTAGTGTAAAACCCCCATAAGACAACGTACTGTGTTTACCCGATACACATTTTCTTTAATAACTCGGTAAATATTTATGCTAGAATGACGGGAGAGGGCTTAAAACTTTCGCCTTTCTAATTCCCATCTTTTAACATGCATTAATTTTACATCTGGGGCTTTTCTGACCCTTTTTGGGCCCAAAAACTCAACATTTTAAAGATTAATCCCCAAAAAATGGGTTTAGAGTTTTCCGATTGTTTTGCCCAACGAACTTGTCCAACAGGTTATAGAAAGGAACGTCCCTACCAAATTTGAAGTAAATCGGACAAAAAATGCGACCGCTAGAGTGCATACACATATATATATATATAAAATTTTGAACGACCCCCCAAAACGTGTTCAGGGGGTCACGTTAGGAACTTCTATGGTGGTCCCGGGCTTAAGTTTCACCGTGCAGGTCATGCTAATAGTTCACTTTCCAAAGGAAATTCACTAAAAAATAAAAATCCTATAAATCACAAATCATTTATTGGAAAAATACTACTCCCCAAACAATCTTTTATATTAGCTAGAAATAAAACCTTTAATTTTCTGTATGGTTATGAGTAGACAAAGTGCTTAGGACCTGCATTCAGTAGGCCTAGTATTTTAATAAGGTAAAAACATAACATAAGCGACTACATTTATATCAATCTGTTTTGTTCACAACAAAATTATTATTTTTAAATCCAAGTCCTCTTAGTTACAGCTCAGGAGGTATGGTTAGGTTGCGAGCGTAAAGAGAAAACAGTTTCAAGTGATTTTTTTTAGGTTAACGTTTCAATCCAATCCGGTCCTATAATCAGAAGCAAAAATGTCTAGGATTATTATAGTACAGGAACACTTGCATCTCTCAAAATAAAGGTTATTTTGCACATTTTCTACTATAGCAATACTTTACCAATAATATCATTTATTACTGTCATCCTCTCGTACAAACACAAATTTCCAATTGTGATTCACAAATTTTCACATTTAGTTTAGTTTCAAAAATCCCCCCAAAAATTTTAAACCCCCCAAAATTTGTTTTGATGGCACTCTGAGCGCCATCTCTCCCCCCTTCTGGGCACCCCTGCGAGTACGAGTTTATTGTCATAAAGCATCGTCTATTGCTGACCATTTTGTACTATCATAATGTGGCTGAGTGGTACTCATAGAACTAGTAGAAGAAAGGTCGATCTCCTACTCTATTCCTAACATGGGACAAATATCACCACTCTCATTTCTCAGAGATGTGTAACATTGCTAATAAAATAAAACCTAAGTGGATTATTAATTTGATAATGTATTCCACTGTAAAGAATTAAATTAGCAACATACGTGGCTGATACAACAGGAGGTGAAACTGAAGATTGCACTTGAGTACCAGTATCAACTGCTTCTAAAAAAGAAAAGAATAATTTAGAAGAGCAGTGTTTGTTGAACCACACAGATCATAGAACAAGATAGAACAGACATATGCCATATCACTCTATTTAAAAATTATGCACTCCTATACCACTCATCCAATTAATTGTGATGAAACTTTGCATGGTCATTCATGTTATCCCTAGGAAGGTTTTTAGCCACTAATCAAAGTCTTAGGGCTTTAGGGCTTCTCCAACTGAACTTTAAAATTATCAATGATAACCTTATGGAGTAATGATTTCACTTAAGTTCCCGGAGTAACAATATTTAACAATGGGGAATCAATGGTAGTAAAGAAAACCCAAGCGAACGAAGTCACATCGGGTACAGTACCTAGTACCATATTAATGGGACAATAGACTGAGTTTTGGCATGGAGGACTTGACAAAGAAGGAAGATTGTACCACTCTGCCTAATACTGCAAATACAAGATATCCTTTTATCTCTCTCATAAAACTAGAAATGTAGTAACTAAAAAAATCCTAACTTAAGATTTTTCATCTAAAATTCAACATTTAATTTCAAGAACTGACCCACTATTAATTATGCAAGGGTCATCCAGAAAGTAAAGAACGTTAGCTTACTGCATCTAGCACAGATCCCCCACCACCGCGGTTGTGTGTGTGACAGTCCACTCACTTCCCCACAAAGTATGAGCCGAATCTCGTTGCTGTACGGTATCGCATCTTATTTCTACAGCGAATCAAAATGGCAGCGGCAATCGAAAGTCCCACCAAATTTGAGATCCGCAGTGTTACGGTTTCTGAATTTGTAAAATATTGAAATTTGTAGACAAAAACCAAAGAAAGTTTATTGCAAAAGTGCAGAAAGCAAAATCTTATAATTGCTGCTGTTTTCCTCAAATTTTCCCTCAAGTATTTCTTTTAAATCATCTTTAGCGAGCAATGACATGCCCCTTGTCTGCAAAATGGATTTTCTCTCACTAAACATGTTGCCCCTGAAGACTCGACTTGAAGACTTGTTTGCTCTTTCACCATACACTTTCTTTGGAGTTTTTCTAAATAATTTTATAGTCCGAACAATTTTTTAATTCAGAAACTGAATAACACTGCGCATTTCATATTTGGTAGGATTTTCGACTGCCGCCGCCATTTTGAATCACTGTAAAAATAAGACGCATGACCGCACAGCAACAAGTCTCAGCTCATAATTTGGTGGGGAAGTGGTGGACTGCCACATGCGCAACCACGGTGATGGAGGAGCTGTACTAGGTGTGCAGTAAGCAAACGTTCTTTAATTTCTGGATGACCACACACCACAACACTTGATGAACTAAACCTGATTATAGCCATATTACAGAAAATAACACTTTGAAAGAAAATGAAATGTTCATACTCAATTTATAAGGATAATAAGTGACCAGCTCTTATTGTAGAGGCAAATCCAGTAGTGGAGGGGGTTGTAATACTTAACACATTAGGGTTGAATTGTAAGCCAGTGGTTATATTATTCCCTGTCAAAAAACTTGGTCGAGGAATTAATTTGAATTCCATGCAACTATAGTTATAAATTTCAAAGTGAATACAATTTTTAGTAAAAGCTGTATATAAATCACCAAATTCAAATGATTTCTATTTCCTTACTTATATTAAGCTCATTAACTGGTTGTTAAGTAAAATAATACAGTCAAATAATAATACGTGGAGACATAACCATAAAATCATATGGTAAGTGACTCAAGCCATAAGCTTTGGCTATAAATACTCCATAAGGTACTCAAAGACATAAATAAATGGTATCAGGAAACTAACACATACTTTCTCCCTTTTAGCCAAACTTTAATGAATAAATTACTTTTTATTTACTAAATATAAAATACAAAGCACGGTGGAATGTAGAGAAAATCTTGTAAACAAGTTGTTTTCAAAAACATCCACCCAAATCCCTGTTTTGGAGGCACTACAGAATCCATTGCTACACACGTAGTTTTAAGAGGGGAAATGCCTCCTATTCCCCCCCAGGTTATTAAGGGTCGACATATATTATTTTGAATTTCTTCTGTTGGTCAATGCTAACTTGACAAGGATATCAAGCTTGAAAGAAATTGATCAGTAAATAAGAGATAAATAGTAATTTTTGTATTCCCCAAAAGGATAACATTGGACAACTTACTGCGTTTACCGCAAAATGAAAATTTAAATTTTCTCCTTAACAATCGTAGAATAGTAATTCAAAATACTAAGTTATTTAGTTTTTTTAGCTCTTTTTAATGGTGAATAGTATTTTTTTTATTTAAGTTTTTTTATGAAAAATAAAAAACAGAATATTTGATGTTTTAAGTCCTGTAATTTCTGAACCTGAATTTTTACAGAAATGCGGGTGGTATCATTTTGTTGGGAAACTAAAGCTCTACAAACGACTAAAGTTTAATTAAAATCGTTAGAGCTGTTTTTGAGAAATTTTGATTTTTTATGTTTTTTGACAGTTTTGGGGGATAATTGCCCTTATAAATCAAAAATAAAGAAAATGAAAAAAATGCCTGGAGATATCGTGAATTAGTACCTACATACCAAATTGAATTAAAATCGGAACATTGGTTAGGGTTCTAGCTCTGTACACATCCATAAAGATAGACAGACAGACAGACATCACGTAAAAATCACTTTTTTGGATTCAGGGAGCATCAAAACGAATATTTCCATTAACAACTCAAATTTGAAAATTTTGACGAAAACAATACTTTTAGCGAATTTCCCCTGTAGGGAAGGAAGCTATTACCGTAGTCGGCATGGACCTAGGCCCGGGACCATGATAACTTTTCGTTTTGAGGTTCCCAGACCCCAAAAACACGATTCGTTCGATACTGTATATATATATATATATATATATATATATATATATATATATATATATATATGTGTCCGTGAGCACGATAATTCGTAAAAACGATCCGATTTTGACGAAATTTGGTATAAATATGTAAAGCAGCATTTATGACTTTAAGTTCGAAAACCAGACAGATTGACTTATCCGAAGGGGTATTTTGGGGGGGTTTTGTACCCCCAAAATGGGTTTTTTGAATTTTTTACATATCATTTTTGAAAAAGTCAAATTTTAGTTTTGACCATTTGATTCAGCTTACAAAAACACACAATTTGGTATTTCGATCATTCCTCTACGTCAATTGGTTACCGAGATATTGAAAGTGCTAAACACAGTACGTTGTCTAATGTTATTCTTATGGAGGAAAATAAAATTTTTTTATTTCGCTACTTTTATGAACGTATACTGACGAAACTTGGTATACAGCTTCATCTCGTTGAGGTCTATTGATATTTGCTCCAAAAAATTGTTTTTGCATAATTCTCCCGTAGCAGCAAACCTGTGTACTCAGCCCCCATGTTATTCTTATAGATAATAATTAAATGCTCTGTCTCCTTTAATTATGAACATAAATGAATAAAAACTGGTATAGGACTTCACCTAGATGAGTTATATTGACATTACCATAAAAACCCATTTTTTGTGTTCCTTGTTGCAGCAAATCTGCGTACTCCGCCCCAATGTTATTCTTATGGAGAATAATTAAAATTTTATATATCACTTATTTGTGAATATATTTTTATGAAACTTGGTACAGTAAGTGGCTTTATGTAGTATCAAGACATTTATATCTCCATTGGAAATTCGCTGAGTATGCAGGTTTGCTGCGACGGGGGTATTTCTATATACTATGTATAAGGGGGAGAAAGTAAAATCATGATGTGAGCCTTGAGGTCAGGAAAAAAAATCTGAATACTTTTAGTTACCCAACAACATGGAATGGTCCAGGAGCAGATTTTAGGTTCCGTTTTCGAGCCATTTAGAACAAAAAATATTTCTCTATAAGAATAACACGGCAGCTTTTGTGGCAGTGGGGCGAAGCCCTCAGGTCTGGGGAAAAATAAAAAGGTATCTAGAATTGTTTGGACACCTACAATGTGGTATGGTCCAGGAGCAGCTTTAAGAAGCTTTTTCACAATAACCTGGGTACTTTTTTCTCCCTAAGAATAACATGGCAACTTTTAGCCAGTGGGGCAGAGTTCGGGGTTAAAATAAAAATATACCCCCGTCGCAGCAAACCTGCGTACTCAGCGAATTTCCAATGCATAATATATGTCTTAATACCACATAAAGCCGTATACCAAGTTTCATAAAAATATATTCATATATCATATAAGAGATATATACAATTTTAATTATTCTCTATAAGAATAACATTGGTGATGAGTACGTAGGTTTGCTGAAACAAAGAATACAAACAATTATTTTTATGCAAATATAAATAGAATTTAACTAGGCAAAGCCACATAAAAAGTTTCATCAATATTCAATCATAAATAAGCGCTGAATAACATTTTAATTATTCTCCATAAGAAAAACATGGAGGCTGAGTAAGCAGGTTTGCTGCAGCAAGGAACAAAAAAATGGGTTTTCATGCACATATCAATATAACTCAACAAGTTGAAGCCACATATCAAGTTTTATTAATTTATGTTCATAATTAAGGGAGTCATTACATTTTACTTATTCTCCATAAGAATAACATGGGGGTTGAGTACGCAGGTTTGCTGCTACGGGGATAATCAACAAAAAATCATTTTGTTGTACAAATATCAATATACCAGAACTACGTGAAGCCACATACCAAGTTTCATCAATATACATTCATAAATAATCGAGATATCAAATTTTATTTATTCTCCATAAGAATAACATTGGACAACATACTGTGTTTAGCACTTTGAATATCTGCAACGGTGGGGTGTAGAATCACAATTTAAACACCAAAATGATTGTTTTATGGAGCTGAACTGATTGGTAAAAGCAAATGTGAAGTTTACATTGAAATGAACTGAGGAAAAGCCAAAAACCTTTTTCCCATAAGATTAACATGGGAGATTTTATGAGCAGGTTTTTTTGGATTTTCTCCGCAACCACTTAACCTAGGTTAATAATTCAAAATACCATATTATTTGTTTTTTTAAGCTCTATAACATGGTCAAAATCAAAATTAAGTTTTTTAAAAAATTTTAGGGTAAAAAATGCAAAAAACTGATTTTTGGAAAATTTAAAAACCCCATAAACCCCCCTTCCCATGGTCAGATTTTTCTGGTTTTCGAACTTAAAGTCATGAATGTCATTTTACACATTTGAGCCAAATTTCATCGAAATCGGACGTTTACTCAAGTTATCGCATTCACGGACACACACACACACACACACACACACACACACACATATATATATATATATATATATATAAATTTGAACGAATAGTATTTTTGGCATCTGGGGACCTGAAAACAAAAAGTTATCATGGTCTGAGGCTTAAATCTTACCATGAGACCTACGGTAATAGCTTCTTCCCTATAGGGGAAATTCACTAAAAACATATCCAATTGTTATGTATCAGTGACAGTTGGCTAAACCCCCCCCCCCCAAAAAAAACAGATAAATTTATAACAGAATAACATGGCAACTTTGCCGTCCGAGGGGGTTGGAGCTCTAAGGTAGGGTCACGTATTCAATGTTGGGGCATCATTAAAGAGGTGCGGCCTTGTAAAACCAATCCAAAGAACTATCAAATGTCAAAGTTTGACATCGGGAAGCGAAAAGCAGCCAGAGGGGCAGAGCCCTGAGGTTGGGTAAAAGTATCCGGAGTCTTGAAGTTCCTCAACAACCTGGTATGGTTCGGGAGCAGATTTGAGGAACCTTTTTGGCAATCACCTGGAATACTCTTTTCTCCATAAGATTAACATGGCAAGGTTTTAGCCAGTGAGGTGGAGCCCAAAGATCGGGATTATAAAAAACCAATTAAAATTTTTTGGGCCAGACAACTGGCTAAAATCACACAAAAACGGAAAGAATAACAAGGAAATTTTGCCAGGGGGCGGAGCCCTAAGGTTTGTAGGTTCACGTGTCCAATGTTGGAGATTAAAGAGATGCGGCTTTGAAAAAAAAATCTAAAAAACCATCATACGTCAAAATTTGACGTCGGCAAGCGAAAAGAAGAAGCCAGAGGGGCAGAGCCTTGAGGTTGGGTAAAAGTATCCAGAGTCTTTAAGTTCCTCAACAAGCTAGTATGGTTCGGGAGCAGATTTGAGGAACCTTTTTCACAATCACCTGGAATATTCTTTTCTCCATAAGATCAACATGGCAAGTTTTTAACCAGTAGGGCAGAGCCCGAAGATCGGGGTTACAAAAAACCTATCCAAATGCTATGGGCCAATGACAACTGGCTAAAATCATGCAAAAAAACAGAAAGAATAACATGGAAATTTTGCCTGGGGGCGGAGCCCTAAGGTTGGTTGAGGGGGACATATTCAACGTTGGGGCATCATTCAGGAAATGAAGCTTTTTGAAACAAATCCAAAGAACCGTCACACGTCTAAATTGGACGTCGGGAAGTGATAGAAAAAGGCAGTGGGGCGGAGCCCTGAGGTTGGGAAAAAAATTATCTGAAGACTTTTAGTTGCTCAACAACGTGGTATGGTCCGGGAGCAGATCTGAGGAGTCTTTTTTGGACAATTTAGAAAAAAATCTTTTCTCCATAAGAATAACATGGTGGTTTTTGATGGCACTGGGGTAGAGTCATGAGGTCTGGGAGGAAAACACTTATCTAGAGCTCTTTGGTCCTCACAATGTAGTACGTCTGGAAGCAGTCTTAAGGAGCTGATTTCAAAATCACCTGGGACAGACACACGCTCAGTTACTTTATTAGGTTAGATAGATATGTTATTGTTCTGTAACTAGCTTAAAGTGATGAATTAGTTTATTGTAATTACCTAATGACGAATAAATATTGTCTACTGCCTATTGTGTAAAACTGAGGATATTATACAAATATGAATATAGCATAACCACATGAATGCACATACAAAGTTTCTTTTCGGAAAAAAGCAAAGGGACATTGAGCTATAAATAACAAACTGGAGTGACCTTAAAAATGCATAAAAGAAGCAAATGAGCTATACAAATCTGATAATCAGCTGGGGAAAGTGGTGAAATATTACTCCAAGTCATCTAAACAAACAAACTGCCCTTCCTCGAGCAAAGCTCGGCCCCCACGTACTTATAAACAACTCGTTCCATGGTTGATTATGAACAGCTGTTACAATTATTTTGTTTTGATTTTAAACTCCATAAGCGCAATGTTAATTTTGTTAACTTTTCATTTTTTGTTACATTATTTGTTTTTTCCTGGGGATAAGACCTGTCTAGAACTTATTTTTATCCCAGAAATTTGTTATTTCCAACATTTGAAGGAAATCGTTAGAGCCGTTTTAGATATCAGAGTTGCAAGCAGGCAAGCACTCTGCCATATTTAGGTATATTTGTCTTTGTCTTTATCTTAACAAATGTACAAAAGTACATTTCCTTTCCAACAGCAGAGTAATACTGTTCTTTACGCTTATGACCCAAATCTCAAAATATCCTCAAAAAAAGTGTAGAAGTTGATATATTTCTATTGAACCAGAAAATATTGGAAACTTTCTAGCTTCTTACAATATATGGTTAAATATCAACAAAAACAACTTTCTTCCATCTAGAACCTGCCAGAATAAGCAGCCACTTGAAAGAATTATATAACCTATATGATATGCAAACCATTTACTAGTAATACAAGCTGAGTAGATAAATACTTAAAACATTTGCCATTTTTAAGAGGTATTAAGCTTTTAAAAATTGAAATTGTTGATGTTTTGGATTGGTAAAAGCTGGAAATGTCAAATTCAATATCCAATGAGCTTTATAAAAGTATAATACAAGTGCCAAGTTTCAAGTCAGTCTCTCAAGAAGTTCCTTGGATGTGAATATCTATTTAAACCATTTTAGGGACAAATATATGAGATAGGGAGGGAAATATATGCCCTATATGTTAACACATGTTTTGTTTGTTTTGACCTGAAGTTTCTGGAGGAAGTCTGCAAACACCCTTTTTGATAGAAATTACAGTAAATGGATTCATCTATCCAGAGGTCAGGCTGGGGGGGAGCAGTCACGTGAAGTTTCCTCTCCCCCTTCCCTCGGACGGTACTGGCCCCCTAATAATTTATTTTTTCAAAAAACATGTAGTTATATTACAAATGAAAGTAAAATATTATAATACAAATTAACAATCTTGTACTCAAGATAAAATAATGAATTGAATCATATCAATTTATAATAAAAATACTAAAAACAATAATCTTGCATAAATTTATTTCTACTAGCCCGTCCATAATCAAAATAACAAATATTTATACATTCAACTTTTTTCAACAATTACTATAATTCACAAAATAAATAAATAGTTAGTTTTAGTAGTTACAGACACAAAAAACGATTTACTAAACTGAAATCTGCAATACTGAACTACAAAACGTGAGGAGACAATGAGGAATGAGGCTGACATCTCAGGTCAATGATTTGGACCTGAAGGAAATTAAGATTTTGTACCACATTACAAACAATTTATTGGCATATGAGCTTCGATTTTCACACAATTTAATTTTTGCTTCCTCCCCATATTCATTAAATAGCCTATATAATTATCTTTTCGGTAAGCCAAATACTCTATGCTATATTACAATTTTAGTGAGAAGCAGTTTTCGCTTCTTGCCACTGGTGGGAAAAGGTTGTCATATTTGAAGAAAATGGGAAAAATTGTCGTACTTTGACCACCAATTACGACCTTACAAATTGGAACACATTTTAATGTAGTTCCCCTAGATTCATTCAACGCACAATTTAATGGGCTTCAATTTAAAAAGGAGTACTATTTTCTATAGGAAAGATGGTTTTTGAGATATACGCAAAAAACTAAAAAGTCCCAAAGTTTCAAGGTTTCTTTACACCCAAAAGCTATACACAGCACCAGTGAAGGCATAAACTGACAGGCGCGGATACAGGGGGGGGGGGGTCATGGGGGTGGGGTCATGACCCCCCCTAAATCCTTAGGCTTTCACATATTTTACCCATTGTTAATACAATATGGTCATTGAATTTTGTCAGTTGATTGGTTTTGAAACACTGAAATGTATTAGAATAATTCAGAAAATTAGTAACTTCTTTTGATGCTTTATATCCTTATGGCTTCACCCCTTCGGCCTAAAGCTCATATATAAGTTTTTGCAATGTTATTCAAAACAATTTATTCCGGTCCCGTTGGGAGATTTTCCCTTAATCCCCAAACCCCCTCAGAAATCACATAATCAGTACTATATATTTTTCACTCATGAATAAAGTATCCGCCCCTGCAAACTGAGATTATGTTTTCAACACCGCCTGAAGATTTTAGGCTGGATTTCTAGCTTTCCGGAAATTACTTCCCGATAACCCCTTTTTTGGTCTAATTTTACTGGATTTTCCTGTCAAGCACTTTTTTCTCGCTATAATGTTTTGAATGTTAAACAATCAAATGGTCACTAACAAAACAGAGTGAATAACAGAAATCAACAATGAGCATCAGATCCCAAGTGAATCTGAACACAATTGCCATTAAATTTTGCTACATAAATTTTCACTATCAAATGTTCAAACTTTCATTGTAGGCCTAAATAACAAAATAAAATTACAGTAGTTTTAAGGTTTGGTGGGGTCGACCCCCCCCCCCCACCACCCTTTGGATCCACACATCCACACCTGGTCTTAGTATAAGACCCTCTTTGCAGTAACCTGCATAGTCAGTTTAATGTCACTGTCTGATTTGGATAGCAGAATTCTTGAATTATAATTGTCTTTATGTAGTCTGTTAACTGTTATGTAGCAAACCCTGTTTTCAAATTGTTGTTCTTCCTTCCTTTATGATTTTTCAGCATTTGTTTGATGTGATGTCAGTAAATATTTTAATAATTTGGGCTTATTTCAACCTTTCATAAATTAATCAGTATACTCTTAATATGTGGCAAAGTTCTAAACAAATTGACGTTTTAGGAATAGAAATAAAATACTGAAGACTGCCATATATTAGTTATAGCCAAGTTGTTTGCCCATCATCAGATTTGATACTGTTCTGTCTGAGGTTATAGTGATGATATTGTTACTACGATCAAGTCCGTAGAGAGGGGACGGCAGGTAAGGATAGATCCGGGGGGCCCGCCACCACGGCTCTCTGTGGCCCTGACTACGATATGGTAAACACTAGTGTTAATAATAATAATAATAATAATATTTATTCCGTGACAGTGTTTAACAATGTGTTGGAATTTACAAAACAAAATATTAAATTTATGGGGAAATCTTGAAACCAGGCAAGGTAGGCCTGAGTCCTATCTTCCCCTTCTTGGCGGGGTATGGCCCTTTTTTGGGAACCATTCCGGCATTTGCCTAAATGAGATGAGAAACTGTACAAACTCTTCTCAGAATGGCCGGCCTGGGATGAAACCCAAGACCTCCTGAATGTGAGGTGCAATAATCGCTTCCTCACTCGGTTGCATTTTTTACATTTATACATTACATTTTTGTACACTTTAACATAGAAAATAAGATTACATAACAATATATTATTATATTATTTGTATAATATTTTTTAGTTAGTTAGTTTTATTTGACTTCTTTTCACAAAATGTTTTTCTTGAATAGTCTGGAATATAGATTAACAGTTTCTTTGACACAAATTATTTGAATAACAATAATTAAACTATTAAGACAGTTTTAATTAATTGAAATATTTTGTTAATTTGCACTCAAAAACACTTTTTTATAATTTTTGTAAATCTTAAAATTCTTTTTAATCTTTTTCTATACGATTTTTAACTTTTGATTTTTAATTTTCAAACCTGTTATTTTTTGTTCTTTTATCTCCTTTTTTGGTATCTTGTAATTTTTCTTCATTTTTTTATTAACTTGTATATTTTCTTCTGTATTATTCCATCTTTCCTTTATTATCATTTCTTCATTCTCATTACCTTCATACTCCATTAATTAAAAAAAGATTGGAGTAGATTTATGATCTGACTATTGTTTTGTTATCTTGTTTGTTTTATTACAGTGTTCTATCTTTCCTTATTTGTTTGTTAACTTTTTTATTGTTTGTAATGATTGTTGTTGTTTTATTTTTATTTTTTATTGTTAAATCATAACATAATAAATATTGTTTTACAACTGCATGTGAACAAAATAATTATGTATGGTTTTAAGGAATAAAATTACATCTGAAATGGCATATTTAAAGTGTTAATAACAAATCAAAAATCAAATTATTATTTTTGATCAACGATAAAATAAGTTGTCAATCAGTTACAGATTGAAGTGAATTTACCGACTATGATCTCTATAAAAGCTAAGTGAATTCACACGCCACATGGAGAAATGTGAATGAAGATAGCAATTTCCAAGAGAATGGCAAAGAAAGCAAATAAAATAAGAAAATACAGCTTATTAGCACGCAAACTGAGCAAGTTCGCTTACCAGTATAGAAGCCATGAAATTAACTTACAAAAAAACATTTTTGTGTTACTGAACAAATTGAATCACCTTCTCTGTTGTCATCTTTATGGATGGCCTTCCTCAAGTTATTACTACAGTTATGTCTCCAGACAATTAGCTAGTCGTAACACATTACAAGCTACAGCAATCTCAGTATGCTCATTTCTTACATTGTTTTTTTTAAGATAGCAGCTTGTGTTTGATAAATTTGCCAGGCTCTATAAAATTACTGAGGTATCTGTGGGACTGACTTATACAGAGATCATCGGGGATGGGAGGGTTCCAGGTCTTGTTGGCGCAGTGGAACAACTCCCCGGCGCCACTCTGCCGGCGGTAGCCCGGGGCGCAGTTGAGGAACAGGATACAGTCGTGGGGAACAACCGAGCCTGGGCCCAGGTTGTCACCACCGCACTCCTCGGCCAATAGTCGGGACTGGGAGTTGGGCGGTGGCTCCAGTACTGTGCACCGCTCTCGATCATTCGCCAGCAAATCTGGGTAGAACAGATAAATAAACTGAGTGATTTTAAAATATTTGTAGATGAAACCAAAATGATATTTTGTAGTTTAACACGTTCAGTGTGACGTGCGGGATTTCCGGCGGATTCTTAACAAGGAAACAAATACAATTATCATGATTAAACATGATTATCACAGTGAATACGTTAATCATTAATTATAAGGCGACTGAAATATTGAAATTGAAGGTATATTTTCAACCAACATCAATTAAGGGGCCATACACATATTATGTAACTCATTTTTTTGTCATTTCAGACCCCCAACCCCCATTTAACGCACTATACCACTTGACCATACCCCCCACCCCCTCCCTCAATGTGTTACATAACTCAATCGTAGTAGGCTTTAAAATGGCTTAAACCTTTTAAACATCGTTTTATTAGCAATTTGGAATATGGATTTCAATGAATCATTAAACTTTAAATGACTTTCTTTTAACAACATTTTTTAATAACTTATTTCAAAGAAAAATGTATACAAACAAACAAGACTGCTAATAATAATGTAAACAACAAAATACACTATCTCAGCTGAAACGTGGCCAACTCAATTTATAACTAATACAAATACAAAACCACTTGAAAATTAAAGATGTGGGTGGCATTGCGCAATACTGTATCTAGTCATGATTTTACACTCTAAAACAAAACATAGGTGTAAACTGTAAAACAATACAGAACTTACTCAAAACACGTTATGTATCTATTTTTAGTTTAACTGCTATTAAAATGGTATGACAGAAGAATTTTTTATATAACCAACTGTAACCTTGATTTAGATATACATTCTGAAAGATTTATATCAGTATCAATAGATACGGGAGTGCGCCAGCTCTTAGGGTTTATATGTGTGGGTTACCCCCTCCCCCACATAACGCAGTATAACGCTATGCCATACCCCCTCCCCCCTTAAGTGCGTTACATAATATGTGTATAGCCCCTAATGTGTGTCAAAATTCTCTTACATTTGATCTCAGCTCGATGGACAAACTCTCTGGTGATATTATGTACAAAGTGATTGAGTTAAATGTTGCTATGTATTGCAATTATCTATACTAGTGTAATGATGGTACCGACCAGGAATGATGCATGGAGGCAGCTGCGGGATGGACCAGACGCCGTTGGTGCAGACGGATATCACGTCAGCAGCACCGGGGTCTGCCAGCTTGTAGCCGGGGTCGCAGCGAACGGTGAGCAGCCAGTCCTCGGGGGCGGGGGTACCGGGGGTCCCATCGCAGGCAGGGGGTTTGTCCGCCCCCCCACAGTCACTCCCCTGGGGCTGGTGGCGCCCATGGGAGGGGTGTGGTGGCAGTGAACAATCTCCCACAGCTGTACCTGCACACCCACACATCGCTTCAAAACAAAATAACTTAGCTTGTTAGTTTTTATATGTAGGTGTTTGATGATTTTGGATACACTGGGTAAATTCCTTGTAATGGTGTGACGTTCGTTTATCATATATGAAGTATGAATATGATCTTAGTAATATTAGTAAAAAAGTACATGATTTTTCACATAGTCATAGTCACAGTCATACATCTTTATTAATTTTTTGTACATGTAATACAATAAATAGTGTCACAGTTCATTTACATAAACAAAATAATCTTATCATTAACATACAAAAATATCAATCAATGTTATTTAGATTTAGAGAGGGGTGGAAAGTTCTTCAATAGAATACAATGCTTTTTCTATTAGATAAATTTTCAATTTTTTTAATTTCAAGCCTTTATCAGCTTTTATATTTTTTGGAATGCATTTTAAAAATACATTCCCTATATATGTTGGTTTTTTTAAAAACATGATAGCCAGTGGGGCTGGATGATTTTGTTCCTTCCTCTAGTATTATAGGGATGAGTTGGTAATTTAATATTAACATTTAGTTTTTAATTTTTTACTGCGAGAATAAAATCAAATATATACTGACTGAAAACAGTAAAGATTTGCAAACTTTTAAAGTGATCCCTTGCCGAATCATCAAATTAATAGCCTTTTTTTGTTGTTTTAAAATACTTTCCATATTTATTTTTTTGTTGATCCGTAAAGTGCAATACAAAATGAAATGTGAGAATGAGAATGCACATGGGCTAAATATATGTTTTTCAGTGTTTTCTCATCACAATAGTAACTCATTCTCGCTAATGAATAAACTCCCCCCATAATGAACAAACTTCCCCAAAATTATTTTTGCGATTAAGCCTGTTGTTGTTTGTTGGTAGACATGGCTTAGGAAACAGCAGTGGAGCCGCCAGGTTCATCTGCTTGGTTTGCTGCAGCAAGGATAGTTTATAAAATATACACATATAATGATAATGACTATTACATTATTTAGATCAAATTTAGTTAATAGGTGATGTACTCTATAGATTTTTACAAATATTATAGGTTTTTACTTTAATTTTTTCATGATATTATTTACAAAATTAAGATTTACAACTTAAAAAAAATCTATAATTTGGAATGTTTAATAATATTAAATATATGTTTGTTTTTAAAAATTGTTTTACAACTGTAAACAATTAGATGATTTTTCTAATTTGTCATTTTATAAATGGCATTCAATTTGTTATAAACTTTAGAGATATCAAATGTAATTAAATTAGTGAAGATTCCTATGCTGAAATAGAAAGTCAACATAAGATTTTGTTATGTGTATGATCTACAAAATACTGACTCATAGTTTCAGAATCATATTATGCCACAGTACCTTAGGGATCATTGCACACCTGTGATGTATGTGGACGAAACAACCCTGCTAGGGTGTGGAAAGTCAACTGACACCTTAGATGTGGACTCTTTTTTGCAAATTCACCTTCAGCAGAAAAGATTTTTAAACAGCAAAAAAAGGCTGTCAGAGATATAGTAAGCATTTGCCTTAGAGAATCTTGCAAACCCAGCTTTAAAAAATACAAATTGTTAACTAACCCCTCCTGCATTATATATTTTAGACTTGGTACTATTTATTAAAAACAATATGAATTTGTTTAAAGACTGTAAACAAGCCCATATTATTTCTGGTTTAATACACAACATAAAGCTCTTCTTGAAAACCCAAGCCATAAATTAACGTTATTTCACAAGGGACCCTATTATCAATGTAAAAAGGTTTACAATAAACTATCACTGGCTCTTAGGATAGAAAATTTGTGTAAATGTATTTAAGAGGGAATTCGTTATCAAGTTAATAGAACTATGTCCTTATTATTCAATATGTTTATCCTCAGAATTGTAGTTAGGCTTATTATACCGGTACTGATATTGTATTACTATTTCGAAACACTTTAGAATTATTTAATCAACTTGACATGTCATATATTCACTACTGAATTTCAGCCATATTGTATGAACTTTTGTGATGAAAATAAATTGAATTGAGTAGAATGTAATTGATACTCTATCCAATAAGCTTAAACATGCATTAAAAAAAGAACGTTAGTGACGAGGCTACTACACAAACTGCATATCTGGCTTTATTTGGGTCACATTTAAGATCCGGCCTGATAATCTGGGGGAACAATTCGGCAGGAGACCTCTAACATACTGCGTCTGCGTATACTGCGTCTACAAAAGAGGGCAGGTAGAATTCTATCTGGCCTAGCTCCAAGAGACAGCTGCAGGGGAGCAATCAGCACACTAAATTAACATGACAGTCCCTAAAAAAAGAAAGGTGATTTTGTATAGATAGACAGAATTCCAACACAAAGAGGGTCAGAGCTCCACAGTCATGCCACCAGACATACGCTTTCAGATTAATCCTACCTCAACACCACATATCAGTTTGAGATAACAAACTTCCGATATCGGGAAGAAACTACCCAATCTCTTTCCAAAATAAATCAGGAAATTGCATGGACAAAAGATGAAGACCACACTCTCTGGATGGTAAGCAAACGTAGCCTTCTATTCAAAAGAATAATTCCTACATTGGATAGATATCTATCATAACCCACCAATTCTCTATGTTTTAACAAATACTATTGTAATTTATTTTATTTTCATTACAATCCTTATGTATAATACGTGATGCAGTTTTTTGTAAACGCAACTCCTCCCGTATTTCTTGACCAATTTTAAATGTTGGAAGTGTCAAAACAACCGTCTCAGTTCGTAGGTTTGCAATAAGGTTTTTAATTTTCGATATTTTTATTCTCAAGGGCACAAGCTGCCCTCAAAGTTAGTTTTTTGCCCATAATATTAACATGGGATAAATACTAAGTAGCATTTAGTTTTTAAATTGTTGCTGAGAACACATTATGGACAGATTATTTGCAATACCAGATGTTACAAGTAAGGAAAGGATTTATATATATATATATATATATATATATATATATATATATATATAAAATAAGTTTTGCTTCTACATAGCTTTGAGCAGTGAAATGTTGTATGCTGCGGGTATATTTAAATTTTGTTTATCTGTCAGTTTGTTTATGAACCAGGTTTGTTCCACGTTTCATAAAAAAAGACTGAACCGAATGAAATAAAACATTTTGCTGATTTTCATGTTGAACAGGAAACCTTTGGGCTTCTGAAAACATTAGTACGACATTAGGGTTATGCCCATTGGTCCGTCACTGCTCCAAAGAAGATCTTATTGGTACAGGTTACTCAACCTTTCACTGTAGAATGCAACATATTAGTTCTAATGAGCATTTAGTCAGATAATTTATCTTTTATTACACACGTGCTTTACTAACTACTACACAACGGTATACTAACCAATATAAAATAACGGCACGGCAACGAAACATTGGGTAGGGAACACATTAGCCGGTACAAAAGTCTATTCTGTTTGTAAACGTACTAATTTTTACTCTAAAGCATAATTTTCCTAATGAAAATATCTGGCCTCCATTTAATCAGAAAGTACCCATAAGCCCTTGCAACATGGTATTTAAAGCTCAGTTTTTCTAGGTAGTCATTGTGATTATATTGCTGAATTTGTTATGTGTTTTAGCCATCATGCACAAACTACATGAGTTATTGAGCAGATATTTGGAAAAAGATAGGTAAATCCCAAAAATCAGATATGGGCTTATTCCCGTTCCAATGAGGCTAGGCCCTATTAATGATTTTCAAAATTGCCATGTTAATCATATACCTATTAGACCGATTGAACAAATAATTGGTAGAAATACATCAGGCAATGGGAATGTACCACAAGCAGAAGTAGGCCTATACTTTCCGTCCCTTAAGTCCTTTGTTCCGTTGGCCTTTTACATTTTAATTCAAACTACACTGACCGTGTTATTAGTTCACCGGACCGATTTAGCATACTAGTTACCGAGTTAGAAATATAGATAATATATAATAATAATAATAATATTTATTCCGCGACATTTATCTACCTCTGTTCCAAAACAGCTTTAGGGTCCTCCAAATGTTGGAGCTATCAAATTTATGGGTAAAGAAATAAGTTCTAATTAGGCCTTAACCGCGGAAAAATATAGTTGTGTATAAAAAGTTGTTCTAAAAACATCATTGGTGTTAGAGTTAAGATTTGTAAATAAAAGCAAAATAATCTTAACAGGTGTTCAAAAATAACCACCCAATTTTAAAAAGAACACTCACACTTGGTAAAGTATCAGCATGTGAGTTTTGTGAGAATAGTTATTAGAACCAATGCAAGCAAATTTAATGTATAGATTATGTATATATTTCTAGAACCATTACAAATTAATATAGAATAATTGAGTATAAAGAGGACATGTCCAAAATAAAACGAAACGAGCAAATAAACAAAGTAAATATGCTCGCCTTGGAGAGGAACATTGAAGATAGGCATTTTTAAGAAAACTGACTGGCTTTTCAAGCAAAGCTTGGTCCCACAGGTGATGAAGTGCTTTAATAAAAACGTTAACTTTTCAAATATAATATTGCACTATGTGAGCGAAGCCGCGACGGGCTACTAGTTCTGAATGTATTGTAATTGCCTTGACGCCATTACTTTTCTTGAAGAAAATGTAAATAAAGGGGTTTTATTGATTGATTGAATGTGTATAAGTTGTCAAAATGTTTATACAAAAATTGCAACCTAATGAAACTCAAAATTGAAATTATTGTTAGCATTAGAAAATGCACCTTCCTATTGATATGCATATGCATGTTTGATAAAATGAAATAAGTACACAATTTATTCACCAAGCTATATCATAAAATAAACTATCAGGAAACTGACACATACTTTCTCCCTTTTAGCCCAACTTTAATGAATAAATTACTTTTTATTTACTAAATATAGAATACAAAGCACGATCAAATGTACAGAAAATCTTGTAAACAAGTTGTTTTCAAAAACATCCACCCAAATCCCTGTTTTGGAGGCACTACAGAATTCATTGCTACACGCGTGATTTTAAGAGGGGAAATGCCCCCTATTCCCCGCCCCTAGGGTTATTAAGGGGCAAAATATTTCGAATTTACTCTGTTGGTTAATGCTAACTTGACAAGCATATCAAGTTTGAACAAAATTGATCATTAAATAAGAGAGAAATAGTAATATTTGTATTCCCCATAACAATAACATTGGACAACGTACTGCGTTTACTGCAAAATTAAAATTAAAATTTTCTCCGCAACCAGCAACCATAGAATAGTAATTCAAAATACTAAGTTATTTAGTCGTTTGAGCTCTTTTTAATGGTGAATAGTAATATTTTTTTATATTTATGTTTTTTTTATGAAAAATCAAAAAAACTGAATTTTCGATGTTTTAAGTCCTATAATCCTGTCTGAACCTGAATTTTTACAGAAATGCGGGTGGTATCATTTTGTTGGGAAACTAAAGCTCTACAAACGACTAAAGTTTGATTAAAATCGTTAGGGTCGTTTTTGAGAAATTCTGATTTTTCAAGTTTTTTTAGCGATTTTTGGGGGATAATTACCCTTAAAAATAAAAAATTCCAAAAAATGAAAAAAAACCTGGATATATCGTGGATTAGTACCTACATACTGAATTTCATAAAAATCGGACCATTGGTTAGGACTCTAGCTCTGTACACATCCATACAGACAGACATACAGACAGACAGACAGATAGACACACATACATTACGTAAAAATCACTTTTTTGGGTTCAGGGAGCACCAAAAAGAATATTTCCACTAACAACTCAAATTCGAAAATTTAGACGAAAACAATACTTTCTCCATACTATGTATAAGGGGGAGAAAGTAAAAAACATAATTCAGATCAGATTAATAATTTTCAAAATATACTCAGTTAAAAATAACTCTTTTCGCTATCTTAATGAACAATAAAAAGCTGGTAAAGCTGGTAATACTTATTTGCACAAAAAACAACAAAAAATCTACCGATGTTTCCCGTAGCAGCTAACCTGTGTACTCAACCCCATGTTATTCTTATATGGAATAAGTAGTAAATATTATGTCTCCCTTAATTATGAACATATATTAATAAAACTTGTTATACCGTATGGCTTTATTTAGTTGACTTATACAAAATTGCATTAAAACCCATTTGTTGTAGTCCTTGTTACACTAAACCTGTGTATACTCAGCTCCCATGTTATTCTTATGGAAAATAATTAAAATTATATACAATATCGCTTAATTATGAATGTATATTGATGAATTTTGGTATGTAGCTTCACCTAGTTTAATTTTTACTTTCTCCCCCTTATACGTAGTATATGGAGAAAGTATTGTTTTCGTCAGAATTTTCGAATTTGAGTTGTTAGTGGAAATATTCGTTTTGGTGCTCCCTGAACCCAAAAAAGTGGTTTTTACGTGATGTCTGTCTGTGTGTGTGTCCGTGTGTGTGTGGGTGTGTGTGGATGTGTACAGAGCTAGAGCCCTAACCTATGGACCGATTTTGATGAAATTTGGTATGTAGGTACTAATCCACGATATCTCCAGGCGTTTTTTTAATTTTTTAGAATTTTTGATTTTTAAGGGTAATTATCCCCCCAAAACCGCCAAAAAACATGAAATTTCTCAAAAACGGCTCTAACGATTTTGATTAAACTTTAGTCGTTTGTAGAACTTTAGTTCTCCAACAAAATGACACCACCCGCATTTATGTAAAAATTCGGGTACAGAAATTACAGGACTTAAAACATACAAAGTTCAGTTTTTTTGATTTTTCATAAAAAAACATAAATACTAAAAAATATTACTATTCACCATTAAAAAGAGCTCTAAAAACTAAATAATTTAGTATTTTGAATTACTATTCTACGATTGCTGGTTTCGGAGAAAATTGAAATTTTCATTTAACGGTAAACGCAGTACGTTGTCCAATGTTATTCTTATGGGGAATACAAAAATTACTATTTCTGTCTTATTTACTGATCAATTTCATTCAAACTTGATATGCTTGTAAATTTAGCATTGAACAATAGAGTTAATTCGAAATATGTTGCCCCTTAATAACCCTGGGGGGGAATAGGGGGCATTTCCCCTCTTAAAACCACGAGTGTAGCAATGGATTCTGTAGTGCCTCCAAAGCAGGGATTTGGGTGGATGTTTTTTAAAACAACTTGTTTACAAGATTTTCTGTATATTCAATCATGTTTTCTATTCTATATTTAGTAAATAAAAAGTAATTTATTCATTAAAGTTGGGCTAAAAGGGAGAAAGTATGTGTCAGGTTCCTGATACCGTTTATTTTATACCTGTATAAAAAACAATGTTAAGTGTCCTATCCCGGTCGGCACGTTATCTGCCCGTTAAAGTATCCTGTCTCGGTCGGTACATTATCTGCCTGCAAGTATCCTGTCTCAGTCGGCACGTTATCTGCCCGTAAGTATCCTGTCTCAGTCGGTACATTATCTGCCTGTAAGTGTCCTGTCTCGGTCACTACGTTATCTGCCTGTAAGGTTCCTGTCTCGGTCGGTACATTATCTGCCAGTAAGTGTTCTATCTCTGTTGGCTCGTTATCTGCCTGTAAGTGTCCTGTCTCGGTCGGTACATGATCTGCCTGTAAGTGTCCTGTCTCGGTCGCTACGTTATCTGCCTGTAAGTGCCCTGTCTTTGTCGCTACGTTATCTGCATGTAAGTATCCTGTCTCGGTCGGTACATTATCTGCCTGTAAGTATCCTGTCTCGGTCGGTACATTATCTGACTGTAAGCATCCTGTTTCGGTCGGTACATTATCTGACTGTAAGCATCCTGTCTCGGTCGGTACATTATCTGCCTGTAAGTATCCTGTCTCGGTCGGTACATTATCTGCCAGTAATTGTTCTATCTCTGTTGGCTCGTTATCTGCCTGTAAGTGTCCTGTCTCGGTCGGTACATGATCTGCCTGTAAGTATCCTGTCTCGGTCGGTACATGATCTGCCTGTAAGTGTCCTGTCTCGGTTGCTACGTTATCTGCCTGTAAGTGTCCTGTATCTGTCGCTATGTTATCTGCCTGTAAGTGTCCTGTCTTTGTCGCTACGTTATCTGCCTGTAAGTATCCTGTCTCGGTCGGTACATTATCTGCCAGTAAGTGTTCTATCTCTGTTGGCTCGTTATCTGCCTGTAAGTGTCCTGTCTCGGTCGCTACGTTATCTGCCTGTAAGTGTCCTGTCTCGGTCGGTACATTATCTGCCAGTAAGTGTTCTATCTCTGTTGGCTCGTTATCTGCCTGTAAGTGTCCTGTCTCGGTCGGTACATTATCTGCCAGTAAGTGTTCTATCTCTGTTGGCTCGTTATCTGCCTGTAAGTGTCCTGTCTCGGTCGGTACATGATCTGCCTGTAAGTGTCCTGTCTCGGTCGCTACGTTATCTGCCTGTAAGTGTCCTGTCTCGGTCGGTACATGATCTGCATGTAAGTATCCTGTCTCGGTCGGTACATTATCTGACTGTAAGCATCCTGTCTCGATCGGTACATTATCTGACTGTAAGCATCCTGTCTCGGTCGGTACATTATCTGCCTGTAAGTATCCTGTCTCGGTCGGTACATTATCTGCCAGTAAGTGTTCTATCTCTGTTGGCTCGTTATCTGCCTGTAAGTGTCCTGTCTCGGTCGGTACATTATCTGCCTGTAAGTGTCCTGCCTTTGTCGCTACGTTATCTGCCTGTAAGTGCCCTGTCTTTGTCGCTACGTTATCTGCCTGTAAGTATCCTGTCTCGGTCGGTACATTATCTGACTGTAAGCATCCTGTCTCGGTCGGTACATTATCTGCCTGTAAGTATCCTGTCTCGGTCGGTACATGATCTGCCTGTAAGTGTCCTGTCTCGGTCGCTACGTTATCTGCCTGTAAGTGTCCTGTATCTGTCGCTACGTTATCTGCCTGTAAGTGTCCTGTATCTGTCGCTACGTTATCTGCCTGTAAGTGTCCTGTATTTGTCGCTACGTTATCTGCCTGTAAGTGCCCTGTCTTTGTCGCTACGTTATCTGCCTGTAAGTATCCTGTCTCGGTCGGTACATTATCTGACTGTAAGTATCCTGTCTCGGTCGGTACATGATCTGCCTGTAAGTGTCCTGTCTCGGTCGCTACTTTATCTGCCTGTAAGTGTCCTGTATCTGTCGCTACGTTATCTGCCTGTAAGTGTCCTGTCTTTGTCGCTACGTTATCTGCCTGTAAGTGCCCTGTCTTTGTCGCTACGTTATCTGCCTGTAAGTATCCTGTCTCGGTCGGTACATTATCTGACTGTAAGTATCCTGTCTCGGTCGGTACATGATCTGCCTGTAAGTGTCCTGTCTCGGTCGCTACGTTATCTGCCTGTAAGTGTCCTGTATCTGTCGCTACGTTATCTGCCTGTAAGTGTCCTGTATTTGTCGCTACGTTATCTGCCTGTAAGTGCCCTGTCTTTGTCGCTACGTTATCTGCCTGTAAGTATCCTGTCTCGGTCGGTACATTATCTGACTGTAAGTATCCTGTCTCGGTCGGTACATGATCTGCCTGTAAGTGTCCTGTCTCGGTCGCTACGTTATCTGCCTGTAAGTGTCCTGTATCTGTCGCTACGTTATCTGCCTGTAAGTGTCCTGTATCTGTTGCTACGTTATCTGCCTGTAAGTGTCCTGTCTCGGTCGCTACGTTATCTGCCTGTAAGTGTCCTGTATTTGTCGCTACGTTATCTGCCTGTAAGTGTCCTGTATCTGTCGCTACGTTATCTGCCTGTAAGTGTCCTGTCTTTGTCGCTACGTTATCTGCCTGTAAGTGTCCTGTCTTTGTCGCTACGTTATCTGCCTGTAAGTGTCCTGTCTTTGTCGCTACGTTATCTGCCCGTAAGTGTCCTATCTCGGTTGGTCGTTATCTGCCTGCAAGTCTGTGTTTTTTACAACTTCATTGAACCGTCAGGGGTACAAATTGAAACTTTGAATGAATTCGAATTTAAATAGTTAACAAAGTTTTCAAAATTCAAATTTGGTTCCTGGGCAAATTTTCCATTTGGAATTAGTGATAATTTATAAAGCTTAAAAGACTAAAATAAATCAAACAAAATAGATAACGTATAACAGAGAGATATAAAAAGTTTTACTCAAAAGTAGAGCTATTTTGCTGCAGAATATGGCCATATATGCGTAATAATATGACCATCTTTACCACCAAGAAGTACTCATACAATGCTTGCCCCGAGCCTGTATCCTATCAGGTAATGAACCTCAAATATAGGTTTCATAATTAACTGTAGGGTATTTGATAGTTGTTTCAGTGTGACGAGGGCAGTCCCTCGTTCGTCTGTGAGCCAATGTTAAATTTAACTTAATTTGATTTGAGTTTAAATTACGCTTCTAGTACGCTACGCTCCAGTTCCCCAAAAGTAAGTTTGAAAGCTTTTAATGTACAAACTCATAGGACGTGACCGTGGAACACCAAATCGTTTGTTGGCCTCTGTCTTGCCATACTTGGTAATCATGCTCAGTAAGTCTTTCTATTGGTCGAATCAATCGGGATGTTGTGGTAAAGAGTACCGTTATAGAAACCCTTTGCCGGGGGTGCGTGCAATTGAGCAGAATACAGTCGATGCCAGTAGTCATGTGACCGCACCGAGATCGCCGTCGGTACCACCCGTCAGTGCAGGGTCGTAAGTACAGGGTCGCAACTATTCTCTGGTAATCTCCCCTGTTTCAATATAAAATGTACTTGGTATTTCTTAAGTCTTTCTTGAACACTGTAGTAATATTTCGACAATAAGCTAACATTTAATTGAACCATACGAGCCATTTTTATGTTGTTCAACACAGATAACAAGTCACTAAAGATGCATCAGGGGTTATCGTGTCTCCGAGGCTTGGATGTCTTGAAACGCCATAAGGAAAACAGCAATGCAAAATATATCTGCTGCATAATTGGGTAACACCTCGATCGGAATGGACTTTCAACATAGACCCGTGTTTGTGTTCTCCCACAGTGGAATTTTCTAGTTATGCTGATAATTTATCTCGTCATTTACAAACAAATCAGTTAGTAAAATAATAATTATTTTACGCAGTTATCCCTAATGTATTAAATGTCATGAGTAGTGGTGAAATGATGGTTTAACCCCAGAATCGGCGCTTTTTTCCCATGTTATTCTTATGGGGATCAGTTTTTGAGCCGACGCCCGATCCTACCCTACACAAATTTTCTTTTTGGCCCCTGCCTTATTTTCCCCCATTTAAAATTTGCATTAATTTTAATACATCCTTTGCAGAAATCCACGAGTTCAAAAATAACTCCACACTAAATAAACAACACATGTAAACAACTTAGAAGTTATTGTATAGTAGTGGAGAAACAGGAAAGAGGCCCCAGAATCGGCGCCTTTTCCCCATGTTATTCTTATGGGGAGCCGTTTTTGCACCGACGCCAGCTCCCGCCTATAGAGCTCCCGCCCGCTGGCCAATACTAATGTCCAACCCCTGCCTATATTAAATATATTGTCCCCATCCCTCCTCTATATTTTTAAAAATTAATTTTCAAATTCTAAAAAACTATCTTTGGTGTTTACTGTCCGATTTGTCTGCAATTTGGATATGTTATTGTCCTAGTGTTTTAATAAATTTCACATTTCCCAAATTCACTATAACGGTCAAATTAAAAAATATTTTTTGAAAATACTGCCAATTGCCACCTTCTTTATTAACTGTCCGATTTGTCTGCAATTTGGATATGTTATTGTCCTAGGCAAGTGTTTTAATAAATTTCACTTACATTTCCCAAATTCACTATTACAGTCAAATTAAAAATATTTTGGAAAAATACTGCCAATTGCCAACTTCTTTATTTACTGTCCGATTTGTTTAAAATTTAGATATGTTATTGTTATAGGCAAGTGTTTTAATAAATTCCACTTACATTTCCCAAATTCACTATAACGGTCAAATTAAAAAATATTTTTGAAAAATACTGCCAATTGCCACCTTCTTTATTAACTGTCCGATTTCTTTAAAATTTGGATATGTGATTGTTCTAGGCAAGTGTTTTAATAAAATCCACCTACATTTCCCAAATTCACTATTACGGTCAAATTAAATAATATTTTTGAAAAAATACTGCCAATTGCCACCTTCTTTATTAACTGTCCGATTTGTCTTCAATTTGGATATGTTATTGTCGTAGGCAAGTGTTTTAATAAATTACACTTACATTTCCCAAATTCACTATTACAGTCAAATTAAAAATTATTTTTGAAAAATACTGCCAATTGCCACCTTCTTTATTAAATGTCCGATTTGTCTGCAATTTGGATATGTTATTGTCCTAGGCAAGTGTTTTAATAAATTTCACTTACATATCCCAAATTCACCATTACGGTCAAATTAAAAAATATTTTTGAAAAATACTGCCAATTGCCAACTTCTTTATTAAATGTCCGATTTATCTGCAATTTGGATATGTTATTGTCCTAGGCAAGTGTTTTAATAAATTACACTTACATTTCCCAAATTCACTATTACAGTCAAATTAAAAATTATTTTTGAAAAATACTGCCAATTGCCAACTTCTTTATTAAATGTCCGATTTGTTTAAAATTTAGATATGTTATTGTTGTAGGCTAGTGTATATGCACCATCCACATTTCCCAAATTCACTATTACGGTCAAATTAAAAAATATTTTTGAAAAATACTGCCAATTGTCAACTTCTTTATTTACTGTCCGATTTGTTTAAAATTTGGATATGTTATTGTCCTAGGCAAGTGTATATGCACCATCCACATTTTACAAATATTGCGGTTAAATTTTAAAAAATTTGGAAAAATACTGCCAATTGGCAACTTCTTTATTTATGGTCTGATTTGTTTAAAATTTATGTCATTATTCTAGGCTAGTGTATATGTACCATCCACATTTGACAAATTAACTATAATGGTCAAATTAAAAAAATATTTTGAAAAATATACTAACAATTTCAAACTTCTTTATTTACTGTCTGATTTATTTTCGGATATGTTAAAGCTCTTATATAGGTAACAAGACCACACTACCACACGTTCCACTACCCCCTATAATACAGTATTTTGCTGTAATCCCAAAACTGACTTTGCTGTTTATTGTCCGATTTGCCTACACTTTGGATGTTGTCCTAAGCATTTATTGTCTGATTTATTTTTGGATATGTTATAGCCCCCAACTATTATATCTAAAATTACAATATTATTTCCACCTATAATACTGTTGTTTGTTTTGCCGCAACCTAAAAACTAACATTGGTATTTGTGTTTTTACAAAACTATATTTTGCGGTTGGATTAAAAAAATAAATACAAGCTTATTATATACATCCAGCTGATAAGTAATATATATCCACATTTATGGTCAGAACAAATTTTGGATATGTTTTAAGCCAGCAAAAAATAAATGTTTAAAACCCAAAACAACTACACACAAAACACTAACCTTTCTTTGTGCTTGTTTGGAGTAGTCTTTATTTTATCCAACTTAATTTTAATTTTGTAGTTAAAATCAAACTTCCCACATTCTAGCTCCCTTTCCAGCCAGTGATTGGAGACATAAAGGTTACGAATATTTTCAAACAATATATCTTTTTCTACCCCTATGTTGGACTTGTTTAATAGCGCACCATATTCCAAATCCTCCAGTCTACTACATTCATTAAATTTAACATTGCCTTTAATATCTTGCATCTCTATGTCTTCTTGTCCATCATCCCACTCATTGTTACGGAAACTTAGGTTTTCTATTTTTGGAATTGCCATAAAATGTTGCGGTTCCGTTAGTGTTAAAGCTTGCAAGTGGCTCGTTGGTAGATAGATAAATAATGTCCAAATCACCACTGTATGGCAACACGCCTTGCCTATTCTTATTTATCTCTATAAATACAGTTTTACAGACACCCTTAACATAGTATACACCCGTCCATCCTTTTCTGCCAACACTCCCACAAACTTGTTGTTTACTACAAACGCATACACATAATGCTCTAGATCCTCGTCGCAGGAAGTAATCTTTTAATTTATCCTCTCTTTCCCTTCTTTCTTTAGCCAACTGTGCTTTGTATTCCTCCGCAACAGTATTTTCCACATATTCCAATGTCTTCTAATTCCAATTTCCTCTTTTTGGAACAACTCTCTGCTTGGAAAGTGGCTCTATTTCTTTAATAGTGTATGGGTACAGTTTATTGGTCCGGCTTCTTAAAACGTAGGGAGTAAGGTTAGGACTTTCCACTAAGCCCAATTCTTCTAAATTGATGGAGAAAGGTGTATTTGATGTGCCCCCAGATTTGATGTAACACTTATGCTTTACACTTATGGCATCCTCCTCTATTACCTCTACATAGTTGGTAAACAGTTAAAGCTAAATGCAGATAGAGCATACTTTATTAACTTTTCCCTTTGTGTACTATCTTTTGGCAGTTGTACTCCAGTTATCTTCCCCCAATATGCACTAAACAACAACTGTTTTGTAATTGATTGGCATCTTATGCAGAGGTACAGCATAGAATGGAGCATTTTGAAAGTACCGTTTGTTGTCTTCTATTAGACTTAAACAATCTCTTAAAGGTTCAAACCCTTTACCAAAACCTCTACAATAGATTGTTGCCTCTAACCTTGCCATTCTCTCTAGCTAGTTTAGACGAGAACGTTTCTTTTAGGTTTACAAAGTTTATTATATGGTTTCCTATACTTTTAATTACTCCAGGGCTTGTAATCTGGCATATAAATTTATTATATATTTTTACCCTGCTATTTACATTAAACCATGTTAAACAGTCTTTACTAACATTATCTACAATAACATTATGGGGGTCCATTCGCCCCCCTGGTAGCAAAAGTTTTCTGTAAGATATTGGCACATTTCCTCTTTATTAAATATTCCAACCAAATCTAGTGTTATATCGAAATCCATAAGATAGTACATTTCTTTTTCCAGATCTTGCAGTATCTTTGGAAGATCTTCCAACAAATCCTTAATTTTAACATTTGCAAGCTCTATTTTATAGGGAATTGCTATAGGATCATCATACTTTTGTTTAATTTGGTCAAAACACAATTTGGTAACACACCCTCGCTTTGGGAGAATGGTAGTTTGGCCACAACACCATGTCGAGCTAAAGAGAACTTTTTAAATATTCCTCGTAAGTAGCTATTAAACGAGCCACATATTTCCTTCTTAACTTTAAATTTATTCCGAACATCCCCATCACAATCCGCAACATTGGTTATCTTAACTAACATCCGTTATAGATGTTAAATTATTTAATTTTGGTTCACCCTCGCAATAGTTTATATTACCTATGTTTGTAAGAAGGTTATTATTACGTAGATTTTCTAATAAAAACCACATATCCAATCTTTCGTTAGTAGGTTTAATACAATTCCCCAATAAATGGCTAACAGAGTACATTTCTTTTATACAAAAAGTAGCGGAAACACGTCAACAGGACAGATTACACTATAGGCATATAGAGACCCACATGCAAATATGGAATACCCACAAATTCGACTAAATAAGTTTATAGTCTCAATATAATTAACATATTAACATTAGTACCCAAATTGTCGAAATTCTATAATTCTATTCTTAGTCCTTGTATTAGGTTTTGTACTATTAAACCCAACACCCCGCGCAGTAGAGTAATATATGTATTTAATACAGATACGCACATTCTACAAGACCCATACATCTGTTGTATAAGCAGCAGAATAGACGTCTCATTGTGTTGTTGTAAAATAAAACATAAATTGTGCTGGATACAACCGGCCAGATATTAGACAGGAAATGTGTTGGAAGTGTATTGCCAAATAGTAAGACAAACACCACATAGTGCAGCATGTAATCAATCCATTACTATTTAGACAAAGGTCAGTATTGGTACAACATCCGATATATTAGCCAAACCCACAATCAAACTTGGAAAACAAACAGTAAAAGATAAATATTATAGTAACAGAAATAGTAAGAGTATAAGGACATAGTAATATTTAAAGTTTATAAAACAACACAAATGCAGAGACACAATAAATAACACACTCCAACACATTTGGACACACCCACAGATACTGGTTTACATCCATTTAACACAACTTTACACGTTCTGTCAACCGACACAAAAATAGTTTGTAAATTGTGTAAGAAATATATGTAATATAAACAAATTTAACACAATCATAACATTGTCCACAATGTTATGATTGTGTTAAATTTGTTTATATTACATATATTTCTTACACAATTTACAAACTATTTTTGTGTCGGTTGACAGAACGTGTAAAGTTGTGTTAAATGGATGTAAACCAGTATCTGTGGGTGTGTCCAAATGTGTTGGAGTGTGTTATTTATTGTGTCTCTGCATTTGTGTTGTTTTATAAACTTTAAATATTACTATGTCCTTATACTCTTACTATTTCTGTTACTATAATATTTATCTTTTACTGTTTGTTTTCCAAGTTTGATTGTGGGTTTGGCTAATATATCGGATGTTGTACCAATACTGACCTTTGTCTAAATAGTAATGGATTGATTACATGCTGCACTATGTGGTGTTTGTCTTACTATTTGGCAATACACTTCCAACACATTTCCTGTCTAATATCTGGCCGGTTGTATCCAGCACAATTTATGTTTTATTTTACAACAACACAATGAGACGTCTATTCTGCTGCTTATACAACAGATGTATGGGTCTTGTAGAATGTGCGTATCTGTATTAAATACATATATTACTCTACTGCGCGGGGTGTTGGGTTTAATAGTACAAAACCTAATACAAGGACTAAGAATAGAATTATAGAATTTCGACAATTTGGGTACTAATGTTAATATGTTAATTATATTGAGACTATAAACTTATTTAGTCGAATTTGTGGGTATTCCATATTTGCATGTGGGTCTCTATATGCCTATAGTGTAATCTGTCCTGTTGACGTGTTTCCGCTACTTTTTGTATAAAAGAAATGTACTCTGTTAGCCATTTATTGGGGAATTGTATTAAACCTACTAACGAAAGATTGGATATGTGGTTTTTATTAGAAAATCTACGTAATAATAACCTTCTTACAAACATAGGTAATATAAACTATTGCGAGGGTGAACCAAAATTAAATAATTTAACATCTATAACGGATGTTAGTTAAGATAACCAATGTTGCGGATTGTGATGGGGATGTTCGGAATAAATTTAAAGTTAAGAAGGAAATATGTGGCTCGTTTAATAGCTACTTACGAGGAATATTTAAAAAGTTCTCTTTAGCTCGACATGGTGTTGTGGCCAAACTACCATTCTCCCAAAGCGAGGGTGTGTTACCAAATTGTGTTTTGACCAAATTAAACAAAAGTATGATGATCCTATAGCAATTCCCTATAAAATAGAGCTTGCAAATGTTAAAATTAAGGATTTGTTGGAAGATCTTCCAAAGATACTGCAAGATCTGGAAAAAGAAATGTACTATCTTATGGATTTCGATATAACACTAGATTTGGTTGGAATATTTAATAAAGAGGAAATGTGCCAATATCTTACAGAAAACTTTTGCTACCAGGGGGGCGAATGGACCCCCATAATGTTATTGTAGATAATGTTAGTAAAGACTGTTTAACATGGTTTAATGTAAATAGCAGGGTAAAAATATATAATAAATTTATATGCCAGATTACAAGCCCTGGAGTAATTAAAAGTATAGGAAACCATATAATAAACTTTGTAAACCTAAAAGAAACGTTCTCGTCTAAACTAGCTAGAGAGAATGGCAAGGTTAGAGGCAACAATCTATTGTAGAGGTTTTGGTAAAGGGTTTGAACCTTTAAGAGATTGTTTAAGTCTAATAGAAGACAACAAACGGTACTTTCAAAATGCTCCATTCTATGCTGTACCTCTGCATAAGATGCCAATCAATTACAAAACAGTTGTTGTTTAGTGCATATTGGGGGAAGATAACTGGAGTACAACTGCCAAAAGATAGTACACAAAGGGAAAAGTTAATAAAGTATGCTCTATCTGCATTTAGCTTTAACTGTTTACCAACTATGTAGAGGTAATAGAGGAGGATGCCATAAGTGTAAAGCATAAGTGTTACATCAAATCTGGGGGCACATCAAATACACCTTTCTCCATCAATTTAGAAGAATTGGGCTTAGTGGAAAGTCCTAACCTTACTCCCTACGTTTTAAGAAGCCGGACCAATAAACTGTACCCATACACTATTAAAGAAATAGAGCCACTTTCCAAGCAGAGAGTTGTTCCAAAAAGAGGAAATTGGAATTAGAAGACATTGGAATATGTGGAAAATACTGTTGCGGAGGAATACAAAGCACAGTTGGCTAAAGAAAGAAGGGAAAGAGAGGATAAATTAAAAGATTACTTCCTGCGACGAGGATCTAGAGCATTATGTGTATGCGTTTGTAGTAAACAACAAGTTTGTGGGAGTGTTGGCAGAAAAGGATGGACGGGTGTATACTATGTTAAGGGTGTCTGTAAAACTGTATTTATAGAGATAAATAAGAATAGGCAAGGCGTGTTGCCATACAGTGGTGATTTGGACATTATTTATCTATCTACCAACGAGCCACTTGCAAGCTTTAACACTAACGGAACCGCAACATTTTATGGCAATTCCAAAAATAGAAAACCTAAGTTTCCGTAACAATGAGTGGGATGATGGACAAGAAGACATAGAGATGCAAGATATTAAAGGCAATGTTAAATTTAATGAATGTAGTAGACTGGAGGATTTGGAATATGGTGCGCTATTAAACAAGTCCAACATAGGGGTAGAAAAAGATATATTGTTTGAAAATATTCGTAACCTTTATGTCTCCAATCACTGGCTGGAAAGGGAGCTAGAATGTGGGAAGTTTGATTTTAACTACAAAATTAAAATTAAGTTGGATAAAATAAAGACTACTCCAAACAAGCACAAAGAAAGGTTAGTGTTTTGTGTGTAGTTGTTTTGGGTTTTAAACATTTATTTTTTGCTGGCTTAAAACATATCCAAAATTTGTTCTGACCATAAATGTGGATATATATTACTTATCAGCTGGATGTATATAATAAGCTTGTATTTATTTTTTTAATCCAACCGCAAAATATAGTTTTGTAAAAACACAAATACCAATGTTAGTTTTTAGGTTGCGGCAAAACAAACAACAGTATTATAGGTGGAAATAATATTGTAATTTTAGATATAATAGTTGGGGGCTATAACATATCCAAAAATAAATCAGACAATAAATGCTTAGGACAACATCCAAAGTGTAGGCAAATCGGACAATAAACAGCAAAGTCAGTTTTGGGATTACAGCAAAATACTGTATTATAGGGGGTAGTGGAACGTGTGGTAGTGTGGTCTTGTTACCTATATAAGAGCTTTAACATATCCGAAAATAAATCAGACAGTAAATAAAGAAGTTTGAAATTGTTAGTATATTTTTCAAAATATTTTTTTAATTTGACCATTATAGTTAATTTGTCAAATGTGGATGGTACATATACACTAGCCTAGAATAATGACATAAATTTTAAACAAATCAGACCATAAATAAAGAAGTTGCCAATTGGCAGTATTTTTCCAAATTTTTTAAAATTTAACCGCAATATTTGTAAAATGTGGATGGTGCATATACACTTGCCTAGGACAATAACATATCCAAATTTTAAACAAATCGGACAGTAAATAAAGAAGTTGACAATTGGCAGTATTTTTCAAAAATATTTTTTAATTTGACCGTAATAGTGAATTTGGGAAATGTGGATGGTGCATATACACTAGCCTACAACAATAACATATCTAAATTTTAAACAAATCGGACATTTAATAAAGAAGTTGGCAATTGGCAGTATTTTTCAAAAATAATTTTTAATTTGACTGTAATAGTGAATTTGGGAAATGTAAGTGTAATTTATTAAAACACTTGCCTAGGACAATAACATATCCAAATTGCAGATAAATCGGACATTTAATAAAGAAGTTGGCAATTGGCAGTATTTTTCAAAAATATTTTTTAATTTGACCGTAATGGTGAATTTGGGATATGTAAGTGAAATTTATTAAAACACTTGCCTAGGACAATAACATATCCAAATTGCAGACAAATCGGACATTTAATAAAGAAGGTGGCAATTGGCAGTATTTTTCAAAAATAATTTTTAATTTGACTGTAATAGTGAATTTGGGAAATGTAAGTGTAATTTATTAAAACACTTGCCTACGACAATAACATATCCAAATTGAAGACAAATCGGACAGTTAATAAAGAAGGTGGCAATTGGCAGTATTTTTTCAAAAATATTATTTAATTTGACCGTAATAGTGAATTTGGGAAATGTAGGTGGATTTTATTAAAACACTTGCCTAGAACAATCACATATCCAAATTTTAAAGAAATCGGACAGTTAATAAAGAAGGTGGCAATTGGCAGTATTTTTCAAAAATATTTTTTAATTTGACCGTTATAGTGAATTTGGGAAATGTAAGTGGAATTTATTAAAACACTTGCCTATAACAATAACATATCTAAATTTTAAACAAATCGGACAGTAAATAAAGAAGTTGGCAATTGGCAGTATTTTTCCAAAATATTTTTAATTTGACTGTAATAGTGAATTTGGGAAATGTAAGTGAAATTTATTAAAACACTTGCCTAGGACAATAACATATCCAAATTGCAGACAAATCGGACAGTTAATAAAGAAGGTGGCAATTGGCAGTATTTTCAAAAAATATTTTTTAATTTGACCGTTATAGTGAATTTGGGAAATGTGAAATTTATTAAAACACTAGGACAATAACATATCCAAATTGCAGACAAATCGGACAGTAAACACCAAAGATAGTTTTTTAGAATTTGAAAATTAATTTTTAAAAATATAGAGGAGGGATGGGGACAATATATTTAATATAGGCAGGGGTTGGACATTAGTATTGGCCAGCGGGCGGGAGCTCTATAGGCGGGAGCTGGCGTCGGTGCAAAAACGGCTCCCCATAAGAATAACATGGGGAAAAGGCGCCGATTCTGGGGCCTCTTTCCTGTTTCTCCACTACTATACAATAACTTCTAAGTTGTTTACATGTGTTGTTTATTTAGTGTGGAGTTATTTTTGAACTCGTGGATTTCTGCAAAGGATGTATTAAAATTAATGCAAATTTTAAATGGGGGAAAATAAGGCAGGGGCCAAAAAGAAAATTTGTGTAGGGTAGGATCGGGCGTCGGCTCAAAAACTGATCCCCATAAGAATAACATGGGAAAAAAGCGCCGATTCTGGGGTTAAACCATCATTTCACCACTACTGTCATGTGATTTTCAAACAAAGAGGACATTTTCGTTAAGAAAATACCAGTTATTTATGAACCAACTCAACAATGGAGAGTTACATGAAAACTAGCTGTTTTATCGTTGATGTATTAAAGACAATTTTCAATATAATTTTTAAACGAACTTAACGAACCAGTTAGCTTTTGGATAACATAAATCATAAAGTTGGATATTTGTGAGTTTGTCACTTGCCAAAATACTACACCGATTGATCTAAAATTTGGTCGGAAGATAGCTAGTAAGCGAGTACACTCGAAACAATCATAATTCATTTCCGTCTTGAAAATCGCACGGGGCTCCGCTTCACTGGCGTTAAAATTTTAAAATATCGTAAATGTAACATAATGTTTTAATTCCAAGGCCGAAGGGTGAGGTGATAAATGATCGAAAAGAGTTTACATTGCCTGTTTTAAAAAATATCGAAGGAGAAAAACAAGTCTATAAATAATGCTTATGGACATCGTAAGTATAAAGGCGGTAATTTGCGCTGCTTTTTACCGAAGGATATGAAACGAAATAAAGGCTCAACCGGCACAGTAAACGGGTGGAGCCGGTAAACGACGACACAGTAACGTTTTTTAAATTACAAAGAATGTAAAAACCCCGAAAATGAAAATTTTAACAAATTAGCTTGTGGAGTTTAAAATCAAAACAAAAGCAACATAAAAGCTGATCATAATTAATCAGTGAACTGTCAAAGTAATAATCACGCTGTTAAAGAATTAACATGTGGTTTCCTGAGAGCAGTGACTAAAACCATTGAATGAAGATTACATATATAGTGTCATATCAAAAATTAATCAAATGAACGCTGAGCTATAATAACAACTGGAGTGACCTTAAACATGCAGAAAAGGGGCAAATGAGCTGAGGAAATCTGGATCGTCATTAGGAGGACGTGGTGAACAATTACTCCAAATCATCTAAACAAACTGACTAATCTTCGTCGAAAAAAGCTGGGTCCCCAATCATCCTTACTCTATAAAAGGAATTTTGTTTGGTTCAAATTTTTTAATTTTCCCCCTCATTAATGTTCGTTCATCCTCTAAAGACAAAAATGAACGTACTCTTTGATGGAGTAGGTTATTGACTCTTAGAACATGGGACACACATCTCGCTAGATTAGTTACGAGTACAAAACAACCAATAATTGTTAATATGGCAGCTCGTCCTAATTGTATTGATATTTTATTTTAGGAATTATTAACATTTTACTGGCAAACAAAAACACTGCTTTCCCTTTTTCGACATCAGCCTCCTTCATCTATACATCTTTTCTGCCCTTATACGGCCAACATAGTCTGATAGTTGCCAGGTGATAGGTCGCTGAACCTTACTATTACAACTCGATCTGATAGTGTGCGTTTGGCCGGTCTTAAAAATTATACCCATATATAAACAGTTTGTGTACAAAATATTGCGAGACATTATTGCAGCTTCGACGTATAGGGCTGTAACAGATGACTAGAAATAGACGTAGACATATTAATCGGGATATTAGTTTTATTATAATCTAAGAGTGATGGTGATGGGGTGTACCAAATAAGGCCGACCAGACGCAACTGGCGCAGCGTGGCGGTGTTGATGGCTCAAGCCTCGCCGTTTTAACTCATATTTTCCTCAGTCTAAAACTGTTATAGAAAGTGGATATTTAGATAGGCCTGCATTACTACTGCACTCCATGTGATATATAGTTTTAAAATTAGGAAATCAGTTTTGAATATTGTATTTGGCTAGGCATTATTTATTAATAATACAAGTTGTTCCAAGCAAAATGTCTTGCACACCTGTCATCTAAATGTTTTACTTATATTTTGTTAAGAAAGATTCGGCTTATTTTATACAAGTTTTACATGTTACCGGGTTTTAGTGAATTTTCCCTATTGGGAAGAAGCTATTACCGTAGTCGGTATGTTAAGACCTAGGCCCGGGACCATGATAACTTTTCGTTTTGAGGTCCTCAGATGCCAAAACACCATTCGTTTAAAACTGTGTATATATATACATGTGTGTGTGTGTGTGTGTGTGTGTGTGTGTGTGTGTGTGTGTGTGTGTGTGTGTGTGTGTGTGTGTGTGTGTGTGTGTGTGTGTGTGTGTGTGTGTGTGTGTGTGTGTGTGTGTGTCCGTGAGCACGATAACTCTCGTAAATATATCCGATTTTGACAAAATTTGGTATAAACGTGTAAAGCAGCATTCATGACTTTAAGTTCGAAAACCAGACAGATCGACCTATCCGAAGGGATATTTTGGGGGGGGGGTTTGTACCCCAAAAATGGGTTTTTTGAGTTTTTTTTACATACAATTAAAAAAAAGCCAATTTTAGTTTTTTCATTGGAATCAGCTTAAAAAGACGCACAATTTGGTGTTTTGATCATTGCTCTACGTCAAATGATATTGAAAGTGCTAAACACAATACGTTGTCCAAGGTTATTCTTATGGAGAATAAGAACAATTTTATATCTCGCTTATTTATCAACTTATCCTGGTGAAACTTGGTATATTGTTTCATATTGTTGTGATCTAATGATATTTGCACTAAAAAACATTTGTTGGCCGATAGTTCCCGTAGCAGCAAACCTGCGTACTCAGCCCCCATGTTATTAATATGGAGAATAATTAAAATGTCATAAATCGTTTATTTATTAATGTTATTTGATGAAACTTATATGTGGTATTAAGATACATATATATGCTTTGGAAATTTGCTGAGTACGCAGCTTTGCTGCTACGGGGGTATTTTATTTTTACCATCCTAAAAGAATAAAAATGTATTGGCTAACAAAAACATTTAACGAAGTTAATTCTCGACAGTTGAATTACATTTCCACTGTTTTGCATTTTATTCACTAACGCAGCCTTAATTCTAAACCTTATTCAGTGAACTTTCGTATCCTGATTCTCCTACAAACATACCGATGATCGACACAACACTCACTCCGGTAAACAACAACAGTCGCGCACACATCATCGTAGGCCAGGCGGCGACTGGACTGGCGGACTGACCAGTGACTGACTAGACTACTGACTAGTGACCACTGCCGCTGCCGCTGCCTGTGACGTCACGCGGCGGAGTACTTCCTCGACAAGGCCTTGACCGCGCTGATCATCGCAGAACCGGTTATCACAATAAATGCGCAAACTAAAATTTACCAGCTGTAGCAAGTCGGTTTATTATTTTTCTCGAATAGTAAAGAGAATCAGTAAAGAGAAATTAAAAATATTGTCAATAATAAAAATTGTAATGTAATTTTGAATGTTTTAACTTTTGTGTGCATGACCATGTTTCTCGTCATAATATTTTGTCCCTGATATACTAGCATATATAATATTGTTTCTATATTTGTTGTGATTATTTTATGATTAAAATCGTAAACTATCCCTGACTTAAAAAAAACATAAATATTTAACATTTAGGGAAACAGCAATAACATTAAGTGAACCAAAACTTGTAAGGGTTTCCCCATTCTGATATAAAGGTTGGTTTAACGAATTTCTTCTACAGGAAATAATCTGTTACCGTACTTAGTAAGCCAGCAAAATATAAGTTTAAAACCAAAACCCGAGACTACGATAACTTTTGGTTTTCAACATTCAAACTTTAAGATTGAACAAAGAAAGATTAAACCATGAACTGGGATTTTTTAGGATTAAATTCAATACATGTCTGTTAGCGAATTTCCCCTATAGGGAAGGAGCTATAACGGTAGTGGACATGGTAAGACCTAGGCCCGAGACCATGATAACTTTTCGTTTTGAGGTCCCCAGACCCCAAAAACACCATTCGTTTGAAACTGTATATATATATATATATATATATATATATATATATATATATATATATGTGTGTGTGTGTGTGTGTGTCCGTGAGCACGATAACGTTCGTAAAAATGATCCGATTTTGATGAAATTTGGAATAACCTTGTAAAGCAACATTTATGACTTAAAGTTCGAAAACCAGTCAGATCGCTCCATCCGAAGGGGTTTTTTGGGGGGTTTTTGTACCCCAAAAATTTTTTTTTTAATTTTTACATATAATTTTTAAAATAGTCAAATTTTAGATTTTACCATTGGAGGAAAATTTTCTTTTCCTTCATAAGAATAACATTGGATAACGTACTGTGTTTAGCACTTTTAATATCTCCGTAACCAATTGACGTAAAGCAATGATCAAAACACCAAATTGTGTGTTTTTTTAAGGTGAATCCAATGGTGAAAAATAAAATTTATATTTTTCAAATATTATATGTAAAAATTAAAAAAAACCATTTTTGGGGTACAAACCCCCCCAAAAATACCCCTTCAGATCTTCGGATGGATCGATCTGTCTGGTTTTCGAACTTGAAGTCATAAATAATGCTTTTCACTTGTGTACCAAATTTCATCAAAATCGGACAACTTTTACGAGAGTTTTCGTGCTCACACACACACACACACACACACACACACACACACACACGCGCACACACACACACACACACACACACACACACACACACACACACACACACACACACACACACACACACATATATATATATATATATGTATATGTATATGTGTGTGTGTACCGTTTGTGTGTCCGTGAGTGTGTTGTAAAAATTGTCCGATTTTGATGAAATTTGGTACAAACGTGTAAAGCAACATTTATGACTTTAAGTTCGAAAACCAGAGAGATCGACCTATCCGAAGGGGTATTTTGGGGGGGTTTTGGACCCAAAAAATGGGGGTTTTCAATTTTGTACATATAATATTTGAAAAATTCAAATTTTACAATGCACCATTTAATTCAGCTTAAAAAACACACAATTTGGTGTTTTGATGATTGCTCTACGTCAATTGGTTGTAGAGATATTGAAAGTGCTAAACACAGGACGTTGTCCAATGCTATTCTTATGGAGGATAATAAACATTTTATATCTCGCTTATTTATGAAGGTATACCGACGACACTTGGTATATGGCTTCATCTGGTTTTGGTCTATTGTTATTTGCACCAAGAACCCTTTTTTCCGATGGTTCCTGTTGCAGCAAACCTGCGTACTCAGCCCCCATGTTATTCTTATGGAGAAAAAGTAAAATATTATCTCTCCCTTAGTTAAGAACATAAATTATTAAAACTTGGTATGTGGAATCACCTAGTAGAGTTCTAAAAAAATGTGCATAATACCCATTTTTAGTTGTTCCTTGTTTCAACAAACCTGCGTACTCAGCTCGCATGTTATTCTTATGGGGAATAATTAAAATGGCATAAATCGCTTATTTATGAATGTTTAATGATGAAACTTGGTATGTGGCTTTACCTAGTTGAGTTATATTTATATTTGCATAACAACCAATATTTTGTGTTCCTAGTTGCAGCAAACCTGCGTACTCAGCCCTCTTATTATTCTTATGGAGAATAATTAAAATGTTATACATTGTATTTATGAATTGTATATTAAAGAAACTTGGAAACAGCTTTATGTGATATTAAGTCGTATATATACTGGAAATTCGCTGAGTACGCAGGTTTTCTGCAACGGGGGTGTTTTTAATAATTAACCTACATTATGGAGACAACCAAATACTCATTCAAAGTATTCTGTATGTTAATATTATGGGAAACACGTTTTTTCTATGATTTTCACATTTAATTTCATGGAAATCCTCACTTTTTCCACCAGAGAGCTCAGCCCTAAAAACCAATAATTTGATGTTTAAAGTTTTGATCTACGTAATTCCGCTGCAGAAATATTCAAAGTGTATGCACGCAATGTAGGTACAACGTTGTCCAGTGTTATTCTTATTGGCAATAAATACAGTGTAATATATGAATATATAATATAAGTAAGATGTTATTGAAACTTTGTATGTGCCTTCATTTTGGTTGTGGCCCATTGATTTTTACCTGAAAACTCCACTTCTAGGGTCTATGTTGCAGCAAACCTGCGAAGTGTGCCTAATGTTATTTTATGGAACATTCATAAAATGTCAAATCTTGCTTATTAATGAATTAATTTCAATGAAGCTTGGAGCGTTATGTGGTAGTTGAATATATAGTTGAATTTGAAATTTATTGAGTTAGCAGGGTTTCTGTTACACAGGATATTTGTGATGACATGAACACGACCAGATATTATATGCTACATGCTAAAATGAATACATATTGACATATTTACAGTTACAAACATGCAAATATTGGAGCTGAAAACCCTTTTATTTGGATTAACGATTTTATTTTTTACATTTAATTATATTGTAAACACTATCACAGGCTTGTTTTGAAATATAACCACTGTGTAGCTGAGTTGGGCAAGTAATTTACCAAGGAAGTCCCACACTTGTCACGAACACGCCTGATCATTCGGCCGAACTCCCAATGATCGGAGTATTCGCGAGAAGTGTGGGAGCTACACGAACTTTGATTATGGGACGGAATGTTCGGCCGAATGTTCAGGCCTGTTCGCAAGAAGTTTGGGGCAGCCTTTAGTCCGCAGGGACAGGGAAATAAATATATATGAAGAATGTTTCACATGTAAGAGTCAAAAGATGCATTTCAAAAGATAAACTAATATTCGATGAGTTCTGTATGGAGGTCAGTACGCCTAAAATACAGCCTTAACACAGTAGTCCATCGTCGGTGGCACTGTCCGTGGTCACATCGTAGGACCATGATTTTCGCGGTTTGCCATCTTCGACTAATAATTATACCATGAGAGTTTCGCCAATGCTTTGTACTTGGGGAGGTAGTTTTATAGTTGTTACTAGTGGTATCGGCGATTCAGAGATGTTGCCGCTGACACAAATAATCTGTAATATTATTAACTACACTTCCTTGTATAAGAAACATGTTGACTATAACAAAACGTGAACTATGAACCAAGCAAACCACCCCTGGGATTAGTCATGCGAGTTTGCTGTCCAGGATTATCCCTATAAGTGGACGCGCGAAGGTCAAAGACTTCAGAAAGTATTTACGAGCCCCTCTCCTCCAATAAGTCAAAGGTGTAACGCTATGTCTACCAGAAATAGTTGTAGAGATCATCATAACCCAACCCAGGTAGCCACCCCAAAAGTGTAACGTTTTGTCCGGACACTATACTCTCCTGCACCCTCCACCCTCCACCCTCCACCGTCCACTCGTCCTCAGTGTCCTCCGGGGGATCCTCGCCATGTTTTTCAAGGGCCTCCGATCACGAAGGATTTCCCGTTTCTACCTGCCTCTTACAGATAGACCAATGTTTACTGCTGCTTACCGTCCCTCCTCGACGGATTATACGAAATCATTGACAATAATCTAGCGATTTCATAGTTATGCGATAAAAAATCCAAAATATTGAACATTTTGTAATTTTATTGTACAACTAGCTGATTATACTGGTTTCACCCGGGTATAAAATGTAGTTAAATACCCCCTGGCAGTCAACCTGCGTACTCAGCGAAATTCCAATGCATATATATATATATATATATGTGTGTGTGTCTCAATACTACATAGAGCCACTTACCAAGTTTCACAAGAATACATTCATAAATAAGTGATATATAGCATTTTATTTATTCTTCATAAGAATAACATTAGGGCTGAGTGCGCAGGTTTAGTGCAACAAGGAAGATATGAAATTTCTTTTGGGATTATAAATAACACTTAACTAGGTGAAGCTACATACCAAGTTTCATCAATATTCATTCGTAAATAATCAAGATATCAAATTGTATTTATTCTCCATAAGGATAACATTGGGCAACAAATGTGTTTAGCACTTTGAATATCTCTGCAACGGTTGGACGAAGAACAACAATTAAAACACCAAAATAATTGTTTTGTACAGCTAAAATTATTGGTAAATACCCCCGTAGCAGCAAACCTGCGTACTTAGCGAATTTTCAATGCATATATATATATATATATATATATATATATATATATATATATATATATATATATATATATATATATATATATATATGCATCTTAATGTCAATAAAGCCACATACGAAGTTTCATCAATATACATTCATAAATAAACGATTTATGACATTTTAATTATTCTCCATAAAAATAACATGGCGGCTGAGTATGCAGGGTTGCTGAAGCAAGGAACACAAAAAATGGGGTTTTAAACAAACATTAATATAACTCAAGAAGGTAAAGCCACGTACCAAATTGTTTTAATTTATGTTCATAATTGAGGAAAATAACACGTTACTTATTCTCTATAAGAATAACATGGGAGCTGAGTACGCAGGTTTGCTGCTACGGAAACTATCAATCAAAAAATAATTTTTAGTCCAAATATCAATAGACCACGATATGAAGCAATATACCAAGTGTTATCAGGATAAGTTGATAAATAAGCGAGATATACAATTGTTCTTATTCTCCATAAGAATAACATTGGACAACGTACTGTGTTTAGCACTTTTAATATCTCTGTAACCATTTGACATAGAGCAATAATCAAAACACTAAATTGTGCGTCTTTTTAAGCTGATTCCAATGGTAACAAATAAAATTTTAATTTTTCAAAAATCATATGTAAAAACTCAAAAAACCATTTTTGGGGTACAAAACCCCCCCCTAAACCACCCCTGCGGATGGGTCGATCCGTCTGGTTTTCGAACAAAAAGTCATAAATGCTGCTTTACACGTTTATACCCAATTTCGTCAAAATCGAACAATTTTTACGAGAGTTATCGTGCTCACGAACACAAACATATTTATACAGTTTTGAACGAATAGTGTTTTTGGCATCTGGGGACCTCAAAACGAAAAGTTATCATGGTCCCGGGCCTAGGTATTACCATGCCGACTACGGTACTAGCTTCTTCCCTATAGAGAAAATTTGCTAAAAAGTAAATTACTAATGTAATAAAATGCAGAAAACTGTAACCGTATGGTCTCATTTGATTAACATTGGAATTTTGGATGTCCCACGGGGAGTAGCCCTAGAGGATTTAGGGGAAACTGAGAGTCAGGTATTGCAGCTGTACCCTAAAGAAACCTACCCTGAAAATTTCATGCCGTAACCCCTTGTAGTTTAGCCGTACGGCGATCCACACACAGACAAGAACCCTGCTTTATTAATATAGATTATTATTTGTGATATCAAAATTCTACTTACTAAAATCAATCATACTAATTTTGTAAAGCTGCAAGTTTGTGAGTTTGTTTGTTTGGAGCTCAATTACGCTTCGATTGAGCAACTACTGAACGATTGAGCTTATATTTGGTGGGAATATAGCTAATATCCTAAAGTAACATATAGACCTATTCATGATTTATAATTCCTTTAGGGCTTTGCACCAGTGCTCACTAATTTCCCCATGTTAATCTTATGGGCAATAACATATTTACTGGAGCAGATGATAATTAAAACAGGTGTTCTATATTTCAGTATTGAGTTTATTTATTTGTTTACATTTTGGTTTACACTTTTGTTGCACGTTTAACCACGAAGGAACCTGGATAATAATAGTGCCGTGGAAATGTAAATTAAATTTGTCTCAAGTTCGGAAAAAGCCCGATTTAAAAAGTGGCTAAAAGTCAGGCAACTTCAGCACAAATGGAAATTAGAAGGCTACAACAAGCTCTACGGCAAGCAGCACACAGAGCACACAGAGTGTCAGCAACTTCGACGTGAAGATCAAGCTCAGCGTCAGGCCAGTTTGAGAGCTACTGAAATGGCAAAACAAACCAAAATAGTCTCTACGGAATAGTATCAATAGTAAATAGTATCTACGGAAACTGTTGAGGAAGCTGAAGCTCGCAGACGAGCTGTTGCTGTAAGGGCTACCCAACGGCGGTAAACGTTTACCAGGAATACATGAATACATGGGGTGTCTTTGTAAATACTGCCTTGGAATACGATGCGACATTTAATCAGTAACATATATCTTATTAACTTTGTGTAGTGATGCGTGCGAAGCTGCAACTAGTAACAGCAAGTTGAGTAAACTCAATATATTATAATACGTTGAGGAGGGGTGGGAGTACACAGCACCCGCTTCCATTTATTTAACCAGCTGTAACCATGCTTTTACCGATTGACCCACTTACTTCATTGTGTCACTAATTTTGGTAAGTTCTAGGAATTCTTCTCATCTGAAGAAGGAATTCTATTCCAGACTCCGAAAATTCGTGAAACTCGTTTTTCTCATTCAGTGTTGGCAAATGTCCGCAATAATTTCATAAATAGCATAACGATCCACGTACATTTTAACATGTGTGTAGCATCGAAAAACCTGAGCCACATACGGTATAGCCACATAACAAAACAAGTGGATTGGAGAACGCCATATTTACCTATTTAACATGTACTGGATGAGACTTAATATTTTCCTATTTAATTGTCATGTTTATTACTCAATTTTGTGAACATCTTTGCAACACCATACTGGAGGTACCCTTGGTTATCTGTTTATGAGCAATAAGGTAAATTATGATACTTCTATTACAAATAAAATAAAACTGTTTTTTTTGTTGTGTTAGTGCCTAGGCTATAATGTAATATAGCGGAAATCCAACAATAGAAAGTGAGGATCGATCTCATTCGTCGTTACATAGAATCATCAACACACTTTAAGGGTCAATGAATGCGGAAGAATAGCCCTTACATTTCGGTGCAGGGAGAATTTATGATGTTTACTGTTTACATCCTTGCAGCGTAAGCATGCATTTACATCAGTTCATAGTTAGTGAATTTCCTATGGAAAGTGAACTGTTAGCATGACCCGCACGGTGAAACTTAAGCCCGGAACCACCATAGAAGTTCCTAACGTGACCCCCTGAACACGTTTTCTGGGTTCGTTCAAAATTTTATATATATATATGTATATAAACAGTATCCTTTAGTCCATAATGCTATAGACATATATATATATATATATATATATATATATATATATATGCACTCTAGCGGTCGCATTTTTTGCCTGATTTACTTCAAATTTGATAGGGACGTTCCTTTCTATAATCGGTTGGACAAGTTCGTTGGGCAAAACAATCGGAAAACTCTAAACCCCATTTTTTGGGGATTAACCTTTCAAATGTCGAGTTTTTGGGCCCAAAAAGGGTCAGAAATGCCTCAGATGTTAAATTAATGCATGTAAAAAGATGGGAATTAGTGTGGCGAAAAGTTTAAGCCCTCTCTCGTCATTCTAGCATTAGCATAAATATTTACCGAGTTATTAAAGAAAATATGTATTGACCAAACACAGTACGTTGTCTTATGGGGATTTTACATTAGAAAAGCCTGTTATTCATTTTTGGTGTACTTTTATCATCCCCAACAACCTCACGCCTACTTTAAAGCCTGACTGGACTTTCTCCCAACCTTATAATGTGACAAATTGTATTCCCAGCATTGCAGGTAAATAGAACCAGGAGCATCATAACAGCAAAAAAATCATTGTTTTCAGATTTGAATAAAAATTGGATTAAATGTATGTTTAAACTGATTTTGAGTTTTAACGTTTTTTATGTGGAAATTCACTTCCCTCACGTCAGCGTGCTGCGTGCGAACTCGTTTTCGGCTCAAGTGGAGCGAATTAAAAGAGTGTTTCCAGTCATCCCTAAACCACAGATTCTTCCACTGGCTGCTGCTGTCAACTAACCATTGTAGAATTAGTGGACTGAGAACAGCTACGCCCTAGTCTTGCAGTCTTGCATACATCCGAAGTCTTGCAGGTGCCAAAGATGGCAAACAGTCATAATGTACAACTACAAGTCACGTTATCGATCGTAGGGCTTGACAGATCTATAGAAAAATAGAGATGGTCAGTAACACTATACGGCAACAGAGATAATAGTCCAAAAACTAGTAAACTATTGGTAAAAGGAACATTTCACAACATCACGTTTCAAAACGTCCGCTTTCTAATCTAAATACATAAAAAAGTCAAGGCTGGTATACACGTGAGAGTTTGTTACTCTCAGAGAGTTTGTGCTAGTAAAATGCGTCGTGTAAACAGCGCCGAGAGTCAGCTCTCCGACAGTGTCCGAGAGTGGCAGGAGCTCTCCGAGAGTCGCCTTGCGCGTTGACACTTGTCCTGTATATGTGATTAACTGTTGCGTCGAAACAAATCACCCACAGTAAACACTTCTGCGAGTAGCGTCTGAGAGTACCAAACTGTCTGAGGGTAAAAAATCTCACGTGTATACCGACCTTTATTATGTTAGTAAGTTAGTTACACCAAACAGAAGTTATAAGGATTATATCTAAACATACTTCAAAGGCATAAAAATATGTTCATTATCGAAATACAAAATTTACTTGAAAGGCAACTCAAAATCTTTTTTCAATGCCGAAGTTATCTCTATATACAAATAGGCGAGTGAGCGTAGCGAACGAGCTCATCCGCGAGGCGAGTAAGCGAAGAGAACGAGCTCATCTTGAAAATGAACGAACATTTGACATACAACAAATTCAATATCAGCAGGACAGGAAAACGTCTGTCGGGTTAGCTAGTTTTAAACGTTTTTAATGTAGGTGTTCCTAATATTAAAGTTTCAAAACGTAAAGGCCGGTATACACGTGAGAGTTTTTTTATCCTCAGACAGTTTGGTACTCTCAGACACTACTCGCAGAAGTGTTTACTGTGGGTGATTTGTTTCGATGCAACAGTTGATCCCATATACAAGACAAAGAGTCAACTCACAAGGCGACTCTCGGAGAGCTCCTGCCACTCTCGGACACTGTCGGAGAGCTGACTCTCTCCACAAACTCTGTGGGAGTAAAAAACTCTCACGTGTATACCGGCCTTAAAGTTAGTATAATACTGTTCAACTCAAAAGGTAAAGTTTCATAATGTCCGGCTCAATAGCTTGCTCCATTTCATTCCAAATATGAGAAATTCTTTTAAAACAGTAAGTTCTACAACCCCAAGTTTTAGTTTTGAAAAAGAGTGCAAAACGTAAAATCTCGCAATTTCAAGTACAACCTGTTCCAGACATTTTCTTGTCATTGCCTTATCATTAATATTACAGGGATAAAAGTAGATGTGTATTCAATGCTGGGTCACACGAATTAAACAGCAGAAAACGATGAAAAACCGAACACGAACGCTAAATCGCTTTTGCGCGAACAAAAGAACAGTTAGGGACAGATAGGAACAGTTTCATTGTTTAATTGGTTTTCTTGCAGAATAATTTTGTGTTAAAGTTTTGCTTTGCTAATTAACAGGTCAAAAGTTAAAATGACTACATTCGTTATTTATACTTTGTTACTGTGCAATGTTTGTTACCAAAGCACACGTTTTGGATTTGGGAGGATTTTAAATGTTACTAATTGAATGTCCATTTAAAAATCAACTGGCAGTAATTTTATACTTAAATGGCTGTGTGAGGTCGTTTTTGAAGGAATTTGCTCTACTAACGGATATACTGTATATTGAAAAAATCTGTTGTTCCACAAACATCTAAGAAATTGTATTAAAAGTACCCTGATATTATTAATTATATTTATAAAGAATTTTAAAAACTATACATGATGAGAAAACAGCTACAATCCCAACATCAATATGTATATTAACGTTACCAACATTTCACAGAATTATATTTTAATTAAATGTTTCTGTAAATGTAAAACCTGGGGAGAAATATCACGGTGTATTCAGAACGATTCAAACAAGACAAGCTCCGGAAGCTCGTAATTATGTCATGCCGGTACGATGTGACTGAAAATTCCATGCTAATTGATGATGAGTGATGAGGAAAATTACTACACCTTTGACCTTTGATGAGTTTTCTGAGAAAAATGGTGACAATTGACCAGAGAAATTTTGAAGGAACCTTAAAAGCAAGATCTATGGCATTTTTGACCTACCACAAGCTATCTCCACAATCCAATGAACGTTTACTCGGGCTAGTACGAAAAACAACCGTAGACGTAACCAAAATTAATTATTGCCTGTTCTCATAGAAAAATTTTGGGGTTCTTAAACAAATCATCAGTTCGTTGCACGGAATCTCTCATAGAATTAACTCAGTCACCTTCCTCCGAGGCTAGAGTCGTCCGATTCCAACTACTTCTAATATCAAGTTTTAAATATCGAATCCCGTCAATACATGGTTCATTTTATAGAGCAAGTAAGTACCACATGATTTCAGAGTAAGCAAACTGTAATATCACAAATAATAATCGTTGAGTGAAATACAAAAATATTAAATATTTGCAATTTTTGTTACGGGATTGTGATACAAAAGCTGACTGAAATCGATATGCATTTTTTCGGACTTTAAAATGAGCCATGAATTAACTATTTTGAATAACCAGTTGAGAAGGGACGTAACTTGAAACTGAATTATGACCTTAAGCTAGGAGCTGGTAGAAATTTGAAATGTTACGTAACCGGAGCCCCCTCTTAATAATATTTTTTGTCTTTACACACACTAATGAACAGGATTGTTCTTTAGTTAATGAACATGATTCTGAAAGTTTCCATTGCACTTCTAAGCATACTGGAGCAAAAATAACCTAAAATGAAATAATCTGTTGTTTAATGAGTGGGGAGATTTAGGATGATTGTGCTTTGTAAACACGCTGCACTAAAGGAATGAGTAAGGAGGTAAATTGTAAGTGCTATATAATATACCCCCGCAGCAGCAAACCTGCGTACTTAGCGAATTTCCAATACATATATATTTATCTTAATACCACATAAAGCTACATACCAAGTTTCATAAATATACATTCATAAATAAACAATTTAAGACATTTTAATTATTCTCCATAAGAATAACATGGCGGCAGAGTATGCAGGTTTGCTGAAGCAAGGAACACAAAAAATGGGGTTTTATGCTAATATCAATATGACTCAACTAGGTGAAGTCACATACCAAATTTCATTAATTTATTGTCATAATTAAGGGAGATAACACGTTACTTATTCTTCATAAGAATAACATGGGGCTGAGTGCGCAGGTTTGCTGCTACGGGAGCCTTTTTTGAGCAAATATCAATGGTTCACAACCAGATGAAGCCGTATACCAAGTTTCGTCAGTATATGTTCATAAATAAACGATATATAAAATTGTTCATTTCCTCCATAAGAATAACATTAGACAACGTACTGTGTTTACCACATTCAATATCTCGGTAACCAATTGACGTAGAGAAATGATAAAAATACCAAATTGTGTGTTTTTTAAGCTGAATCCAATGGAAAAAACTAAAATATGACTATTTCCAAAATTATATGTAAAAAATTCAAAAAACCCCCCAAAATACCCTTTTGGATAGAGCGATCTGGCTGGTTTTCGAACTTAAAGTCATAAATGTTGCTTTACACGTTTATATCAAATTTCATCAAAATCGGATAATTTTTACGAGAGTTATCGTGCTCACGGACATATATATATATATATATATATATATATATATATATATATATACAGTTTTGAACGAATGGTGTTTTTGGGGTCTGGGGACCTCAAAACGAAAAGTTATCATGGTCCCGGGCCTAGGTCTTACCATGCCGACTACGGTAATAGCTTCTTCCCTATAGGGGAAATTCGCTAAAAGGTATCACTATTTATTTACATTATTGTGGAACAAGCGATTGTCACTAAATCTTCATTAGCAGAGCAAAATACCTAAAAACCCCGTCGCAGCAAACCTGCATACTCAGCGAATTTACAATGGAGATATAAATGTCTTAATACTACATAAAGGCCACTGACCAAGTTTCATACAAATATATTCATAAACAAGTGGTATATACAATTTTAATTCTTCTCCATAAGGATAACATTGGGGCTGAGTACGCAGGTTTGCTGCAACAAGGAACACAAAAAATGGGTTTTTATGCTAATATCAATATAACTCAACTAGGTGAAGTCGTATACCAGTTTTTATTAATTCATGTTCATAATTAAGGGAGACATAGCATTTAATTATCCTCCATAAGAATAACATGAGGGTTGAGTACGCAGGTTTGCTGCTACAGGAGCCTTTTGCAAAAAAAAATTTTTGAGCAAATATCAATAGACCACAACCAGATGCAGCCTTATACCAAGTTTCATCAGTATACGTTCATAAATAAGCGATATATAAAATTGTTCATTTCCTCCATAAGAATAACATTAGACAACGTACTGTGTTTAGCACTTTCAATATCTCGGTAACCAATTGACGTAGAGGAATGATCAAAATACCAAATTGTGTATTTTTTTAAGCTGAATCCAATGGTACAAACTAATTCTTGACTTTTTCAAAAATTATATATAACAAATTCAAAAAACCTATTTTCGGGGTACAAAACCCCCCAAAATAGCTCTTCGGATGGAGCGATATGGCTGGTTTTCGAACTTAAAGTCATAAATGTTCCTTTACACGTTTATACCAAATTTTATCAAAATCGGATCTTTTTTACGAGAGTTATCGTGCTCACGGACACACACACACACACACACACACACACACACACACACACACACACACACACACACACACACACATATATATATATATATATATATATATCTACAGTTTCGAACGAATGGTGTTTTTGGGGTCTAGGGACCTCAAAACGAAAAGTTATCATGGTCCCGGGCCTAGGTCTTACCATGCCGACTACGGTAATAGCTTCTTCCCTATAGGGGAAATTCGCTAAAACACGACCTCACACTGCATTTTACAATTTAATGACAGTTAATGTATAAATTGACATTTAATTAGTAAAACTTACAATCCTCTCAAAACCAAAACGTGTGCTTTATATGTCGGGTTTGGTGCAATGTGCATGTTTAATAAAGGTCTTTAAAACTGCGTATACTATGTAAAATGAGTTTCCCATCAAAAGTCTGTGATAAGGTGGAATATTTGAATCTCAAATTTTTTTCCGTTCTGAACAATAGTACAAATATATGACATTGTACCTGGACTATTTTGGACATTCTGTATTTAATACTGCACGGGAACAAAGTATAAATAACCGATATAGACATTTTGTTTTTGCACCCAAGGATTAGTATAATTTGAACGCAAAATTGTACTGAAGGAAAATCAATAAAAATGAAACTGTACTTATCTTCTTTTGTAGGCGCTAGCCAATTTAGCGTCCGTGTCCGGAGTTTTATGCTGCTTTATTCGTATAGCTAAACCTAGCATTGTTTGCATCATTGGAAAGGTACTGAAATATTGAACACTTTTTGTAAGGACTAAAACTGAAAATGTGTGATGGGTTAAAACGTTGCAAACTTAAATTTAAAAAGGTTAAGTACAAAAATGATTATATTACTATTGAATTGATTATATACGTGGCTTGAAGGGGCGATAGCCCCTAACCTTGCTCCAAGTAGAAACACATGTCAGTTCGTAAACAAAGTACACACTTAATTACATGTTTTTATTTAACCAAAGCGGAAGTTTTTAAATCCCCATGCTTTCTTATGGGGGATATTTTACGTTATTTCTTGTTTGCTAGTAACTTTATAGAAATAATGCTACTTTTTCCGAGTCCCTAGAATCGAGACCTTCAATTTGAGCCTCTCCCATCATTCTGCAATTTGCCAAACTTCCAAAATTTCGACTTAAAAGATTCGCTTACAGAATTATATACAAAGATTAAATATAGTGAACAAAGTAAAGTTTACAAAGATTTGTAAATACAAAACTATAGCGCTAAAAATTACATAAAATAAACGGTATTAGGAAACTGACACATACTTTCTCCCTTTTAGCCCAACTTTGAATAAATTACATTTTATTTACTAAATATAGAATACAAAGCACGGTCGAATGTACAGAAAATCTTGTAAACAAGTTGTTTTCAAATCGTCCACCCAAATCCCTGTTTTGCGGGCACTACAGAATTCATTGCTACACACGTGGTTTTAAGAGGGGAAATGCCCCCTATTCCTCCCTAGGGTTATTAAGGGGCAACATATTTCGAATTTCCTCTGTTGCTTAATGCTAACTTGACAAGCATATCAAGTTTGAACGAAATTGATCACTATATAAGAGAGAAACAGTAAATTTTGTATTCCCCATAAGAATAACATTGGACAACGAATTTAGCGTTTACTGCTAAATGAAAATTTAAATTTTATCCGCAACCAGTAATCGTAGAACAGTATTTCAATACAATAAATTATTTTGTTGTTTGAGCTCTTTTTAATGGTGAATAATAATATTTTTTATATTTATGTTTCATTATGAAAAATTAAAAAAAAAACAAATCTTTGATGTTTTAAGTCCTGTAATTTCTGAACCTGAATTTTTACAGAAATGCGGGTGGTGTAATTTGTTGAAAACTAAAGTTCTACAAAAGACTAAAGTTTAATCAAAATCGTTAGAGCTGAAATTTTGATTTTTCTTGTTTTTTTGGCGGTGTTTGGGGGATAATTACCTTAAAAATCAAAAATTCAAAAATATGAAAAAGCCTGGCGATATCGTGGATTAGAAAATACAAATTTCATATACCACATTTCACATACCAAATTTCATAAAAATCGGACCATTGGGTAGGGCTATAGCTCTGTACACATCCATACGGACAGATAGACAGACAGACAGTCACACAGACATCACGTAAAAATCACTTTTTTGGATTCAGGGAGCACCAAAACGAATATTTCCACTAACAACTCAAATTCGAAAATGTTGACGTAAACAATACTTTCTCCATATACTATGTATAAGGGGGAGAAAGTAAAAAACACGTACCACCACGATATGAAGCAATATACCAAGTTTCATCAGGATAATTTAATAAATAATCAAGATATACAATTTTTCTTATTCTCCATAAAATAACATTGGACAACGTACTGTGTTTAGCACTTTCAATATCTCTGTAACAATTTGGCGAAGAGCAATGATCAAAACACCAAATTGTGTCTTTTTAAGCTAAGAATTCCAATGAAAAAAACAAAATTTGACTTTTTCAAAAATCAAATGTAAAACTCAAAAACCCATTTTTGGGATACAAAATACCTCTTCAAATAGGTCGATCTGTCTGGTTTTCGAACTTAAAGTCATAAATGTTACTTTACACGTTTATACCAAATTTCGTCAAAATCGGATTATTTTTACGAGAGTTATCGTGCTCACGGACACACACACACACACACACACACACACACACACACACACACACATATATATATATATATATATACAGTTTTGAACGAATGGTTTTTTTTTGGTATCTGGGGACCTCAAAATGAAAAGTTATCATGATCCCGGGCCTAGGTCTTACCATGCCGACTGCGGTAATAACTTCTTCCCTATAGGGGAAATTCGCTAAAATTATGTGATTAAGGACATATCTTCATATGAAATTTATAGCTTATATGAGCAATTACATCCTACATTTTTTGAACACCCTGTATATTTTAGGATAATCCCCACAGGAAAAACTACGGGTTTAGGTTGGAAAATAAAAGTGATATATCACAAACACAGGACAAAGCTTAAAAAAAATGCAAAGGACGTCACGTGATCCAATCAATCTAAATGCAATAAAGCCTTCTTTTGTAAAACGAGAACTTAACGAACCAATCCAGCCTCGCCAATACTCAAAGAGGGTCGTTCTCAGACTACTAAAACCCAATTAAATATCGATGTTAACAGTTTTAACATTCCTTACACATATTTTAGTTTTAGCGAATTTCTCCTATAGGGAAGAAGCTATTACCGTAGTCGGCATGGTAAGACCTAGGCCCGGGACCATGATAACTTTTCGTTTTGAGGTCCCCAGATGTCAAAAACACCATCCGTTCAAAACTGTATGTTCATATGTGTCCGTGGGGGCGATAACTCTCGTAAAAATGGTCCGCTTTTGATGAAATTTGGTACAAACCTGGAAAGCAACATTTATGAATTTAACTTCGAAAACCAGCCAGATCACTTCATCCAAAGGGGTATTTTTTTTTTGGGGGGGGGGGCGGTTTGTACCCCAAAAATGTGTTTTTTTTTAGTTTTTTACATATAATATTTTAGTAAATCAAATTTTCCTATTCACCATTGAATTCAGCTAAAAAAAACAATTTGTTGTTTTGATCATTGCTCCACGTTATTGGTTATTGAGATATTGAAAGTACTAAACACAGTACGTTGTCCAATGTTTTTCTTATGGAGAATAAGACAAATTTTATATCTCGCTTATTTTACAACTTATCCTGATGAAACTTGGTATATTGCTTCATACAGTTGTTGTCTATTGATATTTGCACAACAACTTTTTTGCCGATAGTTCCCGTAGCAGCAAACCTGCGTACTCAGCCCTCATGTTATTCTTATGGAGAATAAGTAAAATGTCATCTCCGTTAATTATAAACATAAATTAATAAAACTTGGTATGTGGCTTTACCTAGTTTAGTTATATTGATATTTGTATAAAAACCTATTTTTTGTTTCAGCAAACCTGCATACTCAGCCCCCATGTTATTCTTATAATTAAAATGCCATAAATCGTTTATTTATGAATGTATATTGATGAAACTTGGCATGTGGCTTTATATGGTATTAAGATACATAAATATGCATTGGAAATTGGCTAAGTACGCCGGTTTGCTGCTACGGGGGTATATTTGACGTTGTAGTGCAGAGTGGCTGAGGACAGTAAACTAACGGTAATAACATACGTTCCATACCTTCCTATGAACAAAGCATTTAAATACATAATGGTTTTTCCCATTCAAATCTGAAAATAAGAACTCGGTTTAAAAACGATCGACCTTGAGAAAATTAGTTCATAAGTGGGTAACATATGAAACAATGTCGCTCTGGAAAATCAGTGCATTGGTTTTGAGGGGAAATGCGCGGGAGCGGCTCTGGACTCGCGCCTTGGAACTGTGGAGGTGGGAATCTCCGCAGTGCATCTGTTGTGTACAAGTATGAATATTGACGGCATGCTGGGCCAATGAGCTGGAATGTATCTAGCAAGAAGAGCACGGATTAATAAAGTAGCAAGTGAGTTTACTGACGAAAAGTAGGTAGGTTGTGTGCCCTTTGATCCACGGTTATAGTGTAATTTCAAAATATACCCTTTCTGATCCATGGGTAAATCAGGTAGGTAGAAAACGGAGCCGATAAAAAATTACTCTTGATCCACGAAAAGGGCTACCCTCCCCCCTTCTCCCATATTCTATCCTCTAGCGTGGCCGTGCCCATGAGTAAAAACATGATTACAATGTCTTTTGACATTTACCAGTTCATGAACCCACTGACTCACCCTTTTCATAAATACGTAGTTCTCCTACGTGTTAGTTATTAGAAGTCTTATCAACCCAGACCAATTCAACTATTTTTACTCCCAAAAGGTCAACGTTAAATCGACATGATTTTCTCATACATGTTGTTTTACGTTATTTCTCATTTGCTGGTAACTTTTTGGGAATACTGCTATTTTTCTCAAGTCCCTGGGACCTTTAATTTAAACCGTCTCCCATCATCCTGCGATTTGCCAAACACAATTTTGAATTAAAGATTTCACTTAAAGAATTATATGTAAAGATGAGTACGCGGATACGATATAGCGTGTTTCGCATGTTTCCTGAAAGGAAATACCAAAGGACATTAAACAGGATCTAACTGCCAAACTGTACTCTCGATGGCATTCTTTGTCTGGCCCATGAGAGTAAATGAAGGAGTCATTGTACACGGTAGTGTTTTTGGTCCACAAGTCTGATGACGTAATTGGCGTGTTGACATGTCTTCCGCCCTTGATATGCATGTCCCTGCATTATTTTGGGTTATTAAAACAAATAATTGCCTTAAAAACCCTCAAATAAAGTGTGGGAATAAATGTTTTATATTTAGAAAACTCAGAACGTTGTTTCGTATTTATTGTGTTTTTATTTTAGTGTGAAAAGTTGAATACATAGATAAATACAATCAATAGATTTAGTTCTGTAAGAAGCGGGGACGAGATGTGTCAAGAATAAACCCTCGTCTTACGCTTCGCCAGTCCCCCACACTATCAAGCGGTCATTTGTTGTCTAACCTTTCCCACTCCCGTCCCCACTTTTGTTTTATATAAATAAACATATATTTATACTTCAGATATTTTAAGAAACTATAATCTTACGTAAGGTATTTTGTGGTGCATGATTTAGAAGTAAATCTGCAGACTATGACCTGCATATAGAATTATTCCTCGTTTCCAACGTGGTAATTTAATAAACCTTTTTATGGCTAATTTATTCCACCACTAGAAAAGCGGACTGATTAATTTCAGTAAATATTATTGTGAAATATTCGTATGAAGGTTAGTCAGCTAATCGGAGAGAAATTTGTAATTCACGTTGTTAAATGAAATTTGTCAAAATTATAAAATATATTATATGTATACAAACATGTGTACATGTTTTGAGTGATGGACCACTTTAACATCAGTTTGATTTTGATCATTTTAATTTATAACTCCGTCAGCCCTGAATAAATATTGTTTTATTTAGCAATTGGAATGTCTTGAATTTTAATTTTGGAACATTGTATTGGGTTAGTACTTTCATGGATTCGTTTAAAATTGATCACCGTATACTTTAAACATAAAACAGAACAGAAGATTTCGCCAAAACTAATAAAATAAATCATGTCAATAATCATACAAAACATGTTACTGTACATACAAATACAATTTTTCAATAGAAACGCACGTTATAGAGGTATTGGATCTTCTGTAATCGAGTAAAAACGTATTCACCTAGATAAAAGACCAGACTAGTAAAACCACAGACGGCCGGCTGCTTATTAGTTCATCAAACCTGGTCCGACGCGACGGTTGGATATCGTATCGCATCGCTATCTGACGCTCGACCAACTGAAAGTAACGAGAAATTAATCGAAGAGGTGAAATAACTAGTTCAATGCTCGTTATAGAAAATGAATAGATACAACTCTCAGCTATAACGATCATTTACAGGACTGATATATATATATATATATATATATATATATATATATATATATATATATATATATATATATATAGGTTTGATCTCAAAAACTAATTGAAATGGAAATAACCAACTTTGAATAGTTTGTGTAAAGAGGATTATGATCGATTCATTTTTTATTACGTATTTTTAAATACTTACCGGTAATTTAAATATTAACAAATACCTTACTTATTATTATAAGAATTATTATTACTCTATTATTTAAATATTTGGGTACTTTATTTTACTTTCTCCCCTTATACATAATATATGGAGAAAGTATTTTGTTCGTCAAAATTTTCGAATTTGAGTAGTTAGTTAAAATATTTGTTTTGGTGCTCCCTGAACCCAAAAAAGTGGTTTTTACGTGATGTGTGTGTGTGTGTGTGTGTGTGTGTGTGTGTGTGTGTGTGTGTGTGTGTGTGTGTGTGTCTGTGTGTGGATGTGTACAGACCTAGAGCCCTAACCAATGGGCCGATCTTTATTAAATTTGGTATGTAGGTACTAATCCACGATATCTCCAGGCGATTTTTTTTCATTTTTTGGAATTTTTGATTTTTAAGGGTAATTATCCCCCCAAAACCGCCAAAAAACATGAAAAATCAAAATTTCTCAAAAACGGCTCTAACGATTTTGATTAAACTTTAGTCGTTTGTAGAACTTTAGTTATCCAACAAAATGACACCACCCGCATTTGTGTAAAAATTCGGGTTCAGAATTTACAGGACTTAAACATCGAAAATTCAGTTTTTTTTATTTTTCATAGAAAAAATAAATATAACAAAATATTAATATCACCATTAAAAAGAGCTCAAAAACTAAATAATTTAGTATTTTTAATTACTTTTCTATGATTGCTGGTTGCGGAGAAAATTGAAATTTTAATTTTGCGGTAAACGCAGTACGTTGTCCAATGTTATTCTTATGGGGAATACAAAACTTTCTATTTCTCTCTTATTTACTGATCAATATCATACAAACTTGATATGCATGTCAAGTTAGCATTGACCAACAGAGGAAATTCGAAATATGTTGCCCCTTAATAACCCTGGGGGGGAATAGGGGGCATTTCCCCTCTTAAAACCACGAGTGTAGCAATGGATTCTGTAGGGCCTCCAAAGCAGGGATTTGGGTGGATGTTTTTTTAAAACAACTTGTTTACATGATTTACTGTACATTCGACCGTGCTTTGTATTCTATATATAGTAAATAAAAAGTAATTTATTCATTACAGTTGGGCTAAAAGGAGAAAGTATGTGTCAGTTTCCTGATACCGTTTATTTGCTATAAACACTGACTCAAAGGACATACATTTTTATTGTTTGCCGTAATTATAATTAATTACTCATTGTTATTTAAAGCTATGTATTTTCAAGAGCAAAAAATAATTTAAAATAAGAGGAAAATGCTTTCTTAACATTCTTTAGAGCTCGCTGAATTCTAACGGTATTGACAAAAATATTCAACTATGTACACAAAACACCATTACAAAAAAATAATTTACCGTGCATTGTTAACACTTTAAAAAAGTAATGCCTATGCTGTAAAGTCAATAAAATTAAAAAAACTAAATGCCATTTATAGTATTTTGGTGGTATATTGAGGTTAATAATGCGGTATAAATACAAGGGTGTAAACTCCAATACATGTTGCAAACCGATGTTGAGTTGATAGTGTGTTGTAACGGGATCAGTAAAACGCTACATTTCAGAATGATATTAACATTTTTTCTCAAGAATATTATTGACTCAATGCGGCGCGGACTGCTCTGGATCGTTCACAACGTAATTGCTTCTATATTTGAGTTTGAAGACGTCGCTCCTCTTCTTACTATAATTGCCTCTTCTCGGTCATAACTCCGACCAATAAGCCACAGACACTACACTTATGATGATTTCATGGACATTACGCATCAACGATACCTCTCTTTTGCATGCTAAAAACACTTTTTGAACCCCATACGGATTACTATACTTAACATTTTGAATTTGGTTCTCAACATTTTGTTATTATAGCGTTTTAATTACCATTAAAACACTGTATAATTTAATATAATATTTGCAACAAGTAAAAAGGAAATAATTTATGTAATATAAAATAAGTTTTGTGGATAATTGCTGACAATTGCAAATAAGAATTGCTGGTGCTACTTGGTTTTGCAAGTCTGGACAAACTCGCGATTTTCATGTCCGGGGACGTCGGAAAGAAGTTGGAGACAATAGTTTGAATTGTTGCTTGGCCTGAGGGGACTGGAGCCGGGTCACGTGACGGCCGGCGGTCTCGGCTTCGAGAACTTTCCGTCCAAAGCTTATAAATTCACGCTTGCTGGGCGACTGTGGCATTTTACGTACATCTCTGGTGTCGGAAGTTTGTCATTAGTCTACCCAACAAGACGTGAATTTCTTCAGATTGGAAGGTGAAAAACTTGTTTTTAAATTTAGAGTCTTTATTCAAATCATTACTACGTTTCTCATTTTGTTGTTTTTCAAAAAGGGGGTCAGTCTGTAAAACAATTATTAATTTTTCAGGGTTCAAAGCGTTTCTATTATTGGGTTGAAGATAGACAAAGACCAGAATGTTAAAGTTCAGAAAGAAGACTTACATTATTAAAGTTCAGTAAAATCAAAAATCGAAGCGTTTACTTTTATTTTGAAATATTGAAGTGATAAGCAAAACCAAGTTTTAATTTTATTTTTGAATTTTAAATTATTTCATGTTACAACAACGACTTTTAATTTGTTTGTTTAAATAAATACAAGAAGATTTTATTTTATTCATTTTTATTTTGAAAGACCACTTCTTAACCTCAAGAAATATTGTAGCCTGCTAGTCAGCGCTATAGTATTTATATTGTACTCGACACTTTTTTGACACCATATTTCTTGTAATGGCTGGGTAGCACAGCGGTTAGGGTCCCGCTTCATAATTTGAAGTTCTCCAGATCGATCCTGAGCAAAGTCCTGGGAAAATGTTGGGAAGGTTTGACACTGGACCCAGCTGCCATTGGTCATTGGGCAATTAATTAATTAATGATCCTGGCTATAGAATACGCCCCGGTCCGGTATTAGTCAATAAGAAGGCCACACAAGGCATCTCACCCAATCTAAACTCATCATTCATTCATATTTGCTTTAAAATACGCCCTAGTTGCGTTGGTTGGTGGTAATACAGTGGTTAAGTGATTAAGTGATTGCTACTTCCCAAAGCCTGATATTAAATAGGAATTTATGATCTCTTAAGATAACAAGGGAAGATAGATTGAAGGTCCCCGAGTTAATGTTGACCTGAGAATTATTTGCCTGTTCGGCAAGGCTACACTGAGGGTCCCAGATCTAATGAGGAGTCGAGCGGGGCCTCAGTCTTTGTTCGCTCTTGAATCGTCATCGAGTTTGAGGATGGTTGACAAGGGGCCTCTCTTCCTCCATCCTCTACACCCTGAAACAATTGAATCTTGCAATGGTTGAAAATAAATTACAAATAGCTGTAGTCCCTAGTCTGTTTTTCACTACGAGTTAAAAAGCATGTTAAAATTTAAACGAAGTAAAGGTAAGAGACAAGGAATAAGTAGAAATAGTCTTTATTCTATTCTATTTATTCTAGTATGTGAGTAGTTTGCTTTTGTTTCATGCAGTTATAATTGTTTATATCCGATGTGGTTACAGGATCAGTTGCAATAGGTGTCAGCTTTGTCCAACCACAGATAATGAATATTACACCGGTATGCAGTGCAATTGTGCGCTGGCAGATTTAACATAGTAATTAATAGCAAGTTTTTGAGCTTTGCTTTGTGTAATTGTTGGAAAAAACGTATTTTTTCTAAGTTATTTCAACAAAAGTATTTCCATAGAATTATTATTAGATTTTAATTAATTTGGCAAGAGCTTCAGCTGTTCACAATCGGACTGGATTGGTAATACTAGTTATAATAAATCAATAACTGCTTGGAATATTATTAGAGATGTAACGCCAGCAAATTTAAAAATATACCCCCGTCGCAGCAAACCTGCGGACTCAGCGAATTTCCAATGCATAATATTTGTCTGAATTCCACATAAAGCCACAAACCAAGTTTCATAAAAATATATTAACATATAAGCGATTTTAATTATTCTCCATAAGAATAACATAGGTAATGAGTATGTAGGTTTGCAGAAACAAGGAACAGAAACAATTGGTTTTTATGCAAATATAAATAGAATTTAACTAGGCGAAGCCACATACTAAGTTTTATCGATATTCAATCATAAATAAGCGATATATGCCATTCTAGTTATTCTCCATAAGAATAACATGGGGGCTGAGAAAGCAGGTTTGCTGCAACAAGGAACAGAAAAATGGGTTTTTATATAATTATCAATATAACTCAACCAAGTGAAGCTACATACCAAGTTTTATTAATTTATGTTCATAATTAAAGGAGTCAGTACATTTTACTTATTCTCCATAAGAATAACATTGGGGCTGAGTACGCAGGTTTGCTGCTACGGGAATAATCAACAAAAAAACAAGTTTTTGTGCAAATATCAATATACCAGTACTACTTGAAGCCACATACCAAGTTTCATCAACATACATTCATAAATAAACGAGATATCAAATTTTATTTATCCTCCATAAGGAAAACATTGGACAACGTACTGTGTTTAGCACTTCGAATATCTCTGCAACGGTTGGGCGTAGAATCACAATTTAAACACCAAAATGATTGTTTCGTGGAACTTAACAGATTGGCAAAAGCAAATGTGAAGTTTACATTAAAATTAACTGAGGAAAAGCCAAAAACCTTTTTCCCATAAGATTAACATGGGAGATTTTATGAGCAGGTTTTTTTTGGATTTTATCCGCAACCACTTAACCTAGGTTAATAATTCAAAAAACTAAACTATTTGTTTTTTAAGCTTTATAACATGGTCAAAACCAAAATTAAGTTTTTAAAAATTTTAGGGTGAAAAATGCAAAAAACTGATTTTTGGAAAATTTAAAACCCCCATAAATCCCCCTTCCCATGGTCCGATTTTTCTGGTTTTCGAACTTAAAGTCATGAATGTCATTTTACACATTTGCCAAATTTCATCAAAATCGGACGTTTTTTACTCAAGTTATCGTGTTAACGGACACACACACACACACACACACACACACACACACACACATATATATATATATATACATATATATAAATTTGAACGAATAGTGTTTTTGGCATCTGGGGACCTCAAAACAAAAAGTTATCATGGTCTCGGGCTTAAGTCTTACCATGAGACCTACGGTAATAGCTTCTTCCCTATAGGGGAAATTCGCTAATAATTTGGTCAGATTGAAATATTCATTGATAAAAGCAAAATAACTAAAATTCTTTGGGAAGCACCAGTTAGTTTTTATGTACTCTTTGCCACTGTCGTAGAACAGTTAAATGATACCTGTAGTGGATGTTATTAAACTTCAGCTTCTATCTCTGCTTCTTCTTAATTTTTATTTCTTTACTAAACCAACAGTGAAGAGGTATGTAAAATATAAAGTCACTTTAAAAATTGTAAATCTTTTAGTCATGATTATATTTAATAATTTATTCTTCCAGTTGTGTGCTGAGGAATCTTCCAAACCATTATCACATCTCATCATCATCATCATCATCATTGTTGCGGATTAGAAAACCCTATGTAAATGTTGTGTTAGTGTATTGTATTTTAATTTTTGTATATGTATTTGTTATTTTTGTGTTAGTGTGATTAAAATGTAAAAGAAAAATTAAGAAAATCCAAAAAAAATTTAGGTTAGTTAGGTGTAAGAACTTGATTTTTAGATGTAAGTAGGGTTCACTTGATAACGGGAGGAGTTTCCTTACCTCCCGAAACGTAGTGTAGTTTTAAGCACTAGAAGCGATAGGTAAAGTCCAAATAAATCAAGAAATAAATTCAAATCCATCGCTATTATGAGTCTCTTTTTATAGTATGGGATTTCAAGTGGCCTTCAAATTTTAAAATCTGTAGTTGGATATGCACTACCAAGTAATTACAGGCTTGATTTTCTTACTTAACTACAATAACAAATTATGTTAACTTTCTAGCGTTCATGAAGTAGTACTTAGAATATGCACGTAAGATGGCTGACGGACGTACAAAATGATTATCGCTAAATTAAAATAATTCGTGTGATGTTTTATATATTTTTTAGGACTACCGAATGCCTTGAGTAGGTAGTATTGCCTATTAAATATGTCTAACGGAGACGTTTCGTTAAACCTAAGACAAATTATTTCGATGATGTATTTACTAAATTCAAATGCTATATTGATGCATTGTGTTGCTAGAATTTTATTTAAACACTATATGACCATATGGCTTGATGAGCTGTGGTTATATCCCTCGGGCAACGATGGTCAGATGTTGATGAACAGATTTACCATTGCGAGTCTATAAATGTTGAATGAGAGCTTTGTGCGGGTTACTGTGGCCACTCCACGGAGCTGACCTGTCGAGAATGCAATATATTGTGGTTCTGTGTCCAACGACAAAGGACTAAGCGAGTTTATTGGAACCGACGGGAGTAGTTAGGGCGGGCGCTTTGGCCCCTACATGGAGTCTTATGGAGAATAGAATAACATGGACTTTTATGGAGGATAGATCAACATGGACTCTTATGGAGAATAGAATAACATGGGCTATTATGAGGAATGGAATTAGGGTGTAATAACTACCCTCTCTGACAATTCTCTTTCTTTGGCTACCCTCTGTGGTTGATTATCTAACCCCCAGTTTTTAATTATCTACCATTTTGTGGCAATTATTTAACTCTCACGTCCTTCTGACTCCTTCTGTGTATCTAACTACAGCTCCTGTTCTCTCTGCGTACTGTAGCTGGCGGGTGTAACGTGAAAATTGTAAGTAACCCGATTGGCTAGTATGTTAATTCACATCCTGCTCAAGGTTGCCACACCCACTACAATTTCGCACTACTATCGCCTCCAGGCCTGTCCCCCAGACGGCGTTCACTACCTGTCCCCAACCACCACCACTGCCCTGGCACCAGACTACCACATCCTCCTGTAACAGATAAACATATTGCTTCAGCCACCTCCCCACCACCCCCGATTACCGCTATTTTTCTCTCTCTTTGCTCTCAGCTTTCGTTGCGATCAGACGTGTTTTTGCGCTGCTCCGTTCGTTGCGTTTTGGAAAGATAACCCAACTTTTTCTAACCTCACTTTGTATTATAGTAATCTTGCGTGTCGTGTGATTTTTAGCGTTATCTGACTTGCTAGTGTACAGTAACATCAGTTTCTTGTTTGGATTGGTTACAGTAGTGTTGTGTTGACTAACCTCATCCCAGAAATCTTTGAGAGTTACAATAACCTCACTACCTTGTGTCAAGAGTTGTGTCTTACTTGTATGTGTTGACTAACAGTAATATCACTTTCTGTCCTTGTTTTTTATTAAGTAAATTTACCATTTTGTTTACTTGGTAGTGCTGTGTTTGTATGTGTTGACTAACATAACCTCACTCCCAGTAACCTTAGTTTCTTGTTTGACCTGGCTAGAGTAGTGTTTTGCGTTGTATTTAATTGTTTGATTTGGTTAGAGTAGTGACGTGTTGACTAACATAACCTCACTCCCAGTAACCTCAGTTTCTTGTTTGATTTGACTGTAGTAGTGTCATGCGTTGCATGTGCTGAGTAACATAACAGTAATCTCACGTTATCATGCACTTGTCTTGTTCATATCTGACTTATCTATGTTAAGAGCGTTGTTTTAGCCGTATGACTTGCTAGCGTACAGTAACATCAGTTTTGAGAGTTAACATAAACCTCACTACCATGTTTCAAGAGCCTTCCTTGAAGAGTCTTCCTTGTTATTGGGTGATTTTTAGCGTTATCTGAAATGCTGGTGTACAGTAACATCACTTTTAACCGTCAAACTTTTCCGTCATAACCTCACTCATTACACTCCAAAACATATAGACTTACTGTATTATATTCATTTTCCGTGTATGGTGTACGTCATTTTTGTGTTCATGTTTATTGTCTTGGCTAGAGTAATGCTGTGTTTGTATTTAACTGTTTGATTTGATAGTTTACAGTAAAGAAAGTAAACATACCCTCACTTTCTCGTGGCTAAAGTAGTGTTGTATTGAGTAACATAACGTCACCTCCAGTAACCTAATATTTTGCCCTGGTTCTTTTGTACAGTAAATTCACCTCAGTAACCTCACCTTCTATTCTTGTTCTTTAAAACAGTTTTGGTTAGAACAGTTTTTGTATGTGTTGACTAACATAACCTCACTTTTCCGAGCAGCTGAAAGAGTAAGAAGAACATTTTCCCGCCAAATTTGGGCGCCAAAAAAAATTGGCGCCAAACCTAACCTCACTTTTCCTAACCTCACTTCCATGTGTCAAGAGTAGTGTTGTGTTTGTATTTGCTGAGTAACAGTGATCTCACTTTCTATTCTTGTTCTTTTGGTTAGAGTAGTGTTTGCTACCATCATTAGAGTTAACTTTCGATAACTTGTTGTTCTGATTTGACTTGCGTAGTTTGTGTGTTAGTGTTTTTCTGACTTGCGTAGTGATACAGAAGTACTGTGCTCTCCTACGTACTAGATATCTCTTACAACAAGCTCTAGTTCTTCAGTCTGATTTCAGTCGTCACACTGATCAGACATTCTTTTGCGCTGCTCTTGCGAAAGTGTTCTCTTGCACAGATTATTATTGATTCTGCGTAATTCAGTTGTATCCGTGTGAGTTTGACTCTGGTCGGTGTGTTTGCTCTTTTAAGCGTTAGCACAGTTTAGCTTGTTTTCAGTATTTAATTCTGTGTTGAAGGATGGAAGTTTTTAAAAAGGACCCTCAAAACCCGGTAAATTTAATTAGTAAAGACGAAACCTATGTTAGACACTTTAGACTTTACGGGACTAACACTGTTTTCAAACTCACTAAACCTCCCAGGGGTATCTCTGAGTTTGATTGGATTCGTAAAGGTTTTAATCAAATTGTAGAGACATCCAAAGCCAACGTTGCACCTACCGACTATCTCGGGTTTAAGTTACAGTCTATAAATTTAAATAGTGCTGAACCGGGCTACGTATCTTTGAGACCGGTCTCTGAAGTTAGTGGTGGTGTTCTCTGGGATATTTTCGGGGGCATAATTCAATCCAATTCAGAATCAATTACCAGCAGTGACACGTTTATAGTTGATGTTACGAGGATTAACGTCCCCGTAGGTAAAGGGAGAGTACGTCCAGAGATGCACAACACCTTTGATGAAGAATCTAAAGCTAGGAAGGGTATCGTAGTAATTAATAATAAAGACAATTTATGTTTGGCTAGAGCGTTGGTAGTAGGCAAAGCCCTTGCAAAAAATGATCCTCAGTACAAAGCAATACGTCAGGACAAGAGTAAAAGACAAACTTTCAGAGCTAATAAGCTCAAAGCAAAGGCCCGTGTAGAAATGCCGGAGGAGGGCGCAGGAATCCCTGAGCTTGAAAAATTTCAGTCCCATCTTAAAAAGTACAAAATTAAAGTCTACAACTACAACAAAAAAGGCCGGGATGTTTACTTTGAGGGAGGTAATGAAGACGCTAAATTCAAAATAAATCTTCTGTTTCACAACGGTTATTACAATGTAATTAAAAACTTAACTGCTGCTTTCGCATGTTATTATTTCTGTGAAGCCTGTCATATTCCCTACAATAACAAGGGTGAGCATAGTTGCTCTAACAAATGCCCGTCCTGCCATACCATCTCCCCACCCTGTAAACTAGAACACGGAGGCATTACATGTCGTTTTGCTGTCACTTCTTCAAAAATGAGCGGTAATTACAACGGGCAATTACACAAACATCTTTAATTTTTTTTGAATTTCTATTACAAAGTCCATGAAGTGTTTTACCGGTTCTTTTTCAAATACCCTTAGCCGTTCCATGCAGGTTTCACACTCACCCCCATTAATACATTTAAAGCAGTACTGTTGAGAAACGCACAAGTTGACCTTATGTACTTTTTGATTTTCGTCAGAGGGAAGCGACTCGTCTTGGCGAGTCTCCAAGTCCAAGAAAATAAACAAAAAATCACGGTCTTTCGGTGTTCGCCTATCTACTCTCATGAAACACTGATGCGCGGGGTCTTTGAACGCATCACAGGGGTTACAGTAAACTTCTCCACATACACGGGTTGTCTTACGTTTTTTTGGATGAATAATTTTGTTACAGTCGCGGCAGAAATTTATAGTTTTACAAACTTGTCCTTGATGGGCTACTAAACACCGCTCAGATTTGAAGAAGCGATAGCAAAAACGACGTGTAATGCCTCCGTGTTCTAGTTTACAGGGTAGGGAGATGGTATGGCAGGACGGGCATTTGTTAGAGCAACTATGCTCACCCTTGTTATTGTAGGGAATATGACAGGCTTCACAGAAATAATAACATACGAAAGCAGCAGTTAAGTTTGTAATTACATTGTAATGACCGTTGTGAAACAGAAGATTTATTTTGAATTTAGCGTCTTCATTACCTCCCTCAAAGTAAACATACCGCCTTTTTTGTTGTAGTTGTAGACTGTAATTTTATACTTTTTAAGATGGGAGTGAAATTTTTCAAGCTCAGGGATTCCTGTGCCCTCCTCCGGCATTTCTACACGGTCCTTTGCTATGAGCTTATTAGCTCTGAAAGTTTGTCTTTTACCCTTGTCCTGACGTATTGCTTTGTACTGAGGATCATTTTTTGCAAGTGCTTTGCCTACTACCAACGCTCTAGCCAAACATAAATTGTCTTTATTATTAATTACTACGATACCCTTCCTAGCTTTAGATTCTTCATCAAAGGTGTTGTACATCTCTGGACGTACTCTCCCTTTACCTACGGGGACGTTAATCCTCGTAACATCAACTATAAACGTGTCACTGCTGGTAATTGATTCTGAATTGGATTGAATTATGCCACCGAAAATTTCCCAGAGAACATCACCGCTAACTTCAGAGACCGGTCTCAAAGATACGTAGCCCGGTTCAGCACTCTTTAAATTTATAGACTGTAACTTAAACCCGAGATAGTCGGTAGGTGCAACGTTGGCTTTGGATGTCTCTACAATTTGATTAAAACCTTTACGAGTCCAATCAAACTCAGAGATACCCCTGGGAGGTTTAAATACACAGAATTAAATACTGAAAACAAGCTAAACTGTGCTAACGCTTAAAAGAGCAAACACACCGATCAGAGTCAAACTCACACGGATACAACTGAATTACGCAGAATCAATAATAATCTGTGCAAGAGAACACTTACGCAAGAGCAGCGCAAAAGTACGTCTGACCAGTGTGACGACTGAAATCAGACTGAAGAACTAGAGCTTGTTGTAAGAGATATATAGTACATAGGAGAGCACAGTACCTCTGTATCACTACGCAAGTCAGAAAAACACTAAACACACAAACTACGCAAGTCAAATCAGAACTACAAGTTATCGAAAGTTAACTCTAATGATGGTAGCAAACACTACTCTAACCAAAAGAACAAGAATAAAAAGTGAGATCACTGTTACTCAGCAAATACAAACACAACACTACTCTTGACACATAGAAGTGAGGTTAGGAAAAGTGAGGTTAGGTTTGGCGCCAATTTTTTTTGGCGCCCAAATTTGGCGGGAAAATGTTCTTCTTACTCTTTCAGCTGCTCGGAAAAGTGAGGTTATGTTAGTCAACACATACAAAAACTGTTCTAACCAAAACTGTTTTAAAGAACAAGAATAGAAGGTGAGGTTACTGAGGTGAATTTACTGTACAAAAGAACCAGGGCAAAATATTAGGTTACTGGAGGTGACGTTATGTTACTTAATACAACACTACTTTAGCCACGAGAAAGTGAGGGTATGTTTACTTTCTTTACTGTAAACTATCAAATCAAACAGTTAAATACAAACACAGCATTACTCTAGCCAAGACAATAAACATGAACACAAAAATGAAGTACACCATACACGGAAAATGAATATAATACAGTAAGTCTATATGTTTTGGAGTGTAATGAGTGAGGTTATGACGGAAAAGTTTGACGGTTAAAAGTGATGTTACTGTACACCAGCATTTCAGATAACGCTAAAAATCACCCAATAACAAGGAAGACTCTTCAAGGAAGGCTCTTGAAACATGGTAGTGAGGTTTATGTTAACTCTCAAAACTGATGTTACTGTACGCTAGCAAGTCATACGGCTAAAACAACGCTCTTAACATAGATAAGTCAGATATGAACAAGACAAGTGCATGATAACGTGAGATTACTGTTATGTTACTCAGCACATGCAACGCACGACACTACTACAGTCAAATCAAACAAGAAACTGAGGTTACTGGGAGTGAGGTTATGTTAGTCAACATGTCACTACTCTAACCAAATCAAACAATTAAATACAGCGCAAAACACTACTCTAGCCAGGTCAAACAAGAAACTAAGGTTACTGGGAGTGAGGTTATGTTAGTCAACACATACAAACACAGCACTACCAAGTAAACAAAATGGTAAATTTACTTAATAAAAAACAAGGACAGAAAGTGATATTACTGTTAGTCAACACATACAAGTAAGACACAACTCTTGACACAAGGTAGTGAGGTTATTGTAACTCTCAAAGATTTCTGGGATGAGGTTAGTCAATACAACACTACTGTAACCAAGCCAAACAAGAAACTGATGTTACTGTACACTAGCAAGTCAGATAACGCTAAAAATCACACGACACGCAAGGTTACTATAATACAAAGTGAGGTTATGTTACTCGAAAGTGAGGTTAGAAAAAGTTGGGTTATCTTTCCAAAACGCAACGAACGGAGCAGCGTAAAAACACGTCTGATCGCAACGAAAGCTGAGAGCAAAGAGAGAGAAAAATAGCGGTAATTGGGGGTGGTGGGGAGGTGGCTGAAGCAATATGTTTATCTGTTACAGGAGGATGTGGTAGTCTGGTGCCAGGGCAGTGGTGGTGGTTGGGGACAGGTAGTGAACGCCGTCTGGGGGACAGGCCTGGAGGCGATAGTAGTGCGAAATTGTAGTGGGTGTGGCAACCTTGAGCAGGATGTGAATTAACATACTATCCAATCGGGTTACCTACAATTTTCACGTTACACCCGCCAGCTACAGTACGCTGAGAGAAGATACACAGAAGGAGTCAGAAGGAAGCGAGAGTTAAACAATTACCACAAAATGGTAGATAATTAAAAACAGGGGGTTAGATAATCAACCACAGAGGGTAGCCAAAGAAAGAGAATTGTCAGAGAGGGTAGTTATCACACCCTAATTCCATTCCTCATAAGAGCCCATGTTATTCTATTCTCCATAAGAGTCCATGTTGATCTATCCTCCATAAGAGCCCATGTTATTCTATTCTTCATAAGACTCCATGTTGGGGCCAAAGCGCCCGCCCTAACTACTGACGGGGTTTTAGTTTGTTGTTAAAATAGTTTTATTTATTGCTGGATGAATAGACATTATAGTCCGATTATTGAAAGATAGTAACTGGAGGAGCGGCTGTGGGACGACGAAGATTCTATTTCACCTCTTGGAAACGTAAAACACGTGGTTAGAAATTTCCAATAAAGGTTATTTAAATAGTCAGTTAAACATATTCAAAGCGCATTTTTCAATTATGTTTATATTTTTATCCGATGAGATTATATTGATAGTTAAATGTTTTAAAACACAAATTACAATTACAAATGACTCAATTAGTGTTTTTAAAGACATTACTGTTAAGTACCTCTTAGTTAAGCTTTGTAATTTAATTAATTTATATGATTAAAATTAGTATTAAGTTGTTTTTACTGTAAATAATAATATTGGATATTCAAAAATGTCATTATAAATCGATGTTTTACTCTGTGTCAATATATCGATCCGAAAGAGAGGAGAGAGAGAGAGAGAGGGTCGATTGGGAGCGGGGCTTAGCTCAGAAAAGTGAAGTGACCATACGTTTTTGGACTCAAAAACGGAAATATTTCGTTTTCGTGATGTTCCCCTCTTCGCTTCGTGAAAACGACGCCACAGGCCCACTTCCACTTCCCACAGGGACTTCCTGCACTCTTGGTCCACTACTTGCCTGTGATGGCGGCCATTAATATGAGTAAATTATTCTCTCCCTTTGTAAGCTGCTTTAGGCATTTTAACTCTTTTCTCCCAGCCGATTTGGGCTGTAGCTTACTTAACCCCTTATGTAATCTTGTATTCCCAGTGTTTTTAACTTTTAATTTTGAAAAGGAAACTAATCAAAATGTGAAGTAATTCATTGTTCACTGTGCAGTGTCGCCATCTTGAGAACAATTTTTACCGGCTTCCGCGTTCGCGGTTAGGTGAGCGCTCATAAATTAACATAAACATTTTGGATTGCGTGCGTCTAAGTGCGACATCAAGAACCTCAAACCAGTGACAACAGTGATTATCTCCTCTACTCGTCATCAGGCCACATCTATAATGCCGTCACTTGTGTGCTCATGCTGAACCCGCCACTACCCGTTTTTGGACATCCAGGGCCCTACATCTCTCGTCAGAATGGACATGGGTTAGTGAGTTTTCCATTACCATTAACATTGTTTTTCCACAGGCCTAACTCTTATTTATTTGAACTATGTCTATTTTACATTGGTACCGTTAAAAGTACCTGGTCCTTCAATTAGCTTAGGCCTATAATTGGTCTAGTAGACAATTATTATTTCTGAACCATTTTTCTAATATTTTCCCCCCATATACAACAATTTCTATGGGATGTAATAAAATACGTCTTACAACACTTAAGATATAGTTACACTTATACTGATTCACATACAGACGGTAAACATATATAAAAGATGGTACTAGGCTATCGATTTCGACCAGTCACACCGGTCATCATCAGGCCAATGAGAGAACTGGCAGAATCAAAATGGCGTCCCTGCTTATATCCTATTGGCTACCGGAAGTCCCGGATACAGGTTTCAAAATTTGCCACCAGAGTCGAAGTTAACTTGTTCTTTAATCAATTTATCTCTGCCTTTACATTATTATTTAAATATAAACAATTCTTCCCATCCCTTCATTTCATTTCCTTTTTTACAATTATTGAGGATGCTGAGGTTTTCTTCTATTTTCCCTATGATATGGCCATTTTCTAAAACATGTTTCGCTACGTTTGATCTTTCCGGTTTCCTGTTCTTCCAAGCTGATGCATGGTTCTTAAATCTTTTAATACGATTAACAGTTTGACCAGTACAAAAATGATCACAGATGTTACAATTAATTTTGTTAATGCCGGACATGTCGAGTTTGTTACAATCTTCTATATTTGGATTTAGTATTTTGTTTATGGTTTTTTGCGTTCTGTAGGCTATATTAAATCCATATTTCTTGAATCGATTTGCGACCTTTTGTATCTTAGTTCCTGTGAAGCTGAACGTTGCAAAATTACTTGATATTTCTTTTCTTCCGTCTAACGCTGTTATTCCACGCAGTTTCTCTTGGTTCTTTATTTTCCTATGTATTTTCGCTCCAATTTCGTCTATTATTGTCGGGCTAATAGTTGAATGCGTTGGCTCGAGCAATCGCCGTTATAGTTGATATTTCTCTCCTTTTGTTTTCTTAATTAAGAGGAATCTTGAAGGCTCTATATAACATCGATCTGAATGCAGCGGTCTTATGGCTGGTGGGATGAAGAGAATTATTGTTTATTGTAATATCCGTCTGTGTAGGCTTCCTGTATATATCAAATTCTAGCTCATCATTTCTTCTTGATATCGTGAGATCTAGGAAATTTATCTTACTGTTCTCTTCGTACTCTCTAGTAAAGTTTAAGTTTTTATGATGACTGTTAAATAATCTCATCATTTGTTCCGCTTCCTTTTCTTCGGTTTCCTTGAAAATAACAAGTATATCGTCCACATATCTGACATACGTTATTATTTCATGTTCTTTCTTAAACTTTTCCAAAATGATCTCTTCATTATGTTGCAAAAATACTGATGATAATATTGATGGAAGGGGGCTACCCATGGCTAAACCATCAGTTTGTGTATAAAATCTATTGTTAAACCTAAAATAGTTTTGTTTCAATACGATTCTGAGCAATTTTACAAGCTGATTTACATAATAATTATCCAACTTATTACGTATGAGTCTAGCCTAGATTAGTTCAATCGTTTCATTCACAGGAATATTTGTATATAAATTTGAAATATCAAATGAAACTAGCCTACTATTTTCACTAATATTAATCTTCATAACTTTATCAACAAGATCATAACTATTGTTTACATTGTATTTATATTGAAGCTCTAGATCATTACTAAGTCGACTTGCTACCATTCTTGATACATTGTATGTAGGAGCACATTTGAAGTTTACTAGAGGTCTGATTGGTACGTTCTTCTTACGAATTTTTGGGATTCCCCTCATTACAGGTGCTTTAGAGTTTAAAATGTTAATTTTCAATCATTTTCAAAAGGTCGCAAATCGATTCAAGAAATATGGAGTTAATATAGCCTACAGAACGCAAAACACCATTAACAAAATACTAAATCCCAAGATAGAAGATTGTAACAAATTCGACATGCCCAGCTTTTACAAAATTAATTGTAACAACTGTGATCACTTTTATATTGGTCAAACTGTTAATTGCATTAAAAGATTTAAGAACCATGTATCAGCTTGGAAGAACAGAAAACTGGAAAGATCAAACGTAGCGAAACATGTTTTAGAAAATGGCCATACCATAGGGAAAATAGAAGAAAACCTCAGCATCCTCAAGAATTGTAAATACCCCCGTAGCAGCAAACCTGCGTACTCAGCGAATTTCCAATGCATATATATGTTTCTTAATACCACATAAAGCCACATACCAAGTTTCATCAATATACATTCATAAATAAACGATTTATGACATTTTAATTATTCTCCATAAGAATAACATGGCGGCTGAGTATGCAGGTTTGCTGAAGCAAGGAACACAAAAAAAGGGATTTTATACAAATATCAATATAACTCATGTAGGTAAAGCCACATACCAAATTTCATTAATTTATTTTCATAATGAAGGCAGATAACACGTTACTTATTATCCATAAGAATAACTTGGGGCTGAGTACGCAGGTTTGCTGCTCCAAAAGCCTTTGGTAAAAAAATTTTTTTTGAGCAGATATCAATGGTCCACAACCAGATGAAGCCGTATACCAAGTTTCGTCAGTATACGTTCATAAAGAAGCGAGATATAAAATTTCTATTTTCCTCCATAAGAATAACATTAGACAACGTACTGTGTTCAGCACTTTCAATATCTCGGTAACCAATTAACGTAGAGAAATGATCAAAATACCAAATTGTGTGTTTTTTTAAGCTGAATCCAATGGAAAAAACTAAAATATGACTATTTCCAAAATTATATGTAAAAAATTCTAAAAAATCATTTTTGGGGTACAAAACCCCCCCAAAACACCCCTTCGGATAGAGCGATCTGGCTGGTTTTCGAACTTAAATTCATAAATGTTGCTTTACACGTTTGTACCAAATTTCATCAAAATCGGATAATTTTTACGAGAGTTATCGTGCTCACGGAACGCACACACACACACACACATATATATATATATATATATATATATATATGTATATATATATATATATATATATACAGTTTTGAACGAATGGTGTTTTTGGGGTCTGGGGACCTCGAAATGAAAAGTTATCATGGTCCCGGGCCTAGGTCTTACCATGCCGACTAGGTAATAGCTTCTTCCCTATAGGGGAAATTCGCTAAAAAGGAAATGAAATGAATGGATGGGAAGAATTGTTTATATTTAAAGAAAAATGTAAATAAATTGATTAATGAACAAGTTAACTACGACTCTGGTGGCACATTTAGGAACCTGCATCCGGAACTTCCGGTAGCCAACAGGATATAAGCAGGGACGCCATTTTGATTCTATCAGTTCTCTCATCGGCCTAATGATGACACCGGTGTGACTGGTCGAAATCGATAGCCTTGTACCATCTTTTATGTATGTTTACCGTCTGTCTGTGAATCAGTATAAGTGTAAATACATCTTAAGTGTTGTAAGACGTCTTTTATTACATCCCGTAAGTAATAACAACACTTAATATGCTAATAAAAAAGTTGTTTAACAATTACTATCAATAAATTCATCGTAAAAAGATACAAAATATTTGAAAAATATGTTTTAAACGTGTTTAACTGACTATGCAAATAACATTTATTGTAAATTTCTAACCTCGTGTTTTACGTTTCCACGAGGTTATGAAATGTTCGGTTGCCGCGCGGCCGCACCGCCGCGCCGCACCACCAGTCACTTTCTTTGGATAGTCGGACTATAGATTGCAGGAATTTGTATTTCACGGTGAAATATTTACAGGAACATTAACATATTAACTATATGAGTTTGTAATTTAACTCCGCTATTACGCTAGTAATTTCTTGAACATTTATAATTGTTAAGAGTTTAACGTTAAAATTACTAAAAATAAATGACGCCAATAGTCTTGGCAAGATAGTTATTAAGTACCGAACTGGTCCGGGATAACCTGAACTTTGTGAGAGAAACAGCATATTGTATTTAAAAAAATATTCCAGCACAGAACTTTAATAGTATTAGCAATTAGAGCACGTCACCAAGAAATTTCAAAAAAAGAAATCTTAAAAATCATTATGTTGACAGTTGCTTCCTATACTTGTTAGAAGTTGAAATAAGTTTAAATAAGTTAGTTTAGTTCAGAAAAATGTAAAGAACGTCTTACACACTGAAATAAATTTTTTGAGTTGAATATAGATTAGTATTTCTGGGGTATCGATTGTATAAACAGAAACCTTTATGAAATCGTTTAGTGGAGAAAATTCGGTTAAAATAGGCTGCAGTTTTGAGTGTCCCATTTTATACTCCCCTTAATTTAATACGCAACTACTTATAACGAGTGTGATTTCAATTTGGAATAGATAAAATAATGAGCATAGTTATTATGTATTTATTAACGATTTAAATCGAAGTTAATGTTTTATCGTTTTATCGTAAACGCATGTTTATCTGATTAATGAAGTTATATTTAACTACGTGGGGAACAATGTTTGTAATGTGATTAATGCAAAATACGTCAATGAAATGAATTGCAAATGTGTTTACTTTCGTGCTTCGCACTCTGCTGGGATGCTGATAATTCCTGGACACTGGCCCCACCAAGCCGCCTCAAACAATTTTCGTCCTGTTTCGTTGATGATAAAAACGCCCCACTGCTTTTTTGCACCAACCCATTGTTTTGTTAATTTTGTTAAGTTAATATTTATTAGGTTTTTTATAAATATTTTGTTTATTTATAATATGTGTTAAAGTAAAAATAAAATAAAAGTTATCAACTATTTCAAGAAGAATTCATGTGTTTGTTGAGCAAAATCTAAAGATGTTATTAAGACTAACAAATAAATATTATGTGTACTCCAAGTTTAAGTTTTACTTCAACATTACTAAGAAATAATTGTATAATATATAACACAACGCTTACAACGAATAAGATAATTAAAATGTAATCAATTTAAAAATAAATTAACCCTGGCTACATAATACAAACCGGGTGTCCCATAAGTGCCCCCTCTTAATTTGTCAAAGGATTGTAAATTTTCAAACAATCTTTGGTAAATGTTACTTGCATAAGTTAAAGTATTTCTTAAGTGCTTAAGGGTTTCAACCCTCATCCCTACATTGGGGATATTGGTGGTAGCTTTTATTTTTCAAACAGCAAACCCTAACAAGTTGCATATCATTTTAAAGAGGATACAAAAAGAAAATGAATGCCGCTAACTAGACCGTTCTATGTTTATAAGTGAATTTCCTAAGGAAAAGTGAACTATTTAGCATGACTCGCACGGTGAAACGTAAGCCCAGGACCACCATAGAAGTTCCTAACGTGACCCCTTGAACACGTTTTGGGGGGTCGTTCAAAATTATTGATATATACATATACAAATTTTGAGTTTTTGGGCCCAAAAAGGGTCAGAAAACACCCGGATGTAAAATTATGGATCATTAAAAGGATGGAGATTAGTGAAACGAAAGTATTAAGCCCTCTTTCATCATTCTAGCGCAAATATTTACCGAGCTATAAAAGAAAATGTATGTCGACTAAACACAGTACATTGTTTTTTTTTGGGGGGGTTTACATTAGAAAAGCCTGTTATTCATTTGATGGTGTATTTTTATCACCCCCAGCAACCTCACGCCTACTTTCAATCCTGACTGGACCTTCTCGTAACATTATAATGCGCAAAATGTTATTCCCAGCATTGCAGGTAAATTAAACTAGGATCATCAGAACAGCCAAAAAATAAATGTTTTAAGATTTCCAAAACAATTAGAATAAATGTATGTATGTTTTAACGCTGATTTTGATTCTTACAAGTTTTTATGTGGAAATTCACTTCCCTCACGTCAGTGTGCTGCGTGCGAACTCGTTTAATATGGCCTCCATTCACCTCTTGGAAAAAATAAAGACGCTTTCAAATTACTTTCTTGTACTTTAAATGATCTTTGTTCAAAGGTCTGAACAAGGGAAAGTTGGATTTTCCCACTCTGCATCTGATTTCTGGTAAGGAGGGGAATCTTAGCAGTATAATTAACAAAATTAACACATTTTTGCTGGCCATAACAATATAGATTAATTAAGAATCTCACTTAGCATCTCAACGTCAGACTTGAGATTTTTATTTTATAAATGGTGTACAACTTAAAAATAATGAGCCAGACTCTGACACTGAATGTTCCTCCTGACAATGGTCAGTCTAAAGCTATTTCTTATTATTTTAGAGTTTGTGGTATTGTCAGGAGGGATAGTTGAGAAATAAATACGATGGTATCTTTTTTAACACAACTTTAGTTTAAATCATATTAGACAGGTCTAGTTTGCGGCATTAATTGTATTTTTTACTCTCTTTAAAGTGATAAGCAATTTGTGCTATTTGAAAAAACCACCAGCAACCCCCTATTTGTGGATAACGGTTGAAACCCTTAACCACTTACAAAAATACTTATGCAGATCTTTATGGGACAACCGGTATATATTACAACGTTAAAACAAACCTAAACTTTATTTACTTGGTTAAAATTAATATTACTAATTGTACACAAAATATCTGATGCGTAACGTGTACAGGTATAGTGATATTACCGTTGGTTATACAACTTCCCTCATTTAAAGATTTGATATATAGAACTGTTGTATTAGAGCTGTGTAAATAAAAGCACTCCATCGAAACCTACAACATCAATAACATAACTTTCCCCATAACCAAAAGTAATTGAACGAAACAGCTGAATCGAACGTACCCTCATGAAACATTCATGAATGCTACTGTCCACATATGTTTCACTTCTGCAGAGTAAGTCACATCATTTTAACTACAATGGATTTATATCATAACTAGCTGGAACCCGGTGCGTTTCTGCCGCAGAAGAGGTATTGAATTTGTTTTATGTCAAATACTCGTTCATTTTCAATATGAGCGCGTTCGCTTCGCTCATTCGTCTCCCTGATGAGCTAGTTCGCTACGCTCATTCGCCTATCGAAAAAAGAGTTTGAGTTGCCATTTAAGGAGTTTTTTATTTCCATTATGAGAGTTGCCATTCAAGTAGGTTTTTATTTCCATAATGATAAACAGCTGTTTACAATATTTTAAGTTATAGATATCATCTGATAAAATCAAAAGGAATCTTTCTTCCATAAGATTAACGTTGAAACTTTGAAGTCCAGTGGGGCACAGCCCTAATGTCCTAGGACTTTGGTTAATGGCCTATAACCTTCCCAGGGTTAACCTGTGTTACTATGCAAAATTTCAAAGAAATCGGATGCACGGTATGGCAGCACATAAAATACTAACTGACAGACTATCAGACGAACAGACGTACAAACATTGATTTTTATATATTAGATATAAACATTCTATAAAATTATATTGATTGACAAACAAATAGATTCTAAAATCAATAATGCTGATCATTTGGCATATATAATTAAAACGTGTGTACTCTGAACAGTAGAACGCACGTAAATAAATAATAATAATTTATTCATGGTCACCTTGTTCTTAAACTTGTTGGATCTTTTAAAATACATAATACCCTTAGTGGCAAAAACATTTATGTCACGAATAACATGCACTTGTGGAATACATTAATATCTAATCTTACTATCTTTAAATCCTTCACTATTTAATTGCTAAGAATTGGCGTTCTTCCAAAGTAAGAATGAAGTTGAAGATTGCATGAATATTTCTTAGAAATAAAAACAAAAAACATTGGGCTACTGATAAAATTAAGAAACTTTTTCTGTTAAAAATGTAATTAGTTTTGTATAAATTTGTTGCTGACGATTCGCTCAGTACAAAGGCTTGCTGCGACGGGGATATTTTGTAAAGCCATTTTACAATGTGGTAATATTTGTAGTAGTGTCCTGTAATGTGGATTATGGTTAAATGATTAGGGCACAATGCGGATTTAGCGGTGTTGTTTATACAACAGCCGTTTGATACTACATCGGAAGCAACTCATAAAGTTAATACAGTTATTAGTGAATTTCCTTTGGAAAGTGAACTATTAGTATGACCTGCACGGTGAAACTTAGCCCGGGACCACCATAGAAGTTCCTAACGTGACCCCCTGAACACGTTTTGGGGGGTCATTCAAAATTTTATATATATATATATGTATATATATATATATATATATATATATATATATATATGTGCAGGCACTCTAGCGGTCGCATTTTTTGTCCGATTAACTTCAAATTTGGTAGGGACGTTCCTTTCTGTAATCAGTTGGACAAGTTCGTTGGGCCAAGCAATCGGAAAACTCTAAACCCTTTTTTTTGGGATTAATCTTCCAAATTTCGAGTTTTTGGGCCCAAAAAGGGTCAGAAAAGCCCCGGATGTAAAATTAGTGCATGTAAAAAGATAGGAATTAGTGAGGCGAAAGTTTTAAGCTCTCCCTCGTCATTCTACCATAAATATTTACAGTTATTAAAGAAAATGTGTTTCGACTAAACACAGTACGTTGTCTTATGGGGGTTTTACACTAGAAAAGCCTGTTATTCCTTTGTTAGAATACTTTTATCATCCCCAGCAACTCACGCCGACTTTCAAGCCTGCCTGGACCTTCTCCTAACATTATAATGCGCAAAATTGTATTCCCAGCTTTGCAGGTAAATGAAATCAGGAGCATCAGAACAGCCAAAAAATCAATGTTTTCAGATTTTAATAAAAATTGGAATACATGTATGTTTTTACACATATTTTGAGTTTTAAACTTTTTTGTGGAAATTCACTTCCCTCACGTCAGCGTGCTGCGTGCGAACTCGTTTCGTTATACAACTGACGATTCTGAAAATGGGACTGAGGACACGAAAATGTTACCTACATTGTAAATAACACTTTTTCATTATGGTATTACATGCGTGGTGGCTTATACCTTCAGAAAAAGTTCAATTAATTTTATTTGCCTCCTTTAGTTAATAGGGGGCTCCAGTCCTCTGCTTCTCCCATAAGACCAATGTTAACTTTAAAAGTCCGCCCCTCCTCAACGGGTTGTCCGAAATTGATTATTTATGGTTCGTTTTACAGATCAAAAAATATATCTAGCGACTTCAGTAAGCAGAATCTCGTTCTCATAAATAGTTTGCATATAAACAAATCGTAAATATTGAATAGTTTGGAATTTTATTGATCGATTATCATTTGCGATATCACAATTCTGCTCACTGAAATCGCTAGGTATATTTTTGCTCTTTAAAATGAGTCATAAATTAACGGTATCGAACAATCCGTTGAGGAGGAATGGGCTTTGAAAGTTAACATTGGCCTTATGGAGGAAGCAGGTTGAAACTCGAAAGGTTTCGTGACTGGAGACTGGAGCACCCTCTTAAACAGTTTATTAATACTTACTAAAGTTTAACAGACGATAGACGTGGCAGGCTGAAGTACGGTAGACTGTCACTGAGCTGCAGCTGCACACCGCGCCGGACCGCACACTACTAGCGGGAAGCGTACTGGCGCATGCGCATAAATGACAACCTGCTCCTAATGAATCCACGGTGGTACTACCAAAGTACGTATAGAGTCGACAAAACGTATTAAAGGCCCATACAAGTTAATGTCGGCGTGATTACGTACTCTTAGAATTTGTAGTCGATACGAATTCTTATAAAACCGTGTTGTAATATATATACTTTTATATATTATTTTATATTTTATTAATTGATTGCAAAAAATCGGCAAATCTTCGGAAACTGAAAAAGTCGGCGAGTAGTTTTTACTACAATAATTAGTTTCTACTTATTACCTCGAAGATGTTTGTTAAACCATAAATATTTTGACTAAGGCATTACAAGATTAGTGCATAACAAGTTCCCTTTAAAACAAATCACTAGCTTAGAAATACTATATTTGATATTTCTTATAACCAATCTTGTTACCATTCATAAATGAGATAATTAAGACTTCGCCGGTTACAGATCATGTTTAACCACACACAAAAAAGATAAATGTAGTGAAAAGCGCGGCTGAATGTGAATATACAACTCATGAAATATGCATGACCATTTCTGTATACACACGTTTCACTCTTGCAGACTAAGTAACGTTATTTAATCTGATCCGGTGATTCGTCGGTGCCATCATTGGATTGTTTTCATTGGCTTAGTGGATTTTAGATACATACATATTACTAGCTGTCATGTACCAGGGCCTAAGATAACTAACTTAGGTCCCGATCGTGCCTTGTTTCACCGGGACCTACATTGTAGACAATAGACAACAGAAAAAATACAATTTACATTTATTAACCGTTAAATAACCAAAGTTGCAACTTTACATAAGAAAATGATTATGCTAATTCAGGTTACAAGAAAATGAACTTACAACTCAAAGAATGCGTTTAGGCTATACTATGGATGTTTGAAAAGCCACATTAACAGTTATATTTTAGATGATTCATTGGCTGATTTTTTACTTTAGCTGGGAGTTTGTTGTACACCCTCAAGGCCATACTCACATGATTTTCACCGTGAGAGTGAGGCGACAGAAAGGCACCTTATGCTTTGGTGATCCCGTTAATGATCTTATACTCTTTTGGAGCTTTAAAATTGAAAAAAAAAAATATTTTACGTATTATCTCACAAATGTAGCCCAAAGCTGATATGGGATGGAAAAAAGGCATAACACGCTATAAATATCCCCGTTGCAGCAAACCTGCATACTCAGCGAATCCCCAATGCATTTATATGTGTGCCTCGCTACTACATAGAGCCACTTACCAAGTTTCACAAAAATACATTCATAAATAAGTGATAGATAGCATTTTATTTATTCTCCATAAGAATAACATGGCTGAGTACGCAGGTTTGCTGCAACGAGGAAGATAAGAAATAGGTATCTTTGCAATTATCAATATAACTCGACCAGGTGAAGCTACATACCAAATTTTATTAATTTAGGTTCATAACTAACAGTGGCAGATTTAGGGGGGGGGGCTATAGGGGCTGTAGCCCAGGGCGGCAAGTTTTTAGGGGCGGCAATTTTACAGAAAATTAATAGTTTGTTTACAAAAGAAATGTTGAAACGGGGAACATGTTGACGAAAACTTATGAGAATTACGGTGTGCCGCCCTTTTAAAGGTAAAGGTAGTAATCAGGGACTAATGTATTACGCTACAGTCCCTCACACTGCAGTTCCTCAAAAAAGTCATAATGCATTTGTCATTCATCCGTACTAGCGACAAGACGTAAAGCCGCCCAGCAATGGATGAACTCGATGAACAATATTTACTTGAAAGCCCGTTATTAAAAATAGTGTTGTTGCAAAGGGAAAGAACAGAACATGTTAACCCGATATTTGGTAGTAGAGACGAGAAAGGAGAGTTTGAATTGTTATTTAAAGATTTAAGTGACCAACCGGAAAGATTTTTTGAATATTTTCGGATGGAACCAGCAACATTTGAATACATCCTACAGGGGATAGAAGAAAGAATAACAAAGTTCTCAAATTTTCGTAAATGTATTCCAGCACAACAAAGACTGGCTGTTACTTTAAGGTGAGTTTTAACAATGTTTTTAATTTTTACTTCGGGTCAACGTGGGTACTGTGAACGCAAATGACAACTTTTTCAGATAATATCACTTTACAAAAAGTTTAACTAATATTCTAAATGTGATCCTAGTCAGTACCTGTCATAGCCGCTCAGCTAAATGGATGAACTCGATGAACAATATTTTCTCTGATTCAAGCTGTTCACAAATTACCCACTTCCATTTGCATGTGACAAAAAATAAGCGTGCAAACTCGATTTCAGTTAAGCGCTATAAAATTGTTGGAAAATAAGGTAGATGTGAAAATAATATTAAATTGCCAGAATAATTAGAAACAATGTATTTAATTAATCAAAAAAAAATTATTTATAAAATGGAACACTGTAATTTGAATTTAGGTTAAATTTAAAAAGTGAAGACGCAAAATAAGTGAAAGTAAAGTAGCAGTAACATTGGAAAAATGTAACTTCCATTTTTTATTTTAAATCGGTTGGAGTTACACTTGAAAAGAACGAAGCAAGGTCCTCATGTTGAGCTGTACTCAGTGGAGTTGGTGTTTGTGAACGACTTTCCCAAGTATCAGTCGTTGATGAACCACATGGGGAAGAACCATAGTTAAGTGGAGGATGGGGGATTGGCTGTAGTCGATGTTGTCCTCCGAATCCCGAGAAAAGCTCCTCATCACAAAACACTTGTTGTAGTTTGGTCCTCACAATCATTTTTCTTTCTTCCGGTATTTTTTGTAAAAAAGGTAGTAGGCTCATAAGAAAGTGGTAGTCTGGATCTTCGTTTCGGGAAGCATTTCTCTCCTTAAACATCTGTATTTTTTCCTTTTCTAGCATAACCAATTTTTTTACTGCTGCGGCATTACTCATCTTGCAAATTTTTTTATTAGGAGCCTTAAAACTCTGTGGGGGTGTAGTTTCTTTCGCTGTGTTCTGATGTGATTCGATAGTTTCTGTTTCTGAATCTGGTTCGTTTGCAGGGGGATCATCGGGATCAGGGGGAACAGCAGTAGATGAGTTCTGGGTGTCGTCATCAAATGTTGTCTCGCTCATGACATTACCTTGCAATTTTCTTTTGTGGATCGTGTCCTTCAAAAACTCCAAGCTTTTGAAATAGGCCCATTTAGGTTCATTGGTTATTCCTCCTTCGTCTCCGCTCCTTTTTATTTGAATCTTGCTCCATTCTTTACGAAAAGTGTCCCTCAAACCACGCCACTTAGTTTTGGCTGCTTCACCTGCAATTATGCAAAGTTATTAAGTTGGTGCAAGGGGTTTAAAAAAAATTGTGAATACGTAGATTATATTAAGGAAATAATTGTTTTCGCCATACTACTGTGAAATCACCTGTTTTCGTTGTATGTTTATCACATGCGAAAACTCATCATAACATTGTTTACTACCGAAAATGAATGTTTACTAAGTAAAAGTAATGTTTACTATCTTTTTGGATTTTTTCGTAGTAAACAAACAAAAATTTGTTATTGCCTCATCCACTAAAATGGACGTGCCGGTATTCCAATAACGGTTTTTACTTCAAAAAATTAGTTTTTGTAGTATGGCGAAAAGTATCGTTCAAAACACGAGTGGAAAGTGGTACTGCACATTCTCGACCATATGTTTAAAGTGCTCGATAAATCTCGCACTTCAAACATATAGTCTCGAACGTGCAATGACCCACTTTCCACTCTTGTTATGAAATATACTATTTCCCCTAATAAATAAGGCCACTTTTTGGTCCTAATTATGAAGACAACAAAATGTTTTTAGTTCGAAATATGTCACAGTGATTTCTGTGATTTTATAAAGTTATTTACAAAATATAATGGCATTGTTAATGAAACTCGAAGGAAAAATATTTTCCTATTAAATACAACAAATTATAGCCTAAGCTTTATTATATCTAGTAATTTTGTAATACTTGTTTCAGATTTCTATCAACTGGCATTTCATTTCGAGCACTCAGCTTCTCCTACAGAATTTCACACTGTGCAATCCGTAGCATAGTTTACGAGACATGTCAAGCAATATGGGAGGTCTTCAGCGGTACTCATTTGTCTTTGCCTTCTGAAGAGGATTGGAAAACCATAGCGAGTGACTTCTACAACAAATGGAATTTCCCTAACTGCATTGGGTGTATAGATGGAAAACATATTCGCATCAAATGTCCCAAAGAAACAGGGACTATGTATTACAATTATAAGGGATATTTTTCTATTGTATTGCAGGGAATAGCAGATGCGAATTACAGGTTCATACTTATTGAAGTTGGGGCCTACGGTAAGCAATGCGATGGGGGAACCTTTGCAGACTCAAATGTTTATCATCGGCTTGAAGGAAAAACTTTAAACATACCAGACGATGAAACTATTCCATCAACCAACATTGCAGCACCCTTTGTTCTGTTGGGTGATGATGCCTATCCTCTGAAAAGGTATTTACTAAAACCATACTCAAGACAATTACTTACTGTTGAAGAACGGATTTTTAATTATAGACTATCAAGGGCCAGACGGTGCGTGGAATGTGCCTTTGGTATTATGGTCAGCAAGTGGAGGTGTTTAAAAACTGAACTCCAAATCAATCCAGACAAAGTAGACATAATAGTTAAGTGCGTGTGTCTATTGCACAACTTAATCATTGACAAGGAAGGTCTTGCTTTTCAAGATATGGACTTTGAGTCCGTACACGATGTGCCAGTTTCACGGAGATACAATCACTACGGAAGAATCGCAAATAACGCTAGAGAAACCTTGAAAAGTTATTTTGTTAGTCCAGCTGGTGAGATCCCGTTTCAGTATGATCTAATATAATAATAATGTTATAAAATGTCAAGTTTCAATCAATAACATGTGAACCCTTAATTGGTACAAACCTACATGACATTAAAAGATTTTACTTACTGGTAGTGTTGAGTTCTGCTGCAACCTTATCCCAATTTCTCCGAGCAATATCTCTGTTGTGGTAATTTTTATCTCTCATGTCCCACAAACACCTGTTCTCGTACACAAGACCGATTAATTTATCAATATCCATGGTTACTAAATTCTAAAATTCTACGCACAGGGTGAAACAGTCGCTGGTCGCACGAAAAAATCAAACTTGTTTGATCGCACAAATCGTTCTGACGACTTCGTGTCTTTTCTGACGCCAAAGTCGCTGCCACTGTAAACAGTATCATTAGAAAACAGGCTTTTGTTTGTTCGGACGACTTCGTACGAAATCGTCAGTGCTCGTCAGAACAGATTTTCGTCAGAAATCGCATCCATAGTAACCGTAGCCAAAACGCTACAGAGAAAGGGCGGCAAGCCACGAACTAAATCAGGCACTGCTTCACTGTGACTACGTTCAACTCACGGACTTCTAAGTTTACCCGTACATTCGCATAGCATTAAAATTATTTTTTACACAATATCAATAATGACTAAGGCACACTGCTGAGAAATGTTGCGTAAATATAATTTGAGATTACAATAACAAAATTTATACTACAATGATATTGTCGATTCATTTTCAAACTCAATGCAACAAAGAATAAAGTTATTTCAGCCGTCTTATACTTACCATCAAAGGCTACCACACATAATCGTTCATTCTGGAGGAATTTTTTTTAACAAAACATCTGACTAAAGACAAATAAAGACTAACATAATTTGTGAAGAGAGGATTTGATTGGTTGTTGCCACGGGAGTATAGTTGACAGAGGGTCAAAATGGTGTTCAGCATGTAGGCTGCAGTTTTTTACTCCAGGCGAGACCTCTATATAAATTTTTTGGGTGGGACGGTATCAAAATCTCCCATTTCATTAAATGAAAACTGTGATATTTGAAGTCTTCAAATTAATATCTTGTCGCATTTTAGGCGAATCATGATGTTAAACAAGTTTATAATCTTAAGACATATTTTATATGTAATTTTATTGTTTATCTCGAAGCAAAGTTATGATTTGAGTTAAATGAAAATACCCTTTTAATATGGCTTTGGAAATAGTGTTGAAAACAAGCCGCCTTGTCCATCGAATGACACCGTCCCACCAACAAGTTGACACCACAACAGGACAAAATACCAAATATGAGGCACGCTTTTTGAAGGTAACTTGTCAGAGAGTAGTGACTTCTATAGGTATTATATTTTAATTAATTTGATCTACAACATCATGGAGGTAAAACTAGAAGAAGTGCTTGAAAATGTGTAAAGTTTTATTAAGATTAGGCCTACATCAATTAATTTTATATTTTGGTCGTCTAAAACATATAAACAATTCTTTGTATAAAAGTATAAATTACAAAATGGCTGAAAAACTGTATTGAAAAGCGCTAATTCAGGGTTAAAATAGTCAGAATTTTTAGGCGAATGGTCCGAATTACGAACTTTAGGCTACAGTTTCATCATATCTTATTTATAGGTTATTTATTATAATTTTCAATAGTCAATGCGTTGGTGTAAAAATTAATTGATGTTTCGATGAATCCCTTCATATAGATTTTCGGCCTTTGTTGAAGGAATTTCTCGTTATTAAAGTAGCACTGCTTCACTGCTGTTAACAACATTTGTCTCTACGGCTGATTGTCTTTGAGTAGGCTATATAGAATATTAAACTGTGGTTCATGTGAATCAAGTAAATTATGCATTATTTTAAGGTTTTTTCAACTAGGAAATAACAGCAATTTCTTAAACTTATTCATTCAGTTAATTCGTAACTTCTTTAGATACTGTCATCATAAGATAACCAAACAAGATATATAACATGTGGGTAAACTTGGGCGGCGAAAAGGACAAATAGTGACAGTGGTTATAGTGAAATAGTTATAGTTGGGGGGGAGGGCGGCAAATTTTCTAATAGCCCTTAGGCGGCAACTGCTTAAATCCGCCACTGATAACTAAGGGAGATATAAAAACTTTACTTATTCTCCATATGAATAACATGGCGGCCAATTATGCAGGTTTGCTGCTACGGATCAACAAAAACTATTTTTGTGCAAATATCAATATACCACAACTAGTTGAAGCCACATAAGTTTTATCAATATACATTCATAAATAATCAAGATATCAAATTGTATTTATCCTCCTTAAGGATAACCTAGAACAACGTTCTGTGTTTAGCACTTTCAATATCTCTGCAACGGTTGGCCGTAGAACAACAATTAAAACACGAAAATGATTGTTTTGTAGTGCTAAACTGATTGTTAAAAATAAATGTGAAGCTTTTAGTAAAATTATCTGAAGAAAATCCAAAAACATTTTTGCCATAAGATTAACATGGGGAATTTTATAGATGCGTTTTTTGAATTTTCTCTACAACCACTTAACCTAGGTTAATGATTCAAAATACCATATTATTTGTTTCTGAAGCTCTATAAAATGGATATAACTAAAGTTGAGTATTTTTAAAATTTTAGGGGAAAAAGAAGATTTTTGGAAAATTTAAAATCCCCTTCCCCTAGTACGATCGATCTGGTTTTCGAACTTAATTACTGTTCACATTTGTGCCAAATTTCATAAAAATCGGGCATTTCTTTCAAAAGTTATCGCGGTACACACACACATATACATACATATACATATATATGTATATATATAAATTTGAACTAATAGTTTTTTGGCATCTGCGGACCTCAAAACAAAAAGTTATCATAGTCTCGGGCTTTAGTCTTACCATGCCACCTACGGTAATAGCTTCTTCCCTATAGGGGAAATTCGCTAAAACAAATTTGAGTGGGACAAAATGTGTTAAACGAATTAAAAGAAATACAACTCTTAATAGCTTACGACATTCAGAGTTAACATGGGAAAATCCAATTGGATTCTATGAGGATTCCTAGGATGTTTACAACAGACAATACAATATTTGGGCTCCTTTATTGGATTGAAAATTATAGTTTGCGTCTTTTGCTCGTTCAAAAAGAACCCATTAGCACCAAACCACGAGTTAGCTGCTTCATTTAGTGTTACTGTTCTTAGGAGTTTATGTTCATATATGGCCCCGGCTCACCCGGAAATAATACCTGTGGTGTGTACTGCAATCGGTGTTTAACCCGTGGAACTACTACGAATCATGATAATTTGTTTTCAATTTTCACCAGCTCAAACCAAAGTGAATGTCTATAAGAATGCCAATTATTCCACTAAGATGTGACGATGATGATGATGATGCCACTGGATTGGAACTGTGACTCCCCGTGGAGCGGAGCCCTATGGGAATTTCTTAAAATTCTTTCTTAGTGGTTACCTACGCTATGTAAAGAGTATACGTGCCAGATTTTGTGGTTGTAGGTGTAGAGGTTTGGCCTGGGGGATGATCGGGTTTTCGTATTTAAAATGTTCTTGACTTTTGCTGTTCGGCGATTTTAGGCCTCTAAAACTTAATCAAAAGCTCTTACCCTCAAGATGTGCTTTTGGGGGTTTGAAAAACGCCACCTTCAGTGATCCGCCTCATGGGCTTTTAGAGTTTCAATATTAATCTTATAGAGTTATACTTTATTTAGTCAAACAGCTAATTATAGAGTAACAGTTCAACACATTTGACCCTTGCCTGCAAGATTCTCGTGTGGAAAACGGGGGACCTGCTAGGAATAATTACATCTCTTTATATTATTAGGCAAGCACAAAACTGTCCCTCCTTTTTTCTCAGCTTGTGTGCATCGTAGGAGAAATTCACGCATACCATTAAAAAGCTATTGCCCTGTAGATGAGCGGAATCCCAGTATAATTTGTATCGGCCTTCAGGGCTACGCCCCACAAGCTTTCAAAGTTTCAGTGTCAATCTTATGGAAGAACAGTAATTGATTGAATTGTATATTTCTCAGCTGATGTAATAAAAAATTTAGCACAACAGCAAGAACATACGTTTCAGGATAAATGCAAAATAAAAAATACTACTGACTACTGGAATGGTAACACCTTTCTGTGATCCGTTTTTTTAAACAAACAAACTGGGGAGTGAGGAAAGGAAATGAAAATGGAGAGAAATGGGGAGAGGGAGAAAGGTTATTCGTGGAGATCAGTATAATGACATTGGTTCAAATTTCCAGTATAATAACATTGGTTCAAATTTTAATTTGTTTAACTACTCGCGCATGACGTGGCAAAACATTCTTACAAAGAACAATTATTCGTGTGTACCGCTTTGGGTTCACGTAAAATTGTTTTTGGTCGAACTTCGACCTCTGGTCGATCTCTAGTTAATTATAATTTAACACGTAAGTGCTTCTCAGAAAACGTCATCTATATTTATATGGGTAACAACTTGTTTGCGGCATTTATATAGAAATATGTTTAATGTACACGAACTATGTAAAAGAAAATTAGTTTGTTAATGTGATTTGTATATCAATTAGATAATATTAGAAACGACAGTCCACATATTTTTACTAAATTAAGTTTTCATGCCCCAGAAGTGATTAAAGTTCACAATTTGTTGTGATTCCTCACTGTAATATCGTAAGCCACTATAACTTTCCTTTCATAAAAATGCTCCGAAATTATAAACATAAAAGATATTTATTTTGATTTATGTGCAGACATAAGACTGATATAGTTAATTTACCAATATATGCTAGTGACAGTTTAAATAGCAATTTAATGTTTTTAACATATATATATATATATATATATATATATATATAACAAATGTCCAATTATGTACTAGTTATTGTGTAGTGACAAGTTATTGTTTTATTTTTATATGCATAGCAATTGATAGTGTGTACTTTGTGCAATTATATTGTTGTGCTTTCTACTAATTATTTGTATGATACTGTAGTTGTTATTATTTTAGGGTTAGTCCTGTAGCTGTCCAACATACCTTGCTTTCTTTTCTACCACTGCAATTGCATGCATTTATTAAATAAATAAATCTAATTCTGTTTTTATTTATGTGTAGTATAATATAAACAATAGTAATTAACATTAGGCTTAGTTATTCTTTACTGTATAATATCTATTTTACATTTTGAATCTATTTCTCATCAATAATATAAATATAATTTATTTTAAATGACGCAATTGGACCAGTATTCAACCGGTTACCGATGAAACTATAATTCATCAAGGGAGCACGTTATGTCTTAGAGGAGCATTTTAATAAAATTGCATGGTAAATTACCTACTCTATCACTAAAATATCCATTCAGACTAGAACCTTGTCAGTAAAACAACAAACTTAACACCATAAACTAAGTTGGGCTTTATAAAATTAATAAATTTTTGATTTTATTATAGGATAGGATGTTCTACATACTGGGAGAAAATTACCAGTGGAGAGTATTTGTCATGTTATAATACCTTTATATGAGTAACCGCTAATCTTATGCACTTCGCGATTCCATTATTTTGTATTTCCAGTTTTATTTGATAAAATGTCCATATAGCATAGTTTTCAAATACGTTTTAAAATTATACTACGGCTTAAAAATGTGTTTATAGGCAAAACCAGTAGAACTTGCTACATATCCAGCTTTCCGCTTAGCCATCGAAACACATCGACTGACTGTCAGTTTGACTAGTTTACCAGGTCAGCTACAAGAAACCCTCTTGCCGGAACCCCATTTCCCCTTCATAACATTATATACATTCTGAAAATATGTTGATCTCTCTTTGATATTCATCGTTGTCAAGTAGGACTAATGAGTTAACTGTGTTTGGTGAGAATACTCCTGCAACTGGATCGAATAAAGAGAATAGGTTAATCAGCAATATACCTGGTAATTTTACATAGCTTTGCGTCCTGGTGACATATGAAACCACTGAGAGAATACCAGGGACAGCTTAGGTCTGATGAGTGCTTAGGCTTAGGCTATGAGTGTTATTATTTTACTCGGTGTATACATGTTATATGAGTGGCCTTTGAACGGGTTTCGGTGTTAGCTGCATTATACACGGGTGAGTCTCGCTTGAATAAAATATATAATTAAATTACTAGAAGAGAAAACTTGTATACTATGGTAGGATTAATCTAATCTAATATATTTTACAGCAGATACGGCTATGATACAGCCGATGTGTATACGATGTGCCACTGACTGAGGTATAGGAATTCTAGCCCACTTTTGGAAAAGCTAGAAACTTGACATTTTGCATACACGTAGGTTGTATCTTATAGCCCCCAGGTAAATTTACAAAAGTAAAATATGTAATTTGAACCTTATAAACAAATTCCAAAAGACGGGCATTTTAATTTATTTCAAATATCGCGTCTTTTTATTTGGGCTCTAGCGGCCGAACGGATTGTCCTATAAAAAAACGGAGACCACGTTTGACGATTTTTGGACGATCTACAACTTTTGAACTATCACATTTTGCTCTATGTCGACCCTTTGAGTACTAAATTGTTTCAAATGTTGGCAGTTTTCAACAAAAATTTTGTGATTTTTAATCTGATGCGCTTCACTTCACTTCACTTCTTTTACAAGAAGCAAGAGTCATTTTAGCATCTTAAGTTATTTCAAAAGTTTGAATCTGTGAGTATATCTGAATAAGTTAAGTGCCTGGAGATAGCCCCAGGGTATATGTTACGCTCCAGACAAGACTCTGACTTGAAATGTGCACTTCTCTAACACTCTACGCATAGCGAGATGGCCAATGATGACTACTCGACGCTCTGTGGGTGTCTCATGAGGTTTAAGTCACATATCAGTCACTGGCTGCAAGTGGCTGTTGTAAGGCCCCAAATAAAATATTTGGCTCCCTTTGTTAGTAGCCTAAAGCCCAAGACAATACAGTGGCAAAGGAACTTTCAAGTCTGCAAAGACTTGCACACCTCTGAACTAAGTTCGTTTTTCCATGTACACACTCAGCATCAGTCTTAGAGGTACTGTTGGGATTGTCGCCTCTCAGACGTCTTCATTTGACACACCACACCAAATAACCAACACAAATAAAATTCACAGACAACTGGAGAACTGGAAGCCTTCATGGTCTTAGGCATTCTGTCATTACAGAACAATTTATGAAACACTTAGTTGTATTCATAAGGTTAGAAATCATGTCAACTGAGTATCTTTCACACACTAATACTCAGTTATTCTGGGAACAAGAGCAGACTAGTGTGAAAAAATGATCCTGAACGGTCCAAGAGAATGGTGTGGTACTCAGACGGCTCAAAGATTGGAACCAACACAGGTTTGGAGTGTACAAGAAGTGACCAAGGACCTGTACTGTTGGAAGCCTTGGGATTCAATGTACGGATATTTTCGCCACCCTTAACTGTTCAGATAGGTCTAAAGAGGAAGAGAGTATTATCATTTACGAGATGCTATAGAACTTACCAAAACGCCAGGTACCTCTAAACTAGTGTAATATTGCTATATTCCTTTAAGCTTTTAGCAAACAGTCATGTGATGCTGAAGTGGGTCCCTGGTCATCAGGACATTGAGGGGATGAGAAGGGGGATAAACGGATCAACTGGCCAAAGAAGAGGCTGTAAGACCCTTTTATCAGTCTGCAGGATCCGGGCAACGGTTAGAGATGCACCCAAGAATTGTGCAAGAGAAGAGCACTAAAACAAAGGAAACTTATCACTGAACAGAAGTACAGCAAGCGTCTGAACAAAGATTCCAGCCAAGTCGTAAAAATATCTCATTTCCTTCTGGAGAAGAAAGAAGTAAGGCTATACACTCATAAGTAACACTCATAACTGCTTATAACGGCCATTTCAGGAAGCATTATAGACAGCCTAGCTCCTAGGCCGAGGAGCGTGCCTACACCTATCAGCAATAGCAATGGTATGAAAGCTGGGCGCAGGAGACCTAGGTTGTTGGTCTACGAGATTCATTCCAAATGTCCATGGGTGAAACGGCGGCACGGTGAGGTGGGCTTCTACCTCACACAATTCTTGTCGGGTCACGGCATATTTAGGTTGTATCTGTACGCAATGTGCAAGACCGGTTCACCAGACTGCATATATTGGCCTGACATTTCTGATGACATAGATCATGCTTTTTCCTGCTGCCCACGTTGGGAAAGACCAAAAACAGCCTGTTGTGCTATCGATGGGACCTGCTGGATACAAATCAATCACAGAGGCTTAAAAATATAAAACAAAATAAAATATTTTCATGACTCTAGAAGCCTATAATATTCTGTCGACTAATATATTAATAAATTACAGTTAAATTAAATAAATTAATACTATATCATTTGTTTTTATTGTTACAGGTATACTTTTGTTTGTCGATTGGAATTATTAACAAAACTGAGTAACTGAGTGATCTTTAGTTATTTATTTAAGTACTTTATAAATAAGCGGGCAATATCTATCTATAATATTATAAAGAAGAGATGGTTTCTGTCTGTCTGTCTGTCTGATGTTACGGGTGAACGCAAAAACTACTGAACAGACTGGGCTGAGACTTTACACATAGGTAGATCTTGAACCCATGCAACACATAGGCCTATTCACTTCCTCGGGCTACGCCCCGTAAACGTCCTAAGTTTCAATGTTTACATTTCAGAATAAAGTAAACATTCAGAAACTGTAATGCGAACAGATGTGGATAATTACATTTGACAGCTTCAAGGGCAGAAGCAAGAACAGCTGTTTCAAGCTAACTAAAGTGCAAATTGCATTGACTAAAGAACTGGTAAAGAACCCGTGCGAAGAGTGGGTACGTCAGCTAGTGTACCTATAAATGCAAAGCCCTCACTCACTCATCTCTAATTCTCCAACTTCCCGACATGCTAGAGTGGTGAAATTTTGGACACTGATTCTTTAGGTATAATAATAGCAAAATTAAAGTTTTTCATGCCGATTCAACTATAGGGATTTGCCCCACGGAGCTTCAAAGTTACCATTTTATATTCCTTATAGACATTCACTTTGGTTTTAGCTGATGAAAATTCAAACCGCTGATCTTGATTCGTATTAATTTAACAGTAAGTAGCGCATACAACTATCATGCAGTTTACACGAGGGAAGCCGCAACGGGTCTATTATGTATAATTCTATAAGCGAAATTGTTAAGTCATAATTGTGGGAGTACGGATGATGGGAGAGGGCTCAAATTAAAGGTCTTGATCCGAGGCACTCGGTAAAAGTAGTAGTATTTAGCTTATAAAAATTTACCACTAAACAAGCAATAAGTAAAACATCCTCCATAAGAAACGCATGGAGATTTAGAAACGTCTGCTTTGTTTACATTAAAACGTGTGATTAAGTGTACTTGTTTTACAAACTGTCATGTGTTCCAAATTATATTGTTTTACTTTCCTCAACATGTAAAGAGTAAACAAATCAAATGAGTCAGATATTATTGTGGAAGATTAGAGGCTATGGCCCCTTCAAGCCACCAGTTTCAGCTATTTTTCTAGCTGAGCTGCACACGAACAATTTTATGTGATTCTTTGAAAATGGTTGATTCTGATTCTGATTCAAACTTTGTCAGACGGAAAGAAGAAAGCCCTGAGGAATAACGCCTAAAGTATGCCTGGTCTGACTCCACATCAATAACAGTTTCCAGGTTAGAGTTTGAGAGAGTAGAGGATGGTTTTTAGCTTGTTTACTATGTCCCACACTACATTGGCCACCTGTGTACATAACACATGTATCCACCTTTCCCTAATAAAACCCACATGTTTTAAAAATAAATATATTTAAATGTTTAAATACATATACATTACATTGTACCCCCGTCACGTCGGAGAAAACCTGCGTACTAAAAGAATTTCAAATGGTAACTCATTACCACATGAAACCACTGACAAAATGGCACAAAACAAAATAAAATACCTTATTAGTCCAGTATAAATAAGATTATACCTGGAACAAATTGCAACAGAAGGTTCCTTGATTGATTCTTATAGAAAAATCTATATCTATAAAAGAGGAAGTATGTATATATATATATATATATATATATATATATATATATATATATATATATATATATATATATATCTAGCCTATGGACTCCAAAACCGCTCGACAGATTGTAATGAAACTTTCAGGCATTATTAAGCATTATTCAAGGATGGTTTGTGTGAAGTTTGGTGCAAATCTGTCCAAAGGGCTCCGACCCAGAGGGCATACAAGGGAGCAGTGTCAGGTTTTAGAAATTTAGTGTTTACAAAATTAACAGCAGTAATTAAAAAAATTAAAAGTTTCTTTAAACTGTCATTTGTTTAAATGTAAACAACACAATGTAAACAAAGAAATGTAAACACTGGCTGGTTTATTATCTTTTGAATTGTGTTACTTGAATGAATTGTGTTTCTTGAATTTATATTAACTTTTTTATTTAAACTTTTGGGCGCAGCAACGCGCGCCGGGTAACTGCTAGTATTTGATAAAAACGATGCCGTAAAGTCTACGAAAATATGACGTGGCATAAGGCCGCCATCTTGAAAATAGTTGACCTTGTTGGATTTGTGTAAGTTTTTATTAAATATGTCACTGTGTATGAATTATTAGACTTAAAAACACGACTCTTATTTTAAAATGTTCCTAATACTCCTGGCTATAATTTAAATACATATGTAATTAGTTTTTAATAAGCTTATGGTAAAAATATTTAACTTAAAATCAATTTTTCCCACTTTATGTTTCGTATTTATACAATCATACAAATTGTTGATGGTGACGTTTTGATCTGACGAGAACGTGTTCTATATCTCAATGTAGAGCAGTAAATTTGCTGCAGATTAAGTCCATTTCCACGATTCTATCGTGAAATTAACATGTAACGTGTGCGCGTTTAATGCTTAACTTCAGGACTATGCTTAGCTTAAATATTTTTCTATAAGCTTATTAAAAACTAATTAAATATGTATTTAAATTATAGCCAAAAGTATTAGGAACATTTTAAAATAAGATTCGTTTTTCTAGGTCTAATAACTCATTCACAGTAACTCATTCATTGCAGGGATTTTCATGGCCGACTATTTTTCAAAATGGCGCCCTTATGCCATGTCGGATTTTGGTAGACCTTGCGGCATCGTTTTTATCACATATTTTTATATAAGAATCAATCGAGAAACTTTCTGTTGCAATTTATTCCAGGTTAGGCTGTTTTTGGGATAATTATACTGGACTATATCTCGCTTATTTATGTATACAATTTGAAAAAATATACATAAATAAGCGAGATAAAATTTGATTTATTTATATTAGAAAAACATTAAGGCTGAGTGCGCAGGACTGCTGAAAACAGGGATCACAAAAATCTGGGGTGTATGCAAATATCAATGAATCATAACCAGGTGAACAATACCAACCAGGTAAAAATATTATTGATGGTGACGTTTTGATCTGACGAGAACGTGTTCTATATCTCAATGCAGAGCAGTAAATTTGCTGCAGATTAAGTCTATTTCCATGTTTTTATCGTGAAATTAACATGTAACTTCATACCAAGTTTTTAGCGAATTTCCCCTATAGGGAAGAAGCTATTACCGTAGGTCTCATGGTAAGATTTAAGACCGAGACCATGACAAATTTTGTTAGGTCCCCAGATGACTATTCGTTCAAATTTATATATATTTATATATATACATATATATATATATATATATATATATATATATATATATATATATATGTGTCCGTGAATGCGATAACTTGAGTAAAAAACGTCCGATTTCGATGAAATTTGGCTCAAATGTGTAAAGTGACATTTATGACTTTAAGTTCGAAAACCAGAAAAATCGGGCCATGGGAAGGGGGCTTTATGGGGGTTTTAAATTTTCCAAAAATCAGTTTTTTGCATTTTTTACCCTAACAATTTTAAAACACTTAATTTTGGTTTAAACCATGTTATAGAGCTTAAAAAAACAAATAATATGGTATTTTGAATTATTAAGCTAGGTTAAGTGGTTGCGGAGAAAATCCAAAAAAAACTGCTCATAAAATCTCCTATGTTAATCTTATGGGAAAAAGGTTTTTGGCTTTTCCTAAGTTAACTTTAATGTAAACTTCACATTTGCTTTTACCAATCAACTCAGCTCCACAAAACAATCATTTTGGTGTTTAAATTGTGATTCTACGTCCAACCGTTGCAGAGATATTCAAAGTGCTAAACACAGTACGTTGTCCAATGTTATCCTTATGGAGAATAAATAAAATTTGATATCTCCATTATTAATCAATGTATATTGATGAAACTTGGCACGTGGGGTCACGTAGTACTGGTATATTGATATTTGCACAAAAAATTGATTTTTTGTTTATTATCACCGTAGCAGCGAACCTGCGTACTCAGCCCCCATGTTATTCTTACATGGAGAAAAAGTAAAATGTAATGACTCCCTTAATTATGAACATAAATTAATAAAACTTGGTATGTGGCTTCACCTTGTTGAGTTATATTGATATTTGCATAAAACCCCATTTTTTAGTTCCTTGTTGCAGCAAGCCTGCTTACTCATCTCCCATGTTATTCTTATGGAGAATAATTAAAATGTTATATAGTGCTTACTTATGATTGAATATTGATTAAACTTGGTATGTGGCTTCACCTAGTTAAATTATATTTATATTTGCATAAAAACCAATTGTTTGTGTTCCTTGTTTCAGCAAACCTATGTACTCATCACCAATGCTATTCTTATGGAGAATAATTAAAATTGTATATATCGCTTATATGATATATGAATATATTTTTATGAAACTTGGTATGCGGCTTTATATGGTATTAAGACATATATTATGCATTGGAAATTCGCTGAGTACGCAGGTTTGCTGCGACGGGGTATTATGAACACATTTTAATAAACAAGCGAGATTGGTCTTATTCTCCATCAGAATAACAGTTTGTTGCCATGTGTTCGGCATAAACTGAGCTTTATATTTAAACTAGCTGTTGCCACAGGTTTCGGCCCGCAAATAATTTATAAAAACTATGACAGTTTTGTTTGTTGCATTCCGTGGTTAGCCCGTGGAACTACTGCGAATCAAGATCAGCGGTTTGTTTTCATTAACTCAAACAAAAATGAATGTCCATAAGATATACATGGGAAATTTGACGGGATCTCTGGTGGAGCCCTAAGGTCAGATCAGGATGAAAACCATTTAGTTTTCCTATTCTAAAGAATCAGTGTACAAAATTTCAGCCCTCTACCTACATGGGAAGGTGGAGTATTAGTGATGAGTGAGTCAGTCAGTCAGTGAGTCAGTCAACCAGGGCTTTGCCTTTTATAGATAGATAAGACCCAAACCATACGGAGCCAAGTTTCATCAACATTACAAGCGAGAAATATAATTTTACTTATTCTCTATAAGATTAGCATTGGACGAGAACTATGTCTATGTTTAGCACTTTAAATATCTGAGTAACCTAAACCTCCTCTTTGGGTCCGTAAATTTGTCTGGTTTTTTAACTTAAAATCATAAATTTTGCTTTACATGTTTGTACTAAATTTAATCAAGATGTCAATTTTTTACGAATGTTAACGCACCGTAAGCTAGGGCACATATTATATATTTATATATAAACAGTTTTGAACGAATGGTGTTTTTGGCATCTAGGGACCTCAAAAGGAGAAGTTTCCATTGTCCCGGGCCTAGCTCTTACCTTGCCGACTACGGTAATAGCTTCTTCCTTTTAGGGAAAATTAACGTAATAATATTTTTCGTCAAATAAAACCCATACACAACAAGACTGTGGGACTGCGGTAACGATCAGATTAATTTATCTGTAAACATTCTGAAGTTTAAGTAAAATTATGCCTACAGTAAATTTTTAAAGTTACCAGTGTAAAAAAATACTCTGAAGTATATAAAGTATGTTAACGTAATACAGGATATTATACGTTTAGGAGATCAAAAGGATAGTTCATTTATGACTGAAATAAATCTTGATAGAAGTTAACGTAAATATTTTACTTCTGATCTTATCTTAGCCCTATTTTGCAAAGGGAAAAAAGTTTTATTGTTTTCTCTGCATCTTATATTTCAAAAGAATTGCTCGGAAACCGACTCTTTTAGTGTTATGTTGCTGGTTCCACCTCTCGTTTCCGCAAACGACTTTCGTGCATGTGGTCACAAATTTGGTTTATATCCATGCAAACATCATACCAATAAGTCACTTTGAAATCGTGGTTATTTTAAGTTTTAAGATACTGCTATCATATCCAAACAAGTTCCATTTGTAAAAATATGTCTATTTATATTTACATTCCAATTTTTGTACCTGTATTTACAAAAATAGTAATTTTAATAAACAAGTATTTAATATAGCAACATAGCAATTTAATATTTAATATAGTATATTTAAATATAGATCATTTATAATATATAAAATTTAAAGAGTTTGCACGCAGCACACTGACATGAGGGGGCGAATTTCCGCATTAAAACTGTGAAAAATTAAATTATGTTTTTAAACCAGTTTTTCCCCAGCCAACTTTTGGGAAATCTGAAAAATTATTATTGTTTCGGCTGAGATGATGCCCCTGCTTCTATTTATCTGCAATGTTGGGATGAGAGTGGTGTGCGTTATAAGATAATAAGGTAATGTGCATTAATAGGTTATCCCCCCAGCTTTACTTCAAGACATGAAAACAGCCTAGGGGCAATGTAAAACCCATAAGACAATCCAGTTTGTTTGATAAATTTAGATTTTCTTAAATAACTCGATAAAAATGTGTGCTAAAATGATGAGGGAGGGCTTACAATTTTATATTTTTACGCTTTTTATATGCATTAATTTTAAATCGGGACTCTTTGACCCTTTTGGGCTCAAAAGCTCAAAATTTGAATATTTAAACACATAAAGGGGTATTCCTATTGTTTTGCCCAACGAACTTGTCCAACTGATTATAGAAAGGAATGTCTCCACCAAATGACTAAAAACTGATTAAAACTGCTTTCGCTAGAATTCAAACATACACTGGTTGGTAAAAATTTCAAATTTTCAAATTACAACACTGTTTGTCAAATTTACAGTTGTGAAATTACTCCAGGAGAAAATATCATAAATATTGCAAAATACTTTTACCACGACACCTACGTTCTAAACGAATTCATATTTGTAATTAATTATTAAAATTAAATTAATAATACAATTAATTAATTTAATTTGGGAGGCCTTCTTAGACTTCCCAACCCCAAGAAAATAGTAAAACTTCAAAATAGCAGTATAACTTCTAGATAAATGAAATAATCACTTAATGAAACACACAATACTGCCTAGCATAATGTAAAATGAAGTGTTCTTACCATGCAATACTATATTGTAAGTCTATATTACTACGAGCACATTATACCATCGAAATAAGATCCCTTCGGACATTTTATCTTGGAACAAATATTTAAAGAAACCAAATAAATATATGTAATAATTTTCGATTTTTTAAATTTGAGGCTAACAAAAAAACAATCCCTCTCTCTTGGAAGCACTTTTTCAGGTACGTGAGCTCATGAAAGTGTTAATTTTCAAGCGAATTCAATGAAAATTATGAATTTTGAACAGTTATTTTGCTATAACGGTAGGTATAAGGAAATATGGGGGAATGTTGTTTTTGACACCTAGTAGAAACACTACAATTATGATAAAGCAAAGTCTTGGTTTATCATACTTCCATAACAAATCAAACAATTACGTGCCACCAATAGATTCTACTGTATATATTATAGAAAAGTTCGATAATATGAATTTTGTGGATCTTTCAATACTCTTAGATGTCAATTTTCTACAATATTTAACACACTCACCCCTTCGGACCTTGTTACGTATCCCTTCTCATCCCTTTCTGCTACTGCAGTTTAACAATTATAATAAAACCAAACCTAATATGATGATAAAATATTTAATCACAGCATAACATATTTTCGCTTTGTAAAAATGTACTTTATACTTTGTACTTTATGTATTTATGTACTTAATGTAGTTTTTCTGTGACATCATTCGGGGGGTTTTGTACCCCAAAAATGGGTTTTTTGACTTTTTTACATATAATTTTTGAAATAGTCAAATTTTAGTTTTTACCATTGGATTCAGCTTAAAAAAACACACAATTTGGTATTTTGATCATTTCTCTACGTCAATTGGTTACCGAGATATTGAAAGTGCTAAACACAGTACGTTGTCTAATGTTATTCTTATGGAGGAAAAGAAAAATTTTACATCTCGCTTATTTATGAACGTATACTGACGAAACTTGGTATACGGCTTCATCTGGTTGTGGACCACTGATATTTGCTCAAAAAAACCATTTTTTGCCAAAGGCTCCCGTAGCAGCAAACCTGCGTACTCAGCCCCATGTTATTCTTATGGAGAATAAATAACGTGTTATCTCCCTTAATTATGAAAATAAATTAATGAAATTTGGTATGAGGCTTTACCTAAATGAGTTGTATTGATATTTGTATAAAACCCCATTTTTTGTTTTCCTTCCTTCAGCAAACCTGCATACTCAGCCGCCATGTTATTCTTATGGAGAATAATTAAAATGTCATAAATCGTTTATTTATGAATGTATATTGATGAAAATTGGTATGTGGCTTTATGTGGTATTAAGATACGTATATATTCATTGGAAATTCGCTGAGTATGCAGGTTTGCTGCTACGGGGGTATTCACTTTATCCCCCTATACTTAGCATAATAGAGAAATAATTTACTTATTTGACTTAGAGATGCATATATTTGTTTTAGTGCTCCCTGAACAAAAACACCCCCGTCGCAGCAAACCTGCTTACTCAGCGAATTTCTATTGAATATTTATGTCTTAGTTACACATTAAGCCATTTACCAGGAGTCATAAGAAATATATTCATAAATAAGCGATATTTAAAATACTAATTATTCTCCATAAGAATAACATTGGAGATAGGTACGCAGGTTTGCTGCAACAAGACACAAAATAATGGGTTTTCATGCAAATATCAATAGAACTCATCTAAGTGAAGTCACATACCAAGATGCATCAATATATATATTCATAAATAAGCGATGTATAGCATTTTTATTATTTTCCATAAGAAAAAACTGGGGACCGAGTACCTAGGTTTTCTGCTTAGGGAACCATAGGTTAGAAATTTTGTGTGTGTAAACAACAACAAACCACAACCAGACGAAACCATATACCAAGTTTCGTCAGTTTATCTTCATAAATAAGTGAGATATAAAATTTTACTTATTCTCCATAAGAATAACATTAGACAACGTACTGTGTTTAGCACTTTCAATATCTCAGTTTTGCAACTGGCGTAGAGCAATGATCAAAATACCAAATTGTTTTAAGCTAAATTCAATGGTAAGATTAAAATTGGATTTACATAAAAACTACATGTGAAAACCCGAAAAACCCCATTTTTGGGGTACAAAACCCCCCAAAACCCCCCTTTAGATGGTGCGATTTGTCTGGTTTTCGAACTCGTTAAAATAAATGGTACTTTACACATTTGTAAAGATCCATTTAAATCGGACCTTTTTTACGAGAGTTATCGTTCTTACGGACACACACACATATATATATATATATATATATATATATATATATATATAAATAAATAAATACATATATATATATATATATATATACATACATCCATAACAATTTGAACGAATGGTGTTTTTGGCATCTGGGGACCTCAAAACGAAAAGTTATCATGGTCTCGGGCTTAGGTCTTACCATGAAACCTACGGTAATAGCTTCTTCCCTATGGGGAAACTCGCTAAAAGTGGCTTTTGAGACCTAGAGACCACACCGATGGGACAGTTTTGTTCGTAATTTGAATAAATATTCTAATTCACGGTATTTCTAGACTTTTTTGTAATATTTTAGAATTTTTGATTTTGAAGTGTAATTATCCCCCAAAACCGCAAAAAAATTTAAAATATCTTAAAAACAATTCTAAAAATGTTATTTAATTGCTTTACCCCTCTGACACAATGACCCCACCCGCAATTCCTTAAACATTTGAGCTAATAAATTATAGGGCTTAAACGGTTCTAAAATTAAGTTGTTTGGATTTTTCATATGAAACAATAAGCTTTAAATAGTATTTACTTATCACAATTAACCAAATCTCAAACAACTTAATAAACTAGTACTTAAAATTATTATCCTGCGACTAATTATAGAGGAGAAAATTGAATTTTGTATTTATGTTAACAAAATCCTTAACTATATATACGCATTTCTCAATTAGAAGGTGATTTTTTGAAGCTTTTTCTGTCATTAACTTTACTCTTAATAGTGTCAGGTAGATCATTGCTAAGTTCCATCCCGTTATATAGAGTATGGTTTTTTTATGGTCGTTTTGTGGCAAGGGATGTTCGCATATTTTTTCTCTTAAGATTGTACAAGGATTGAGATGGCTGTGATGGTCATGGAACATTTTATAAAAATAAAAGCAACAAAATGTTAAGAAATATTAGAAGGTTTTATGTACTTCCCACATCACTTCATATCATACATTTTGTAAATATAAAATAAATGATTTATTAAAATTAAGCTAAAAGGGAGAAAGTATTTGCCCATTTTCTCATAGTACTTATTTATTATTCCAGGTCCTACTCTTGGGCAACACTCACCTAGCGATCCTGCAGCGACTTGTGTTCACTTTTTAGGTGGATTTCCAACAAAAGTTGTTTACACAACCAAATGCACACGCACACGGTCGAAACACACATAACATAGTCTCTCACACCCCCACAACCAAATACACACGCACGCACAGTCGAAACACACATAACATAGTCTCTCACACCCCCACAACCAAATACACACGCACACACGGTCGAAACACACATAATATAGTCTCTCACACCCCCACAACCAAATACACACGCACACACGGTCGAAACACACATAATATAGTCTCTCACACCCCCACAACCAAATACACATGCACACACGGTCGAAACACACATAACATAGTCTCTCACACTCCCTATATTATTAGTGAATTTCCTTTGGAAAGTGAACTATTAGCATGACCTGCACGGTGAAACTTAAGCCCGGGACCAACATAGAAGTTCCTAACGTGACCCCCTGAACACGTTTTGGGGGGTCGTTCAAAATTTTATATATATTATATATATTTTATATATATATTTATATATTTTATATATATATATATGTATGCACTCTAGCGGTCGCATTTTTTGTCCGATTTACTTCAAATTTGGTAGGGACGTTCCTTTCTATAACTTGTTGGACAAGTTCGTTGGGAAAAACAATCGGAAAACTCTAAACTCATTTTTTGGGGATTAATCTTTCAAATTTTGAGTTTTTGGGCCCAAAAAGGGTCAGAAAAGCCCCAGATGTAAAATTAATGCATGTTAAAAGATGGGAATTAGAAAGGCGAAAGTTTTAAGCCCTCTCCCGTTATTCTAGCATAAATATTTACCGAGTTATTAAAGAAAATGTGTATCGGGTAAACACCGTACGTTGTCTTATGGGGGTTTTACACTAGAAAAGCCTGTTATTCCTTTGTTAGAGTACTTTTATTATCCCCAGCAACCTCACGCCTACTTTCAAGCCTGTCTGGACCTTCTCCTAACCTTATAATGCGTAAATTGTATTCCCAGCTTTGCAAGTAAATGAAACCAGGAGTATCAGAACAGCCAAAAAATCAGTGTTTTCAGATTTCAATAAAAATTGGACAAATGGATGTTTTTACACTGATTTTGAGTTTTACAAGTTTTTATGTGGAAATTCACTTCCCTCACGTCAGCGTGCTGCGTGCGAACTCGTTTATTATTGTTATTTTGTTGGTCTAAAGGTAACCACAAAAAATATCCATTTTTGACAGAATAGCAGCGAATTATGGCATAAAATTTTAAGTGGGTTTAAATTAGTTAGGACTGCGTAAAGTATTATAAAGTAGTATTATAAGTCCTACCAAACGTACTTTTTGAAATCAGAGTTACAACCCCATGGTGTCATGCAACATTTGGCCTTTTGAATATAATTAGTTTTTTAGTAATTTATAAATAATTCTCATTTAATGGAATTTTTCATGTCGAATAATCTGACCATGTTACGGTGAAAGAGGTTTTAACATGATATAGTCTATTATTAGTGTTTAATAATCGACTATAAAATATTATAATTTTTGCAATGCAATGCAATCAAACTGAGGCATACGATGTTGCTGTAGCAATTTACGAATATTTAATGGTTCCCCTTTGAGCAGTAAAACCACGAGTCCGTGCGCTTCGCCAACGCAATCTGAAAAGTTAACTTTTTATTGCTAAAATATTATTGTTACTTTTTTAACCTTTTATATGCACAAAATGGCATGTAACATGATATTGATTAATCAAAATAACACACATTCCGTCTACCTTTATTTATAATATGAGTGGTCAATGTTGTTTTGCACACTTCATAAAACATATTACCCGGGACAACCTTAAGACTGGTCTATATCAGTTTTGAGGCTGACATTGGGGGATATGGTAAGTCTTTTGCTGTCCATTATGACAAACTTCCCTCTAAACTTTGATCCCTCCATTTGCTGCAGCTGGGGACGGAAACTCCGGGTTTGGTCCCCACCTGCCAACCTGAGAATGAATGGTTCCTGGCTGTTGTACATGGATACCCTGTCAGTTGAGTTTACCAGTTAGAGGGCAGAGCGGGTTCGCCTGTTTGGGCCTGATCAGAGCTGTTACAGGAGCACGGGAGTTGGCCCTCTGAAAGGGCAATTTGGCTGCCTGTCCCATCTCACCCTTTCCTTTCCTGCTATATCCTATCCTTCCGGTACCCTGCGCAAAATTCCTGCTTGTGGAAGACGTGTCTAGCAGCTATCCCCAGCATAGCTCCTAATCCAGCAACAATAAATGGATGAAACATGTTACCAATATATAAATTTAATATATTCACGCACGCAGCACACTCACGTGAGGGGAGTGAATTTCCACATACAAAACTTTTAAGACTCAAAACCAGTGGTAAAACATAATTTTATTGAAATCTGGAAACACTGATTTTTTTGGCTGTTCTGATGTTCCTGGTTTCATTTACCTGCAATGCTATGAATACAATTTTGCACATGATAAGGTTAGGAGAAGGTCCATTCAGGCTTGAAATTATGCGCGAGGTTGCTGGGGATGATAGAAATTCACCAACGAATGAATAACATTCTTTTCTAATGTATAAACCCCATAAGACAACGTACTGTGTTTAGCCAATATACATTTTCTTTAATAACTCGGTATATATTTATGCTAGAATGACGAGAGAGGGCTTAAAACTTTCGCTTCACTAATTCCCATCTTAATACATGCATCCGGGGCTTTTCTGACCCTTTTTTGTGCCCAAAAACTCGAAATTTGAAAGAATAATCCCCGAAAAAGGGGTTTAGAGTTTTCCGATTGTTTTACCCAACGAACTTGTCCAACTGATTATAGAAAGGAATGTCCCTACCAAATTTGAAGTAAATCGGACAAAAAATGCGACCACGAAAGTGCATACACACACACACACACACACACACACACACACACACACACACACACACACACACACACACACACACACACACACACCCATATATATATATGTATATAATTTTGAACGACCCCCAAAAACGTGTTCAGGGGGTCACGTTAGGATCTTCTATGGTGGTCCTGGGCTTAAGTTTCAGCGTGCAGGTCATGCTAATAGTTCACTTTCCATAGGAAATTCACTATTAAACCTTGTGACAAAGCAGAGGATTTGATACCACTATGCCAGCTTGGCTTATAGAATCACTATGTGTCATTGTATACAGGCCACTTGTCATTATATTTCAAGTTTGCCACTTTTATAAAGTCGTATTAATAAAGTATTTATGTTATGTTACGTATAAAACTAATAGTAGCAAAGAAACACATATTGCAGTTTGGTAAATAGCAAATATAATTTATATTTACATATATATCAAAACAAGTCCTAACTAACAAGTAGAAGTAAAGAGGGCACACGAGGACCTAAATGTTGGAGGACGATGTCTGAGGACGTGTCACGTGACAGGATTAAATTATGGATTAAATTCTTGGGAATCTCAAAACCTCACATAAGCCACGTGTTTACTCTCCAAACGAGCGTTTTCAATAAAAGCTCTAAATTTGAAAAAAAATAAAAGCAAAAGCAATAATTCGTTTAAAATACAATTGTTTGGTATGATTCAATAAACAACAGCTGACTCACCAAGTCTGTCTGTCCAACGTCTGTCTGTGAACTATTATCTCAAGTAACGATAGCTTTATAATTTTTTGCATTGGTTAGAAGTCAATGTCATGGTTTTATTAAACCCAATACTCATATAGGTAAAAAGATCACATCACTATGCTTTCAACTACCAAGTTTCAACTACCTGGATTAAATCGGAAATTACCTTGTATCGTATGCAATTTGCACTTTTCTTGCGTTTTGTAAAAAAATAAAAATACTAAACACAAAAAACCATCCGCTCCTTATTTTTGTTCGGTGTTGTTCTAAGTTTATCTACTTTTATCTTGATTTTATAGTTTAAGTCGACATTTCCACTTTGCAACTCTTTTTCCAACCAATAGTTCGAGACATATGCGCCTTGTATATTTTCTAATGCAAACACAAATCGTACTTTATTTCTATGTTTAATTTTCTTAATGACAACGATAAGTAATTCTGTTCCTTCCTCTAGCTCTTCCAATCTTTTACAAGACGTAACTTTAAAATCCCCTAAAATTTCTTGCATTATTGCGTGGTTAACATGCTCAACTTCTTTCTCCTTGTATTGCAGAGAATCCTTGTCTTGCCACACATCCACCAAGAATTTTAGTTCTTCTATTTTTGGGAATGTGTGTCCGTTAAAACTAGCGGTTCCATTTGTCTTTAATATTGCAAAAGGCGAATCTGTTGGCAAATATATAATATCTATAGCAGCCCCTCTCTGGGTTTTATAAGAAACAGTTAGACATCCAGCATTTTTTAAGCACTCGCGTTTTTTGTTTAGTTCTATAAATACATTCTTCTTTGGACTTTTAACATAATAAACATGTGTCGACCCTTCCGAGACTGCCAGCACTCCTATATAATTAAATTGTTCTTTATCGTTAATTTTGTTTCCCACTAAGTCTTTTATGGAATACATTTTTCAACTACTTATAGGTTTTTTATATTATGATTCTAATAATTTGTTAGTGATCAACTGCAAAGTTTTGTTTTAAAATGCATTACAAAGCAATGGTAGTAAATATTTAAAGACTCATAAATAATAATCACCAATAAAAAAATTAGATCGTATCATATAGGTAAAAAAATCACCCCACTATGCTTTCAGCTATCCAGTTTCGGCTACCCCATTTAAAATAACTTTTACTATACAATGTATGATATTTTGATTTTGTTATGGGAGATGATATTGCATGGATTAAATAAAACCCTTGTTAATTGTTGAGATATCGATGTCTCTTGTGACGATCCCGTTTGACGATGCATGGTAAGTTTTGTGGAACACACGTTGATGACACATTTATCGCACGTTAGTATTGATCGTTAGACATCTTTAGCGAGAATATCATCCAGACGCACCTCACAAAGCACGTTAGTATTGATCGTTAGACATCTTTAGCGAGAATATCATCCAGTCGCACCTCACAAAGCACGTTAGTATTGATCGTTTAGACATGGTTAGCGAGAATGTCGTCCAGACGCACGTCACAAAGCACGTTAGTATTGATCGTTTAGACATGGTTAGCGAGAATGTCGTCCAGACGCACGTCACAAAGCACGTTAGTATTGATAGTTTAGACATGGTTAGCGAGAATGTCGTCCAGACGCACGTCACAAAGCACGTTAGTATTGATCGTTTAGACATCTTAGCGAGAATATCATCCAGACGCACGTCACGAAGCACGTTAGTATTGATCGTTTAGACATGGTTAGCGGGAATGTTGTCCAGACGCACGTCACAAAGCACGTTAGTATTGATCGTTTAGACATGGTTAGCGAGAATGTCGTCCAGACGCACGTCACAAAGCACGTTAGTATTGATCGTCTGGTTTAGTGTATATTATAAACTTAAATTATAAAATCAAGATAAAAGTAGATAAACTTAGAACAACACCGAACAAAAATAAGGAGCGGATGGTTTTTTGTGCTTAGTATTTTTATTTTTTTACAAAACGCAAGAAAAATGCAAAATACATACGATACAAGGTAATTTCCAATTTAATCCAGGTAGTTGAAACTTGGTAGTTGAAAGCATAGTGATGTGATCTTTTTACCTATATGAACTTCTTACTTAACTTGTACAAAGTATACAAGAAACGGTGGAAGACTGGTTCTGATATTTTTTTATTAAGACCATCCAACACCAAGATGTGGCATAGCCTAACAAATATCTATCTTAACTCTCGCCTTTTGTTGCATATATATGAATGTAAGAAGGTAGCGTAATCAGTGGTACAAATATAGTTTTTGGTTGTTGTCAAAAATGTCCATTAGACAATTAAGTGGAATAAGGACTTCCATATAATTTTAAATATTGAACGATGAAATACCCCCGTCGCAGCAATCCTGCGTGTTCAGCGAATCGCCAATGCATATATATATATATATATATATATATATATATATATGTATATGTATATGTTTTAATACCGCATAAAGCCGGTGACGAAGTTTATTTAGTATACATTTATAAATAAGCAACATATAACATTTCAATTATTCCCCAAAAGAATAACATGTGGGCTGAGTACGCAGGTTTGCTGCAAAAAGGAACACAAAATATGGATTAGTATACAAATATAAATATAACTCAATTAGGTAAAACAACATACCAAGTTTCAACAATGTACGATATATGTCCGATATATGTATGATAAAAAAGTAAGCGACATATGCCATTTGAATTACTCTCCATAAAAATAACATGGGAGCTGAGTACGCAGGTTTGCCGTATCGAGGAACAACTAAAAATGGGTTTTTATGCAATTCAATTCCAGTCGGTGAAGCTACACACCGAGTTTTATTAGTTCATGTTTCTTAATTAAGGGAGACATAATATATTACTCATTCTCCATAAGAATAACACGGGGACTGAGTACCCAGGTTTGCTGCAACAGGAACCATTCTTTTCAAAACAACACGGAAACTTTTTCAAAATTATAGGTAAAATCTTCAAGAACCCATTTTTGGGGTACAACCCCCCCCCCAATATACCCTTTCGGATAGGGCGATTTCTCATATATGTATATGTGTCTGTGAGCACGATAACTGTCGTAAAAATTGCCCAGATTTTAATTAAATTTGGTACGAACGTGTAAAGCAACATTTATGACAAAGTTCGAAAACCAGCCAGATCGCTCCATCCAAAGGGGTACTTTTGTTTTTTTTAGTTATTTAGAAATAATATTTAAGTAAACCAAATTTTATTTCACACCATTAAATTCAGATAAAAAAAAATAATTTGGTGTTTTGATCATTGCTCTTTTTTTGTGTTCTTTGTTGCAGCAAACCTGCGTACTCAGCCCCCATGTTATTCTTAAGGAGAAAAATAGTAATGATTAAAGTCATAAATGTTGCTTTACATGTTCATACCAAATTTCATCATAATCGGACCATTTTTACGAGAGTTATCGAGGGAAGAAGCTATTACCGTCGTCGGCATGGTAAGACCTAGGCCCGGGACCATGATAACTTTTCGTTTTGAGGTCCCCAGATGCCAAAAACACCATTCGTTCAAAACTGTATATATATATATATATATATATATATATATATATATATATAGGTATAATTGCGGGCCGATTTTTGATATTTGTATTGAAACTTACCTACTCGTGCTGATATTTGTTTAGATGTTGATATATCAACAAAACAGCCCTAGGTATCATCTTAACAGTTGCATACTCCCTTGGAAATCTACATAAACTACAGTGTTAGTGTTGATATATAACCAACAACTAATATGGCGGCTTTATTGATTAAATACGGTCCATCATATTAGAGATGGGAAATACCGTTACTTTGCAATAATATTCAGGAACGTTCCTTAGCTTTGTGGTAATACACTCGTTACACCCGTGATAACTTTATTTAGTTATTTCTCGCCGTAATAGTAAGCGCAGACAGACTAGTACTATTATTCCGTGATGATCGCTGTTAATAGGAAGACACCAAGACACTCATCTCAACTTCTCAGCTGGATAGTTATTTCACTCGCTCGTTCAAGCAGTTCAGAAGACGTTAAACAAATAATAGGGTATTTTCAGTAAGGTGACACTTCAGTAATAGTGTTATTTATCCTATTACGTTAAATAACGCCCATCTCTGCATCATATATTGCAATTCAAACACTGTAAGAACATAGAAGGACCGATTTTTAATTATTCATATTCATATATATGAATTGGTTTTTGTAATACTGTCAATTCTCCCAGAACATATCTCAAAAAAATCTGTGCTACTTTTATCTGCCTGTGCCTTAGTTAACTTGGAAGTTTTACCGCTTTGAGAAAGTGCGAAGTCTTTGTCATTAAAGACGGCTATTGTGTTGTCCAATGGCAGTGGCTACGTACACGTCCGACGTGAGCCGCTACTGTTCACGTCCGTTCCAAATTATGCACCGTACGTTACTTTTCCTGTGATTTTTAAAACAAATTGAGAGCCAGAAAACCTCCTAACCTAACCTAACGTAATCTAACCTATCCTAACCTAACGAAACATAACGTAACGTAACCTAACCCAACATAACCTAAGCGGTAGCGAAGTGAATTTGCCCTTATATTGGACGTGTACGCAGTCACTTCGTTGTCCAATGTCCAGTTGTGCTGTTGTGCAACCAAAACTGTGCAATATTATGGTAAGTAGCAAATAACACTTATTAAACGTTGTAACTAATTACAGTAACCTTAGAAATGTCTTTAAGATTATCGGCAGGAGGCTTGGGTCTCCTTTAGGTACCTAAATTATTGTAGTTTATCATTTGTTAATCTCACTTTCTCTGGAGGTTTGATTTAGTTAAGTGTTTTAGAGAAAACATAACCAAGAAAACAATAATAATAATAAATTTTGCTCCAGGTTTCTTCTATTGTATACTATGACCGTAGCCAAATAAGCTAGACTTTTAAGACTTTTGATAATGCATGTATAATGGCAATGGCAAATACGATTTTTGATTCTTTTAACTTACCACCTTTTGTTAATTCTTAGCCAAACAAAAGTTTGAAGTTCTTCTAGTTCAACATTGATACCTATTGATGTGTTAAGGTCTACAAACGACATACCGGTACTAGGTGTATATTTTTGAATATCTCATTTTACACAAGAGCAAGTAAGCTTGCCATTTAATAAATCAAGTAGATAGCAATATCCAAGTCTTAACCTTAACCTTAGCGGCAGAAGTAAATAAAACCTCTGAGAGCACATATTCATTTCAGTTTTCATTCCTTGCAGAAGCATTTCTGGATTTTAAAGTTCCTTCTGAACTTCCCGAAGGTTTAATTAATGTTTCCATTCTCATTCAGAGCCCTTGGGCCATAAAACAAAGTCGTTTCAAATGTTTAAAGATTTGGCTATCAAGGCATCTTTGCCGGCAAACAACTTTGGTTTATGACCCCGCAGCTAATTTATTTTGTTATACGGGTATTACAGTTGTATGCATTCCTAATTACATTTCCCTACCTTAGGAGACCGCTAAACATTTAATTAAGTTTTCTGCAATACTCTGAAAGTTATCATTCATTCAGTGTTCTCAATTATGTTTTATACGGTTTTGTAGGCTAAGTTCAAATAGGGTGGGTTTGAAGCTGGGGTTTTGGTAAATTATGTTTCCTGTCAATGTCCCTCAACTATGGGTAAACTGCCTTACCCCACTTTTAACTTATATCTTCTTGGCGTAGAATGTGTTTTAGGCTAGTTTTTGCTTTCTTGCATAGGGGATTCTTGGGCTTAGTCCCAAAGGAGATGATTTAAATGAACTGTGGCTTATTATTTAGTTGCAGGGGCCTAAGCTCCTGCTTTTCAGAAAGTTTGGACCAATTTTGTCAATAAACTGAGCCCACAGATCATTTTTCACAAAACTTTGGCCAATTTTGGTTTCCGGTTTAGGTGTAGTTGGCCTATATTTTGGTGAATAATTTTCCTTATGCATATTACAATTTAAATGTTCTGGTATCTACTTTTAGCTCAGATGTGCCCCCTTGTTTTAAAATGCTTCTTATTAATTTTGGATAACAAATGTTGTAGTAAAATGACTAGGAACCTTGTGAATTTAGATAACTGAAAGATTCATCCAGCAATACATCTTAATTATTTTATAATTTGTTGATTAGATGTTTTCCTACCAAGCTGTTTATTTTATCTAGTCTACTTAATTAGTTCACAACCATTTTCATTAAGCTTCAGTCTTAAAAATATAAATATAATTTTTTTCCTGTTATAAATATTTTTTAATTATTTTCAGTATTTTAAATTTATGTTAAGCACTGGGCAAATGAACTCTGGATGGGTATATCTGCAAATTAAAGTGAACTTGGGCATAATTAAAGCTATTCCAAAACAACACATGAACTTAAAACTTTTGAGCTACTGTGAATAAATCATTACATAGAAATTAGGAATTGGTGTTACATTACAGGGTCCAGGAATGTGACGCCTTCTTCTTCGTCTTCCGCCTACCCATGCAATCCAGGCCAGCCCTCTACACCGTGCCGCGGCGGATTACAACTCCTGTTGATGATGAACTGTGATATTAGCGTAAGTCTTGTGATTCAGCTGCCCAATATTTGTTGCTCATAGACTGTTTAGAGTTTATTTTTGTTATTTATTTTTAAGTTTAAAGAAGGACTAAACGATTACTTTCCAGTACCGATTATATCCGATACTAGTACAGACTAGTACCGAGTACCGACTACTTTGTATTCGCGATTACTTTTGTTCTCACAATTCCTACATGTTGTGCCGTGTAACGTCACCCTCATACATATTCCTCTTTTGCCAACCCGGTAACTGGCTCGCTTCAGCAGATGGCTGGTCCGGAAGTGGGGTGACGTCACCTTTGTTGCCTCCTTCCGCCAGCAAGAGGGTAAGCATCGGGCTTAGACGTCGCTCTCCGGCACGAGACACACCCCCTTTTGGTCAACAGAGCAGATCGCTACAATTTCGTCCGGAAGCATCGCCTTGACGATGTCTAGATAAGTAGTAGCATTAAGGGAAGGAAAGCTAGGTTGAGTCAGGCAATGTAGAATTAATATAAGTAGGAAATAATAGTTTCAGTAATTTCGCGGCAGTCTATTAAATTGATTAAAATTAAAAATTTGTGATTCTTGCATTAAACAACCGTGACTTATTTCACAATCCGCAAATTTCCGTCACATATAAACCTACATTCCTACATTAAAAGTGAGCTTGTGAGGGGGTACAGTTTCATAAGCGGCCACCAACTAATCGGATGCAATATATCGATCTTAAACATTCGTTATATCGAATCGGAACACTCGATATTTTGAATCACATTTTAACAGTACATATAGAAAATTATTTACTCGATATTTATATTAATGCTATAATCTAAAATCAACAAATTGTATATCGTCAATAATAATATGCAATGCCAGTTACAAATATATTTTAATGAAACATTTATCAAATAACAAACAAACGAAAACTACAATTAAACAATTAAATAAATTCTAAAGAAACGTACAACTCAGCTAAAACTTAAGTTATCTTTGCCTGGGTAAACTTTATGGGCTGCTTTCTTGGATTGAATAAACTAAGTTAATATAAGTTAGGCCTAAGCAAATATACCTAAGTTTTTGCTTGGTTATGCGTTTCTTTATTATTTGTTGTATTTTTAAATTTTAGTTTTCATTTGTTTGTTACTTGTTAAATGTTTCATTAAAAAACTAAACCTAATTAAATGCCTTCTGAAACCACTGAAACTGTTGCAAGACACTGGACATTCCTAAGCGACTACTTAAGGGGATGGAAGCTAGGGCGAGTCAGTCAATGTAAAATTAATATAAGTAAGAAATAATAGTTTCAGTAATTTCGCGGCAGTCTATTAAATTGATTAAAATTAAAAATGTGTGATTCTTGCATTAAAAAACCGTGACTTATTTCACAATCTGCAAATTTCCGTCACATATAAACCTACATTCCCACATTAAAAGTGAGCTTGTGAGGGGGTACAGTTTCATAAGCGGCCACCAACTAATCGGATGCAATATATCGATCTTAAACATTCATTATATCGAATCGGAACACTCGATATTTTGAATCACATTTTAACAGTACCTACATATAGAAAATTATTTACTCGATATTTATATTAATGCTATAATCTAAAATCAACAAATTGTATATCGTCAATAATAATATGCAATGCCAGTTACAAATATATTTTAATGAAACATTTATCAAATAACAAACAAACGAAAACTGCACTTAAACAAATAAATAAATTCTAAAGAAACGTACAACTCAGCTAAAACTTAAGTTATCTTTGCCTGGGTAAACTTTATGGGCTGCTTTCTTGGATTGAATAAACTAAGTTAATATAAGTTAGGCCTAAGCAAATATACCTAAGTTTTTGCTTGGTTATGCGTTTCTTTATTATTTGTTGTATTTTTAAATTTTAGTTTTCATTTGTTTGTTACTTGTTAAATGTTTCATTAAAAAACTAAACCTAATTAAATGCCTTCTGAAACCACTGAAACTGTTGCAAGACACTGGACATTCCTAAGCGACTACTTAAGGGGAGGGAAGCTAGGGCGAGTCAGGCAATGTAGAATTAATATAAGTAAGAAATAATAGTTTCAGTAATTTCGCGGCAGTCTATTAAATTGATTAAAATTAAAAATTTGTGATTCTTGCATTAAACAACCGTGACTTATTTCACAATCTGCAAATTTCCGTCACATAAATGAATTTAATTTCAGTTTGAGATGCTGTATTTCATACTCTAAGCTTTTAGTTCTTTGGGATTGAATTATTGTTGGTACAATATTCTCGATTTTAGTACGCTATGTAGAGTCAGTGTCGTGGTGTCAACTCTGTCAGTGTCGTGGTGTCAACTCTGTCAGTGGCGCGGCGTTATTGTTAAAAAAATTCTGATGTTTTCGTCTTGATTACGATCTACGATGACTCTTGGTTGAGTTTACTGTTTATTTTTACATGTATTCTATATTTTATTAACTTGATTAGCTTGGTTAACTTGATTGGCACAGTTTCATATTACCTTCCCAAGTAAAATCAATAACTTTTGCCTAGCTGAAGTGTTGGTAGTAGTGATGTGCGATACGTATCGTATCGTATTGGCTTTTACTGTAGTAGTACCTTCTGGCTATTACTGTAGTAGAGCTCTAAATATCTCCATAATACATAATTTTAAACTTCCAAACTAATAAAATAAAAATAAAACAATGAATGCACATATTGAAGCGAATTACAAAGTGCCAACACGTTTTTAATACGATAACGTCGATGATAGTGCGTTCGCATTGGTCCTAAATAGGTATACTTGTGTGAGGTGGTAATTTGAGGTAACAGGTACTAATTATTTCAGGTCAAAGAAATTATTTCAAAGGTGGGAATTTAGAAGATTTTGATTGGCAATACTGTCCAGCTGTCAGTCACAGCAATAAATGTCAGTGGAAGCTTAACCTCAAACAAGTTCCTAATCAAAATGTTTATTCTGCAGCAATTTCTGCTAAAAGCTAAAGTAATGTGTTGCCAGAATACAGTCTAGTGTATGTAAAAGTTATTTTCTGTTTGTATGCTGTTTTAGTTAGCAAATCATCTTTTTAGCATCTGTGATTCAACTGTTTCAGTAAGTTAGCAGTTTAATCAGTTTCAACATATTTAGCCCCTATGGCACAGTTTCATATTACCTTCCCAAGTAAAATCAATAACTTTTGCCTAGCTGAAGTGTTGGTAGTAGTGATGTGCGATACGTATCGTATCGGAATATTGAAAGTGTTCTGGCTTTCGGCCAGAAATAGGCTATGTGTTCAGCCAAAATGAATTTTGTCCACGGTTTGTGTAATATTAAGCCTAAGGCCTCCAAATAACTTTATTTTATGTTCTTGGGTTGACCTACACCTTGGTGAGGTCAGCCATTCATTTTGGTTCAGTGTAAATGTGTTTTTGAGACTTGTTAAGTTAGGCATAGTGACTCAATTGATTATCTTGAATAAGTGGGCTTCTGGGACTTTTCCAGGGCCACGTTTGGTCACTTTTAGTTGTAATTAAGCTCATACATGTTCCCTGCAAGTTTTATTTAATTTATTTCATAGATAAGAAAATAATAAGCATTTTAAGTTTTGCTATTTCTGTAATTTAAGTTACCCCAGGGAACATTACGTTTATGATTAAGCATACTCCTTAGGAGATCACCCATCGTAATGGGACAAGCGTACACGGTCTGCTTGTACGTCCAAGGCGACGGCGGAGCTAGTTCGGAACGTCTACGCTGCCGCGCTGCTGTCGCTGCCCTTCCCCTCTCCCCCTTCGGCCGCGCGCCCATCCTAACAGCCCCTCCGCTAACCCCTCTTATACAGGGTCCCCACCCAACCGTGAAAACCGTGAAACCTTGAATAAGCCGTGAATTTCGTATACCGTGAAAAAACCTGGAATAAGCCGTGAATTTCGATCTCAAACCTTAAAAATATATCAAACTTGAAAAACAGTAAAAAATATCTTATCAGAAAATATCACATTTGTTTTCAGATAGGGAAATGTACAACAGAATTATTACCGTTGTTAGTACGTTGTAAATATGGTGAATACCGCGTCGTCTGCCTACTTGCAGATTGCAGCTGTGCAGATGATTTAAGATAGTGATGTGCGATACGGCGATACGATACGTATCGGACTCAGATATCGTATCGGCCGTATCGTATCGGTGCTGTGTATCGCGATACGCGTATCGTATCGCTTAACATATTGTGCCTAAACGATACGACGTATATTGTATTATACACTGCAGTTAAAAATACGGTCATCGAGGTATTTCCACTGGTTTTAATTGTAGTACCACAGAAAGAAGACTTTTGAAGAATTCTTGTCGAATATAAATATAACCTCATTGTTTTACAGCCAAGAAAATAATATCGAAATATCGTCTCTATGTGCCGATACAAAATCGAGTATCGTTTTAGGCTATAAGATACGTATCGTTTCAAAAATATCGTGACAAAATATCGTATCGTCCCTAGCGTATCGCGATATTCCTATACGATACGATACATATCGCACATCACTAATTTAAGATTGGTTCTGGTTTCCACGGTGCAAAGGAGCTCGGGCCGACTCGGGCGACAGTTGTTAAGTTGCTGGGGTTTTTTCACTGTCAACTGACTGCTGACTGACACTTGTGTAAGACCGTTTAAGTGTCTTCTTTACTGTATGTCATTTGCCTACACACGTTTTGTATTAGTCGGTGACAGTAGACAACTACTGTATCTAGACTGTTAACTATACTATACAACTGTCGCGTCAGTAACTTGCCCATTCCGTTTACACGGTGCGTAGTCAGCGTTGCCACTTCGAGAGAAATTACCCTTGCCGGTGATAATTTTGAACTTCGAGGGTAAAAAGGGGGAATTTTACTAAAGCCTTTAAAAATATACAAACTTATATTATCCTCTGTTATATACTTATTATACATTCATTGATGTTTATTTATGATTAAATTAGGCCTACTACATTTCTCTACTTTATCGACCCTTCCGATTTTCGTGACTCTGACGAATACTCACAAACTCCATGACAGAAATCAAGCTTGAGTAAGGATTACATGTACAGTGATTGTCTCATGTTAACACGTGAAAGAGCCATGAGTGCCAGGACGACAAGAAGTCCGCTAAGTTGCAGTAATGTCTGCAAGTTTTAACGTCAACCAGACAATAAATAACAAAAATAGAAAATGGGGATTAATGTCACCTGTCTCCGCCTACCTAATCCTAGCAGTTGATAGACTGAAATATAGACAGCGTTAGCTGTTTTATAATTGACGTTTATGGCTGTAAACAAAATTGTATCAGCTGTTAATCATTTATATACTGTGATTTTTTAAGCAGTAAAATAAATCCTGAGAAAAATCCGTTATATCTCGCATGAAAAAATTGAGACAAAAACTGGCTGGCGTATGCAACTTCTATTTTCATTCTTTATTCTAAACTTTAAAATTAACTATACATCAGTGACATCTATAGGCGGCTCCTCAAACCTATCAAATTTCAAGCACATTTCCTTTATTTCATTAGCACTCTACTCAAATACAGGAGTTTAGATTTTGAGGGTAATTTTGACGAGGATCGAAGGTAATTCGGGAAAAAGTGATTGGCAACACTGAGCGAAGTAGAAATCACCAGCAACCGATAACCGATAGCGATGACTGGGAACGACAGCGAGGTAGAAAACATGTCGGGATAGACCATGCTCGCGCCCATAGTCGGGATAGACCAAAATTCGGTACGGCTGGGCTCAAGGTCACATCTCAAAGTGTAGGATTCGGCGGTCGCAGCCGCAGCGCTCAGTACAGCGTCTTATGGGTTATTGGCGACGCGTCCTCAGTTAGATGAGGTTTACGGCGCAAGGGATTTTTTTATAGTAAAATGATTTTTGGAATCGAATTACTGAATAAATTCTTTATCTTTTGGTACTAAATTAAAATGTATTTAACCTCTAATTATGACGTAAAAACACGTGTAAGATTCAATATTAGCATACAAATCTCGATTTTCACGTACTCAACCTGGATTTTCATCGAAATTAATTAGTTAACGACTCAATGACTCCCATATTTTATTTACTCGATACATGAGTCAACTCTTTTCGTGAAAATAACTATATAATAACAATTGTACGGCTTTTAAAGAGGCTTAGTTTTGAATTTTGACACAACAAATTTGATTCCATACCATAGCCTTTATAGCTTTGGTAGAAAAGTTTATTCAAAATTAAGTATCTTTCGTATTCGAGTTCCTTGACATGTTCCTCAACTTTTAACGCCAATATGATTTTTAAAGGATTGGTTATTACAGTATTGGCTGATGTAGAGGCTTAGTTCTGAGTTTCGACGTAAAACCATAAGTTCATTCATAATTTCGATTAAATATTTAGCTACACATATTTACTTACGACTTTGTATTTCATTTCTCCGATCTATTCCTTATTTATTCACACAAAATCAAATTATAAGTCTATTTGAATAGATGTTAGGGAGGTATAACTTAAGTTTCTGTAAACAGATGTTGATTCTCTTCTATTTCAATGTTCACAATTAAAATCATAAAATGTGACCATAAAATTAAGGATGATAAACCTGAAAACATTTAAAATTTAAAATTTAAATACAATCTAATTTAACGATGTAATAAATCAACTGCTAGAACTAGAAGGAAAAATTTTTAAGTGATACAAATTTTAAAGAGAGAAGGGTTTAAATAAAAGGCAAAATTATGTTTAGATAAAATCCAATACATATCGAGGTTATGACTCCTGTATTTTAACTTAGAAAATGGACAAATGAAGTATTTATTAAGGAATTTTTGCTTCACAACCACGTTATAACAAAACAAATATGTTTATTCTTGCATAACATTTTACTATGTACAACAAATAAGTCTCATATTATTTTTCATTTAATTTAATTACATATTCATTTATAATATTTAATATGTAATTTTTAATCATGATTCAGATTAGATCTCGATAAATGTTTTTTTTATCATAATTGAAAGCTGTGTTAAGTAACAATACCCCCGTAGCAGCAAACCTGCGTACTCAGCGAATTTCCAATGCATATATATGAATCTTAATACCACATAAAGCCACATAAAAGATTTATGACATTTTAATTATTCTCCATAAGAATAACATGGCGGCTGAGTATGTAGGTTTGCTGAAGGAAGGAACACAAAAAATGGGGTTTTATACAAATATCAATATAACTCATTTAGGTAAAGCCACATACCAAATTTCATTAATTTATTTTCATAATTAAGGGAGATAACACGTTACTTATTCTCCATAAGAATAACATGGGGCTGAGTACGCAGGTTTGCTGCTAAGGGAGCCTTTGGCAAAAATTGTTTTTTTTTAGCAAATATCAATGGTCCACAACCAGATGAAGCCGTATACCAAGTTTCGTCAGTATACGTTCATAAATAAGCGAGATATAAAATTTTTCTTTTCCTCCATAAGAATAACTGAACATAGCCGTAATTTATATCGGATTATTGAAGAAACTAGAAGCTCTATCGAACATTTTTTCGAATAAATTTTGAAGATCAACTAATTAGCTACAACTTTCTTGCTGGAAGTTTAATTTTACCTCAGGAATAAAAAACTTTCTCGCTTACTTACTTTTTTATGTCATGTTCTTACAACCTTCTAATATTTTAATTATTACAAATTATACATAATTTTAAACTAAAATATATTGATACCGTTAGATGCACACATTCACGCAGAAAAGAAATATATAAGTTTCATTGTAGTTGTATTATTATTAAGAGGTATATGAGCGTGTAAACGACAACGGGCTCACCGCACGGGATTACTCAGATTTGCCGTGTCCTGCACTTTGGGTCTAGCCTGACAATGCGCGGACCGTTTTCTGTCCATTTGACGAGCTCTCCATGGTTTTTACCTCCCTGGGGAACGACAACCGAGCCGCATGAACGAGAATGGCCGAAAAAGACGTTTTAAAACTAAATTAACGAATTTTCACCGAAATGCCTGTGAACTCTCTGTAGTAGTATTACAGAAGGCATATGAATCTGACTGACGACGCATCAATCAGACGACAAGTCGAGATGATGCTGCCGGGCAGACGTAGCACTGAAATCGAACCAATTGTAGATAATTTTGACTTATTTTCATATGTGGAATCAAATTCTGCGAATCACACCACGCTTTTTTGGTGACACCCTGTATATATTTTTTGAATTACACATATTTGCCTGATTAAAATTAAGTTTATTTTTATTATATAGGTAGTCATGAATTCCTTTCATGAAACGTGACAAAAGTGTTTTTAAATAACCCTTAGGCCTATATACGCCATAACAATTTTAAGCAGATACGTTTACTTGATATTTTGTAATAATCGTTTAAATTTGAGATTTACTCACACATTGTAAAAAAACACCGATATTTTACACTGTTTTTCCTTATATCAATTTAAAAAAGCAATGGAAAGATTTGAAACTCCGTAATTTAAAATTTGACAATATTTCCGTTCATTTGATAGGTCTCTCGTTAAAATCGGACTGGCCGTTTCGTAGGTGTTTCAAACCTGTATAATTTCTTAATGTTTCTCAATTTTTCAAAAAGAACGTAAATTTTATTTGAACTTAATAACGGTTTTCAAAGTTAATTACTCAAATCACAGAAATTACTTTATTTATTTTAATAATTTTAAATTTTTCGCGGAGTTTTTTTAGCCGGTAAAAGTCCGGCAATACTCTCGACTACGGATTTTTGAGTGTCCATGAGGATTTACTCTCCGCCCCGACGAAATTAAAAGGAAAAAAATAATAAATTGTGAAAAAGAATTAAGTGGGATTTTAATAAGGAAATATTGTATGTTATGAATTCACTGAATCATTGGTAATGAAATATCGGTTATACATACTATACACCTATTACACTAATTTGTAATTATAACTGTAAGAGTATTTTCACAAGCGAACGTAGAACATTTATCAAGGAAGAAGCCGCTTTACGATTTGACGAAAGGAAGGCACGAAGGCACTGTGGCTGGTGGCTGGCGGACGCCCTGCGAGTGCGAGCGAGCCACGGCACTACGGCAGTGTCGCGTCAAAGTCAAAGTCAAAGTCAAAGTCAAACAATCTTTATTCATTACATGTATACATATACATACGAATGGCGTCTTATCCTTAAGAACTAATAGAAACAAAAGAAACAGAAAAATGGTCCTCTAACTACAGCACATGGTCTCAAACTTCATCACTATTATAATCAAAGAATTCCTCCAATGAATATAAAGGTTTAGACATCATATATTTTTTTAATTTATTTTTAAAAGTCGCAAAACTGGTTATATTTTTTATTTCTGGAGGTAAATAGTTGAAATATTTAATGCCTGCATAACTAGGTTTGTTTTCAAATATTTTCTTATGATGAGCACTAAATGAAAGTTGGTTCCTAAACCTTGTGTTGTAACTATGGTTATCACCCAGTGTATTTAAATCATTAAAATTACGTTTTACGTCGGCGGCGCCTTTCTCACTCCCTCTCTCTCTATCGCACAAGTACTCCCGCTCTCTCTCGCACACCGATGTCGTTTCTCCTCCTAGCCCGCGGATCGTTGGTTCCTCACGTGGCCACGAGCTGCGCCACTGCGCTGATGCCGTCGGCACTAATTCTATGCTAGTACTAGAAAATCCCGCAGGAGCACGCCACTGTTCACCCGTCTTCGTCTGACAACCTGCCCATGCAATATCTCCTAAGGAGTATGCTTAATCTATGATTACGTCCAGTTGACCTCAGGCCAATTTTTAAGTGCTGGGTTGGGATTGGATAGCTGGGGGCACCTTTCCCCCAGCTGTTAAAACCTTTCCCAGCAAATTCGGTCAAGAAGTGTTTGAGTTTTTTTACAAAAATGCATGTGAATGCACCGCCAAGCTAAAATGTTAAAAATCCTTTAAATACGTTTTTTTGTGTGTTTAAATATGTTTTCTGTAATTGTCTCATTGTTTTATTTTAAGTCTGGCCACTCTGGACCAGATAAGTCTGGATTTTTGTCTTATTTTTAATTTTTAATGAAATTCTCACCTGACCTAACTAGTGATGCGCGATTGCGAGAGGTTAAAACAATCGAAATGTTCCTTCTCGAGAGGTTCCGCTTATCGATTGTTTCGATTGCTTAGCGAGAGGTTTGTATAATCGAGATGTTTTCTCTCGATTGTTGCATTCGTTAAGCAAAATCGTCTGCTGCCGGCGCGCGGCGAGAGGATAAACCCATTATAGATGTGGATCGCATTTTTATCAGGCACTAAAATTATTTTTTGCAAATAAGCCACCCGTAATTAGTTGTTTTTAGATATACCTTTATTATTTCACCCCACGTCAATATAAACACGTGTGTTTGTGTGTGTGTGTGTGTGTGTGTGTGTGTGTGTGTGTGTGTGTGTGTGTGTGTGTGTGTGTGTCTGTGTGGATGTGTACAGAGCTAGAACCCTAACCAATGGGCCGATTTTTATGAAATTTGGTATGTAGGTACTAATCCACGATATCTCCAGGCGTTTTTTTCATTTTTTTGAATTTTTGATTTTTAAGGGTAATTATCCCCCAAAAACCACCAAAAAAACATGAACAATCAAAATTTCTCAAAAACGGCTCTAACGATTTTGATTAAACTTTAGTGGTTTGTAGAACTTTAGTTTTCCAACAAAGTGACACCACCGGCATTCCTGTAAAAATTCGGGTTCAGAAACTACAGGACTTAAAACATCCAAAATTCAGTTTTTTTTGATTTTTCATAAAAAGACATAAATATAAAAAAATATTACTATTCACCATTAAAAAGAGCTCAAAAAACTAAATAATTTAGTATTTTGAATTACTATTCTACGATTGCTGGTTTCGGAGAAAATTGAAATTTTCATTTAGCGGTAAACGCAGTACGTTGTCCAATGTTATTCTTATGGGGAATACAAAAATTACTATTTCTCTCTTATTTACTGATCAATTTCATTCAAACTTGATATGCTTGTCAATTTAGCATTGACAACAGAGGTAATTCGATATGTGTTGCCCCTTAATAACCCTGGGGGGGGGGCAATAGGGGGCATTTCCCCTCTTAAAACCACAAGTGTAGCAATGGATTCTGTAGTGCCTCCAAGCAGGGATTTGGGTTGATGTTTGTTAAAACAACTTGTTTACAAGACTTCTGTACATTTGACCGTGCTTTGTATTCTATATTTAGTAAATAAAAAGTAATGTATTCATTAAAGTTGGGCTAAAAGGGAGAAAGTATGTGAAAATATGTGTCTTTCACCGAGATTATCGTTCGAAATGAGTACAAAACGTAAACGTGTTGTCCTTTCGCTAAGTGATAAACTCACTTTGCTCGAGATGTTCAAGTGAAATAACCAACATTGAACAGTGAAATACGTACAGTATGTAGGCCTATTGATAAGAGCAACTGTATATACTGTATTCAATTTAACTCGTGTAATTTAATTTTTATGACGTATATTCTTGTTACAGTTCGCTCACTTTCTGTTCACTACATTTATAATAACTTTGTCGATAAAATTCTGGTTTTTATGTATGGTGATGTTTTTTGCTTAATTCCCGAGGTATACCTGATTATCCGAATTTCTGCATATCCGAATTGGCCCGATCCCCAATTAATTTGGATAATTGGAGTTCTACTGTAGTTCTGGACCATTCACCATTAACATAAACAGACTGACTTCGGTTTTGAAGATAGCTCACAAACAAATTCAGCTCACTCCCGCCAATCCCGTAAAACTTTAATTTTTAAACGTTATTAAAACGTTATTTAAACGTAATTTAAACGTTAATCCAGGGTCCCGGAGGAGAAGGATTATCTTTCAATACTGGTTTTGGGCGATTCATTTGCCGTCCGATTCAACAATTTTTTCTACTGCAACCCAGGATTATCTGGGAGTTTAAGTAATTAAATATTTCTGACTTGCAGCAGCACATCCCACTATGCAAGCCATACGATACGGCAGTACGTATTTAATCGATACGATATTTAAAGAGAATCGGGATATTCATAGTTCAACTACTATGCAATGTATCGCTCGGATATATCATATGATCGTGCGGCTCCAATCAGTGACGTTACATTGTCTGTTTTTGATTCTACCAACCAACCAATTGAGCCGTCTTTTGCTTGGTTTGTTTAGAAATATTATATAAAAAAATTAAAAACCCTATTACGCGATGCATCACCAGGCATTGTCTGTTAAATGCAAGTCTGCTACGAGCAAAATTATCGGAATAGTATATTTCGTTACTAGTCCGGAAAAGCGCTCTTTACCAGTGCGAGATCGTGTCAACGTGCGAGACGAAGTCGAGCACGGAATTTAGATCAAGCACTGGCAAAGAGCTTTTTGGACGACTATTGAACGATACTTTTCGTCATACTACAAAAAAGTCATTTAATTACAAACCAAGAAATAATTTTACTCTAGAATCAAGGTTTATTTTACTCAAAAAAACACATAGGCCTGATTATTATTTTACTATAGGCTATTTATATATTTTATGAAACAAAAACCATAAGCCTAGGCTACTTAGCTTTAAAAAGATTTCTTCTAAGCTATTTTTTATCAAAATCCAAATTGATATTTATGGTGCAATTTTCATTGTTACATTAAAAATACAATGCCATAATGTGCTTCACACGTGTAACATCAATGAGAGGTTAACTGTGGCCAATGATTTGACAACAATGAAAGTCAGCTGTTGCGTCGCGTTTGTAACTTCTAAAACTGATCGGAAAAGAACTGTACGGCAAAAATAGGCTTTCACCATAAGATTAACATGTAGCTAATTTTAGTGATCGGAAAAGAAGTGATTGGAAAAGACATCAAAGGAACATATGTTATTTTAAATGAAAACAGCAAGTTTCCAGCCGCATTTTAGTATCGAAGTCATATGTTCCCGCATAGTATGACGAAAAATTATTTCCAATGCAGGGTCCTTGACGAAAATACCTAAAATAGATGAAAGTACTTAAGTACTAAATAAATATTAATTATTTGGTTGTAAGGGACTCCAAGTTAGTTGACTAACTGTGTTTCCAAATATGTTATTAAAAAAATATGTTTGTTTTAATACAACAAATTATGCCTACAGACCTTGAATCTCAGTCTATAAATTAATTTAGAAGTAAGTGCTTATTTTAGACATTGGTTGATTATACTGTACTACCTGATTAATATTATTGTTATTATTATAGATGTTTAATATGTTCAAGCTAATCAGGCTATTGTTGTAATTTTTGCTATTAAATTACTTTTCTTTTGGATTGCCAAAATTTGGAGTTTTCCAATAAGATGATTTATTTAAATAATTTTCGTACTTATTAGTTTTTTACAAGGGGCTTTATAATATGATTCCAATGGTTGCGGTAGGCGCATGAAAAATCGCTTTAGGCTTGCAGAAAGTTTTGGGATTTTACATATTCCGTTACAGAAAGAATGAGAACATTCTGTCTTGGGGCCTGGGGGTCCGCAGACCACCTTTCGGGAAGCACTGCTATTTTAGGCTGGTAATATGTGTCTCGGGTGTCCCTTAAAATCGTTTAAAATCGCCGTATCTCGGCCGATCAAATTTGTTTCGATCTTAGTTTAGGTAAAATCTTTGTTTTCAACGATAACATACTTTGATACTTCCGCTGGCGTGTTTGGCCTTTAAATTGCAGTTTGGATATAAACTGTTGAGGTTTTTTTGGCCGATAAACTATGTTCTCTTGTCGTTTACGGTTTAAAAGTTACAGCGAACTTGAAATGTGGTAAAATTGCCATTTTTAATCCAAAAAACAGGTCAAATAGCTGATTTCGGTCCATGAATTCAATAGTCGTCTTTTTAGGCCGATAACTCACATTTTGGTCTATAAAACGCGTTCGGCTATTTTTTACAGCCGATAAAATTATTGATATGGAGTTTTTAACAAATTTCCTGGGGAGGACTCCCAGACCCCCTACCCCGGGGGGATTCCATACCCCCCAAACCCCTGGCATTCCCCCCCCCGTGTGACTCCCTGGATCCGCCCCTGGTTCTGACGAGTCAGTGGGAACTACGCATGGAAATATTGATCTGTCGTGCTATAAAGTTTCCTTTAGCTCGATCACACCCCAATGGCAAATGTACTTGCATGAAAATAATATACGTAACCAATTGAGTTATTCTTAATGAAATTATAGATAAGTTACTTAGTTATCTGGAATACGACTTCTGAGTTTTTAAGAGGTTTCGGAAGCTTTGGTCATGCCCGGAATGCAGTGATGCATGAAATTATTTAACTATATATAGATTGATTTAAATAGAGGCTAATTCCCATCTCATCCATGGGTGTAGCACGGTTTACCGAATGTACAGTGTGATAGTTATTAACTTGTAAAGAAATAATTGAATTTGAATACTTGCTTACAGATTTGTTAATATGAAGAATTGTTTGCGATGGTGCCTCGTACTAGAGACACATATACCTGTGCCTGCAGCAAGTGTATTAATTTTGCTTGTTATGTTGCATTAAATCTATTTAACATAAGTTTTAACATCTGTTTTGGTTTTTGATTTTAGTGGCAGTGCAGAAGAAGTTTCCTGGATGAACTGGAGGGCGCTTTGAAAATAATAAAGTTAGCAATTTATGACATAAAATTAAATCAATTAAAAACAACAGTAGAATACAGTGTTTTTTTGATATTACTTTTCTATTCATATAAGGTATTCAATAAAATTTGTAATTTTATCAATAATTTGAGTTTTATTTAAGCTACTTCCTTTGCTAGTAAGTAAAGTAACAATTTCATTAATTTGCTATACAAAATCCCGTGAAAATGTTATAAAGTAGGACTGATCACTTTAGTATTAATTTTTTATCAGGCAAATGAATTTAAAATTTATTACCTCCAAGAGACTGAATATTTCAATAGCAATTTATATTTCTAAAACAAGTGGGATGATCAGCGTTGGAGGGGAAGTTAACAGTACTATCTGTCATAATAATATCCCTGCGGAAAACATTTGGCTACTCAGTATATTAAATATATTTTACTGGGTGAACGTATGGTAATAAGTTTTTATGGTAGTCTTTATAAACACGAGGATGGTATTCTAACCAAAATTGACAATATATCATTTATGTTTTAGAGTATTGTATTTTAAATTATGTCTTAACAAATAGGTACTAAATTATTACATTAGGTTTCTTGGTTTTTTTCAAATGGAATGGTCAACACAAGCCATTGAACTGTGTCACTGTTGTAAGCAGTATATTTGGAACATTTGTTCTTGTAGGATTAGCTAAGTTTATTTTCTTTTGCTGATTTAAAATTTATTTGCTGTTATTTAAATATTTGTTTTCCTATAAAACTTAATGTTTAAACATATGGGTGCAGCAAACTCGCTAGGTTGAAGGTAAATTAAAATAATTTGTGTTAGGCCTAATCAATAAAGGCTGTCCCACACTTCTCGCGAATACGCCTGATCATTTGGCCTAACTACAATTTTTCGGTAGTCGCGAGAAGTGTGGGAGCTGCACGAAATATTTTGTATCAGTACACTATCGCCGAATGATTCTCTCGATGTTTGGAACGAGTCTTGCACCAAATCAACCAAATGTGTACAACAAACTAATCAAGTACACGCTCGCCCAATACCAATGCAATACCATGCTCGCCCATTCACTTCCGCTCGTCTCCTTTGATTTGTGCCAAAACCCGACAAAAACAGCACAGGTGAACACGAATTATGGTGAGGCGAACTATCCCGAACATTTGAGAACATTTAATCATTTGAGATGATTTAAGTTTTATTTAAGAAACAACAAATTAATGAGTGCTAAACTCTGTTAATTTTTGTTTGACCAAACTATATTTGAAATTAACCTTCGCACTGTAAAAAATAATCGTGTTAATTCGACCCAAATTTAATACCAAGATGTCCCAGTAAGACCTCACACACTCTTGTGTCGAAATAACACTCAGCTGCTTGTGTTGAAGTTCACCCACTTACCTGAGTTGGAAACCATCACAATTCCTTGTGTCACTCGGTAACACATATTTCTTCCGTGTTAAATGTTTAACACATTTTTGTGTGTGAAAAAAATTACTCTATGATTAAGCAACACAGAAATACTGTGTTAAAATACTTACCCAAATTTGTATTAATATAACCATTTTATTGTAAATAACACGCAGCATAATAAGTCAACACATAACATTTGTGTTATATTTGTTACACAAATTTGAGTGAAATATTAACCAAAATACCTGTCAGGTAAGTTTGTATTTTTTCTGTGTAAAGAAAAACAGTGAACAGCTTATTTCTTGTGCAAAATTAAATGTCTGTAATGGTATACATCACTTGAGAAAGGTTAAATCACCGGGAAATATTGCACAGACAAATTCAACTCGACATCACCTGTCCACCAACAATTTTATACACCAAGTTTCAGTAAAAATTTATATATCACATTAAGATGGGTACAAATTTAAAACTTTATACTAATAAAGGTAACCCACCGTAAAGTTGCTTTTGAAACACTTATACTCTACATAGTTTAAAATTACACCAGATATTCGTCTTCACATTACAGGTTTGATCTTGAGTGACCAAAACAGTAAAAAAATATTTTTAAACTGTTAAACATAATCTTTAAACTGGACAAATTTTGAGGGGTTATTCAAATTTTATAGTTTGTTCATATATTTAATATATAATATTGCAAAAAATATTTCATCTGTAAATAAATTAAGCATTCCTATTAAGTTACGTTAAAAACGGTTAATTGAAAAAATTAACCTGGATTAAAAGTTATCACTTTTCACAACCGTACCAAAAGATACAATGAAATTTTCAAGATTCTAAATCACTGGATCTTCCAACTTTATATGTAAATAGGTATATTCACAAATACTAAACATTTAAAGATAAAACACTTTATTGCACACATTGTTTAATGCAATGATTTTATCGTGAAGGCTTCAACGGCCCTTTAAATCTAACTCTAACAGGTACGGGGAGACACTTCTTCTGTTGCACAGGTCAAAAGATTTGGCTGGGGATCACTTGAACTCTGTCTTTTGTTGGTCCACGGCTGAAAGATATGGCTGAAGATCACTTGAACTGCTTACTAGCTCTTCCAGAATGGCCATTCTGAAAAATATTTTTCAATACTATATATCTGGTCAGCAATGATATACCAATAGTTATTGGGTACTTCATCAAGAGAAGCCCATAAAACTTTTGAGGGCAGTACATATACAAAGCAAGGTCAACTAAAGGCATCCAGTGGCTGTGTCTCTTTTGGTTCAAGAGCCAGTGGCGTAACTGCTGGGCCCGCGAGCCGAGGTAAGCGCTCTGGCAGGCCCGCATTTTGGGATGAAATAGTTCAACTTAATTTTGATAAATGTTAATAACTTTAGCCATTCTGAATTAGTTATGCTGCTTTTCACTGTATAAGTCGTCTAAAAAAAAAAAACAGCAATGTTCATTTTGCCGCCCACACTTTAAACTTTTTTTTAGGTTACCGGTATACTTTTTCAAATATTCCAAAAAACATAATTGTTTTGGTGTAGTTCTTTTAGTCAAAGTATTACAAGGTATGACGTTTTAAGTTAAAATACTTACACTTAAAAATAAAAAAAAAGTTGCCCAACACGCTGGTCATCTCGAATTGATTCTTTGAAACTGTGCGATTATGCTACATGGGGGCTAAAAATAAGTTTGCGGGGGGGGCCCAAAAAATCAGTTACGCCACTGTCAAGAGCCAATGAAACTTTATTGCACACCATTAAAATAGCTAACAATTTAGCATTTTGAATAATTGCTATATGTCAATCGGTAACTGACATATTGAAAGTTCTAAATACAGTATGTGAATCTTATGGAGAACTAGCTGATGTACCCGTTCTTCGCACAGGTGTTTTCTTTACCCAATATATAGTCAATGCAATCTGCAATTAAGTTAGCATGAAACAGCTGTTCTTGCTTCTGCTCTTTAAAGCTGTCAAATGGAAGTATCCACAGCTGTTCGCATTACAGTTTCTGAATGTTTACTTTCTTCTGAAATGTAAACATTGAAACTTAGGACGTTCACGGGGCTTAGCCCCGAGGGGATTTTAAGGAAGTGAATAGGCCTATATGTTGCATGGGTTCAAGATCTACCTTTATGTAAAATTTCAGCCCAGTCAGTTCAGTAGTTTTTGTGTTCACCCAGAACATCAGACAGACAGACAAAAACCATCTCTTCTTTATAATATTATAACAAACTAGCAAATCCAGCTGCTCACAAATTCAAGCAAATACGGTTGTGACTTTAAATTGTGTTGCCATTCCAAAAGTTAGCCTGAAGCAGCTGATCTTTCTTCTGTACTGTGTTTTGTTACCTTCAACAGCTATCAAATTCTCAATTTCAATGATTTTCAATGATTTTCAATGAGTTTCTTCCATAAGATCAGTGTCTCCAGTTGTACGATTATTATCGTTTTGTACGATAATTCAGCCCGTTGTACCATGTACGATAGGTCACGTACGATACGGTAAATTGTATAATAATTTGGGATCAGCCTAAACTATACATGATTATGACCTACTAATTAATTGAATGATTACTAATGATGAACTAATTACTGACTACTTAATGAATTAAATTCTAAAAATACATAAATAGGCTCTCAGAACATATTTTAAAAGTACTAAATACAATTTTTTGTTGGATTCTTTGCCATTTATTTTTATAAATACCCTACATAGGCTTTGTAAAATATCGTGAGTTTTGTTAAGCATTTGTTTATTTATTCGAACCTTTATTTCGTTTGGAAATTTACAGCTGTTCTACTTAAAAAAATTGAATGTTTGTCTATTTTAACGTTTGAGTGTAAGTTTTAGGTGTCTTTGCAAACGTGCAATAATTTTACCTACAATACAATAATATTTAACTACTTGTATGGTATTTGTCCCTGGCCGAACTGGAGACACTGCATAAGATTAACATTGCAACTTTGAAGGCCTTTGGGGCCTGAGGGCCGATGTAGATTTTAATGATTTTCTGCAGACCTACGCATTGAGACATTTCCGCATAGATACTTCAATCATAACAATCGGTACAGTGGATCCTGATATCTCAGCGTGACACAAAATCTGCTTGTGTATTAAATATTAGGTTTGCTGCAGCAAGGGTATTTTTGTTTGGCTACTTAGCTTGCCAGCAAACTAAATATCCCCTGACACTGTAATAGGCCTGGAAAAAGGGTTTATAATTTAAATCTTAAGATAGGAGGGAGGCACCTCACTGTCGGTAGCGTATGTTAGATGGGGTTAGATGGGGACTGTAACTTTCTTTTTTTTTATTCGGATTGTTATATTGGATTTTACCTTGTAGAACTGCCACTCCCACTCTCACTCTGTCCAGTTTTCTTTCTACTTGCTGTTGGAGGTAAGTAGGTGAACCGTTGAAATCATTGAATTTCTCGTCTGGTTCCATTCTATAAATAAAAGTTACAAATTACCTTTTCTGAACTAAAATACCTAAACGTTTAAACGGGTGCAGTTCCGGATCTGGGCTACCATACTATCGAATGAAAATATCAAAAGTTTTAACAGTTGATATATCGATTACTCTTATTCTTCAAATTTTCTGTCGATGTAGCTCTCTACAAAACGACATCCAATCAGCGATAGTTTTCCTGCTGGTTTTAGATGTTGATGTGCTTGTTTTTCTTATTAAAAAATCATAATTTACAACATGTATACAAAAAATTAAACTAAAGTTAGAATGTTAATCAATCCAAACTTGGCATTTTTGAAAAAAGTGTTTTCTAAAGCGTTCTTTCTTACATCGTGTTCGTCATTGACCTTTTTTTTGCATCAAAATTTGACCGAATTTTCACCACGTATTAGTGTTTTTTGTTTTGCCTCCACACACATCACAATTTGGATTATTAGGTAACTTACCTATTAGTTCTTTGTCTTGAAGAAAACTATCACATTTTTCTATTGGATTAAACACATGTTTACAGAAACATGTAAAATTCACAAACTCACAATCACTTTCTACTTCTATTTTTATTTACTTTATTTTAAAATGTAAATAAACAATTTTAATTAAAAATGTTTAAAAACATCTGATTATTAAAAATAGAATACAGTTTAATTATTCGATATATATATCGATTGTTAAAACTTCGATATTTTCATGCGATATTTGAATGTCACAAAATTAATGTTCTCCTGTAAGTTAATTTGAAAGTTTCCACCACCCTACGTATGTAAAAGAATTCTCCCACCTTTATGCTGTGTGTATTCCGTAGTGGGTAATGTTAACAGTTTGACTAACATCAATATTTTCTCTATCTTATGTTAAGCAAATATTCGTTTGCTAGCGATATCGCAATATGGCGATAAGTCTTGCCATCAACAATTTTACTCACTGTCATTGTGTATTGCGAGTTGCAAGTTGCGTATCAGCAAGTATACTTTCTGGCATGGTTGGTTGGTCAGGTTGACAAGGGGCTTAATAGGTTAAGGAGCTACGGAGGTACGGTAGGCCTACTCAGAACAGTACAGTCGGCACGACTCTTATTCGATAAATTGAGGTTAGGTGAGATGTAAAATACTCTCAAAGCGAGGTGTTAATATGACAGAAGTTTAGTTATGTTATGTTATTGTTGATAATAAAAAGCTGGCATCACTCACGTCTTCATATATATGGAGGCGGACCGGAAACTACTTTATTTAAGCCCTGAATTGTTTACTTGAGCTAACAATAAAATTAAGTAGGTATTTGATTACAGGGTTCTTATGGAGTATACATGACCCCAACTATATTGAGTTAAATTTGCATTTTTCTTAAAGATATTTACCTCTAGAATCCAGAAATAACATTTATTTTGCACGGGAACCATTATTAATTATAGAAAATATTACTTAAAATTATTATTTTCGATGCAAGCAGACAATACTTACAAACCACAGATTAGAACACAACTTTCAATGTTTCTAGTTTCTACAGACTATCAGGAAAACGTCCATAGAGTATATAATATATATAAATGAAATGTCGTAGATAATATGTATCTAATAAAAAGTTATGTTTTGTGCTTTATTTACCCCTTACCCATTATAAGTGACTAAGTGTTGAGAGGTGAGTGAGCAAAGTGAACAAGCTCATTCTGAAAGTAAATGAGCGTAGCGAACTAAGTCACCATGGAGGCAAGTGAGCGCGATGGTTAGTAAAAAACACTACATCTTCGTAGGGTACGTGACAGCAAACGAGGTCACCATGGAGGCAAGTGAGCGCGGAGCGCGTAAGCTCATCCTGTAGGAAGTGAGCTGGCGAAGAAGCTTGATCCGAAAATGAATGGTTAATAAAAAACGCTACATCTTCGTACGGTATGTGACATTAAAGCGTACACTTAGTACTGGCATGGTTTGTTGGTGGGCTTGCCACGGGTGCTTATTAGGTTAACTAGCTTGGGTTAGGTTAAGTGCCACCGTACCTGGATGGCAAAACGAACAAAAACAAACCACACCTAACCTAACAATCCTAACCTAACCCAACGCTAGTTAACCTAATAAGTACCCGTGGCAAGCCCACCAACCAACAATCCGAATATAAGTATACTTTGGTACCTATTATACTCCTAATTAGGTTAGGTTAGGTAATACAGGTGCAGTCGAGCAATATTCAAGGGTTCGAGTTGGCAAACCTGCTCCAAGTAGAAAAATCAGCTCCGAAGCAGAAAAAATAACAAAATGGACGTTAACACCGTTTATTTAATTTCGTACTGTTAATTTTCATCTTAAAAGTTGTTATTTACTGACGTATAGTTATTTTAAGAACATATTATGATTATCTCTAGTGGATGATGATTGATCAAACGGTATTTATGTGTTTTCTTTATTAACAAGTTCTTAGATTGGAAATCTCTTGCAGACAGTTCCATGTTGCAATTTGAACGTTCCTCCCCTCAAACCACTAGTCAGCAGAAGAAATTGGAACCGTCCAAGTTTTTTTTACTATTTTCACCATTAAAACGGTCTTTCCGCAGAAAAAGAATACTTTTATCGTGTTTTTCAGGTCAAAATCTATAAGAAAAGTGTAAATTTACCTCGATTTTGTTGGGGTCATGTATACTCCATAATTACCTACAGGTTCTTATCCTCTAATCAATAGATTGCCAAGCATACATAGTGTAATCCATCTTACGTTCAAGAAAGGTTATCTGAATTTCAAAGTAGGTACGCCTAGCTCACAAACTTAACTTGTCTATAGTAGACTCACTAAAGCTGGAGCAGTCAAAATACTAGAGGAGTTATAACATGTTTGTATAAAATTAGCAAATTAAGTTCTCAGACCCCTTCAAAGTTTTAATGTAAGGAGTACAAAAGTGAGATTTAACCTCGAGTCGTACAGGCTTTGGAGAGTAGGCTAGGCCTGTAATCGGTAATTATGGAGTATACATGACCCCAACAAAATCGAGCCAAGTTAAGTTTGTGAGCTAGGCATACCTACTTTGAAATTCAGATAACCTTACTTGAACGTAAGATGGATTACACTATGTATGCATGGCAATCTATTGAGTAGAGGATAAGTAGGCAAAATTGACAAGGCCTAAGTTATTTTGTCAAACAAAATTGTTTTTCCTAGGATGTCCTTCTAACATCAATCACCCTAATAACTCAAGCACGCCGCTTCCTTCACGGAGTTGTAGGGGTTACTTACAGCCTACAATAACACTGATCACTACCTTTACAGCTAAATCTTCACTTACCTTATCACCCATCTTGACGACATGTAGTAACAGTAGTATTTGGCTACTGCATTGCAGTTCCACATTCGCAATTTAAAACTCAAAGAACGTAAACTGACAAACTAACAAAAATAATGCTGCCGGGTGTCGTCTGTCGCTGTCAAGGAGTTCTATTGGTATTACTGGAGGTAACACTGATGAACAAAACTACGAGCCGTTCTTTCCAAATTTTGGTGAGGCAAAGAACTACTCGCTGAAATCGAACTAGTTGGCAAAGTAACTCAAACAAATACCTACTAATGATTTTAACATTAATAAACTTGTATTCGTTTGTTTGCTCATGATTTATCATATTTCACGGCAAGATTAGATGCATAAATAGAGTGAAAAAATGAATTTGCTCCAACTTGTATTACTTTTACTCCAGTGATTTTCACGAGTAGAATCACTTATAGGAGTAAACAACGAATCATGATAGTTCAAAGAACGATAAATTTGCCTCACCAGTGTACCAACAGTAGGATTTATTCATAATTATTCTCAGTAATAAGTTGATAATTTCATTCATCTGCAACTGCAACTACATTAAAAAATGTACTTCTACTTCTACTTTTTAGGTGGAAATATTTGTTCATGGATCCTTTTTGAAAGAGTTTTTCTGCCAATTTAAATACATATCATAGTGTTAAAAACCTAATCTTGAGTTGCTTTATTAGTTTATTACATACCCGAAGCCCTACCCAAACTTAGACTAAATGTAATAGTACTAATAGTGTAATACAGATTTTTATCTTTCACCGTTGATCATTTGTGCTATTTAAATAATTGTTTTGTATTTTTAATAAACAAAATTGTATTCATTTACTATAACTACCGTCAACATATACAAAATTACACTTAATCGCATATTTTTCCTGCCTTTTTGTGAATTACGGCCAATCCCGGGTGCAACGCACATTAATTACCCACAATTCCACACAAAATTACCGTGTTTAAAATATATTTTAGAAGACCAACACGCTTTCGTGTCACAAATGCCAAATTGACACAGCATAGTTTTACCACGAATGCGAATTGGTTACTCAAGCCTCTAGTAAACCAATTTCAGTGTCTATTTTCACACAATCAGTTTAACCAACATCTTTGTGTTTAAAATACCCCAGCATTTTATTACAGTGCAATATGTTTTGCAAATAACAATGTTCAAAGCGAACAATGAAATTAGTTGTCCATACACAAATTAGATTGTTTAGTTTATTATATTGTTGGTAGTTTCAACAATTATTCATTTTTCTCTGTGAACCGTACGTGTCACCTTGACACTGCTCACTGCTCTCTAAATGTTTTAAGCCAAGTACGCAGTTAATATTTGGGTAGTATCAACCCAATGCTGGTTTAAAACTGTATAACTGCGATATACACTGCTGTATCAAGAAAATTTAAGTTTTATAAAGATGGCGGTTTGACAGTTTCCCCAGTATCTACTTGAAGAGAGACATTTAGAAGTATCATCTAAATATGGGATTTCTTAAATGTATTATATGATTAAACATGGCGGATCTCTGGGGTTTTCTATATCAGCTTGATGTGGTAACCTGTAAGAGTATCAGCTTTTCTTTAAAATCTGTTATAAGTGAAAAAATACTAGTGTATACAACTATATATCAATCTGAAATTTTATAAAACACATTAATAAATCATTTTCAGTGATTTGTCTTTGAACTGAACGAATATATACAGTAACAAGTTGGACCACAAGGGATGGACTACTCATAAAACCAACTGTAAGAGTGATTTTATGTATATATATATATATATATATATATATATATACAGTCCACTTTTGTGTATATATGTCCACTAGGGTGGTTCATATTACTATGGTAAAAACTGAAGTTGAAGCAGGAGACCAGGCCATCCCCTAATTTAGTTCCATTTAGTTATATAAACAATTTCCCAACATTTCAAGATGATACTTCAATTAGAAGGCAGTGCTCATTACGGTTAAAAAAGTTTAAAAAACGTAATGTTTAACATGTTGTTAAATAAAAAAAACACAATTTATACCTATATATACCAATATTTATTTTGTAACTTTTACATTTATATTCCTAAATAATAGTAAATGTGTAATATTCACTGCTTCAAATATATTTTCATTTGAAAAAATTTCCTCCTTTTTTTAGGAATTATTTTTTGGAGGTCGACGGTTGAACAATTTCGAGAAGAGCTTTTTTTGTTGGTTCTGTTGGAACTTTTTTACGATTAGCTTCCACAACTTGTAATAATAGTTGTTTCTCTTCTTCATTATTGGTAATAAGCGTGTTAAAATCTTGAAAGAGTTTTACACCCCTTTCGGCGATGTCATTGACTACTTTCAGATTTTCAACTGTTTTCTTACCAGCTACAAACTGCGGGTCTTTTTCCCAGTCACTAGGTGGTTGTGTGAGAAATGTCTGGTTGATATTTAGCTTAGAAAAAATCAAAGATGTTCTGGAGCTAGCAAAATCTGAAAGTTCACACTCCTCATTCAGTAAGTCAGGATTTTCTCTTACCATACGCTGTAGAGGCACTTTAGTCAGATTTTCAACAATGTGTAGTTTCTCCTCTTCTGTAAGTTTTTCTGAAAATAAAGCAAGGCCAACTAACTCATCAGAGAGATACCACAAGTGAGTTTTCAGAGATTTTCTCACAGTCAAAGAGATTTCGTTGTCAAGGATAGAATATTTTCCAGCTTCTTTCCATAAGGTCAAATCATTTACGGCTGCATTTGCACCTAATGGAGCCTCAACCCAATTTTTGACATACAAAAGGGCACCAAACTTGACAAATCTCTCCAAACTATGCTTCTCCCTTTGGGTTAGATGGAAAACATCCTGGTTTTGAAAAAGGATCATCTTGAAAGCATAAATTAGTTTGCCCATCCAGCGAGCATGGTGGATTGGTCCAGGTGCTCTCCAATGAATAGTTTCAAGTGGGTATCCTAAAACCAACAAAGTTAATTCAACCAACTCCAAGTAGTCATCTCGTGGTTGGTTTTTCTTCTTTAAAAGTGGAACTAATATTTCGATCGTAGACTTTGTTAAGGCCTCTTCTTCATCGTTAAGGATTAAAGGTGAGTATTCAGATCTAACAATTGAAGCCCACGTTTCTTTTAACCTTTTGAACAGTGGGATATCGGGTGAGCTTGAAGGACCTAAGCACTGACTAAATACTTTACTTAGAATTATTTCCAGTACATGATGGCGGCATGCAAACCATAGTAAGTCTCTCTTCGATTTACTTTCTAATAATGTACAAGCACCATTTTTAGAGCCGGTATTAACCGCTGTAGTGTCGAAACCCATCCCAACAATTTTATCATCAAGATGCCATGATTTCAAAATACCATGAACTGCATTTCCAGTATTTACTCCAGTTGAGGAAACTCCAAGTAGTTTCTCTTTTCCATTTGGAAATGAAACCAAAACTGGTAATCTATCTACCTTTACAGAACCTATAATATCTGGTAAGATTTTTCCGTCCCAGTGAATAACAATTGGTTCTTTTATTTCTAAGTTTGTCTTAAGTTCTTTAGCTAAATTATGTCTTGCTTCTTCTCGCTTCCTTTTTATAGAACTTCTGGAAACAGGCATACTAGCTGGATCATGCCCAAGTGCAGCAACGATTGGAATAATCAGTCTCATGGCTTCACGATCTGAAATCTTGTTTCTATCCAAAGCACTTGTCACGGTTTCGGTGAAGAGTGTTTTTTTACATTTTGAATCATTTGTACTTTTTCTTTTATCTTCTAAACTCTCCAAATCCTTTTGTTTCTTTAATAAAGGCTTATATGATTCATCATCTGACTGACAACTGCCACTGCAATCAGTGCTAGTAGTTGAAATTTCATTTCCTTCATCTTCAAGTTTAAAATCAGATTTTGATACGGAACAAGACGGAGATTCAGTGGAAGTTGAAGTCAGTTTCTCTCTTCTCTTTTGTAGCCTTTCTTTTCTTTCTTGAATTCGTTTTTGTTTTTTGCTATACTAATATAATAAGTTTTTTGCAGATGTTATAATCATTTGTGTTGTACTTCTCTGATCAATCAAAAAAGCTTTGTCTTCTTCAATTTTTATGAGTTTATCGGCTTCAGCATGTGCAATATCGAATAGTTTCTTGATTTCTTGGATAAATGCTTTTTCTTTAGATTTTGTGCTTCAGATCTTCGACCTTTATTTTTCTTCAATAGTAACCATTCTGAGTGCACTTTTTCAAGCTTTCCAATTGAATGTTTGGTCTGTTTTGTGGGAATCAAGGCTTTTTGCCATATTCCATTCAGCTCTTCAATGGTGCTGTGACTGGCATTCCTCACAGATTGTTTTTCTGATAAAAAATAGTGAAACCTTAATAAAACTTCTTTAGTTGTTGGTAACTGATTTTTTTCTATCAAAGGATGTAAGTCCTTAACACCTAACAAATAAACACTATCTGATAGACGAGTTGATGGAGTGGACATTGTCACTGTTTTTAAAACAAAAACTTCTGTTATAAAACACTTTACACATATATAAGTTTATGAACTTTACTATTGTATTTATATTCTTAAGTTATTTCAATGTTCTTTTCTTCAATCTATCATTCATTTTAAAAATAAATCTTCAAAAATGCCTGAAACAAAAAATATTAAAAAATCGTTAGTATTTAGCCAAATTTTCAAAATTAACATTGGTTGAACACTGCTTTCCATTTATCGTAGGATGCTGAAATTTTTTGTGGTGACTATTGTTATATATTGAAACAAAATTAGGGGGTGGCTTGGTGTATTTGATTAAGTTCAGTTTTTTGGACCACCCTAATGTCCACTTTTGGCAAAAATGACTTTTTAGCGTAATATTGTAAAGCAATTCAAGGGCTACAAGCCAGTATAGTTTGATTTTCCAAACTCCACTTAATTGCATACATACTGCGTGAACAATACTGGGTTGTTTTCCAAACACCACTCAGTCCAGTTCACTGCCACTCAGCCAATTACAAACAAGCAGCACAAACTTTGCTTTCCTGAAAATTTTGATTTTTGGACTTAGTGGCTTTTGAAATCAAGCTCTTCATGTGCCCGTGGGTGCGGTAACTCTCGTAAAAATGGCCCAATTTTGATTAAATTTGGTATGAACATGTAAAGCAACATTTATGACTTTAAGTTCGAAAACCAGCCAGATCGCTCTATCCAAAGGAGTATTTTTTTTTGGGGGGGGGGTTTGTACCCCAAAAATGATATTTTGGAGTTTTTTACATATAACATTTTAGTAAATACAATTTTAGCGAATTTACCCTATAGGGAAGAAGCTATTACCGTAGGTGGCATGGTAAGACTTAAGCCCGAGACTATGATAACTTTTCGTTTTGAGGTCCCCAGATGCCAAAAACACTATTCGTTCAAATTTATATATATGTATATATATATATATATATGTGTGTGTGTGTGTGTGTGTGTGTGTGTGTGTGTGTGTGTCCGTTACCGCGATAACGTTTGAAAGAAACACCCGATTTTGATGAAATTTGGCACAAATGTGGAGAGTAGCATATTGAGTACTAGTAGAATGTACCCGTTCTTCGCACGGGTTAGAAAGGTAAGTTAGCTTGAAACAGCTGTGCTTGCTTCTGCTCTTTAAGCCGTCAAATGTAAGTGACATCAGCTGTTCGCATTACAGTTTCTGAATGTTTACTTTCTTCTCAAATGTAAACATTGAACTTAGGACGTTCACGGGGCGTAGTCCGAGGGAATTTTAAGGAAGTGAATAGGCCTACATGTTACATGGGTTCAAGATCTAGCTTTTTGTAAAATTTCAGTCGGTTCAGTAGTTTTTGCGTTTACCCGGAGCATCAGACAGACAGACAGACTGTCAGACAGAAAACACCTCTTCCTTATAATATTATAGATAGATTACGGTGAAATTAAGCTGTCTACATAAAAAGTGTATGTAACATAATTAATTTACTTAGAAAATTGTTAAGCGTAAAATAATGAGAAAAAAAACACGTCCATAACTTCATTAGTTTTTGAGCTAGAGTACTGCTCTAGTAAGGTTGTGGTGGGGGGGGGGGGGTTGAACAAGAAGGGTGGGGGTCGGGACTTTGTGTATTTTTATGTTATACTTTGTTTACTAACATCCTGAAAAATTCAGCTTTACCCTAACTAGGAGTACGCTCTAATGTCGCGTAAGAGGATGAACGAAGAGTTAAATTACTACCTTATTTTGATAGTTAAATGACACTTGAGCAGTTTAATATAGTGAATTGCATGATAAAATATTGACTTTGAGCGAATTTACTGTATAGGGAAGAAGCTATTACCGTAAGTCTCATGGTAAGACTTAAGCCCGAGGCCATGATACTTTTTGTTTTGAGGTCCCCAGATGCCAAAAACACAATTCGTTCAAATTTATATACATATGTGTGTGTGTGTCTGCGAATGCGATAACTTGAGTCAAAAACGTCCAATTTCGATTAAATGTGTAAAGTGACATTCATGACCTTAAGTTCAAAAACCAGAAAAATCGGACCATGGGAAGGGGAGTTTATGGGGTTTATAAATTTTCCAAAAATCATTTTTTTGCATTTTTTACCCTAACATTTGTAAAACACTGAATTTTTGTTTTGACCATTTTATAGAGCTAAAAAAATAAAATAAATAATATAGTATTTTGAATTATTAACCTAGGTTAAGTGGTTACCGAGAAAATCCAAAAAACCTGCTCATAAAATCTCTCATGTTAATCTTTTGGGAAAAAGGTTTTAGCGAATTTCTCCTGTAGGGAAGAAGCTATTACCGTAGATCTCATGGTAAGACTTAAGCCCGAGACCATGATAACTTTTTGTTTTGAGGCCCCCAGATGAAAAAACATTACTAATTAAAATTTATACATATATGTAAATATATATATAACCGTATATGTGATAACTTAAGTAAAAAAACGTCCGATTTCGACGATATTTGGCTCAAATGTGTAAAATGATATTTATGGCTTAAAGTTTGAAAACCAGAAATATCGGACTATGGGAAGGGGGGTTTATGTGGGTTTAAAATTTTCCAAAAATCAGTTTTTGGGTTTATGTGGGTTTAAAATTGTCCAAAAATTAGTTTTTTTTGCATTTTTCACCCTAAAACTTTTTAAAACTTAGTTGAACCATGTTATAGAGCTTAAGAAAACAAATAATATAGTATTTTGAATCATTAACCTAGGTTAAGTGATCCCAAAAAATCTAGGGAGAAAATCCAAAAAACCTACTGACAAAATCTCCCATTTTAATCTTATGGGGAAAAGGTTTTTGGCTGTTCCTCAGTTAATTTTAATGTAAACTTCACATTTGCTTTTACCAATCAACTCAGCTCCACAAAACAATCATTTTGGTGTTTAAATTGTGATGCTACGTCCAACCGTTGTAGAGATATTCAAAGTGCTAAACACAGTACGTTGTCGAATGTTTATGCTTATGGAGAATAAATAAAATTTGTTATCTCCATTATTTATGAATGTATATAGATGAAACTTGGTAGTGGCTTCACGTTGTATTGGTATATTGATATTTGCACCAAAATAATATTTTTTGTTGATTATCCCTGTAGCAGCAAACCTGTGTCTCAGCTCTAATGTTATTCTTATGGAGAATAAATAAAATGCCATAGATAACTTATTTACTTAAGTATTTTTATGAAACTTGGTAAGTGGCATCGAGGTAAAACTACTGGAGAGATCGCTAAGTGAGCTAAAAACGGTCCGCGTAGGTCTGTGCGGAACAGAAATGGTGGGCCACTGTGTGCTCAGAGCTGTTTCTAGCGTTGAACGCGCTGTCGTTTACACGCTCCTGGACTTCACTGCCATTTTTGAATTGTAATGAAATTTATATATCCTTTGTGTATGTGAACTACGGAATCCGAAAGTATAAATGTTGTTTTATTTTACAGTTTTTGAATATTTTTAATAATTAAAAACTCTTACGTGTTATTAAAGAGGGACATGAAAAAGTTACTCAGCGAGGAAGTTTTTTATTTTTAGGTTAGAAACAAACTTCTAGCGGGAAAGTTGTAGATAATTAGTTTCTCTAAAACTTTTATTTCTAACATTTTTCGGTAAAGTTGTTTGTTTGCCTACAATTTGTTTTGAAAGATGCTGAAACTTTTCGCCGCGCTCTATCCAAGACGTGCCACGCGCCGTGCCGCGTTGTTAAATTCAACTCAGTGATACTGTGTTACAACATGGCCTAGTTTTTTGATAAAATACATAGTTATACGGCTTTTGTTTTAGTCGTCTTTTGCTAAGTAATCTTACAACATTTTACAATGCAACTGTAATGTGTAATGTAACAGTTAATCAGTAAATAAAAATTAATTTTGAGAAAAATCATTTCATTTAATCCTATGCCTTCCAAAATACTCTTAACTGACTAATGCTACGGATACATTTATACTATACCCCATTATTATTATACTGTACTTGTATCGTCTCTTAAATCATAATCAATTGTTATCATACACTGAAGATAATGTTTTATTATTCAATAGCGAAATGTTGTATTAATGCAACATTATGTAATCGTTCTTACTACTATACGTGGACGGGTGAACGAACCATGTTGGTAATTAATGTTTATCAAGAATACATTTGCTATTAAAAAGTATTTGTCTTGTTATTCATTCATCAACAAAGTTTTATGATATAGGCCAATTAACTTTAATACAATCGACAACTTTTGGCGAACGTCGAAGTTTATATGCTAAAATTCAAAGTTTCACTAGTCCAAAGAACGATATTACTGCTCATAAAAAATTCATTCCAGTACCAAAAACTTCAAAACATCATTATTGAACAACACCTAAAGCCTAGTGGATCGTACATAAATTTATATAACTGGAAATATGAAAGAATCAGTCTTCGAGGAGATTATTTTACAAAACTCCCAACTTTCTGTTATTTTTACGCAACTAACCCTTGGTCGAATATATTTACTTTCGGTATTAAAAATTCGAGAAACTATTTAGGAATACGGATCAGAAGGCCATTTAACCATAAAAAATGTTCCCTGGCTGCAAATGCAATTCAAGTGAGCGCGCGTCGTGTTTTTCCCTATATCCCCCCTGCTAAGCGCTGCCGCGGTAGCCCACCATTTGCGGCGCGACCTCGAACGCGGCCGGACCGAAATTTGGTTCGCTTCACCACGGGCGCGAGCGGTCCAGTAGTTTTAAGTCTTTGGTAAGTGGTAGTGAGAAACATATGCATGCATTGGAAATTCTCTGAGTACACAGGTTTGCTGCGACGGGGGTATTTGGCTTTTCTCAGTTCATTTTTAATGTAAATTTCACATTTGCTTTTACCAATCAGTTCAGCTCTACAAAACAATCATTTTGGTTTTAGCGAATTTCCCCTACAGGGAAGAAGCTATTACCGTAGTCGGCATGGTAAGACCTAGCCCCGGGACCATGATAACTTTTCGTTTTGAGGTCCCCAGACCCCAAAAACACTGTTCGTTCAAAACTGTATATATATATATGTCAGAAGGCACGATAATTCTCGTAAAAATGATACGATTTAGATGAAATTTGGTATAAACGTGTAAAGCAACAATGATGACTAAAAGTTCGAAAACCAGCCAGATCGCTCCATCCGAAGGGGTATTTTGGGGGGGTTTTGTACGCCAAAAATGTTTTTTTTAAATTTTTTACATATAATTTTGGAAATAGTAAAATATTATTTTTTACCATTGGATTCAGCTTAAAAAACACCCACAATTTGGTATTTTGATCATTCCTCTACGTCAATTGGTTACCGAGATATTGAAAGTGTTAAACACAGTACGTTGTCTAATATTATTCTTATGGAGGAAAATAAAAATTTTATATCTCGCTTATTTATGAACGTATATTGACGAAACTTGGTATAAGGCTTCATCTGGTTGTGGTTTATTGATATTTGCTCAAAAAAAATTTACTGCCAAAGGCTTCCGTTGCAGCAAACCTGCATACTCAGCCCCAATGTTATTCTTACAAGAGAATAATTAAAATTGTAGCCTATATTAATATTATAATTGTAGCTTATTTGTGAATATATTTTTATGAACCTTGGTAAGTGGCTTTATGTAGTCTTAAGATATTTATATCTCCATTGGAAATTCGCTGAGTATGCAGGTTTGCTGTGACGGGGGTATTTAGATTGTGATGCTACTTCCAACCGTTGTAAAGATATTCAAAGTGCTAAACACAGTGCATTGTCCAATGTTTATCCTTATGGAGAATAAATAAAATTTGTTATCTCCATTATTTATGAATGTATATTGATGAAACTTGGTATGTGGCTTCACGTTGTATTGGTATATTGATATTTGCACAAACAAATAATTTTTGTTATTATTTATTGATTAGCAGCAAACTTGCATACTCAGCCCTAATGTTATTCTTATGGGGAATAAATAAAGTTTTATATCTCCCTTGATTAAGAACATAAATTAATTCAACTTAGTATGTAGCTTCACCTGGTTGAGTTATATTGATAACTGCCCAAAAACATATTTCTTCTTTTTTTGCAGCAAACCTGCGTCTCAGCCCTAATGTTATTCTTATGGAGGATAAATAAAATGCCATAGATCACTTATTTACTTATGTATTTTTATGAAACTTGGTAAGTGGCTTCATGTGGTAGTGAGAAACAAATGCATGCATTGGAAATTTGCTGAGTACGCAGGTTTGCTGCGACGGGGGTATTTGGCTTTTCCTCAGTTCATTTTAATGTAAACTTCACACTTGCTTTTACCAGTCAGTTCAGCTCTACAAAACAATCATTTTGGTTTTTAGATTGAGATTCTACGTCTAACCGTTGCAGAGATATTCAAAGTGCTAAACACAGTACATTGCCCTATGTTATCCTTATGGAGAATAAATAAAATTTGATATCTCGATTATTTATGAATGTATATTGGTAAAACTTGGTATGTGGCTTCACGTAGTACTGGTATATTGATATTTGCACAAAAATTTATTTTTTTGTTGACTATCCCCGTAGCAGCTAACCTGCATACTCAGCCCTAATGTTATTCTTATGGAGAATAAGTTAAGTTTTATATCTCCCTTAATTATGATGATAAATTAATAAAACTTTGTATGCAGCTTCAACTGGTTAAGTTATTTTGACAATTGCATAAAAACATAAATTTTGTGTTCCTTGTAGCAGCAAACCTGCGTACTCAGCCCTAATGTTATGGAGAATGAATAAAATCCTATAGATCACTTATTTATTCATGGATTTTTATGAAACTTGGTAAGTAGCTTTATGTGGTAGTGAGAAACATATGCATTATGCATGCATTAGAAATTCGCTGAGTACGCAGATTTGCTGCGACGGGGTATTTGAATTATTCATAATCATATTATAGTAAAGTATAAAAGAAACAAAATGAGGTGTAATAAACATTTAAATGATGTATCAAATAAATATCATAAAATCATGCAGTTGTCTGTAAAGGATATCAACAATAATTTTCAAATCTTATAATACACTTTAGAGGAAGTAGCACTTTGTAGCAGTAATTCAGAAAGCTACATCATATTTTGATATTACAGTAGGGTCTTATCTGTATATAGCATTGCCCATTAGCGTGCATTTTAATAAAAATTGCATACTAAAAGAGTAGAAATATTGTGTTATTGTTTTATATTTTAAATCAGGAGTTCTGAGTCAACAATTTTAAACTATTATATTGTGAAGTGGAAATATATCTTTATATTTAAATTAAACAAATATATTCATAATATAAATTGAAGTCTCTCTCCGCGTCTGAATGTTTATCTGTTACCTCCTCCTAAACCACTCATCCGATTTCGATGAAACATTGCATGGTCATTCAGGTTAACCCTGGGAAGCCACAAATCAAAGTCCTAGAACTATAGGGCTTTGCCCCACTGGACTTCAATGTTACCATGCTAATCATATGAAAGAAAATTTGTTATGTTTTTTACAGGTAACTACTATAAAATGTTGTAAAAACCTGTCTATTTATTTAGGTAGCAAGCTGTAATGTAAATGGTATAGATTTGTTTAGTGTCAAAACAAATCAAGACTGGAAAACATAATCTCTCTCTAAATTACTTTTGGTTTCTTTTTACTTTACGTGCTCCTTAACCATACATTGAATTGCGATGAAACATTGCATAGTGATCCAGGGGTATTATGGGAAGGTTTATGGCCAATTTACTTAAAACCTAGGGCTTCGCTCCACTGGACTCGCTTGGAAATCCTATGGTCATTAGGGATCCTCTTGAGCAGTAGCAATGTACCTAATATATCAGAGTCAAACATAAGCCTAATCATGTTCTGCAGATGTTTTAGGGCTCTGCCTTCTTGACATTCAAAATACCTATTCCAACCAGCTTACTACTGCTGCTACTACTGGACTGAGGGGTAAAATTCAGTAGAAAGAAAGCTGAGAGGTTAACGTCAGACATAAACCTACTCTTCATAATATAATACTTAGCCCCACTGGAATATGATACCTGGTAAAATGATTACCCCATAAATTTAATATTTTGTTTTGTAAATTCCAATACATTGTTAAACATTGCCACGGAATAAAAAATAAATAAATAAATAAATATACTCATGTCAAACATTATACACCAATGACCCGGAGCTGAAGGAGCTGAAATTTGTTAGAAAAATAGATAATACACCAGAATCAAAATACACATTCCCTAAATCCAAGGACCCTTTGGGGTCTCGCCCCACTGGTACTTCACGCTATGTTTACCATCTTGCACCTACTACTGGACTGATGAAGCCGAAGGTCAGTAGGATGATGGCTAAAGCACTCAAAGCAGGATGGACAGACTTACTCCAAATGCATTTTTTGTAGGGTCCCACCCAACAGGCCTTTATTATTCCCATATTCTAATTATCGCTCACCCAACTACAGAAAAAAGAAAGCTGAAATTTGAATCAAACGTTGCCCTCCCACATATAATTTGCACCCGTGCAAAGCCAGGCGTGGTCGGGTAGTATACTATAAGGGAAAACTTTGAGTGCTTGAAAGAATTACAAAAATCACGTTTAAAAAAGAACGTGGCAAAAGAGAAATAAACTAACAATAACTGCTTTAAATATTTAATTCTCAAACAGTATTTTATTATTCCAGAACTAAGTGTTAGGGGCCGTGCATATATTATGTCACGTCTTCCTGGGGGGTGGGTGGGGGGTGCGGCACATCGTGACAGACCGTGACACGGGGGAGGAGGGGAGGTTACGGGCTGCGTGACATGTCACTGTTAAAGTATGCAAAATCGCCAGTTACAGAGACGAAATACCGTACGCCACAATCCAATACTTAAAAATTAATGTGTGACGTGACATGGGGGAGGGGAGGAGTAATGAGCAGCGTGACAGAGCGTGATAAAGGGCGGGAGGGGGTCAAAAAGGGCTGAATATAGCGTGACGTAATTTATGCATGGTCCCTTATATGAACATTAAAGATTGGACATAAATCATTTCAAATTGTGTTTTTTGCAGTTAAGCCATATTTCTCTTAATAAACCATCGGAACGAATAACTGAGCTATCATGGTGAAGATACTTTTACCATTAAATGTGTAAAATAAAGAATTCAAAACCACAAAAATTACAACATAAATGGGCGATTCTCACTTATTTTGAATGTACTGGTAGCACCATCTTAGAAAGACACGTTCAAATAACTTAAAACAGGTGTCTCAATGGAAGTTGTAGTACTGGACAACTAAATTGATAACAAATATATTTACAAACAAGTCTTGCCAATAGGCCTATGCAAATAAAATTAAGAACAAAAGACAAACTTGTAACCACCCTCCTTGGGACTGAGCCCTGGGTCAGATAACTGAAAGGTTGGTTAAAACAAATAATGTTTGGATAATTTGTCATACCAAGCACTAAAATTATAAAAGTCAAACGACAGTTAAAAAAAGTGTATAAAAACAGGTACCAAGATCCAACTATGGAATACTTGCTATGGAAATATATGATCGACTTGTGGTCTGATCCTTTTTTACGGTGCAGTATCAGGAATACGGCTGCGGCAGCAGATGAGAGTTAACTTATTTCCTGGAAATAAGAAGGCGGTTAATACGATGGAAGTTTAAAGTAAGGACGGTTAAAAGAGGTCTACTGTAATCAAATGAGCTCACAAAGTGAGCGAGACCTCATACCTGACTTCAATGCTTCTACAGCTAACGAAGTGATTCAAACTGGAGTGTCTTATGCACGATAACTACCGCGTCCATATCATAAAAAGTTTAAAAAAAAGGAAAATGACCGCATATCACATCTTTTAAGCATATGGAACTTACTAAATCACTTTCGTGTAACATTTTGTCAAATTATTTTTTTACAAAGGTATCTTCAGACAAATATTAGTTGCACTCTGCTAAAAAGAATTAATGTTCGCACACACATTTAATAATAAATAATATCAAGTTCAGTAGTAATACACTTCACAATCTAGCCAAATGTATTAGGTGAGCGACTCGCATTGTAATTTGACATTGTAAATAATCAATGGGAATAACATGAGCGGAGTCGGACTAAGTTACACATCCACTGACTCGCGTTCATCTTTGCTCGCCTGGACTCGGCCAAAGTGGGAAGATGGCATCCCAGGTATGGTCCCCGGGTAAAATCGGATTGTGTTTCTTTATTTTAATTATGTTTTACATTAATTGTTTAACGCTACTTTGGTTTGTATGTACACCAAACGATTTGTAATAGCCTGTGTTAATTTAGTTATTTTGGAGTTTTCAAAACAATTTACAGGCATGGTTGGTTGGTGGGAATGTGTATGAGTGCTTAGACCTATGTTAAATACCTTACCGAACTCAACGTTACTTAACGTAATAAGCACACATGTCAAACCCAACAATCACACACCAGAATTTATTTCCATTTGCTTTTTACCCCTAATTAGGTTAGGTTTGAATGTGCTATCAGAATTAAATAGGCCTATGAGTATTCCAGTCAGGCATTTTTTACTTAATTTTATAAAAAACCCAATAATTCGGTTTACGTTAATTAAGTTTGGTTACGTTTTATGTTTAGATATTGAATAGGGCCTATATACTACAAAATAAACATAGGCTACTTTAATTTTTTTTGTCAGTGGTATCTAGTGCATTTAACAAAATTTACAGCCAAAAAAGCCATGGTATCAAAGGAAAGGATCCGAATATTTGCTTTCATCAGATGGTTAAGAATAAGTATAGCCTATTAACGTTTGTTAAACAGCCAAAATTACCCGTCACGAATAAACACACCAGATTGGAGAGAGGATTTTCTTGACTAATGCAGGGTGGTGTGAACTTTAAAATTCCAGGAGAACGGAAGGGTACACTTTCAAAAGCGGAACAATACTCAAAGCCGAATAAATTCATTGATATATTGATTAGATCGACTGTAAAATATTTTATCATCTGTATGTTAGTTATAACATAATATTTGTTTTTAAAATAAACTTAAAATAAAAATGAAATAAACCTTACCTGAATAAACAAAATAATTGATTTACAAAACATAAAACTAAAAAACTAAACAAATTTAAAAGGTTTCTAGGAAATAGCTTTCTGGTATACAGTAGCATGTAAAAAGAATACCCCCGTTGCAGCAAACCTGCATACTCAGCGAATTTCCAATGAATATATAACATAACACATTAAAACACTTATCAGGATTCATAAGAAATATAGGTACTTTGGTATTATACGGATGCCACCCTTATACAGCGCGCTGCGGCAGTTATGTTAGGATGGGTTATCATAAAAATGATTGTAGGACTTTCCTTGTTTCGTTACGAATCGAATGATACCTGATGAGTCATACTTCAGGCCGCTAAACCCCCTCCAAATAGGCCAAGGTCAGGTCGTTGACCGGAGCGCGCGCATCACCTGTCACCGCCTGTATCTGGGTCAGTGTCATGAGTGATTTATTGCCGTCACTACGTTACATTTGTTTTCATAATGAGTGACGTTCTTTTGGTGTGGGATTTACCTCGAAATGAAGAGGAAAGCGTACGTATTTTTATGATAACCCATCCTAACATAACTGCCGCAGCGCGCTGTATATTTGGCAGAGTACATATGGCGATCGGGTGTGGCTGCTAGCGGTGGCGACGCATTCAACACGATCCTAGCGGACATCGCTGTCTTTTGGGAGGCAAAACACAAAGACTGCTCATCAGAATGATGTAAAATTTGTACAGTAAGTCAATAAAAGTACGTTTTTTCGAATTATGTAGTTATCCTTTGTATCCGGTAAAAATTAACCTCCAAAAATAGTGGCATCCGTATAATACCAAAGTATTGAAATATATTCACAAACAAGCGATATTTGAAATATTAATTATTCTCCATAACAATACCATTGGGGATGAGTACGCAGGTTTGCTGCTACAAGGCACACAAAATAATGGGTTTTTATGCAAATATCAATAGAACTCATCTTAGTGAAGTCATATACCAATTTTCATCGATATACATTCATAAATAAGCGATATATAACATTTCAAGTATTTTCCATAAGAATAACATGGGGACCGAGTACCTAGGTTTGCTGCTACAGGAACCATAGGTGAAAAATTATTTTTTTGTGCAAACAACAATAAACCATAACGAGATCAAGCCATATACCAAATTTCACCAGTTTATGTTCATAAATAAGCGAGATATACAATTTTTATTTTTCTCCATAAGAATAGCATTAGACAACATACTGTGTTTAGCACTTTCAATATCTCGGTAACCAATTGACGTATGACGAGCAATGATAAAAATACCAAATTGTTTGTTTTTTAAAGCTGAATTCAATGGTATAAATTACAATTTGATTTAAATTCAAATTATATGTGAAAACCCCAAAAAACTATTTTTTGGGGTACAAAACCCCCCAAAAACCCCTCTTCGGACGGTGTGATTCATCTGATTTTCGAACTCGTTCAAATAAATGGTACTTTACACATTTGTACCAAATTTCATTAGGATCGGCCCTTTTTTACGAGAGTTATCGTGCTTACGGACACATATATATATGAATGTATATGAATGTATATGAATGTATATGGTGTATATATATATATATATAATATTTATATATATATTTATATATATATATTTATATATATATATGTGTCCGTAAGCATATACATATATAAATCCCCCCCGTCGCAGCAAACCTGCATACTCAGCGAATTTCCAATGAATTAAAACATAACACATTAAGCCACTTAACATGATTCATAAGAAATATATTCACAAACAAGCGATATTTAAAATATTAATTATTCTCCATAAGAATAACATTGGGGATGAGTACACAGGTTTTCTGCAACAAGGAACACAAAATAATGGGGTTTTATGCAAAATATCAAAGGAACTCAGCTAAGTGAAGTCACATACCAAGTTTCATCCATATACATTCATAAATAAGCGATATATAACAATTTAATTATTTTCCATAAGGGTAACATGGGGACCGAGTACCTAGGTTTGCTGCTACGGGAACCATAGGTGAAAAATTGTTTTTTTTGTGCAAACAACAATAAACCACAACCAGATGAAGCTATATACCAAATTTCGTCAGTTTATGTTCATAAATAAGCGAGATATACAATTTTTCTTTTTCTCCATAAGAATAACATTAGACAACGTACTGTGTTTAGCACTTTCAATATCTCAGTCACCAATTGACGTAGAGCAATGATCAAGATACCAAATTGTTTGTTTTTTCATGCTGAATTCAATGGTGAAAATTAAAATTTGATTTTAATAAAAATTACATGTGGAAACCCCGGAAAACCCATTTTTGGGGTAAAAAACCCCCCCAAAACCCCCCTTTGGATGGTACGATTCGTCTGGTTTTCGAACTCGTTCAAATAAATGGTACTTTACACGTTTGTACCAAATTTTATTAAGATCGGATCTTTTTTACGAGAGTTATCGTGCTTACGGACACATATATATATATATATAAATATATATATATATATATATATGAACGAATGGTGTTTTTGGCATCTGGGGACCTCAAAATGAACAGTTATCATATGGTCTCAGGCTTAAGTCTTACCATGAGACCTACGGTAATAGCTTCTTCCCTGTAGGGGAGATGCGCTAAAACATACGATTTCCATAGATCCGTTAAAAGGTTGTTCCCGAGAATACATATTTAAGTATGATTGGAATCAACGTTTCTTATCTGGACAAATTTCCGACGATATCTTCCACATCTTTGAGACCGAACATAACCGAAACCATAACCGAATAACCTAAATAATAGCAATACCGTATCAGACAATTTCATTCTGTTTTAGAGAATTTCCCCTATAGGGAAGAAGCTATTACCGTAGGTCTCATGGTAAGACTTAAGCCTGAGACCATATGATAACTGTTCATTTTGAGGTCCCCAGATGCCAAAAACACCATTCGTTCAAATTTGTATATATGTATATATATATATATGTGTGTGTGTCGGTAAGCACGATAACTCTCGTAAAAAAGGTCCGATCTTAATTAAATTTGGTACAAATGTGTAAAGTACCATTTATTTGAACGAGTTCGAAAACCAGATGAATCGCACCATCCGAAGGGGGGTTTTGTACCCCAAAAAATGTGTTTGTTGGGGTTTCACATGTAATTTTAATTTAAATCAAATTTTAATTCATACCATAGAATTCAGCTTAAAAAACAAACAATTTGGTATTTTGATCATTGCTCTACTTCAATCGGTTACCAAGATATTGAAAGTGCTAAACACAATACGTTGTCTAATGTTATTCTTATGGAGAAAAAGAAAAATTGTATATCTCGCTTATTTATGAACATAAACTGGCGAAATTTGGTATATGGATTGATCTGGTTGTGGTTTATTGTTGTTTGCACAAAAAAAATTTTTCTCCTATGGTTCCTGTAGCAGCAAACCTAGGTACTTGGTCCCCATGTTATTCTTATGGAAAATATTTAAAATGTTATATATCGCTTATTTATGAATGTATATGGATGAAACTTGGTATGTGACTTCAGTAAGATGAGTTCTATTGATATTTCTATAAAAACCCATTATTTTGTGTGCCTTGTTGCAGCAAACCTGCGTACTCATCCCCAATGTTATTCTCATGGAGAATAATTCATATTTTAAAAATCGCTTGTTTGTGAGTACATTTCTTATGAATCTTGTTAAGTGTTTTAATGTGTTATGTTATATATTCATTGGAAATTCGCTGAGTATGCAGGTTTGCAGCGACGGGGGTATATTTTATATTATCGCTTCATTATTTATGAAAGTGTACCCAAATGGAAAGTTTCTGATAAACACTAACCTTATTTGTGAATTCTACAGTAAAATATCTTTCGGAAAAAATAAAATAGGCTATGTATAAGTTATTGGTCCAATACTTTCTGTTTCAACCGGTTATGAATATGTAACAGTTAAAACTGTTAACACACTGTGGTGGTCAGGATAAGATTAACGCGGTCTAAATAATTATAGAGCTTTGTCACTTTTGAAAAAAGCTCATTGGAGGACATTTCTGGAAACAAAACATTTAGCCAAAGAGTAATAAAGACTAACATAAGTAGTGAAGAGGGGATTTGATTGGTTAACACATTTGTTGCCATGAAGACCGGAAGGTATAGAGCGTCAAAATGGCGGTAAGCATGTAAGCACAGTTTTTTACCCCAGACAAGACTTCTATAGATATATACCTCGTTGGATACAATAGGATTTGCTATTTAAAAATAACGTAAGATAACCTAACCTAACACACAGTACAAGATGGGACGTAAAAAAACCAAAAACACCATTTCACCATCGGAGGTCACTCTTATCACTGACTTTGGCAAAAAATCAATACCTAAGTTATAAAGTATAGAAAAAAATAGCTAGGATAAACTTAAAAATACCTGAAACTCATTCTGTTGTGATATCAAAATAAAATTATGGCCCCTGTATAGTCCTCCGCAAACTTAAGTTTTTCACAAAAAGCGAGTGGACATATGTGACATTTTGTAAATCCCAAATATAGGCTAAGCTAGTCCTCTTATAAAATCATCCCTAATAGACAACCAAGGCCTATTTATGGATATAATATACTTACAGCAAAGCTAAAATTAGAATGTGATGGTTGACAAACAATAGCATTGGCCTACCGTATCTACGTTATATGAAAGTTAAATAGGTATGGTAACTTAAAGAATACCATTTAGTCTTCATATTATGTTGAAGACAGTATTTCATGTATATTGACAGCATAAGAAGTTTGTTTTTAGTCACATCTTCTCTTATATAGGCTACATGTTACTTATGAATAAAACTGTAGGCTATAGGCCTATACCAAAACCTCAAGTCTTAAGTTATTCACACAGATTATTTAACCAGTAATGGAATAATGTTGGCATTCTCGCCGATGACACTTTATCGTATTAAATCCAACTAAACAAACCACAGTCCTATTTACAGATGTGTATGAAACTACCAAGGAAACGTATCCGTAACTCAGAAGGTTTACATTCGATTACCGGTATTCTTATGAAATAAATTAAATTATTATTATTGAACTTGACAGAACGTCACGTTTATAGTTTATGATTGTCCAACTGGATATTAGAACAGATTATCAAAAAATAAACTTCTCGTTCGTAATCGTAACCTCAAAGAAACGCCAAACATCAAGATGACAGCAACTAAAGTATTTTGACTGTTCTAAAGAGCCTGTGTACAGTGTGCTACTAAGGTCAAAAGTGGTAGGGTAACTTACTGAAGAATGTTAAAACTAATAATTTGTCAATTTCCGGTGTAGTTTATCAGAATCATTAAATCGTCAAAACGTTAGACCTAAAAATTTCATGACAATCCAATCGCTTCAATCCAATAAGATAAATTTAGATCTGAAATTAAAAGATTTCCACCAAGCTACATAACTTAGGTACCGGTAAACATAATTCTCTCCCCTCTCTGTTTATGGGTATTACGTGACAGGTAATATTATCAGTTTGACCAACCTTAATATTTTCACAATAGGGCCTATGTAAGTAAGCAAATACTCAGTTGATAGCGATATTGTAGTACGGTATGGCGATAAGTTACAAAATGTACTGACATAGAAAAGTTCTACTGCCGTTGTTTATTGTGAGGTCTGTATTTGAGTTTAAGATTTTTTTACATCATGTACATTTTAGATAATCACTTAACTTTTCTGTTAGTTTATTTATTTGAAATCAGCAAGTATATTTACCAACAGGCATGATTGATTGGTGAGATTTACATGGTTGCTTATGAATAAGTTAACTACCTTGGGTTGGGTAATGTTTATAAGACAATGTGTTGTGGTGGGTTGATTTAAGTATGTTTAGCCATTCCAAGTACAGTTTGCCTCGGTAAACTTAAGTTTATCACAAAAAGTAAGTGGACATTGGTGACATTTAGTAACTCACAAATGTAAATATAAGCTAGGCCTATCATAACATTCCCCTGTATAGACTACCAAGACCTACTTATGGTTAGAATAAATTTACAGCAAAGCTAAAATTGAAATATGATGATTGACCAACTTGGGACGGTTGAGAAACAACAATAGCATTGGCCTACCTAAATTATCCTATATGAAAGGTAAATACTTAGTCAAAGGATACTGTCTGTTATGACAATTCAAACGTTGTAAGTTTATTAATAACATAAAAAGTTAGTTTTTAGTCACACCTTGTGTTATAATCATCCATGTTATGGCTACAACTATAGGCTAATATACAAAACCTGAGTATTATTCGAACACAAACTATCTGCAAAAGAACACAGGTACAAAACCACCAATGTATGGTTGTTTTTTAGTAGTGCTGAATAATGTTGGCATTCTCGCTGATGACACTTTTTATCGTAGTGTTAAATCCAACTTGAACCACAGTGCTTCACATAAGTTATGTGTATGGAAGTCACAAGGTAACATCCTTAACTTACAGAAGGTTTACATTTTATTATTGCTATAACATTAATGAAATTATTATGGGTGCAGTTTGTTATCTGGGCTCCTCTAACCTCAAACATCAAACGGCGATTGCGAACAAAACAAAATGACAGCAGCTGAGCTGATGTATTTTGACAGTTCTCCAACAACACGGTACCACAAAGCTCAAAATATGTACTGAAATAATGTTCAATGAAAAAACTAATAATTATTAAAATGTAATAATAATCCGTCAATTATAGTTTATTTAAAGCATTAAGCCATCAAAACGTTACCCTAAAAATTTCATGACAATCCATCAAACCGTTAAAATGTAGATAGCGTCACACTACTTCGAATTTCAAACTGAGTATATGGATTCACTACGTTCATCCAATTAGTTGCGGCAAAGCATATTTGTTTACCTTTATTGACTGGGCTACAACGGGGGAGGAGGGAAAAGATTATTTGATGTTGAATGGTAGTCGTGATGGGGAGGGGCCATGGGTCGAGCAGCGAGTCGTCATGGAGGGAGTGACCGCAGCAACAGTGATGGAGCAAACGAGTGGGGGTGTGGCAGAGGGTAGGCGAGCTGAGGGAACCAAGGTCCAGGCCATGCCTAACCGTTATTTTTTCAAAATTGTTTAATGCAAAAAAATGGACATATAGCAATGAAAAAACTCCCGAGGAAATTTAATATATAAATAATGGGAGAACATACGAGCAATGATTCACTTTTACTACTTCTAAGATATTGATTATAATGATTTACAGATATTAGATGTCTGAACTGTAATTTTGTTACTACAATTAGATAATTAACTGGCGGATTCGGTAATTAGGTAACGTTCGGTAAATATTCGTAAAATCTGGTAGATATGTATTTGGATTTCTTATTAAATTATTGTTATACATACAAGAACAATACAGATTTTTAAAACACCGGGTGATTTAAATTAAAATTTTAGGGGAAAAACTACGTCTGAATAAAAAATGAAATAACTGTATTTTTCCTATACTACCCAGCTTGTGATAAATTAACTAGACCAGTAGTTGGATCACGGATAAATTGTAGAACGAGTAATTTACATTTACATTAAAGTACATACATCATTAAATATGATTAAAATTTGTGATCTATATCAAATGTCGAACGTTAAAACTACAATTTTTCACATTTTTGGCACGAATATCGGCTATTTTGTATAACAAATTTTTAACAAGTGTATACAAATGTGAATCCCTGGGCGAATCAGACCATGATAAACCAAGGTGAAAAATTGGCATAAATTAAGTTATTTCTGAATACCTTTCCCAACATTACAAATATGCACGAGATAATTTGTACCATTCTCACTAATCTCTCAATTCTGCCTTAATTGAGGCAAGACCATATATTTGACTTATTTGTTGAAAATATACGTGTCAGAAAACACTTTCATCTGAAGATACCAAATTCAAACTTGGTATACATTTATTACATCTAATACGACCCATTTTTGAATGCAATATCAAGTTCCTACTTAGTACCATTTCAAAATGGCGGCCATTTTTGTTTTTTCAAAGCTATATCTTTAAAACGGCAATATTTAGGAAACAACTGTAAGGATAAAAAAGCTGTGTCATGTTGTCCTAAAAACAATGATATGAATATATTAGCTCTAGAATTATAAATAACTGAGAAACTGTGATTTTGATAAGTTAAAAACATGACATTTTTTACCGTTATATATTATTTGTACCTAGATTGGTTTAATAAGAAGTGAATATAATTATAGTAGAACTACAATAATCCAACTATGGATGGTCCGACTTCTCGCTTACCGACCGTGCCGTTATCGGTTTTTGACGTAAACAAGCTACTCACGCAACTCACTTTGTTGTTATGATGTATATAATTCAAAATTTTAAACACGTCAATATAAAATGTCAAAAAAATGTTTTGTATTATCATTGGACTTGTGATTGTTCATGATGCAATGAAATGTGTCAGTGCCTTACTACTTCGATAACGACAGACGTTTTGTGCTGCAATTCCAGAGCTTTTGACAAAGCTAACAGTTCGGAGATTTAAGAAATGAAATAATGCATTAGCATTAATTGGTGAATACTACGTACAAATTAATCCACAAGTGTGAATTAAAAGGACAATATCAAACCATATATTTATTACAGATGTTTTTCATTTTGTACCGTGTCAATAATCAAATAAAATTGTGTGTTGGTCATACCATTCATGATTTAAATCATGCCTTATTTTGTATTTCTTTATAATTACATATTTTAACATCATTTTACGCATCGTCCATGATTAATACATTAATACACGTTAAAGCAGTGAGAGGAGAGCTAATTATGACCACTATCTTAATAACTGTTCAAGGAAGATCGTCAAGACGAATTGGCAACAGTGGTGGCAGCTAAATAACGCAAAATATTTATGAAGTATTACTGCTGGCAGTCATTTAGCTGCTAGACAAACATGGTGCGCCGAATCAAATGTAAACTTAGGGCAGTCAAATTACATGAGTTTTAATACACATAGTTATAATAAAAAAATTATGAAAATAAGTTAATAGTTATATTAATAACGTAATTTTGAGTAGAGATACACGTTAAAACTTAAATATACTCTAACCTTTGAGGTGGCAGCTACTTAACCTAAATTCGTACGGCAGATGAATAGATAGTGATATATATATATATAAATATATATATATATATAAATATATATATATATATAAATATATATATATATATACATACATATATACAAATTTGAACGAATGGTGTTTTTGGCATCTGGGGGGCTCAAAATGAAAAGTTATCATGGTCTCGGGCTTAAGTCTTACCATGAGACCTACGGTAATAGCTTCTTCCCTATAGGGGAAATTCGCTAAAAAATGAGTATAAACAAAACTGAATGTCTGGCAGAATACAATTGCGGCAGTTTGGCCAGGCTCTGCCAGTTTCTACCAGTTAAGCATCTGTTACTGGCTGTCAAAGGCAGACATTTCACCACCCCATCTCAATATCACCATTTACCAACTACTGTGTTTGCAAGTGAATAAAGTAGCCGTCGGTTGTAAAAAGCCTAACGGTGGTATAAATTCCTGATCACAGTCAGGAACTAGTAAAATGTTTAGTTTTCTATTGCGAGCGAGAGCTAAGAATTAATATCAAGTAATGGAGGTTATGACAAATAAAATTAAACCAAATATTATTTTAAAAAATACTTAGCGAGAACAATGTTGTGTAAAACGACCTCGCTATGCAAAATATAGGGAATTCAATCTAGATAAGATTATTTGTCAGAATCTATTATATGTAGTGGTTTTATCATGGTCTCCAATGGTCACTAAAACATCAATGAATATGAGCATTACCGTAGGTGATCTGTTTGAATATTTTTAATTTTTGTCAACTTGTATAATTGATTTACGTTCAATTTGTTCGTTTCATTCTGATTGTCGATTTGTCATATACGTACTGTAAGTGATGTATATAAAGTCATTAATATATCATAATTATTAAAATGATTATATAATCGGCTTCACCTCGCGCGTAAAATGCTATCTTGCCCCGAAATAGGCCACTTTCATGGCTAGTAGTGAAATACACTATTGCAACATTTATCTCGGAATTCAGCTGGACGATGTTGTTAAATTATGGAATAGGTGCCTTTGGACCTAAAGAAATCGATTAGTAACTCAACCCCAGGAAAATTAATATCTTGTTAAAAATCGCATTTGAAAAGTTTAACATTGGGCTTATGGAGTTTTAAATAAAAAAAATAACAGCTGTGAATAAATTAACAAGTGAACTCCCAAAGTAACACTGACACAAGGTAAAGTATCTCAAATGAGTTCTTGAAGACACTGACTAGAACAATTGAATAAAGATTTCAAATAGAGTTGACATCTTTTCCATCCATCTTCATAAAATATCACCGATTATGGCTTTGTCTTCCCGGAAAGTATTGTATAAAGTAAAATATTGTATTGTATTGTGTAAAACTATTTTTTTTAAATTTACGTTTTAATCTAAATTAATATAACATTTTATAATACTATTTACAATAGTATATTCGAGCTTGATGTTCGCAAAGCTAAGTATCACTAAAATCCAAGTGTACAACCGGTCTAGACCTCTTCCCACAGTTTTTGTTCAAAGGCTGTATTGAATCTTTTCTAAAGCCATTATGTTTTTGTTTTTTAATTTGATAGTAAAAAGTTCAACGTTTAATGAAAGTGAATTTCCAAAATTATTCCAGTTCCAAAGTAATCAAATCTCAGTTCCTACTAAGATTTTTGATAAAATATTACATGCAGCTGCCTCTTCTCACATGAATACATATATCACAACAGCGCAGCATGGATTTATGCCAGCAAGATCAACGGAAACTAATTTAGTTAATTTTGTGGATTTTGTATCTAAAGGTATAAATATACAGATTCAAACGGATACTATTTACTTAGACCTGGCCAAGGCGTTTGACACCGTATACCAACCATATGGTTCTCCTTAGAAAGCTTAATTATTATGGGTTTTCAGATAATTTAGTAAAACTTGTCAAGTTACCTATGTTACAGAAAACAATATATTTCTTTCCAAGGATTTAAGTCTGATGATTTTATTGTCGAGTCAGGAGTCCCACAAGGATCAAATATGGGCCCCTGTTTTTTCAATATGACAGGAGAGTCAATTATCAATTCAAAACACCTAGTTTTTGCAGATGATTTAAAAATATTCAGGTATATAAACATTTAAGAAGATGGACTACTCCTGCAACAAGATCTAACTAAACTTTGTCTTGAATTGGTGCAACTTAAACAAAATGCAGTTAAATCTCAATAGACGTTATGTATTATCCTTTTCTCGTAGCCAGAATTATATTTCAGTAAATTATAGTATTTTAAATAGGAAGTATGAGACCAAGGACCTAGGTGTATTTTTTAACTCTAAATTAAATTTTAGGCAGCATACTGAAAAATCAGTAAATTCTTCGCTCAGAAGCTTGGATTTATTACAATAAATGGGAAGCAGTTTAGAAACGCCCGTACTTTGGTCAGTCTGTATAGCTCCTTGGTCAGGTCCCGCCTAGAGTACGCAGCAGTGGTCTGGGACCCGATGTATACCTGTCATGCCCATGTAATTGAAAAAGTTCAAAAACGTTTTCTTCGTTACTTGTACTACATAACTAATGAGGTCCACAATCTAACAATACCTTATGATCACTTACGTATTCATTTAAATTTAGCAAATTATCTTCAAGGCGTATAACAATTTCATTAATGTTTCTTTATAAACTTCTAAGATATTTATTGGATGATTCACACTCTCTGGGGTAGCTCACATTCAGGGTAACTGCCTTTAGACGCAGCATTACTGCAGTGTTCAGTATACCAAGGTCTCGAACGGTGGCGCACGGTGTGTCGCCACTGCTCCGGATGATGAGGTCTTACAACGCCCTACCTCCCGGCCTGAACTATCCTGACATTTATATTGATCGAAAAACTACTTTTAAAACAAAGTGCCGTAGATTGGAAGGATGTTTTCTTTTTAAATATTCCTAGTAGGTATTAAATTAATATTCTATTTGATTATTTAACTGAATCATGAGTTGTAGTTCAGTTTTAATTTATTATTGAGAAAGGTTTTATTCTTGTTGTTATTTATGTTATTTTTAAGAGACTACTTTTTGTAAATTGTGTTTTGTATGATTTGCATTTATATGGATTCAGTGAAGTGTGCCTGTGAAGTGGAGGACTTATATTTTCCACAAAACAATTATAAAAAAATGTAATTGGTTTTTACTGTATTACAAAAAGTAAATAAATACATAAATAAATAAATACTCTTTTAAAAGTAACTTTTAGCCCTGAAAGTTCTTTCAGCTTAGCTTTAAACAATGTCTTTACTATCTGAATCATATTATTGTAGATGCGATTAATTCATGCTCTGTTTACAGTTTTTCTTTCAGAGACCACGCAGAATATATTGGGCACTGTTTTCGGCCTTTCTGTCTGGCATTCTAATAGATGGAGCATATTATTAGACACACTAAATTCCTGTTTTTCATTACAATCGATTTTACATGAAATTATTGAAGTATATATAGCCAAATAAAAGTATGCATTTAGCTTTTTTTAACAACTAGTGGCTTTAATTTCGTTTTAGAATATTATCTTAAAGTTCAAAAGTCCGTGTCTCTGTTCAATTGTAAATCAAACATTTGCCGTTGAGAGCGTATGCACTATATCCTGATAATTGTATATAAATCGGCATAAAATTGCCTTCCCCTCGTGGTTTCGTGTCCAGCTAAGTAGTCAACGCGGGAGATGGGTCCTAACATGGGGTCTTATGGGCCTAAAATCTGGCTTCTGATTGGTCTAATTAGGTCACGTGATTCAAGATGGCGGCGCCCATGGTGGCGTTCCCGCCAAATTTGCGCGCCAAAAAAAATTGGCGCCAAACCTAACCTCACTTTTCATCCCTCCAAAGTGTTACCAACTTAGCAGAGCTAATGTACCATACATAGTTATATGTACCATACATAATTATATGTACCATATATAATACTACAGTGTATAATCATATATGTACCATAATAGCGTATAATATACCATCACCTAATTATATGTACCATACATAATTATATGTACCATATATAATACTACAGTGTATAATCATATATGTACCATAATAGTGTATAATATACCATCACCAGAAAGGTAAGTGGCTATCTAACCTCACTTAGCCAGTGTTGCCACTCTAAACGCTACCTATAAACCTAAATCAGTTACGCAAAATTATTATATGTATTATGTCAAACTATCTAAAATTATTATATGTATATATTACGTCACGCTATGATGTGTTACCAACCTATGGCAATGTATACCTCGCAAGCAAGTACAGCCAAACCATTATATAAAACCATTACATGTATATATTCCAGAAAGTGCCGCTAACTCAAAATATAAAACTATTACATGTATATATCGCAAGAAAGTGTTGCCAAAAAACTAAAAACCGCTTATATCTCGAAAACGGTAAGTCCTAGGGTCATTCTGACCCCAGAAAACTGCCTACTACGTAGTGTAGGCACTCCAGGGGGGTATCTACCCATATGAAAAATCTTAACCAAAATATTGCGGGTTGCATCCCAAAAAATGAAGGGGCAAATTTTCAAAATTAAATATCTCAAGAACGGCTTGGCCGATTTTCACGAAACTTGGCATGTATGTACCTGTTAACCTCCGCTACATATTACAAAAACCTAAACTCTGTACTGCAGGAAGTATCAAAATAATTGAAGGAGTCATACTTTAAAAATCAATATCTTAAGAACGGGTGGGACGATATAATTGAAACTTGACATGTGGATACTTGTTAACATCCTCTAACCTTCAATTTTGTAGGAGGGTAGGAAAGGGTTGTTTAAGGGATGATGGAGGGTGTAAAACTTTGAAATTTAATATATTGAGAACGGCTTGGCCGATTCTAATGAAACTTGGTATATAGGTACCTGTTAACCTCCGCTACTATTTAAAAAAAAACTTAAACTCTGTACTGCGGGAAAGTATCAAAAGATTGAAGGAGCTATATTTTAAAAATCAATATCCCAAGAACGGCTTGGCCGATTTTAATGAAATTTGGTATGTATGTACCTATTAACATCCTTTACATCTTACAAAAAACTTAACCTCTGTACTGTGGGCAAGTATCAAAATAATTGAAGGGGTACTAATAGATACCTTAAATCTCGCAGCATAATCGGGGGGAACGCGGTGGTCTAGTGGTTAGCGCCTTGGACTACGGTTCAGGAGGTCCCGGGTTCGATTCCCTCTTTAGGTTCTTCATCAAATGTATTGTAAAAGTCGGGTCTTGCCCTTCCTTTACCTACTGGAATGTTTATCCGTGCTACATCTACTCTAAACGTGTCACCGCTGGTAATTGATTCAGCGTTGCTTTGAATTATGCCCCCAAAAATCTCCCAAAGGACATTGCAGGGAACATAGCATGATCTAGGCTAAGTAAGGCAAACTCCCACAGGGGAAACTTTTTTAAAACTACAAACTAAGCTGTAATAGAACAAAGAAAAATACAACCCAGAATAAATCCGAGAGGAGTGGTGGCGATTATATAGCCAGGCAGTGTCTATGGTACCATCACTCTGTGTCTTGAACATATATGTAGTGCATTTCTAAACAAACATCAGCTTTTAAGTATTGAGCCCAAACCTACAGTGAAAGACAGTGGTGACCTACAGTGGACCACAGCGCCTATATTACTTCACTTTAGGGTGTTTACTGTTTCATTGTATAAAATATACCATGCCAGATACTCTCTCAGATCCTAAAGAGTTTAATCTGGTTTTACACTGTGATGCTTGCGGGGTCATCACAACACCATCTTGGAGAGATTGTCACTGTTAAGGTAAGATATTTATCTATATTATTAGTTAGAGGTTTCTACCTCCCCTGGGGAATCATTTACCTTTGTCGGAGACTTCTAAAAGTGTTAAGCTTCCGCTGGACAGTATCGCTTGGGAGGTAAGACAACATACCTCACCAAATAAACTGAAAGTAAACATAATAAGGAAAGTTTTATAATGCCAAAAACCTGAAGACGGTGGATTTTTAGAGTTAGAATTACTGTGGAGTGACGATTGGTCAATCACCAACTCCCTTCAACACACAAACTCTGCTCATCCTGAACCAGTCAAGCTCACTTCATGATGAACACTCCGCTTAGCCTAACTAAACTTTTTCTTAAACAAATCTGTTCTGACAATAAATTACTTGACAACATTGTAAAAATAAATGCTTCCTACCTTATTCAACACAATATTATATTTTAGCACAGAAAAAACTACAATTCAGCACTACAGTCCATAATACCGTTGGGAAGGAAGGAGGTATTGCGAAGAATGCATTACGATAAGTAAATGAGATTATAAAAGACGGATACATTATTCATTAATAAATATTTTTCTTTTTTTCATTGTAACTAAAACTGCTATTATTAGCGTTTCCATATTTTTATATTATAAAATCCCAGCAATATATTTTGCTTTAAACCACGGATTGTTTACAATTCTGTTCTTGTTTGACAGAGATGGCACCCTCAAGCTCTCGAGGCAAACGTGCGGTAACAGTTTAAAGTCCCGCTCGGGTATTCTACCAACTGGCCGATTCAACCACTCATATATTGCAACCGCCAGAGGCCTGTGGCTGGAGGATTGTTGAACAGCTGCACTTGTGTGAGTACATTTTATTTTCCCATCATTTAAATTTCCTGGTCAAAATATTTCAAAGTCCGTTTAATTGTTTGCCAGGGCCGTGGTGTATTTTGACGGCGTAATAACTTGACCAATCGTACCCAATACCGCTAAAAACTGCCCCGGGGGCCTTGATGTACTTGGCCTGCAACGTTTTAAATCCTTCGGTCAGATACTTCCAAGTCAAACGTTTCCCTGCGGCCAGTGTTTCAGCCTAGATCCATCGAATCTCCACCGTCTAGGACCCCGGGCACTCCGTGACACAGTACCTCTGTATCACTACGCAAATCAGAAAAACACTAGCACACAAACTACGCAAGTCAAAGTAGAACTACAAGTTACTAAAATCTAACTCTAAGGAAGGTAGAAAACACTACTCTAACCAAAACTGCATTAAAGAAAAGAGAGATTACTGTTACTCAGCACATACACACAACACTACCCTAGCCACATGGAAGTGAGGGTTTGTTTACTTTCTTTACTGTAAACTACCAAATCAAACAACTGAATACAAACACAACACTACTCTAGTCAAGCCAGACAGAGAAACCTCAAGATACTATTAACAGTAGCTTAAAGGAGAGAAAAGGCTTGTAAAAACCAGCAGAAAACTACAGGCAAGAAACCGATAACCCCACTCCACGGGTTTATTAACCTGCTTGCCGGGGACCGTGTGGTACTTTGTCCATGTGACTTCTCGGCCAACTATGTCCAAGTCCGCTGAAGTTACCTTTATCGGGGGTTACATTAAATTAACCGAAACTTCTTAAATCTCTCGGCCAAAAGTTCCCAAGTCCTCTGAACGTACTTGGTTGGATTCAGCTACATGCCAAGCCCTCTGTTTTTAATTTAAATTAATGCAGAAAGGAAAGGTGACAGTAGGGTATTTCGTAAAGTTAAACAAATATAGGGTTTGACAAACTCTGTTACGATATATGATCAAATAGAATCAATGAATAATTTTACTGCATTCACTAGTCAAATATTGTTACCAACACCAACCTTGGGGAGTTGACCACAAATTACACACCATGGGTACACATTAAAAGACAACAAACATAAAATGCATTCTTTAGAAGGACAGAAATTATACAGTATTTCGCTCTGAGTCTTTAACCTTGGTTGGTTATTTGTGTTTAAGTTCGGTAAAACGGCGGGTCTGTTGTATTTTTACGCTGTAACTTCTCCTTCAGATTCCGCTTGAAGGTGTTTTTAAGGGGCAGTGCCATAAATTGACCAAAACTCTTAAATCCCTCGGCCAAAGGTTTCCAGCCCCGTTAAACTGTTTGCCGGGGACCGTGATGTATTTTGACCATGTGACTTCTTGGTCGAACGTTTCCAAGTCCGCTGAACGTACTTGGTTGGGAACTAAATTGAACTTAACCGTAAGATTCTACATTTATCAACCAAAACTTCCCAAGACCAATACAAATACTTGGAGTGGAAGCAAACTATACCTTGCCTGAAACTCTTAAATTTCTCGGCCAATAACTCCGGTAAAGCTTTTCCCAACGCAGCGCCAGTGCGTTTTAAATTTCCCTGGTCAAGTCCCCCTCCCTAGTTATCTCGCGCTGTTGGTGCTGCTCGCTGCTCGCGCCAGTCAGTCGTCATGCCGCTTAACAAGTGCGAAGGCTGTGATAAGGAAGCGCATAGCGTTATCATGGTGTTTTTTGGGGAAAAGGGCTTTACCCTTTGCTGTTCCTGCCAGCATCTATCACTGCAGGAGCTGGATGAGAGGCCCCCACGCCTCCTCTTCTGTGATCATGTCGAGCTGTAAGTACGCAGAGTAACATCTTAACTTTATCGGCCTAGTATTTCCAAGTCCCTCTAGTTAGTTTTCGTAAAAGTATAATTAATCAGGGGGCTAGGCGGGAACCTGTCAAAGTTTTAAGCCATTTATGTCTAATTCCCCCGGTATTACAATTTCTCGGTCAAGTTTATTTTATCATGCGGAAGCGGTTGCGATTAGCTCGCGCTGCCGGCATTGCTTGGCGTCAGTCGTAGCTATGGAGCCCTGGTGTATCGAGTTCCCGGTGCTTTCGTCTCGTCTCATGCCTTTGTGGGTGCATGGTATTTGTGATCGGGGGCACTTGGTACAAGCGACCCCGATTATAGATATCATGTACCACTACTGCATATACCCGAGGCTTCACACGTGGCTGAAATATGAGTGGTATGTATACTCGATATGCCACTCGTGTATGTCTAGTGAAATCACAAATTCAAATAAGTACACCTTTTACGTTACTTAACCGCAACATCCGCAACAAGTCTTTGTCAGCAAACTTGCCGTTACCTGTTAAAATACTGCTCTGTGATTGGCCGGAATAAGCTAGCACTCCATTGGCTGTAATTAGGCGTACTGCGCTCTGATTGGTCCAGACGTTTCCCCACCACAATACCTGCTCTCTTGTTGCGCCTTTCCTCTCTCTTTGCTCTCAGCTTTCGTTGCGAACTGACGACTCCCAGCTCTGTTCTTTGCGTAACTATGAATCAACCAAAATCACTTTTTCAACTTTGCGAAAAACAAATCTGGGATCGCACCCAGTGTATCAATGAACTACTTTGCCTAAACATGCCCCCAGTAATTTTGGAGAAATTTGTAGAAACCCATTGGCGTAACCACTACGCCATAAGTCAAGAGTATAGTAAAAAATTCTATGTAGGTCGCTCGGCATACTGTAATTGTCTATATTGGGGTACATTCTTACGTAGATCACTTAATTACTTTATAGAGATGATTTATAGTCAATGTCCTTATGTTACTTTATGCTCTAGAATCAACATTGACTTTGAAGAGCTGGTACCTCTTAAAGTACCAGACTATGTAAATACACCCTTGTATATAAAATATAAATGTAAATGTAATAATCCCCACTGTATGAATGAGCACGAACGAATGACGGTCACTGGCGCGGGTAACGAAAAGCCCCGTAAACCTGAAAGGGGGTCTAGTAGATTGAGGCGACGGGCTAACACCCCGGCTACTCCTTCGAACGACCCATGTGTGAATGAGGGGTCCAGTAGATTGAGGCGCCGGGCTAACACCCCGGCTACTCCTTCGAAAAGACCTCGGGTGAAAGAAGGACCTTGTACATTGAGGCGCCTGGTTAACACCCAGACTACTCCTTGGAACGGTCCGGTGGGTGAAACAAAAAAAAATATATAAAAGTAAAATACAAAAAAGTATAAAAGTAAAAATAAAAAAACGGGGGAGACAGCTAGTTTGTTTTTTGGAAGGTCTCCACGGACCATGGCGGTGGAGGGGCCATGGTTTGTCTTTAAAAAAATCTCTATCCTTTGTTTGCTCAAAGGGAGAGGACATTAGTCTGTACTGGGCATCAACCAGGTAATCTGGATTGGCTCACGCACGGAATAATGTTTAACCTGGGTGCACATGCACGGATGGTCTCAAACCCCATCCAAGCAAACAGACACTTACAGGGGGTTTATCACGGTGTGCCAGGGTTCCTAGACTTCTGAATCAAATAATAATAAAAAGTGACAGTCATTTTAGGCCATATAAACATTTAATAAGTTACTATAATTCATTGGTAATAAGCGGTAAAGATTTATCTAAGTACTTTAATTAAGAGCAATATAGAATAGTTTACACGGGGTTTGGGAAACGGTTTGGTGAATACTTATGTTGGTTCTCATTTCCTTTTTCTACACCATTCGTAACGCTAATTATCTTGTATCTTGATGGTACTATTGCAGGGTATACAATCAAACTAAAGCAAACATCAACTTCCCAAAATAAAATTACGCTCTTCTGTGTAAAATGAGTAAACGTAACTCCTCTTTGACAAAACGGATCAATAAATCAGAAACATCCCTGCCAAGTATAAAAACTAGTCGAAGCCTTCAAGGGAACTCATGACACAACTGATGTAAATTATTATAATAATCCTACCAAAGCAAGAAAATACGCATAGCAGGAGTAGTAGTAGTAACATATAATGTTATTGTTTCTCCTGGACCTGGAAAATGTTTGAAAAGTAATTTTAACCTGGACTACTGGCAAATACATGTGATTTAAACATATTAAGCAACTCACATACAAGTAAACTTGTGATAAATCAACACAAAATAATTATACTTTGACTGGATTTCATGTTCAACATGAACACTATAGTTTATGATTGTACTGAAGATAAATAGGTCAACGCACCCCCTTCGTTAAAATGGCTCTCTGACTATTTTTAGCTGTTATGATGTATAATTAAAGTAATTCTGGTTAAATTACGTTGACTTTACCTGTTATTTAGGAGCAGTCAGGTTCATCAAGCTTTAAATAATTTTTTAGCTATTATTTAGGCACATGTCTCTGCCTTTTTATTATATAATTAGTGCATTAACTGGGTATAAGTCCTGAGCTTGTAGAGGCTGGTATGTGGGAGTTGGAAAGCCTAAGTTGTAACTTCTATTTTGCATGTTAAATTAAGTGAATAGATTCCTGGCTCTTTGATTTAAACTGTTTGGAATTGGTAATACAAAGGGTGCGGGATTCGCTCACCCCTTAGGGCGGGTTGGGGAAGGGGGTCAGTCGCTAAAATGGCTCTCAGGCTAATTTTACAGAGCCTTAGCCGTTACGATGTATAATTTAAATCAGTTATTGTTCAGATATGTTTACATTTTACCTGTTATCTATGAGTATTTTACCAGTTGGGTTCATATCTACAACCACGTCTACAAGTCGTAGTATATTATTTAACTGGGTTTCGGCTTCATGTGTGGAGATTCTTTCTACTTTTTGGTATGGTTAGTGTATGTAATTTAAGACGTTGAAGAATACTTGTAATACCATGCTTATAAAAGCAGGATTCTTTCAATTTCGATTACTTTGGGAAACTTTCTATGCATTTAATTGTTTAGAAACCTCAATATACTAATTACAGTAACTTAAAGGAGAGAAGAGGCTTATAAACACAGACAAAAAAAGCCATACCCCTATTCCAAGGGACGCGAAACGCTCCCCTTTGATAACATTACACCGGAAGTTGTAGGTCCAATCGGGACCCACTTTAAACTGATTCTAAGTGTTAGACACAGCTAAACGTCGGGTCCAACGTGTTTGAATTAAATTAACGTTCTGAGAAAGAGACAGGTGACAGTAGGGTATTTTTATAAAGTTAAAAAGGTACAGAGATTACACACTTTAGAGGTCAGATGTGACTTTTTGTTGTAGTTAGTTGCTTGTTAAACTCTGTTACGATACACCAACAACCAGAATATATACCCTGTCTTAAATACCTGCAGTCTGCATTCACAAGTAAAAAGATTTTAATGATCAACACCAAAACTAAACTTAACGAGGAGTTGACCACATCAAAAACATGAACAAGAGTAAATCTAAGAAGACAACAAGCAGTGACATTCGTTCTTTATCAGGACAGCAATTATGGAGTGTTTTCTCCTCGGTAGTTTTATTTTTGTTTCTCCTGAAACCAGAGCAGCATTTTCCTTTGACGCTGTTATTCCTTGGTCATTTGTATCCAAGTCCGGTGAAACGACGGGGTCGTCCTGCGGTTTTACGGTGTAATCTCTCGGGCGATTGTGTCCAAGTCCGATGAAAAGTGTCTAACAGGGTTAAATTTAACTTGACAGTAACTTCTCAAATTTCCTTGCCAAACGTTTGTCGCCGGATCTGTTAAAACACCAGGGAACCATTTAACTGTGCCTAAATATTTTAAATTTCCCGGTCAAACATTTCCGAGTCCGCTAAAATCTGTTTACTGGGGACCGTGATGTATTTTGACGGTGTAATTTCTTGGTCGAACGTTTCCGAGTCCACTGAAGTTACTTTTATCGGGGGTTACATTTAAATTGACCGTAACTTCTTAAATTTCTTTGCCAAACGTCTGTCACCGAGTCCGCTAAAACTGTCCACTAAGGAAACATTTAACTTTGCCTAAATATTTTAAATTCCCCAGTCAAACGTTTCCAAGTCCCTCCCCTTGATGTTATCATGAGGATGGGGTCACACGCTCTGTACTTCTCACATCAATATCAGTTATGGAGCCGGCTTGCACAGATTTTGTGGTATTCTCAAATTTTCATGCACCCTTACGGATGCTTAATGTTTGTCATCCGATACATGGTGTGCAGGTGACGCATCACATGCACATCATGTATCATTATTGTCTCCTCCATTGCCTCTAGGTTGAGTAACGTGCAGATAGTATGTGTGTGTGGTTTGATTGCCACGTTTGCCATTTGAACTCCTGCACTGGTTGGCTGGACAACTTATTTTTTAAAAGGTATGTGTAAAATATCTTTAACTCCAGTGTAATCAGGGAGAATACAACTTGGAAGTTTCACACTCATCCTCATTAATACATTTAAAGCAGTACTGTTGAGAAACGCACAAGTTACCTTTATGAACTTTTTATCAGGGTCTGAGGGAAGCGACTCGTCCTGGCGAGTCTCCAAGGAAAAAAATATGAAAAGAAAGTATCGGTCTTTTGGTGTTCTCCTATCTACCCTCATGAAACACTGATGCGCGGGGTCTTTGAACGCTTCGCAGGGTTTACAATAAACTTCTCCGCATACGTGAGCTGTCTTACGTTTTTTGGATGAATCATTTTCTTACAGTCACGGCAAAGTTTTAAAGTTTTACAAACTTGCCCCTGATGGGCTATTAAACACCGCTCGTTTTTGAAGAAACGGTTGCAAAAACGACATGTGATGCCTCCGTGTTCTAGTTTACAGGGTGGGGAGATGGTATGGCAGGAGGTGCATCTGTTTGAGCATCGATGCTCTGCTTTGTGGTCAAAAGGGATGTGGCAGGCTTCACAGAAATAACGGCATACGAAAGCAGCAGTTAAGTTTGTAATTACATTATAATGACCGTTATGAAAGAGCAAGTTAATTTTGAATCTAGCGTCTTCATTACCTCCTTCAAAGTAAACATCTCGGCCTTTTTTATCGTAGTTGTAGACGGTAATTTTGTATTTTTTAAGATGGGACTGGAATTTTTCAAGCTCAGGGATACCGGCACCTTCCTCCGGCATTTCTACACGGGCTTTTGCTATGAGCTTATTAGCTCTGAAAGTTTGTCTTTTACCTTTATCCTGACGTATTGCTTTATACTGAGGATCATTTTTTGCAAGTGCTTTAACTACTACCAACGCTCTAGCCAGGCATAAACTGTCTTTATTATTAATTACTACAATACCCTTCCTAGCATAACATTCCTCGTCAAACGTGTTGTACATCTCTGGATGTACTCTCCCCTTACCTACTGGTACGTTAATCCTAGCTACATCTACTTTAAACGTGTCGGTAGATTTAATGGATTCAGCGTTGGATTGAAGAATACCCCCGAAAACTTTCCAAAGGACATCACCGCTAACTTCAGAGACCGGTCTAAAATCTACGTACCCTGGTTCTGCACTTTTTAAATTTATCGATTGCATTTTAAACCAGAGATAATCAGTGGGTACAGCGTCGGCTTTAGCTTTTTCAACAATTTGATTAAGACCCTTACGAATCCAATCAAACTCAGAGACACCCTTGGGAGGGTTAGTGAATTTAAAAACAGTGTTAGTCCCGTTTGCAAAAGTTAAAGCTGTAGAAATTAAAGACTTCAGTTAGTTGCTTGAAAAATTCCGTTACGATATATACCAGCTATCCACCACGATACATACTTTGCCTTAAATACCTGCAGTTTACATTCACAAGTCAAAATATTGTAACCAATACCAGAACAACTAAAATTATCGAGGAGACACAACATGGACAAGAGTACATATCAACAGACAATTAAAGCATAAAATGCATTATTTATATAGGCAATAATTATGCAGATAATCTAAGAAACTTGATCAGCCGTGTCTCATCGTTAGGTTATGTTATGCTCTGTTAAGTTAGGTTTGTGCATGGAAATATGAAACATCGTCAGTCTTAGTTAGGTTTATTGATGCAGGTTTAAGTTAGGTTTGTCGATGCCAATTTTTGGACATCAACAACGCGCGCGATGTTGATGTCCAAAAATTGGCATCGACAAACCTAACTTAAACCTAACTAAGACTGACGATGTTTCATATTTCCATGCACAAACCTAACTTAACAGAGCATAACATAACCTAACGATGAGACACGGCTGATCAAGTTTCTTAGATTATCTGCATAATTATTGCCTATATAAATAATGCATTTTATGCTTTAATTGTCTGTTGATATGTACTCTTGTCCATGTTGTGTCTCCTCGATAATTTTAGTTGTTCTGGTATTGGTTACAATATTTTGACTTGTGAATGTAAACTGCAGGTATTTAAGGCAAAGTATGTATCGTGGTGGATAGCTGGTATATATCGTAACGGAATTTTTCAAGCAACTAACTGAAGTCTTTAATTTCTACAGCTTTAACTTTTGCAAACGGGACTAACACTGTTTTTAAATTCACTAACCCTCCCAAGGGTGTCTCTGAGTTTGATTGGATTCGTAAGGGTCTTAATCAAATTGTTGAAAAAGCTAAAGCCGACGCTGTACCCACTGATTATCTCTGGTTTAAAATGCAATCGATAAATTTAAAAAGTGCAGAACCAGGGTACGTAGATTTTAGACCGGTCTCTGAAGTTAGCGGTGATGTCCTTTGGAAAGTTTTCGGGGGTATTCTTCAATCCAACGCTGAATCCATTAAATCTACCGACACGTTTAAAGTAGATGTAGCTAGGATTAACGTACCAGTAGGTAAGGGGAGAGTACATCCAGAGATGTACAACACGTTTGACGAGGAATGTTATGCTAGGAAGGGTATTGTAGTAATTAATAATAAAGACAGTTTATGCCTGGCTAGAGCGTTGGTAGTAGTTAAAGCACTTGCAAAAAATGATCCTCAGTATAAAGCAATACGTCAGGATAAAGGTAAAAGACAAACTTTCAGAGCTAATAAGCTCATAGCAAAAGCCCGTGTAGAAATGCCGGAGGAAGGTGCCGGTATCCCTGAGCTTGAAAAATTCCAGTCCCATCTTAAAAAATACAAAATTACCGTCTACAACTACGATAAAAAAGGCCGAGATGTTTACTTTGAAGGAGGTAATGAAGACGCTAGATTCAAAATTAACTTGCTCTTTCATAACGGTCATTATAATGTAATTACAAACTTAACTGCTGCTTTCGTATGCCGTTATTTCTGTGAAGCCTGCCACATCCCTTTTGACCACAAAGCAGAGCATCGATGCTCAAACAGATGCACCTCCTGCCATACCATCTCCCCACCCTGTAAACTAGAACACGGAGGCATCACATGTCGTTTTTGCAACCGTTTCTTCAAAAACGAGCGGTGTTTAATAGCCCATCAGGGGCAAGTTTGTAAAACTTTAAAACTTTGCCGTGACTGTAAGAAAATGATTCATCCAAAAAACGTAAGACAGCTCACGTATGCGGAGAAGTTTATTGTAAACCCTGCGAAGCGTTCAAAGACCCCGCGCATCAGTGTTTCATGAGGGTAGATAGGAGAACACCAAAAGACCGATACTTTCTTTTCATATTTTTTTCCTTGGAGACTCGCCAGGACGAGTCGCTTCCCTCAGACCCTGATAAAAAGTTCATAAAGGTAACTTGTGCGTTTCTCAACAGTACTGCTTTAAATGTATTAATGAGGATGAGTGTGAAACTTCCAAGTTGTATTCTCCCTGATTACACTGGAGTTAAAGATATTTTACACATACCTTTTAAAAAATAAGTTGTCCAGCCAACCAGTGCAGGAGTTCAAATGGCAAACGTGGCAATCAAACCACACACACATACTATCTGCACGTTACTCAACCTAGAGGCAATGGAGGAGACAATAATGATACATGATGTGCATGTGATGCGTCACCTGCACACCATGTATCGGATGACAAACATTAAGCATCCGTAAGGGTGCATGAAAATTTGAGAATACCACAAAATCTGTGCAAGCCGGCTCCATAACTGATATTGATGTGAGAAGTACAGAGCGTGTGACCCCATCCTCATGATAACATCAAGGGGAGGGACTTGGAAACGTTTGACTGGGGAATTTAAAATATTTAGGCAAAGTTAAATGTTTCCTTAGTGGACAGTTTTAGCGGACTCGGTGACAGACGTTTGGCAAAGAAATTTAAGAAGTTACGGTCAATTTAAATGTAACCCCCGATAAAAGTAACTTCAGTGGACTCGGAAACGTTCGACCAAGAAATTACACCGTCAAAATACATCACGGTCCCCAGTAAACAGATTTTAGCGGACTCGGAAATGTTTGACCGGGAAATTTAAAATATTTAGGTACAGTTAAATGGTTCCCTGGTGTTTTAACAGATCCGGCGACAAACGTTTGGCAAGGAAATTTGAGAAGTTACTGTCAAGTTAAATTTAACCCTGTTAGACACTTTTCATCGGACTTGGACACAATCGCCCGAGAGATTACACCGTAAAACCGCAGGACGACCCCGTCGTTTCACCGGACTTGGATACAAATGACCAAGGAATAACAGCGTCAAAGGAAAATGCTGCTCTGGTTTCAGGAGAAACAAAAATAAAACTACCGAGGAGAAAACACTCCATAATTGCTGTCCTGATAAAGAACGAATGTCACTGCTTGTTGTCTTCTTAGATTTACTCTTGTTCATGTTTTTGATGTGGTCAACTCCTCGTTAAGTTTAGTTTTGGTGTTGATCATTAAAATCTTTTTACTTGTGAATGCAGACTGCAGGTATTTAAGACAGGGTATATATTCTGGTTGTTGGTGTATCGTAACAGAGTTTAACAAGCAACTAACTACAACAAAAAGTCACATCTGACCTCTAAAGTGTGTAATCTCTGTACCTTTTTAACTTTATAAAAATACCCTACTGTCACCTGTCTCTTTCTCAGAACGTTAATTTAATTCAAACACGTTGGACCCGACGTTTAGCTGTGTCTAACACTTAGAATCAGTTTAAAGTGGGTCCCGATTGGACCTACAACTTCCGGTGTAATGTTATCAAAGGGGAGCGTTTCGCGTCCCTTGGAATAGGGGTATGGCTTTTTTTGTCTGTGTTTATAAGCCTCTTCTCTCCTTTAAGTTACTGTAATTAGTATATTGAGGTTTCTAAACAATTAAATGCATAGAAAGTTTCCCAAAGTAATCGAAATTGAAAGAATCCTGCTTTTATAAGCATGGTATTACAAGTATTCTTCAACGTCTTAAATTACATACACTAACCATACCAAAAAGTAGAAAGAATCTCCACACATGAAGCCGAAACCCAGTTAAATAATATACTACGACTTGTAGACGTGGTTGTAGATATGAACCCAACTGGTAAAATACTCATAGATAACAGGTAAAATGTAAACATATCTGAACAATAACTGATTTAAATTATACATCGTAACGGCTAAGGCTCTGTAAAATTAGCCTGAGAGCCATTTTAGCGACTGACCCCCTTCCCCAACCCGCCCTAAGGGGTGAGCGAATCCCGCACCCTTTGTATTACCAATTCCAAACAGTTTAAATCAAAGAGCCAGGAATCTATTCACTTAATTTAACATGCAAAATAGAAGTTACAACTTAGGCTTTCCAACTCCCACATACCAGCCTCTACAAGCTCAGGACTTATACCCAGTTAATGCACTAATTATATAATAAAAAGGCAGAGACATGTGCCTAAATAATAGCTAAAAAATTATTTAAAGCTTGATGAACCTGACTGCTCCTAAATAACAGGTAAAGTCAACGTAATTTAACCAGAATTACTTTAATTATACATCATAACAGCTAAAAATAGTCAGAGAGCCATTTTAACGAAGGGGGTGCGTTGACCTATTTATCTTCAGTACAATCATAAACTATAGTGTTCATGTTGAACATGAAATCCAGTCAAAGTATAATTATTTTGTGTTGATTTATCACAAGTTTACTTGTATGTGAGTTGCTTAATATGTTTAAATCACATGTATTTGCCAGTAGTCCAGGTTAAAATTACTTTTCAAACATTTTCCAGGTCCAGGAGAAACAATAACATTATATGTTACTACTACTACTCCTGCTATGCGTATTTTCTTGCTTTGGTAGGATTATTATAATAATTTACATCAGTTGTGTCATGAGTTCCCTTGAAGGCTTCGACTAGTTTTTATACTTGGCAGGGATGTTTCTGATTTATTGATCCGTTTTGTCAAAGAGGAGTTACGTTTACTCATTTTACACAGAAGAGCGTAATTTTATTTTGGGAAGTTGATGTTTGCTTTAGTTTGATTGTATACCCTGCAATAGTACCATCAAGATACAAGATAATTAGCGTTACGAATGGTGTAGAAAAAGGAAATGAGAACCAACATAAGTATTCACCAAACCGTTTCCCAAACCCCGTGTAAACTATTCTATATTGCTCTTAATTAAAGTACTTAGATAAATCTTTACCGCTTATTACCAATGAATTATAGTAACTTATTAAATGTTTATATGGCCTAAAATGACTGTCACTTTTTATTATTATTTGATTCAGAAGTCTAGGAACCCTGGCACACCGTGATAAACCCCCTGTAAGTGTCTGTTTGCTTGGATGGGGTTTGAGACCATCCGTGCATGTGCACCCAGGTTAAACATTATTCCGTGCGTGAGCCAATCCAGATTACCTGGTTGATGCCCAGTACAGACTAATGTCCTCTCCCTTTGAGCAAACAAAGGATAGAGATTTTTTTAAAGACAAACCATGGCCCCTCCACCGCCATGGTCCGTGGAGACCTTCCAAAAAACAAACTAGCTGTCTCCCCCGTTTTTTTATTTTTACTTTTATACTTTTTTGTATTTTACTTTTATATATTTTTTTTTGTTTCACCCACCGGACCGTTCCAAGGAGTAGTCTGGGTGTTAACCAGGCGCCTCAATGTACAAGGTCCTTCTTTCACCCGAGGTCTTTTCGAAGGAGTAGCCGGGGTGTTAGCCCGGCGCCTCAATCTACTGGACCCCTCATTCACACATGGGTCGTTCGAAGGAGTAGCCGGGGTGTTAGCCCGTCGCCTCAATCTACTAGACCCCCTTTCAGGTTTACGGGGCTTTTCGTTACCCGCGCCAGTGACCGTCATTCGTTCGTGCTCATTCATACAGTGGGGATTATTACATTTACATTTATATTTTATATACAAGGGTGTATTTACATAGTCTGGTACTTTAAGAGGTACCAGCTCTTCAAAGTCAATGTTGATTCTAGAGCATAAAGTAACATAAGGACATTGACTATAAATCATCTCTATAAAGTAATTAAGTGATCTACGTAAGAATGTACCCCAATATAGACAATTACAGTATGCCGAGCGACCTACATAGAATTTTTTACTATACTCTTGACTTATGGCGTAGTGGTTACGCCAATGGGTTTCTACAAATTTCTCCAAAATTACTGGGGGCATGTTTAGGCAAAGTAGTTCATTGATACACTGGGTGCGATCCCAGATTTGTTTTTCGCAAAGTTGAAAAAGTGATTTTGGTTGATTCATAGTTACGCAAAGAACAGAGCTGGGAGTCGTCAGTTCGCAACGAAAGCTGAGAGCAAAGAGAGAGGAAAGGCGCAACAAGAGAGCAGGTATTGTGGTGGGGAAACGTCTGGACCAATCAGAGCGCAGTACGCCTAATTACAGCCAATGGAGTGCTAGCTTATTCCGGCCAATCACAGAGCAGTATTTTAACAGGTAACGGCAAGTTTGCTGACAAAGACTTGTTGCGGATGTTGCGGTTAAGTAACGTAAAAGGTGTACTTATTTGAATTTGTGATTTCACTAGACATACACGAGTGGCATATCGAGTATACATACCACTCATATTTCAGCCACGTGTGAAGCCTCGGGTATATGCAGTAGTGGTACATGATATCTATAATCGGGGTCGCTTGTACCAAGTGCCCCCGATCACAAATACCATGCACCCACAAAGGCATGAGACGAGACGAAAGCACCGGGAACTCGATACACCAGGGCTCCATAGCTACGACTGACGCCAAGCAATGCCGGCAGCGCGAGCTAATCGCAACCGCTTCCGCATGATAAAATAAACTTGACCGAGAAATTGTAATACCGGGGGAATTAGACATAAATGGCTTAAAACTTTGACAGGTTCCCGCCTAGCCCCCTGATTAATTATACTTTTACGAAAACTAACTAGAGGGACTTGGAAATACTAGGCCGATAAAGTTAAGATGTTACTCTGCGTACTTACAGCTCGACATGATCACAGAAGAGGAGGCGTGGGGGCCTCTCATCCAGCTCCTGCAGTGATAGATGCTGGCAGGAACAGCAAAGGGTAAAGCCCTTTTCCCCAAAAAACACCATGATAACGCTATGCGCTTCCTTATCACAGCCTTCGCACTTGTTAAGCGGCATGACGACTGACTGGCGCGAGCAGCGAGCAGCACCAACAGCGCGAGATAACTAGGGAGGGGGACTTGACCAGGGAAATTTAAAACGCACTGGCGCTGCGTTGGGAAAAGCTTTACCGGAGTTATTGGCCGAGAAATTTAAGAGTTTCAGGCAAGGTATAGTTTGCTTCCACTCCAAGTATTTGTATTGGTCTTGGGAAGTTTTGGTTGATAAATGTAGAATCTTACGGTTAAGTTCAATTTAGTTCCCAACCAAGTACGTTCAGCGGACTTGGAAACGTTCGACCAAGAAGTCACATGGTCAAAATACATCACGGTCCCCGGCAAACAGTTTAACGGGGCTGGAAACCTTTGGCCGAGGGATTTAAGAGTTTTGGTCAATTTATGGCACTGCCCCTTAAAAACACCTTCAAGCGGAATCTGAAGGAGAAGTTACAGCGTAAAAATACAACAGACCCGCCGTTTTACCGAACTTAAACACAAATAACCAACCAAGGTTAAAGACTCAGAGCGAAATACTGTATAATTTCTGTCCTTCTAAAGAATGCATTTTATGTTTGTTGTCTTTTAATGTGTACCCATGGTGTGTAATTTGTGGTCAACTCCCCAAGGTTGGTGTTGGTAACAATATTTGACTAGTGAATGCAGTAAAATTATTCATTGATTCTATTTGATCATATATCGTAACAGAGTTTGTCAAACCCTATATTTGTTTAACTTTACGAAATACCCTACTGTCACCTTTCCTTTCTGCATTAATTTAAATTAAAAACAGAGGGCTTGGCATGTAGCTGAATCCAACCAAGTACGTTCAGAGGACTTGGGAACTTTTGGCCGAGAGATTTAAGAAGTTTCGGTTAATTTAATGTAACCCCCGATAAAGGTAACTTCAGCGGACTTGGACATAGTTGGCCGAGAAGTCACATGGACAAAGTACCACACGGTCCCCGGCAAGCAGGTTAATAAACCCGTGGAGTGGGGTTATCGGTTTCTTGCCTGTAGTTTTCTGCTGGTTTTTACAAGCCTTTTCTCTCCTTTAAGCTACTGTTAATAGTATCTTGAGGTTTCTCTGTCTGGCTTGACTAGAGTAGTGTTGTGTTTGTATTCAGTTGTTTGATTTGGTAGTTTACAGTAAAGAAAGTAAACAAACCCTCACTTCCATGTGGCTAGGGTAGTGTTGTGTGTATGTGCTGAGTAACAGTAATCTCTCTTTTCTTTAATGCAGTTTTGGTTAGAGTAGTGTTTTCTACCTTCCTTAGAGTTAGATTTTAGTAACTTGTAGTTCTACTTTGACTTGCGTAGTTTGTGTGCTAGTGTTTTTCTGATTTGCGTAGTGATACAGAGGTACTGTGTCACGGAGTGCCCGGGGTCCTAGACGGTGGAGATTCGATGGATCTAGGCTGAAACACTGGCCGCAGGGAAACGTTTGACTTGGAAGTATCTGACCGAAGGATTTAAAACGTTGCAGGCCAAGTACATCAAGGCCCCCGGGGCAGTTTTTAGCGGTATTGGGTACGATTGGTCAAGTTATTACGCCGTCAAAATACACCACGGCCCTGGCAAACAATTAAACGGACTTTGAAATATTTTGACCAGGAAATTTAAATGATGGGAAAATAAAATGTACTCACACAAGTGCAGCTGTTCAACAATCCTCCAGCCACAGGCCTCTGGCGGTTGCAATATATGAGTGGTTGAATCGGCCAGTTGGTAGAATACCCGAGCGGGACTTTAAACTGTTACCGCACGTTTGCCTCGAGAGCTTGAGGGTGCCATCTCTGTCAAACAAGAACAGAATTGTAAACAATCCGTGGTTTAAAGCAAAATATATTGCTGGGATTTTATAATATAAAAATATGGAAACGCTAATAATAGCAGTTTTAGTTACAATGAAAAAAAGAAAAATATTTATTAATGAATAATGTATCCGTCTTTTATAATCTCATTTACTTATCGTAATGCATTCTTCGCAATACCTCCTTCCTTCCCAACGGTATTATGGACTGTAGTGCTGAATTGTAGTTTTTTCTGTGCTAAAATATAATATTGTGTTGAATAAGGTAGGAAGCATTTATTTTTACAATGTTGTCAAGTAATTTATTGTCAGAACAGATTTGTTTAAGAAAAAGTTTAGTTAGGCTAAGCGGAGTGTTCATCATGAAGTGAGCTTGACTGGTTCAGGATGAGCAGAGTTTGTGTGTTGAAGGGAGTTGGTGATTGACCAATCGTCACTCCACAGTAATTCTAACTCTAAAAATCCACCGTCTTCAGGTTTTTGGCATTATAAAACTTTCCTTATTATGTTTACTTTCAGTTTATTTGGTGAGGTATGTTGTCTTACCTCCCAAGCGATACTGTCCAGCGGAAGCTTAACACTTTTAGAAGTCTCCGACAAAGGTAAATGATTCCCCAGGGGAGGTAGAAACCTCTAACTAATAATATAGATAAATATCTTACCTTAACAGTGACAATCTCTCCAAGATGGTGTTGTGATGACCCCGCAAGCATCACAGTGTAAAACCAGATTAAACTCTTTAGGATCTGAGAGAGTATCTGGCATGGTATATTTTATACAATGAAACAGTAAACACCCTAAAGTGAAGTAATATAGGCGCTGTGGTCCACTGTAGGTCACCACTGTCTTTCACTGTAGGTTTGGGCTCAATACTTAAAAGCTGATGTTTGTTTAGAAATGCACTACATATATGTTCAAGACACAGAGTGATGGTACCATAGACACTGCCTGGCTATATAATCGCCACCACTCCTCTCGGATTTATTCTGGGTTGTATTTTTCTTTGTTCTATTACAGCTTAGTTTGTAGTTTTAAAAAAGTTTCCCCTGTGGGAGTTTGCCTTACTTAGCCTAGATCATGCTATGTTCCCTGCAATGTCCTTTGGGAGATTTTTGGGGGCATAATTCAAAGCAACGCTGAATCAATTACCAGCGGTGACACGTTTAGAGTAGATGTAGCACGGATAAACATTCCAGTAGGTAAAGGAAGGGCAAGACCCGACTTTTACAATACCTTTGATGAAGAACCTAAAGAGGGAATCGAACCCGGGACCTCCTGAACCGTAGTCCAAGGCGCTAACCACTAGACCACCGCGTTCCCCCCGATTATGCTGCGAGATTTAAGGTATCTATTAGTACCCCTTCAATTATTTTGATACTTGCCCACAGTACAGAGGTTAAGTTTTTTGTAAGATGTAAAGGATGTTAATAGGTACATACATACCAAATTTCATTAAAATCGGCCAAGCCGTTCTTGGGATATTGATTTTTAAAATATAGCTCCTTCAATCTTTTGATACTTTCCCGCAGTACAGAGTTTAAGTTTTTTTTTAAATAGTAGCGGAGGTTAACAGGTACCTATATACCAAGTTTCATTAGAATCGGCCAAGCCGTTCTCAATATATTAAATTTCAAAGTTTTACACCCTCCATCATCCCTTAAACAACCCTTTCCTACCCTCCTACAAAATTGAAGGTTAGAGGATGTTAACAAGTATCCACATGTCAAGTTTCAATTATATCGTCCCACCCGTTCTTAAGATATTGATTTTTAAAGTATGACTCCTTCAATTATTTTGATACTTCCTGCAGTACAGAGTTTAGGTTTTTGTAATATGTAGCGGAGGTTAACAGGTACATACATGCCAAGTTTCGTGAAAATCGGCCAAGCCGTTCTTGAGATATTTAATTTTGAAAATTTGCCCCTTCATTTTTTGGGATGCAACCCGCAATATTTTGGTTAAGATTTTTCATATGGGTAGATACCCCCCTGGAGTGCCTACACTACGTAGTAGGCAGTTTTCTGGGGTCAGAATGACCCTAGGACTTACCGTTTTCGAGATATAAGCGGTTTTTAGTTTTTTGGCAACACTTTCTTGCGATATATACATGTAATAGTTTTATATTTTGAGTTAGCGGCACTTTCTGGAATATATACATGTAATGGTTTTATATAATGGTTTGGCTGTACTTGCTTGCGAGGTATACATTGCCATAGGTTGGTAACACATCATAGCGTGACGTAATATATACATATAATAATTTTAGATAGTTTGACATAATACATATAATAATTTTGCGTAACTGATTTAGGTTTATAGGTAGCGTTTAGAGTGGCAACACTGGCTAAGTGAGGTTAGATAGCCACTTACCTTTCTGGTGATGGTATATTATACACTATTATGGTACATATATGATTATACACTGTAGTATTATATATGGTACATATAATTATGTATGGTACATATAATTAGGTGATGGTATATTATACGCTATTATGGTACATATATGATTATACACTGTAGTATTATATATGGTACATATAATTATGTATGGTACATATAACTATGTATGGTACATTAGCTCTGCTAAGTTGGTAACACTTTGGAGGGATGAAAAGTGAGGTTAGGTTTGGCGCCAATTTTTTTTGGCGCGCAAATTTGGCGGGAACGCCACCATGGGCGCCGCCATCTTGAATCACGTGACCTAATTAGACCAATCAGAAGCCAGATTTTAGGCCCATAAGACCCCATGTTAGGACCCATCTCCCGCGTTGACTACTCAGCTATTTTTCAAACGATCATCTTACCTGTGTTTGTCTAAATTTATTATCTGGTCAATTTATTAATGCAAACATTTCTTTAATCATATCAAATGCTCTGTAGCTATGTCCTCAAAACCCTCTCTTTCTTGTATTATTTTCAATAGATATTTATATCGTGATAAAATTAAATAAATGTTGTATTCAATTGTCGTTGTAATTTAATTTATTAATACAGAGTTTTCATAAAATAATGGTGCGGTTCTGACACTAAATAAAAAAATAAAAACAAATACGGCAAACCAAAATATTTATTTTACTGAAATCCTCATCAGAAACAGTTTAATATAGTTGATTGTAGATTCCAATATTTAAATAGTGTAATTCAACCAACATTGGGGTGCAACATGTCCATTTTTACTGAGAATTCTGCATCATATATTATTTCTCTTAAATGACACACATTATGCTATTTTGTGAGTAAACTATGATTTTCACATATCCTCACATAGTCCCCACCCTCCTTACAGTCACACGGACTCAAGTCTGGGCTCCTAGAAGGCCAAGATATGGGACCAAATCTACCTATCCACCTTGAAACATAACTTGAAAAGGTAAACAAGAAAACAAAATGGTAACATTCAAACAGCTATTTTTAGAGTTAATGGAAACAAAACTATTTGAGCTGTAGACTCCAGTGATACAAACTTGGGTCTAGTAGTCTACTTATATAAAGCTAGAAGGGTTCACCTACTCACTAACTCATTCAATGACATAAACTATGAGGCACTCCCCGTAATCGAACCCCCCTTGAACCCATACTTGAATTAAAGCTCTTGACGAGAAACTCTCAGATAAATAACCAAATCCCAGTAGTGTGGGTTTGCGGGTTTTGCGCCGGAAGTGACGTCATCCGGTCACGTGACCGGATGCGCTGAGTCATGAAAGACGTTATCTGGGGCTGAGCCAGTGACGTAGGCGGTTTTGTGACGAAATGAGTTAAAGTTCAAAGTTCAAGGTTACGGGGAGGTAATTTTAAAAAAGTACTACCTCGCACGCGTAAAATCCGATTGTGATTCGATAGTTTTAATTCGATAAAATATCGAATGAAAATTATCGAATGAAGCAATCGAATGATACGAGTGCGAGGTAGTAATAATACAAATATTACTTTATTTTTATTTACAATAAGTTATGTTTACAATAATTCATGTTTACAATAGTTCCCCGTTGTTGGTTGTCATCGATGTTGTTGATCCGGACGAGTTGCGGCCATCACTTCGCTTTCTGAAGAAAGACGGTATATACTTCGATTCCTGCGCAGAGTCCATGTTGTTTTTTGATGCGTAAAGTTCCAAAGATAAATCGTAACCGGACGCAATGAGAAGTCTTAACTCTTCATTAAAAACCTCGAGGTCTTGGAAAGTCGCCAGATGAATAGAGTCATAATGAATACACCTAATTTTAATGGACATTTTAATACAATGTTTTACGTTTGTGAAGAGCACTCGATGTTCACCAGTCGAGAGCCGGTGTACTGACTATTCGCTAGCTAGCGTTCTGGTATCAAACAAAATGGTGGGGCGGAGAAGATGGCGGACAGCAGATGGCAGGCGGCAGGTGGCAGCTGGTTGCTACTACATTCGCCGCCACAGTAATGCAATCCTTCGGCGTAATTCTTGTAGTTTATCTTGTCGGTTCATTTGATACGTTTTACATCTACATATGCAATAGCTGAAACACTTGCACTTACGACAAGCTTTCCCGTCAACTTGATCGCCTGGTATTTTAAAACATTGTAACTCGCAACAATATGTCTTCAAATTGTTATCGAAAAATAAATTTTTCATAGGTGACACCGACATGTTAGCTGCAGCGTGTGTTAGACAAGACTGAGACTAACTTCACTGCTCCCTCTCTTTTATACCTCTTCATAAGTTAACCCTGAATGAAAGTTCAAGGTCATCCATTTGAATTTTAAAAAAAAGCAACACAGCAGTATATAAAATAATATACTGCTGTGTTGCTGTTTTTATTTTTTTTTTTATTTTATTTTATTTTTTTATATTTTCTTTATTAAACAAACATCTTACAATACAATAAACTTAAGTTTAACATTGATAACTAGAAATACAAACAATAAAATACAAACAGAGACATTATGTACAAGGATGCGTGATGTGCAGAGTGAGTTCCGTCGAGTTGTTGCCGCTTACACCGTGTGATACCAAATACAACGTCCCCGGTTGAATATCTCGCAAATCTTCATTTTGTAGCAGTTGAACAAATCGTTTTGGAAGAAATACTTGAAACTTCGGCTCATCTCCTGGAGTGAAAGGTCCTTCGCTCAATGAAACTAGAATTGCTTCTCCATGTGTGGTTTCCACTTTCTTGATGTTATGAATAATGTAGTGTTTTTGTTCTTTTAGTTCTGAACACTTTTTAGTTAGCAGAAGGTCGGATTTTGAATGAGTGTTGAATTGATCAACCAGTGTTTGTAGAAACTGTTGTGATGCCATCTTCGTCAGTGGTGGTTGTGGTATCTTCTGTGATGTTGCCTCTTCGGAGTCTCGAATAATACTCGTGCTGGAGCGGTGCTGTCTCCTCGTATTTATAGGCCCCGCTACCCCCACCACATTTCTGTTCTCCGCTACCCCCACCACATTCCTGCGTTTGTTTCAAGTAAGCAGCCAAACGATACGCGTTGTACAATGCACAGTTTGTTTGGCCGTGTTTAAGATCTTTTGCAGCGACACAAATATTACCGAGATTAATGTTAAAGTCCTTACTGATAGTTATATCGAAAACATCACCGTGCGTGTACTTTTGTATCCAGTTCTTTTTTTCTAATCCTCTTGTGTATATATGTGAATATTGTTTGCAAAAGTTAAACATAATACTGTGCAGATTACTGTAGCTTATAAATCCTTCATACCAATGTATGTGATGAAAGTAGTTTGTTATCCATTTGTTTGTACTTTTTGCTTTGGTGTTAAGTTTGTTAAAAGAAAAAGGAGCATCAAACGTGAATGGGTAGGCTACAAATGTAAGCAAGTCTAAAATTACTAATTCCTTGATAATAAACCTATCATCATTATTTCGAAATGCTTGAAATTCTATTACACAAGGCTTTACACTCACTTCTTCATCCCCTCCGCTCATCATGGCACCTAGCGATCAACTAAACTGTTTTCCACACCACGGTAGGTTAAATACCAGGCCGTACAGTTGCAGGCGCGTTGGTGTATATTTAACGTGGGCACCGTCCCCAATAGGCCTACCCCACGTGTGTTCTTCTTTACTAAGTCAAACTTTAGTCTTTTTTAACTTCTTCTTCTTGTGTTTCGTTTTCTTCTTCTTCTTGTTTCTCCGTTTCTTCTTCCTGTGTTGTTTCTTCTGTAGCTTCTGTAGCGATTTCTACAAGTGGTTCAAAATCCTTTAACTTTCTCCACATGCAAACTTCATGAGGTATTCTATTAAAAATAGATGTATCCACAGGTCCGTACACGATGGTGCTATCAGGTTGTTTTTCCAAAGTATCGACCAAATATTCTTTAATAATAGCGCTTGCAAATACCAACTGTCTCATGTACCTTGTAATAGGTTCTGTTGCGTAGTTTAAAACGTAGAATTCTTCATGTGACAGTAGAATCTTATTTTCATGTTGAGTCAAGTCTCTAATTCGCACTTGTAGTTGTCCACGATGTTTAACAATATCGATTTCATTGTCACAATCCAAAAGTCGAATATGTGTTTTCCTTCCACACAAACTGTTAGTTAAATAACATTCTATTAAATGTACATGTTTCAAAAATGACTCCCAAGCATTTTGCGAAAATAAAACCTTTTTTGTTCCATGGTGTAGTATTACTGTAGGGGAATAATCCAATGACTTCATCAATCCAACTGATACACTTTTACTGATGCATGCTGAGATGGGGTAAAAGATTCGCAAAAAAACTTCAGTTAAAATGTGAGGAGGAATATTTTCTTCAACTTTCTTCTTCCTCTTTGGTACTACCTTTGATGGGTCTGCATTACTTTCCTCCTCTCTATCTCTTTTACCAAACTTTAAAAATACAGTTATTTCCTTGATGATTTTTTCTTCACTAGTATTATCACGTTCCAATAACGGTGCTACCTCTGCATCACCTTGTACAACAGATGGAGAACTCATTTTGTAGAAGATGTTGCCCATGCGATGATAGACGATCAACTGAAGACCTGCACTGTTGCTCCGCTATTTATAGGTTAGCGACAGTGGCGGTGCCGGTGGTGGTACAACGTTTTACAATACCGTCTTTACGATACCAGTCAACGGTGTGTATGTAACAATTTTATCGTGCAAAATTAAACAATACGCAGATGTATTTGCAGGTACGTTTTCTTGAAATTCCATTTCTATTTTTATATCAACACTAGACGATTTTACAGATTCGTTTTGTTTGGAGCAATCAATTACAACAATCGGAGCTTTCGATTCAAACTGTACGGGAGATAGTAGAGGTGTGTTTGTTTTGCCGTAATATGAATTTTGGAACCTAGCGTACATATCGTATAAAACACTGTACCTTTTTTTATCAAAAGAGATATTAAAGTTGTCGTAGGGAAAGAATTGTGAATTCAGGAACACTTTACAGTTTGTTAATTTACAATGGTCAAATTCACCAGCATTTTCAGTTAATATACTTTTTTTCTTTGTTTGTAATCCAAAGATTACATATCTCGCTTTTTCCAAATGAGTAGAAGTTTTTACAGTCCATGTATGCCGTTGTGTTGAAGGTAAAACGGGGTATTCATGAAACTCCCAGCTTCTGAATGGCATTACAATGTCTCGATCTGATTTTAACTTTCTTAATAATGTAATCCTGTGTTCATCATTTAGTCGCACATGTGGTACTCTCCAAACAATCTTGTCTAATGTTAGTTTCCAGTCTAAATTGGCTTCAGTTGTTCCAGCAGATGCTTTAATAATATCATTATCGTTTGATGACCTTAATAAAACTAGTTCTTGTTTTACATTTATTATTATTCTTCTGTAATCTTCAGCAAATCCTAAAAGTAATCTTAAAGGTACGTAAAAATCAAGGTTTCCCGAAGCGTCAGGAGTAATTATACTTTTGTCTGGTGCAACCCATCCTGCAACAGCTAACAGATTCTTCTCATTTGGTGTTAAAGACGCTAATCCTTTTAAGGTACTGGAAATTCCAACCTTTTTTGTTGAATCGACTGTAACTCCTGAAATTTCATATCTAATCTCGTCAAACAAAAATGCCATAGGATTATTTATGAACGGAACAGTGGTTCCAACAGTACCGTCAGCTTTTGTTACTTTTCCTTCAATATATAAATAACTTTCGCATGGAAGAGTATAAATGTCTTGTTGTTGTATAGGAATCCTAATTTCATCGTTATTGTTTAATTTGGACGAAGCGTAAGGGTTGTGCGTGTGATATTCCTTTTCCCATAAGGTCTCGTCGAATGTTGGGCCCTGCGCTATATCCAGTATATCCATTGTTAATGACCTTTAATCCAATTTCTTCTAGAAAACGAATGTTGTCACTTGTTAATCCTTCTACAGCTGATGAGCTACTGACCTCTTTGCTGGTTGGCTCTCTCTTTTTAAATGATAACCCCATTATCTAAGCGGATGATTTTATATGTATTCTTACAGTAATAGCTTCTCCTCGAAAGTCAATAAGGTTTCCGTCTTGATCCACTATGTTCAGCACGATGTCTGAAATGAAACTGGTGTTTAACGGTAGGTACACAAGGTTTTGAGGCTTTTCTACTATCTTGAAACCCGGTGCGACTGATGGGTAGAATGTGTGTAATATATGCCGATTTTCTCCATCTCTGTAGGATCCTTGTATAATGTTACATGTAATGTCTATGCTGTTTACTTTGATGATCGTCACAGTTCTATTCCCAGAATGAGTTGTATTAGGTTCTAATACCTTTGTTTCCTTAGAAAACCCTAATAAACTACCAATTGAACGTTCTTGGCCAAAATCAATATAATACTTAGAAGTAATTTCGGCTTTCATTGTATTGTTATTGCCTTTTATCGTTATATTTTCTTTTCCCATATGTTTTTGTATAACTTCATTTATATTATCAATTTCATAAGCTCCTGTTGGTAAACTGAATTCTTCCAAAGCTGAATATTTTCCTTTATTATCTTTTGTCTTGTAATAATGTATTTTGTTATTAATTCCTTCACTAACGTTTGGAATAGAGTTATATGTTGTTAAATCCAATAATGCGGCTTCCCATAGTCTTCCTTTTTGCAAACGTAGCGCTGGAAACAGAATACTGCGCAAAGTACATGAGTTACCGGTTAATGACACTGTATACGAAGACATCTTAAAGTTGACTAACACTTTTAGCTAAAAAGTCTAAACATAAATGACCGCAAATGGATGTATCATCAGGTTGTTTTCTTGTATAATTGTAAAAAACATTTTCTGCCGCACGAAAGTATTGTTGAAGTTCTTTCGGTGGTGGAAGGTTTCCAAAACTGTCGAAATAATAAATCGTTTCACCAAGTTTCTTGTAACACACCCAATGAGTGCCTAATCCTTCACTATTATCCAAATTTACTATACCAGTCTCATTTTTCCACATTTTAACCGGTAATTCATCTTTCATAAATACTCCTCTAAAAAATGGGATTTTCAAACAAGAAGCATATGTAATCAGTTCTTCATTGGTTAATTCTTTGTTTTTAATTATTAATTGCTCTTTCTTATTTAATACACACGATACGGTCTTAGGTATAGTCCTCCTCCCTTTTTTATCATTGACCATATTGTTGGTTTCTTTTTACCTTTACCACTAGTAGATCGACGTTTTCTTCTGATATTACCTCCTTGTTTCTTAGCGGGTCTTTTCCCACGCCTTCTTCTCTTTCCTCCTCCTCCAAACGTAGTTTTTGCTTTCATTGCTGCTGTTACTGCTAAAGACGCTGCTTTTTCACCAATACTCGCGTCACTAGATTTTACTCTTTGCCAAGCTTTCTCAGAAAGTGCTCTATCTGCTATTGATCTATTTTTTGTATCACCAAATTTGGAATACGCTATATCGTGCTGTTTACAAGCCTGATCAAGCTTATTTATTCCAGGATCTCCTCTAGCAAGCCGTTTCTCTAATTTGGTTCCAGGACCACAATATTGATATCCTCCAGGTAAATGTAATTCCACAGGTAATAAATCAATCGCCTTGTTAACTATAGCTCCAACCGGTTTACTTAATAGAGAAAATGCTGTTGATGCTATTCCCCTTCCTCTCTGTAATCTCTCTCGATTATGACTGATGCGTTTAGCCCTCGGCATGACTATTTATAGCCAAACTTACAATCAGTAGGTGCACTCTATAAATGTTTTACAATGAATGTAATATTAGTCTTGGCTTCTTGTATTATATATATATACTGTTTAAAATCCATTTATTATATAGAAATGCATTAATTAATTAAATGTAGATGCTTTATCCCTTATCATGGGTATTTAAATTCTTTTTTCTCTTATATAATCTTCATCGTTTTCTGTTGGTTCATTAATCACATTCACTTTATCCCCCTTTCCTAATGTCTTGACTTTAGAAGGCTCAGACGGTTTATCTAATTGATTAGGTTTTTCTGGATTGTGTATCTTTTTCCAGTCTAAATAATTGTGGCTGTCAACATCTGAAGCTACAGCTCTTCCTGAAGCCCGATGGATATAATTAAATAAAGCTGCACCAAACCTTTCCATATGTTTTTCATATTCTGTAGTCCATTTCTTGTGTACTATATCAAATATTTTCTTATTTACAGCGTCTCCATCCTGCTCACAATCACCTACATTTGACAATTTTAATTTTTTTACATCATAGCTTGTATCAGTTTCATTCTTTTTGTAAATCGTTAACAATTTTAAAGTCGCTAAATTTACTGCTTCACCATCATAAATGGGATGTTTTATATTGCTTAACCTTTTACCGGAAAATCCCCAATGGTCTTCGTGTACAATCGGGGTTCTTTTATCCATGTATTGTACCGTAACCGCATCAGAAGACAAAAGCGGATCACCAACATTTTGAATTACTTTTCCTTCAAAATTATAATTACCATCAGGTGTTAACGGAAACCCAGCTCTTTTTTCACTATATCCAGATTTTACTCCAAACTCGGAATACCGTCCAAACTTGTCCACACTCATGATGTAACTGAATCGCTATCGTTTAGGTTCTTACTATATATATATATATATATATATATATATATACGTCTACTGAACAATTATTTCTCGTTTTCGCAGTTCATCAACCAAAGCTACCCATTCGTTTTCTAAACCAGTGTGCCCGGCTTCCATAGCTTCATGTAATAACCTCATTCGATCAACTAACTTATTTATATCGTTGTAATATATTATATTGGTTTTATACAAATCTTTTAATAATCCCCTTCCAGATGTAGTAGGATCAGTTGTTTTTCTTTTTTTATGCAAAACATTTAATTCAGCAGAAGATAAAGCTCTTCTTTTAATTGGAGCTTTATTTGATTTCGAGGGGAAAAGACTAGATATAATGTTTGTGTATTTTATTGACCTGTTTCTATGAATAGGTAGTTCTTTGGAATATTTTTTTCTATGTGCATTTGTATACTCTAGTATATTTTTAAACAATTGTAAATCCTTTTTAGTAAATTTACCAGGATTATTTTTAAAGATGAGTTCAAACAAACCTGTTGTACCTTTATATTTCTTATCACCAATAACTATATCATCATTTTCGTTTATATCTAACTTTCTATCTCCAATCATTAATCCTTTATCCTCTATTCTAGCTCCATATGTATGATAATTTCGATTAGCATGTGTGCCATGTAACATTTTTAATGTATATTTTCTTCCAAGTGTTCCTTTAAACATAATATCTGTGCCTAATTTGCTTAAGTTGGATGGGTTGATATCCTCTTCTTCTGCTCTTGTATCTTCCGCACTTGTATCTTCTGTACTTGTATCTCCTGCAATGTTCTTTTCCCTTAAATCTCCTATATCTCCGCTTTCTTCATACTCGTCGCTTTCTTCAGATGTTTGTAACTGGTCAGAACTTTCATCATTCTGAAATTCTTCTTCATATTTGGAAATTGGTAGCATTTTGTCTCCTTCGAAGCGAAATGAAGGTCTTTCCATATTTTGTGCTAATCGCTTTAAAGGTTCAGTAACAGGTTTGAATGTTGTTTCTAAAAATTGCTCTCTTTCATTTATACCTGATTTTAAAGCTCGGTTTTTTTGTCTAATAGAATCACTAAGTGATTTTATTTCCTTTAATAGCTTTTCCTGGTTAACCATCTTCACACCTTGACGACTTGTACAGTAATACCGCTAATCAGTGTATTAAAACGAATTTATCAAAACCTATTCTATAACGACCATCTTTTATAGCTTGATCTTTCATAATAACCAAAAATCCATACTTTTCCGCCCATGCTTTTCCGCAAAGCTCTTTAAACTTTTCAAATGGCATATCCGCATTCACATGATCGTTATATATATTTTTTAGGTTAGTATCATCTTGTTTGAATACAATTAGAATATTTGCATTATCTCTGATAAGTTGTTTTGGGATTTTGCTATAAGTTTGTCCTATATATATGCTGTCGATGTTATTATGTCTTCCCATGGCAAAGTAGTTTCTAATAGTATCCTGATTTTCACAAGATACATCGTCAAATATAAATACAGAATACGGTTTCGCTTCGTTTGGTTGCATAATGCTATCACTAGCGTTAAATTTGTAAAAATTAACATCAGACACATCAGATAGGATTTTATCCAGCAATTGATACTTTGGTTGATGTAGAGACTTTGAAAAAATATATAGGTTACTAAACCTTAATCCCTGCGGATTAGTGATCAAATTAAAGACAACATTGGTCTTTCCACAGTTTGAGGGGCCACTTACTATACATCGAACAGTGTTTGGAAGTAAACTACCGTGTTTACCATTGTTGATTTTAACGTTATCCACAGTTAAATCATCTATGTTATTAATATTGAATCGATCTTTATGGTGAATAATCTCCATCCTGCTCAAAGGTTAACGATGAAATGAGTTGCTTGTATTAAACCAAGTCCTTTATAGGTATCCATGAATCCTCAGTTTTGTTAAACCCTAACCACCGCACTTTAACTGCGTCCTTTTTTCTTTGTAACACTTTTTCAACAAGATATACATCACCTACTGTTGACTTTAACATTTCATGTTCATAAAATGCACCTTGCAACAAATCTCCTTTGTTATCTTTTAGGATATACGTTTCAGGTACAGTCGGTTGCACTTTATACACTGTAAAAACTTCATTCGTCCAATTGGGAAGGTATTTTTTGGTAAACACTCCCTTATATTTACTAATCCGTACTTTATCACTTACATTAAATTTTCTTGGCTGCATTTTTTCTACTTTAGGCTTTGTATTTTTCTTTATGCGTTTTAATACATCTTTTGCATTTCTTCTATTTACTTTGTTAGGTTTCATACCAATAGTTCTATGAGACCTGTTGTTATAATCATTTATTAATTGTGGTAAAACATCATACCATACGTAAGAACCTCTTTTTGAAAATTGTTTATACAGTGCTCCTTTTAAGGTTCTATTAAATCTTTCTACAATAGCAGCTTTTTTCTCTGAATTTGTAGAATAATGATTTATTTTATATTTATTCATTAACTGTGCAAAGTTTGTATTAAAGTATTCTGTTCCATCATCAGTTTGTAAATGTTTAATTTTGTTTTTATCTCTTTTTATGGCTATTTCCATGGCTTCTGTTACGCTTTTACCAGTCTTGTCCTTTAGAGGCAAAGCGTCTGCAACTTTTGTAAAACAATTAATAATTGTGAGTATATATTTAAATCCTTTGTTTATTCTGCTATGCGGTCGCATTTCAATTAAATCCGCTTGATATAGATCATTTATCCCTTTTATAACAGTATTTCTTCTTGGAAACTTTATTCTTGCAGGTTTGTGTAGTTCATTAATAATCTTCTCCTTCAGGTCTGACATGATGGTTTCACGAAGGCAGCTGATATGGTATTAAATATTCTTTTGTATAAATCTGCTTATATATATATATATACATATAGTTCAAGGTCATTCAAAACTTGTGTAAAAAAAGGGGAAACACAGCTTAACATTGCTGTGTTTCCCCTTTTTTTACGGAAAGGAAAAGGATAGAGGATCTAGGACGATGAAAGGGTTATTAGTCAATAGGGTTGAGGGAATAGTGACCGAATGGTAAAGTGTGGATGTTGTCTGGAAGGGTTTGTCTTTTGTCGTCATTACAGGATAGCGCCTTTTTAACTTCAGTCACGCTGTACAGCTGATGGTTAAAACTTCTGATGGTGTTGAATTTAGCTGTAATGATGTTATCCTCAAATAAGCATTGCTTGTAGTGTTCAAAATGCACTTTCTTCTTTAAATATAAACTCTTTACACCTTTAGCTTTCTTAATATAGCTATTATTCTTTTCTTCTTCTTCTTTTTCATTATAGAGTTTCAAAGAATATAGTTTAGACATCAGTGCAACAATCTCTTCAAGCAGAACACCATTAGCCTCATCCTTGAATTTGCCTAGTACTTTTTTGTGTCTGTCATTGTCGTAGTTTGGATGATCTTTTGGATAATCGGAGAAATCAAAGTCGTTCTTGTAAATAAATGTACGTAAATCTTTATACATGTCCAATGTTACTATGCGATATATAAAAGCGTCAGTGTCCATATATGTAATAGATATATTTTCTCTTCCGTAGAACGCCACCATTTTGTTGTAGTGAAAATCGTACACGTGTGTTTTTGAGATGTCCAAGATTGACATGCCTATATACAAAGGACGATCCATCTTCACACTCGTCTTCTTCATGGACACTGCTACAAGTTTTTCATTAATAATTATAGATGTTCCAAAATTTGGCTGCTGTACTAGTTTCTGTAATTTTTTTGCGTCGGTAACAAGTTTAACATTTTTGTGTCTTCTTTTGTTTTCCAATGTTTTTCCAAATATCGCATTATTCATTAATTTAAAGAAATCTTTTTGAAAGTCTGATGTAGCTGCTGCTCTTCTGATGGTATTTGAATCAATGTAGGGTTTCAACCAGCATGATTGAGAAAATTCCAAAACTCTATTAATTTTTGTTAGACGTAGTCCTAATTCGATAGCTTGTTGAACCACCCAAAAGTGAGCCACGTAGCGTTGTTTATTATTTAATGTCATCATTAATTTGGGGTGTTTTCCAATTGGTGAAATTTCTGTTTTAGCAAGAAGTGGAAGGTCATAATGAAGATCATGTAAATTTTCTGGGTATTCAAAATCGCAATCCAAAATATATCCAGTGTCACCATGTTTCGGAATTTGTAAAATATCGCCAATAGAGTCGGGATTAATCCATTTAAAGTTATCAAAAGGAAGTGGGTTTGACATTGCCCATCCGTACAGGTTATTTGCATCGAAATATCCTAAATAGGTTGACGGTTTGGTTTCATCGTAATCGGGTAGGTATTTGTTGTTGGCTTTGACATGTCTGGTAACACTTTGGGTCAATCCGCCTCTTACTCCAGCTTCAACCATTAAAACCATGTCAATGTCTGTTAAAAGTTGGAGTTTGCATTTTGTTTCTTTTAACATGGCTTGCCAAGCTAATCCTGGTGAAGTATACGAATGTAGAGGGTCCAAACCGTATGCAGCAAAACAGGTGTTTCGGAATTCTTCCATTACATCACAAAGAAGAGTTACATCTAGTTTGACATAAAAGTCCGAGTAATCTCCTAAGGTCTTCATATCTAACTCGTTCCATACTCGACGTGCGTGTTGATAGTCCTCAAGTGATATTTCCGAATCATTAAGTTTGTTTTTGAAGTGTTCTGGTGAAGGTAGTGATGTTTCATCAAATCTATGCAGTCCATCGATGTAATCATAGGGGAAGACTCCTTTTCGAAGAACCAAATCCATTTTACTATTGGGTACAATTTTGCTTGTTTCTATCAAATCTGTTCTTCTTAGATTTTCAGATAATTTCATGAGGCTTGAAGGCATAAATCTAAATGAATCAACAAACCTTAATTTAATTTTACCCACCTTTTTTGAAAAGCTTATAAATTTTTCCATTGTAGTAGCCAAAACGTCTATTGCTCCATTATCTCTTCCTAGTTCGGGGATTATGAAGTGCGAATCATAACCACTCAGATTGTGCAGAACTACGGGGATAAAATATGGTAGTTTGTAGTTCAAGTTGCAAGCGTTACAGGCTGCACCTCTGTACGCTCCCGTAAGATGATCGTGGTCACGAACTTTAACGTTATCCAGTGTAAAGGTGTTATTACACAAATAACACGTTGTTGTTGAATCATAATGTTGAAGTTCTTCTTCTTCCATAGGTGACATGGGTACCTTTGTTCCATACAGTTCTTCTACCTTTGCAGCTATGTCATACAAATCATCGACAAAGTATTTGGCTGCTTCTTCACCGCGATAAATCTTTGGAGAAGATGATAGTCCATATTTTTGAAGATGGTCTTCAGTCAACGTGGATTTAATTAGTATGCAATAACTGTTTGGTGAATGAAGTTGGTATTTGCTTCTTCTTGTAACGTCCTCTTCTTGTTGTTCAAGCGGATGTAAAGAAGACTCGAAATCAGCGTAAACAACAACAGGTACACGGTATTGTTGTATTACTTTGTCAAATTTTATCTGCGCTCTGCTAGGATGCGGCAATTTAATTCTTACTTCATAGTTTCCATTACATAACCGCTGGTGTTCTACTAACCAATCAGACCCTCCCCTTCTTAGTTCTTTGTTCACGTGACAAAAACATCTTTTGCAAATTGTCATCTTTCTTTTATGCTTAGATAATTGATTAGAAACAAGACTTTCAAATTTTTTGATATACACAAAGTGTGAAATATCACCTTTAGTAATTAATAACAAATCGGTATGATCTCTGCGCTCATTTGGTGTTATACGCAAGGGGTACAAATTGTTTGTCGAATCCAATCCGAAGAGGTTGACAGAAGCTGAAGGATTTTGTTTTTCAAATTTTGAAACGTCTGTTATAGCAACAGGGTAAGTCATCCCTTGGAAATTATATCTATGTTGTACTTCTTCATAATAGTGACTTGGTCTTTCCGGATGAATTGTTACATATTTGGCCAACATAGCATATTTAAAACACTCAGTATCTTGATTTTGTACGTTGACGCAGGATAAGGTATTTCTAATCTTTGTTGGTAGAGGAATGTAGCTACTTCCTCGAATTCCATAGCCGTGTTTGTGTACTCTTAAGTCTAGCCCTGTGATGCTTAACAAATTCCATCCAGAGCCTCTTCCTTCATGTTCTTGTATTTTAGTCATTAGCTCTTCAAAACATTCAGATACGATTGAATCAATATCTGACGAAAACATAATAGTTCGGTTTTTTGTTAAAAACCCTCTCGGTGAAGTTTCATTTTGAATGTTTGTAAATAAAGCATCCATTAATAGTCCAAATTTAATAAAATTTAATCTTTTTAATTCATTTTGCAAAGTGTTGCTTACCAATCCTTTTGCGTTATTTAAAAACTCTTCGAGTTGTAATTTTGCATTGTCAATTTTGAAGTGGGTTACTACATTACCCGGAAGTGCTCGGGCATGTAGTTCTACATTTACTGCTGTTGATGCTGAAGGACGGTGAAGTGTAGACAGAGCATGCGTAGAAGTCGATGCAGCTGATGATGTTGAAGGATGATGAAGTGTAGACAGAACAGGCGTAGAAGTCGATGCAGATGATGATGATGATGTTGAAGGACGGTGAAGTGTAGACATAGCAGAGGTAGAAGTCGATGTTGATGGTGCATATTGAATAACACTAGGTCTGGAATTTTGGTGTTGAGCTAACATTTGATCTATTTCTTTCAATTCTTCTTCTTCATATTCTTCATTTTGGTTTTTGTTATGTTTCAGTTCTTTATGTACCATTAAAATAAATTCATCCTTAAATGAAGACTTGCAAATATCGCAGCGATGCATAATGTAGGTGCGATCTCCACAAGGGTCAAGGCAATAATGAACAACACTGCAAATACCCCTCTATTTATACCCTAGCAAAAGTAATGGGGGTACGTATTACGTTAAGTTTACTATTTTTTTTTTTTTTTTTTTTTTTTTTTTTTTTTTTTTTTGCATTTTATATTTACTATTGTAGCTGGAGGCTACAAATTTCTGTATTTAGGTCAAGGTCATTGAACAAATTTACCAAAACGGGGAATAGAGCAGTAAATGATTTTATATTAAACCATAAACTGATCTATTCCCCGCTCTGTATTTAACTAAGACAATTTTCTCCAACAGAAACATTTGATAAATTTTAAACTCGGATGTGAAGTTGGATTGTACACATTGCATCTTGATCAACTAAAAATTTCATAAAACAATAGGGATCTTCAGTTGTAGATTCATCTTTAACATATTCAATAGTCAACATTGCCGAACGAAGATCTTGTGGAATTACGTCGACTTTTATGAGTCGCCTTTCGAGTTCGAACCGTTTTGTTATTGATGTAAGTTTTATCACATCATCGATATCGATGAGGGGAAAGCTGTAGCAAACGGAGTTTCCTGGTGGGTTCATCATGTCTATATGATAAATATACACTGTTGCATCGTCTTTAAATAGACGTTCCCCCACCATTAAATGTATAAGTTACCCCACTTTTTTAATCATGTAAATGGGTCAAGGTCATACAACGATATTACCAAAACGGGGAATAGAGCAGTAAGTGATTCTCACTATAACCACAAACTGATCTATTCCCCGCTTTGTATTTAAAGTAAACTATTTGAAGACAACAAAAACTTATTCAGATTCTTCCGATGATAATGATGATGATGAGCTCATATCACTAAATAAGCGACGACGAACACAAAAGTTCCCTGTGACTGGATCTAGAACTACATCATCGATATTAATACTGCTTGGAGGGGTTTCACTATCAACAAGGTCCATTTCCTCCAAGCAAAGCAACTGATGATGAAATTCCGGTTCATTATTATCGACATCGTCGTCGTCAGTCAACAGCTCCATCTCTCCAAGATATGGTTCACTGCTAGCAAACTCACTCAGTAGTTCAAGATCACTAAATAGTTCACCTTCCATCTCTGAATCATCATCGTCTTCATCTTCGTTTAAATTTAATGGAATATTTTTAATCAATTCTAGTATAGTCTTCTTAGAAGGGAAAATGTTATCTCTGGGCGACATGATTCCAAGTAGCAGACTGATTTACCACTAATACGAAACCACCTTTTATACATGATTTCGGTGGTGGTGGGGGTAAGTGTTGAAAGTGCAAGTGGTAGGGAAAAGTGATAGGGAAGAGGTATTATTGTAACACAAATGATTAAGTCCTGTAAGTGGGTCAAGGTCACCTTATCATATTACCAGAACGGGGAATAGAGCAGTAAGAGATTCTTATTCAAACCTCAAACTGATCTATTCCCCGTTCTGTATTCCCCCCCCCCTTTGGCGTTTTATTTAGTTTATGAGGTTGTGTAATAAAGGCACAGTGTGTAGCCTTCTTGTAATAATTGGACAATTTTTTTCTTCAAAGGGATTGGTTTTACATCTATTTTTACTTCTTCTGTTCCACGAATACCCAATCCTTTGACCTGAACATGTTGGTACTCCGTTAACAGTTGGTAAACACGCTGGATAAAAGTATCCGCTTTAGCAGTAGAGTCAATATAGTGGAGGTATACCATGGTAGGTGCTCTCTTGACGCAATTCAGAACCAAAGTGATAATTGTCTCTGTAACATCGGGCTTATATACCCATCGTTTTTTTTGTTTTTTTTTTTGCTTTAATTACAGGTTTGGAACAATATAAAATGTTATATTAATGTTCCATCCTTTATCGACTAACCTTACCATATTACCAAAGATTTTATATAACTTTCTACTGTAGTTTGTTTCAAATGCTTCATTTTCACTACTATAAACTTCACCTGTTGGTCTCCACATGTACAATTGACAACTAACCTCTACATCAAGATACCGTAGCAGTAATCTCCTTACAGCAAGCACCTGATCAATGTTTTCGACCCGTCTGCTAACTATTATAGTTGCTGCAGAGATAGAAGTAGTGGATGCATTCATTTTCAGCAGAGTACTAATTTTTACCAGCGATGGAGAACCTCCTTTATACTTAGTTTAGGTAGTGGTGGGGGTTAGGAAAAGATATTGTTGTGAGAAAGAAGAAGATCTTCCATTATTTTTTATCAAACGAATATTTTCTAAGTCCCAAGGTCATTTACACCAGTTGCCAGAACGGGGAATAGAGCAGTAAGTGGTTCTCACTTGGACCGCAAACTGATCTATTCCCCGCTCTGTATTTTAAAGTAAACAATAACTCTTCTCACTATTGAGCAGCCTTTGTTCTTTGAAGCTCAAGTTCTAAGTCTGCAACCAGGCGAAAGTCTGCATCATGCTCCTCCCATTGTTCAGGAGAACGCGGTTGACCACACCACTTAGTAAAGGCGTACCTCATCGCCTCATTGTACTCCTCCAGGATAACATGATAGGGTCTTGGTTGTTGCGTTGTTGACTGCATCGGTGATGTAGTTTGTTGCGGTTGAGACTGAGCACCATTTTCTGCAACCTTATTAATTTTATAAACCTCAGTCATTTCAGCAGCCTCAACAATCGCGTACAACTCCTCTTCGCTAATTTCCTTTCCCCATGTGTTGCTGTTGACGCTCATGACGATACAACTAATAATTATATTCCGAATCTCTCGCTTAAATACCCGCTTACCCCCTCCCCTCTTTACTGTTGAATAATGTCTTTAATATAATATTTCTCCTTTTTCCATTTAAGTTTTATCTTTGACTTAGTACAATATATCTAAGTCCGTTATTTAGGTCAAGGTCGTTGTAGCATTGTAAAAAAAAAGGTGTGGACAACCTATTTACACTCTGCAGCATATGCTACAAATTGTAAATAGGTTGTCCACACTTTTTTTTTAATTTGGAAAAGACTATTTTTAATTTGGAATACACTTTTTAATCTTTTTTTATTTTAAATGTTTTCCACACACTGAAACCTGTATCATTTCGAATTAAATAGTTCTGTTTGGTAAGTTCTTTGACGTGGAGGTCCATGCCTCTAGGCAACTCTACATAGTACAATTTACCTTCACATTGAACCACCACCTTTGCAAAGCCCTTTGATTTAACAAAAAAGTATCGTTTATTTCTACAAAGCCTATTAATTCGAATTTTGGTTGGTCTCACTGTTGGATGGGGTGTAGAAAGAGAAACGGTGCCCTTGTGATTTTGTTTTAAATGTGATCTGCATACTTCTTCATTTAAAACACAAGACTTAGCACAACGTTCCCCTTTCCTTGCACCTTTTTTAAAACTGTAGCTGCATCTTGGTGCAGGAAGTATAGACTGCCTTCTCAAGGTTTTTAATTGTTGAAATTTCTCTGAAGGAGATTCGTTGTTAATACAGATCACTGAAGGACGGGAAAGGACACTTACAGAAGGTGTAGAAGGTTTGGTAGGAGAAGAAGAATGTAGACTTGCAGATGGTGTTGAAGAGCCTGGTGTAGAAGGTGGAAGAATGCTTGCCAGCGCCTGCTGAAGAAGCGAAGGAGCTGGTGAAGCCAAAGATGGTGCAGTTGTTTGCTCATCCTTCCTCGGTGATGGAGAAGGTGAGCGAGAAGTAGCCGAAGAAGATGAAGACAACGAAGACGATGAAGAAGATGAAGAAGATGAAGAAGCGGACGGGGGAGCAACGAGGTTTTCTTGAAGTGGTTGCGGTCGTGGTGCAGACTCCTCAGGAACAATGCATGATAATATTAACGCCTGCCGAAGGATGGAAGGAGCTGGCGGAGCAGATGACGGAGCAGGTGAAGAGTGCTCAACCTTCCTCGGCAAAAGTTGCTTCCTACGGTCAGACATCTCGGGAACTGAACTGCACTCGTGATGTGTAAGCAGCAGAATGATTTTACCACTGGTGAAAACCCTCCTTTTATACCCAGTTGTAGAGGGGGGGGGCTTTAGAGGTTAGGGAAGGAATATTGTTGTAATGTTTTACTAAACGAAAATTTTCTAAGTCCCGAAGTGGGTCAAGGTCATCTGAACATGTTGCCAAAACGGGGAATAGAGCAGTAAGTGATTCTCACTTGGACCACAAACTGCTCTATTCCCCGCTCTGTATTAGGAGAAGAGGACTAGCTTAAAGCTCGCAATTATAGGCAAATAAACCTGATAACGGAACACTAACCTCTCCCCCGAAAAATTATTCACCCAACACACAAACGATATAGTCAGTTAACAACAGTCGCGCACTCTGAAACCGCAAGGACGTTCATCACTGTGTAGGCGTCAGAGTACTACGAACCGAAGTACAATAATACCTGACCAAGGTCCCCTTAAGTTTATTTCCCCGATGATGTATCCTCCAAGATAAGCAAAATGGTCAGTTAACAACAGTCGCGCACTCTGAAACCGCAAGGACGTTCATCACTGTGTAGGCGTCAGAGTTTTACGAACCGAAGTACAATAATTACCTGACCAAGGTCCCCTTAAATATAACCAAAAATAAGCAAACTGACTGAATCTGTTTCTCGTGAGTAAGGGTTAAGATAGGTAAAGTCATCCGGTTTGCGCGCCGTAATGACTTAAGGTCGGTTTTCGTGTCATACCTTTTTGTAAGGGGTTAGGAAAGGTGTTTATTTGAGAAACATAATCCCCCCTGAGATATTTAAAGACATAAGGTCGGTTTTCGTGCCATACCTTTTTGAATGGGAGCGTGAAAGAAAAGTACATATTTCATTAGTAAATAAAAAACACTTCAAAAACACTTTAAAACCAACACCAAACTAACTACAGTTAAACTAACTACATTTACTAGCAGCAAACTACAAGCGTTATTCTAACATGCTTAATAATACACAGACATGCCTTAAGCTAAGGTAGCATCTCTAATATATAGTGGTACCAACTCTATACTAGAGATACTATTGCGGACAGCGCGGGCAAACAGCTAGCTAGGCTGTCGGCCTGCGACTGCGAACCCTCTGCGGGCTGCTCCCGCTTTTATAGGAATATATCGGGGGGGGGGGGCTTCGACAGTAGTTTGTTCTAACGCTGTATAGCACACTTTGAATTGCTCCAAGTCCGGTAACTGGGTCAAGGACACGTTAAAATATTTTGTAAAATAGCAAAGGTGTTACCTTTGCTATTTTACTTTGGAAGAAATCTGTACTACGTTTAAACAAGGGAGACTGTTATCCGTTTTACGCAAAACTCCTTGCACGATCTTTTGATAAAATGGGAAAGATTAATGCCGGAGGGCGATTCCCATTCCACCAAAATACAATGCATATCATTTCTATGCAACGGTCTCAGCTCTATTTTTACTTTTAATTTAATGCCTCGAAACTCATAAGTAAGGATGGACAGAAAGGCTTCTGAAATAGCAAGCTCGGAAGGAACAAGCCAAGTGTTTACACCTACAGCTTCCATAGCGATATGATGATTTTTACCACGCTGTTGCAGTATATATTAAATTTCCCCTTCCATAAATTTTGTGCTAAAACGTGGTTGTGTACATTGAATGTTTCTTGAATATTTTCTAAGTCCTAATCTAGGTCAAGGACACGTTGAAGATAAAAGCATTAAGTGTTAAGCAAACTACAAAACATTAAATGTTAAGGAAACACATTCCATCTACAATGTTATTATAAAGCATCAAAATATGGTCAGTTTACAACAGTCGTGCACTCTGAAACCGCAAGGACGTTCATCACTGTGTAGGCTTCAGAATACTACGAACCGAAGTACAATAATCCCCTGACCAAGATCCCCTTAAATATATTTAACTACACATGCAAATGCGCATGGTCTCTCAATTGCGCGTTGGGCCCACACACACTCAAGAGACCTACGCTGCAGCAGGCACTGCAACCCAGTGGGACGTTCATCCTAAAGGGCGGCAGGCTACTGCGCGGAGACGCTCGAAATCTCGGCTTATATAGGCGAAAAATGGGAAATAGGGATATTTAGGGGAAAACGGGATAAGGGATAACCCTACTTCGTTGCGGGATTTTGTCGGGAATTTGTCCCTTTCTGCTAAAAAGTTTATCCCTCGACCTTGACCTTGAACTTGACCCAAAGGGGGGGGGGGCTTGGCCGGGGGGGGGGGGCTTGGCCGGGGGGGGGGGCTTGGCCGGGGGGGGGGCTTGAACTTGGCCGGGGGGGGGGGCCGGATGTAAACCGGTTCTAATTAGTACCCAGCTTTGCTATCTATATATTGATAGGGCAAGGTTATCCTTTGCGACCTGCTTTACTTTGTCTGGCACCTCATTCCAGCTTTGGTTCTCAGCCAGTATACACGTGCTCTATTCATTTTCCCTTCCATCCAACAACACCATGTCTTCTCCTCTGACTCCCGAAAAACTTCAACGTTTGAAGGAGTCCTTGAAGAAGTCGACGGAAAGAAGAAGCGGATTTAAGAAACCTTCAGCTTTTAAGTCTGCTCTTAGACGTGATTTTCGGTGTCACCCATTATATTTTCACCAGCGACCCTCAACTCAGCCTCAGCCTTCTACGTCCACAGCTCGACCTTCAACTCCACCACTAACTGTAGATGAGGTGATGGAGCGGACAAGAGTGATGGGGATCAATGATTTGGTGACGCCGATCGACACCTCCAAGGCCGAGTTCCGGAATCTGAAGCGGATGACGGAGTACAAGTTTGTCCACCCCCTCTGATAAACGACACCCAGGAGTTGTACTTCATGAGACAAGATGGGAGGGTAAAGTGGGTTTTAAAAAATAAAGTTTAAATTAAGCAGCGATCCCTAGACCAACCATTCCTAACCAAACCATCCCTCAGCACGCAAACGGTCCTTTTTAGGACCACCCTAAGCATTTCAAGTTAGGGACTTGGCCTGTACATAGGCAGGAGACTGTTAGTCTTATGTTTGTGTGCAGCCCACTTTGTGAAAATTTCTAAGTCCCAAGGTCCTTGAACATGACCCAAAAAAGGGGGGGGGTACAAAGTTTGTGCAAAGTATGTCATGTGGGTACTCAAATTAAACGGATTGATCAGACGAACAAGTTGGTGCAAACAGAATTCAGATCCGACCAAGGGTATAGCAGCAACAGCGAAAAAACAACTATTTTCAAGGACAAACCTAAATAACTTCTTTATTTACGGTTTAAAGTATATTAAGTGGGTACTCAAATTACGCGGATTGATCAGACGAACAAGTTAGTGCAAACAGAATTCAGATCTGACAACGGGTATAGCAGCAACAGCGAAAAAACACCTATTTTCAAGGACAAACCTAAATAACTTCTTTGTTTTTAGTTCAAAGTATAACATGTGGGTACTTCAATTACGCGGCTTGCCAAGACAAACAAGAAGGTGCAATCTAAATTTAAATCTAACCAACAGTATAGCATCTGTAGCGTAAAACGATGGTTTGAAGGACAAGGTAACGTTGTGGTGAGGGTTAGGTGCCTATCATACACGATAACGCTCCATCATTATTCTTCCAGCTCTTGACGGATAAACATCTACCTAGAGGATCTGAAAAATGTCGCAGTTTTACAGGAACATGAGGAAGGTGACCTTCAGTAGTCCCCTTGACACTACTTTCTACTTCCCTGACAATGAAGACAGAAGGTCTACACTTTTAGTGGACAATGAGCGGTTTCGTCGAAGAATAATCGAGGTTGAAACACTTTTAGCTAGTTGTTTGCTTCGCAAAAAGAACCATATGAATACATGCACCGGTTTAGATCATAGTAGCTGTTATACTTATACAGCGTTGAAGCGCAAACATTATTGAAGTTTTTAGTTACGGAGCTAAGGTCTTGACAGTCTAAGAGCTAAACCCTAACTAACACATGTAAACTAGTTATTGTGCGATGTAAAACTTGGTGGGGAGACTGGTGTAGTGGGGGGACTGGTGTAGTGGGGGGACTACCATATACCGCACACTTGCCACCTGCCGCCTGCCACCTCCCACCAACCATCTGCTTCGTTCTACTACACTTTTACCCCCACCATTTTGTTTGATACCAGAACGCTAGCTAGCGAATAGTCAGTACACCTCCGGCTCTCGACCGGTGAACATCGAGCTCTCCGAGACGCTCTTCACAAAATAACAATATCATTTCACTCAAGGTCTGATAGATGTTTCTATTTCATTGCCGTCACGTATTATTTCCTCCTGACAGCAATGAAATGCAAACACCTAACAGAACAGATAGGTGTCAAAAACACAACATGGACTCTGCGCAGGGATCGAAGTATCTACCGTCTTTCTTCAGAAAGCGAAGTGATGGCCGCAACTCGTCCGGATCAACAACATCGATGACAACCAACAACGGGGAACTATTGTAAACATGAATTATTGTAAATAAAGTAATATTTGTAATATGAATTATTGTAAATAAAATAAAGTAATATTTGTATTAGTACTACCTCGCACTCGTATCATTCGATTGCTTCATTCGATAATTTTCATTCGATATTTTATCGAATTAAAACTATCGAATCACAATCGGATTTTACGCGTGCGAGGTAGTACTTTTTTAAAATTACCTCCCCGTAACCTTGAACTTTGAACTTTAACTCATTTCGTCACAAAACCGCCTACGTCACTGGCTCAGCCCCAGATAACGTCTTTCATGACTCAGCGCATCCGGTCACGTGACCGGATGACGTCACTTCCGGCGCAAAACCCGCAAACCCACACTACTAGTTAACATGTTTGGGTTTTGAAGGCACTTTTTGGGCGGGGAAAATTCCACTTTTTCAATTTATCCACTTTGAGCGCGTTTTGTACGGAAATGGTAAGGAATGGCAAAAATTATTAAATACAAAGAAGTAGACAATTTAATTCCAAATAAACGATTTTTTGTCATATTTAAGATACGTTTAGCCGCTATTCGCCCAAAAAGGAGTAATTTTTAGTATTTTTTGCCAACGCCACTTCTCTCGCGCTAGGGCTTAACCCAGCTCAGCAAACTTGCATTGTCAACCAGATGCGTCCACATATAGAAGCTTCCATGGATCATGCTGCCATGATCCGCTCTGGCATTTTAACACTATTTCCAACCTACTCTCATTCTCCAATACATGAAGACATTGAAAACATAGTTTTGAATAATAATATACCTTCACATTTGTACAACATAGTTAAAGACTTTCCACCTCTTTCTGCCAATGTTCCTTCTCGTCGCCCTGGGCGTCCTCCCAAAAAGTCTGTTGGTCGAACCAAAACATCCGCTCTTTCTCAAGATGAGCAACATCGCAATGCTGTTAAACGGTTTTCTGACAACCATCCTGATATTAATTTCAAAGCTGTGAAAAGTACAATGCTATCCACCCAGAAGTCAACCAGAAGCTGAAAAGAAGTACTATATTTCTCATCCAGAAGTAAACATGAAATCTGTTACAAAATACAATGAAAAAATAAAGCCATTATTAATACAAATAAAGCAGTTAAAATAGCCATGCCAAAAATTTGTTAAAAAGAGAACTAATTGGTGTATCCAGTGGTGATTTATTGCAAGAAATTTAATGTCATAGACTAAAACAGCCAAGTCCCAAATGTTCTGAAGTGTAAATGCTCTTATTTCCAAGCACCTATGTTCGAGGAAGAGAGAGGTCGTGAAAAATGGGGTCAGGGGGCCTATCACAATAAACTACCTACTACATATGGTCAATTTTACAAAAATAAGTTTTTTAAAATAAGCGTGTTTTTAGCGAATTTCCCCTATAGGGAAGAAGCTATTACCGTAGGTCTCATGGTAAGACTTAAGCCCGAGACCATGATAACTTTTTGTTTTGAGGTCCCCAGATGCCAAAAACACTATTCGTTCAAATATATATATATATATATATATATATATATATATATATATATATATATATATGTGTCCGTTACCGCGATAACTTGAGTAAAAAACGTCCGATTTCGATGAAATTTGGCTCAAATGTGTAAAGTGACATTCATGGATTTAAGTTCGAAAACCAGAAATATCGGATCAAGGGAAGGGGGGTTTATGGGGGTTTTAAATTTTACAAAAATAAGTTTTTTGCATTTTTCACCCTAACATTTTTAAAAAACTTAATTTTGGTTTTAACCATGTTATAGAGCTTAAAAAACAAATAATATGGTATTTTGAATTATTAACCTAGGTTAAGTAGTTGCGGAGAAAATCCAAAAAACCTGCTCATAAAATCTCCCATGTTAATCTTATGGGAAAAAGGTTTTTGGCTTTTCCTCAGTTCATTTCTATGGAAACTTCACATTTGCTTTTACCAATCAGTTTAGCTCTACAAAACAATCATTTTGGTATTTAAATTGTGATTCTACGTCCAACCGTTGCCGTGATATTCAAAGTGCTAAACACAGTATGTTGTCCAATGTTATCCTTATGGAGAAATGAGTAAAAATGAGCCATTTCCTATTAACAAGTTTATTCCAGACGGCGGCGTAACCCCAGACGATTGTAAAAGAGTAGCTAATGATTTTAATACGTTTTTCTCTTCTGTAGGTGCTAACCTAGCGAGTGCTATCGATGCGAATGGGGACCCAGTTGTGAATGACAGTGACTTTACACAAAACTCTTCTTTTTCGCTTAGAACTGTAACTGAAACTGAACTCAAACGCTACGTTCACAGCTTACGTGGTGGGTCTGCGCCTGGCTGCGATGGTATTTCGGCCGAAGTTCTCAAAACTAACTTCCCTTTGATTTGTAAACCATTATTGCACATAATTAACCTGAGCATTGCATCTGGCACATTCCCTGACTGTTTTAAACTAGCCAAAATCTTTCCTCTTTACAAATCAAACGAAATGTCTAACATGAACAATTTTAGACCGATATCTCTTTTGAGCGTTTTCCCTAAAGTCATTGAGAAAATAGTTAAAGATCAATTAGTCTCATACCTTCAGGCAAACAACATTTTAACTAATTGTCAGTACGGGTTTCGTTCGGATAAAAATATTTCAGATGCATTGTTTGACATTAATAGGGACTTAAATTATGCAATTTCTGGTAACGAACGTCCAATTTTAATTTTTTTAGATTTAAAAAAAGCTTTTGATTCAGTAGATCGCTCTAAACTTTTTTATAAATTAGAGGCAATAGGTGTTAAGGGCAATGCCCTTGCATGGTTCAAAAGTTATCTTTCAAATAGATCGCAGTTTGTTTCAATTTTCAATACAAACAGTGACATCAAGCCTGTAGATTACGGTGTGGTCCAAGGCAGTACTCTCGGGCCTGTTTTATTTTTAATTTACATAAATAATATTTCAAAACTGAACCTTTTTGGTAAGCTTTTTTTATTTGCGGATGACAGTTTAATTTTCCTCAAAGGGAAGACTTGGCCCGAGGTACGTGATAAAGCTATGCACGACCTCATGGTAACGAAAAGGTGGCTTGACCAAAATATCCTCTCTTTAAATACTTCAAAAACTAAGTTCATGCCCATCTCCCTTAGTAAAATGTCAGACTATAGTTTGCAGGATCTTATAATACATACTTGCGGGAATTATAATAACCTAATTTGTTCTTGTGAATCAATTGAAAGGGTTGAGTCATATAAATATTTAGGTGTATTTTTTGATAAACGTCTTAAGTGGTCGAGTCATATACAATTTGTAAACGCTAAAATTAGGAAATTCATTTTTGCCTTTAGACAGTTAAATTACTTTCTCAATGATCATGAAATAAAAATGGTTTACTATGCATATGTACAATCGCTCTTATCGTTTGGGATTCTAGTCTGGGGTGGATGTTTTAAAAGTATTCTGGAACCACTGAGTATTACGCAAAAGTTTATTTTAAAAATAGGTTTTGGAAAATGTAAACGATACCCGACTGACGCACTGTTTCGAGAAACTTCCGTTTTAACTATCAGACAACTTTTTATAAAAAACGTTTTAATTCATATTTTTAAGAATCACAACGATCTTTTTCTTCAAATTTCTCACTCACATAACACCAGGTATGCATCTAGAGTTGGAATTGCTTCGTTACAAATTTATAAAACATTTTCTACAACTAACGCATTTTTCATTTCTCATGTCGTGTACCGTAATTTATGTAATCATTTTCAAGACCTGGATTTATTTAATTCCCCTTCCATAAATATATTCAAAAGACGTGTTAATGAATGGTTGCTCAGGTTGGGAATAGACGAGGCCGAGTCTATTATTGCAGCAGATTACAGGCGGCACTGAACTGACCCTTGTACCCTTGCCGCCCGTCACCACTTCACCACTGATCTACCCCCCCCCCTCCACAAGCCCCACCCCCTGCCCCTCGCCTACATGCAGGGACATTTTCAGCTGCTGCCAGCTTGTTTGTTTTGTTTTGTTTTGCTATATTTTGTTTTTCCTTACTTCATTTCAATTATCATTTGGTCATTTTTACTTTTTGGACACAACTCAGAGCAGACGCACAGGCCTTAGCGCCTATGTCAGCTTATTCCTAAGACCGTAAATGCATTTGTTTATATCAATTAAGGTTATTTTATAATTTTTCTTAGCTCAAAGTTTTCTTTTATTAAAAAATAACAAAAAACTTAATAATGTTATTTATATATATATATATATTTTTTTTTTTAGCGAATTTCCCCTATAGGGAAGAAGCTATTACCGTAGGTCTCATGGTAAGACTTAAGCCCGAGACCATGATAACTTTTTGTTTTGATGTCCCCAGATGTCCAAAACACTATTCGTTCAAATTTATATATATGTATATATATATCTATATATATATATATCTATATATATATATATATATATATCTATATATATATATATCTATATATGTGTCCGTGAATGCGATAACTTGAGTAAAAAACGTCCGATTTCGATGAAATTTGGCTCAAATGTGTAAACTGACATTTATGACTTTAAGTTCGAAAACCAGAAAAATCGGACTATGGGAAGGGGGGTTTATGGGGGTTTTAAATTTTCCAAAAATCAGTTTTTTGCATTTTTTACCCTAAAATTTTTAAAACACTTAATTTAGGTTTAGACCATGTTATAGAGCTTAAAAAAACAAATAATATGGTATTTTGAATTATTAACCTAGGTTAAGTGGTTGCGGAAAAAATCCAAAAAACATGCTCATAAAATCTCTCATGTTAATCTTATGGGAAAAAGGTTTTTGGCTTTTCCTCAGTTAATTTTACTTTAAACTTCACATTTTCTTTTACCAATCACTTCAGCTCCACAAAACAATCATTTTGGTGTTTAAATTGTGATTCTACGTCAAACCGTTGCAGAGATATTCAAAGTGCTAAACACAGTACGTTGTCCAATGTTATCCTTATGGAGAATAAATAAAATTTGATATCTTGATTATTTATGAATGTATATTGATGAAATTTGGTATGTGGCTTCATGTTGTACTGGTATATTGATAATTGCACAAAAAATAAATGTTTTGTTGACTGTCCCCGTAGCAGCTAACCTGCATACTCAGCCCTAATGTTATTCTTATGGAGAATAAGTAAAGTTTTATATCTCCCTTAATTATGAACATAAATTAATAAAACATGGTAAGTAGCTTCACCTGGTTCAGTTATATTGATAATTGCATAAAAACTCATTTCTTATCTTCCTCGTTGCAGCAAACCTGCGTACTCAGTCCTAATGTTATTCTTATGGGGAATAAATAAAATGTAATAAATCACTTATTTATGAATGTATTTTTGTCAAACTTGTTGAGTGGCTTTATGTACTAGTGAGAATCATATCAATGCATTGGAAATTCGCTGAGTACGCAGGTTTGCTGCGACGGGGGGTATTTATGCTAATATCAATACAACTCAACTAGGTGAAGTCATATGCCAGTTTTTATTCATTTATGTTCATATTTAAGGGAAACATAGTATTTAATTATTATCCATAAGAATAACATGGGGGCTGAGTAAGCAGGTTTGCTGCAACAAGGAACAAAAAAATGGGTTTTTATGCAATTATCAATATAACTCAACCAAGTACCTATATACCTAGTTTTAGCGAATTTCCCCTATAGGGAATTAGCGAATTTCCCCTATAGGGAAGAAGCTATTACCGTAGGTCTCATCGTAAGACTTAAGTCCGAGACCATGATAATTTTTTGTTTTGAGGTCCCCAGATGACAAAAACACTATTCGTTCAAATTTATATATATGTATATATATATCTATATATATATATATCTATATATATATATATATATATCTATATATATATATATCTATATATGTGTCCGTGAATGCGATAACTTGAGTAACAAACGTCCGATTTCGATGAAATTTGGCTCAAATGTGTAAAATGCCATTCATGACTTTAAGTTCGAAAACTAGAAAAATCGGACCATGGGAAGGAGGGTTTATGGGGGTTTTAAATTTTCCAAAAATCAGTTTTTTGCATTTTTCACCCTACAATTTTTAAAAACTTTAATTTTGGTTTTGACCATGTTATAGAGCTTAAAAAAACAAATAATATAGTATTTTGAATTATTAACCTAGGTTTAGTGGTTGCGGAGAAAATCCAAAAAACCTACTCATAAAATCTCCCATGTTAATCTTATGGGAAAATGGTTTTTGGCATTTCCTCAGTTTATTTTAATTTAAACTTCACATTTGCTTTTAGAAATCTGTTCAGTTCCACAAAACAATCATTTTGGTGTTTAAATTGTGATTCTACGCCCAACCGTTGCTGAGATATTCAAAGTGCTAAACACAGTACGTTGTCCAATGTTATCCTTATGGAGAATAAATAAAATTTGATATCTCGATTATTTATGAATGTATGTTGATGAAACTTGGTATGTGGCTTCAAATAGTACTGGTATATTGATATTTGCACAAAAAATTGATTTTTTGTTGGTTATTCCTGTAGCAGCATACCTACGTACTCAGCCCCCATGTTATTCTTATGGAGAATAACTAAAATGTTATATAGCGCTTATTTATGATTGAATATTGATGAAACTTGGTATGTGGCTTCGCCTAGTTAAATTATATTTATATTAGCGTAAAAAACAATTGTTTGTGTTCCTTGTTTCAGCAAACCTACGTACTCATTACCAATGTTATTCTTATGGAGAATAATTAAAATCGCTTATATGTGAATATATTTTTATGAAACTTGGTACGCGGCTTTATGTGGAATTCAGACAAATATTATGCATTGGAAATTCGCTGAGTACGCAGGTTTGCTGCGACGGGGGTATTTTGTGAGTGTTTTGTTTATTATATATATGTGCTGTACGATTTTGTATTTGTTACTATTATTGTTCTTGTTTTTCTGGAATAAATTCATTCATTCATTCATTCATTCATTCATTCAAAGAATATTTAAAATTTGATATCTCGATTATTTATGAACGTACTGGTATATTGATATTTCCACAAAAAATTGATTTTTTGTTGATTATCCTCTTAGCAGCAAACCTGCATTCTCATCCCTAATGTTATTCTTATGGAGAATACGGAAACCTTTATATCTCCCTTAATTATGAACATAAATCATTAAAACTTGGTATATAGCTTCAACTGGTTGAGTTATATTGATAATTGCAAAAACCCGAATTTTTTTCTTCCCCTTTGCAGCAAACCTGCGTTCTCAGCCCTAATGTTATTCTTATAGAGAATAAATAAAATGCTATATATCACTTATTTATTTAAGTATTTTTATGAAACTTGGTAAGTGGCTTTATGTGGTGGTAAGAAATATATTCATTCATAGGAAATTCGCTGAGTACGCAGGTTTGCTGCGACGGGGGCATTTTGATAATGCATTTTCTTTGAGTGCCTTATGGTTTCTGGAGGCTTTCAAAGGTACCCAACAGGAATTTCATTTGTGAAAATCTCAGGGCGAACCTACCACCGAGTGTTCGATTTGTCATGGCATGGTGGACCAAACAACTGCAGAATGTATGTAGATGACGGACTCGAGCGCTTGAGATTGGCGAATCCCCCCTGTTATTCGTTCAAGTACTTCCTGTGACGCAATTAGTGACTATTAAACAATCTCACATAAAAACTTGCTTAGAGTCAACCTCAAAGTACTTCAAAGAACTAAAAGCGAAATTTCTTTTTCAAAATTTATACTCGCTTTGCAAAATGGATCCATCCAAAATTTGGAAGTGGATGGAAAAAATGTATAGCTCTCAATCAATTTTGTAAATACGTTGTCTGAGTTGATAGAATTTGTCTATCCATCTGATATCGTAAAAAACCCAGATGAGCGTTGTGGCAGGGCCATTTTAACAGGAACCAATGAGATAAAAGATAATTTTATAAGAGAATAAAATTGTATGGTCCTTGCCCTGATACCTGGCGAAGCAGTGGAGCTACTGAGTGCAGATACTTGTGTAAGGTTGTCTACAGGTGACGAAGTTACTCATACAGAACCACTAAACATTATTAGCCAGCCGGGAGTAATTCTAAAAGTTAAAATTCTAACCATAAGCTAATTATAAAAGTAGGTGTTCTGTATTCTGATGCGGATCTCTGTTTTGGTGACAGACTTGTGAATGGAAGTAAACTAATTATCACAAATATTTCAAGATTCTGTGAGTTTGCTTGACGGCCAAACTCATATGATGCTGTTGTAATTTAAATTTCAGTTGGGAGGACGGGGATGGAAATAATTTGCCGTCAGTTTCCACTACAGTTAGCATTTGGTCTTACTATAAACAAATCTCAAGGGTAGACCTTGAATACTGTGGGAGTGGATTTAAGAAATGGTGTGTTTGCTCACAGACAACTTTACGTAGCCCTGAGTAGAGTAAGGAGTTCCAACATTAAGGTTCCAACATTAAGGTATACCTTTGAATATAATTGTTGATGGCGTTGCTCACTGTGCCAATGTCGTCCACAAGCAACTCATCAGTTAATTCTGAACGAAGAATGAACATTGATTATTAAGAAGATTAAGAAGATAACCAATATTCTTCTACCTTTATAAACTAATTATAAAGAGCTGTAAAGAAGTTTTACTTTAATACATAAACTCACATACTTGATGCAAAACTTTTATTACTTTAATAATTTTGTAATGATTAACATAAACATAATTAAAACTGCAGTTTAAAAAGCTGGTATAGCACCTAAAAAAACAACGACTGAAGGGTGCAAGTGAGCAAAATGAACTCCAACAGGAGGTTTGGGGCGAAGCCCCGAATAGCGATAAGCCTAGTTACCTATAGGCAGTCACCATTCTTTTATGAAAACCCTGTATAAATACATGCTAGTGATCACTGCAATAGAAAAAATATACTAAAGGACACTGAGTAAAACTGAGTTCCTGAGTAAAACTATTTATGAGCTACTGATTTCATAACAAGGGTATCTTCATTAATTTTGTTGGGGTACTAAATTGATGGTAATTTTAGAAATTTGTATTAGTAAGTTTATTAACACATTGTATTAATCTAATATAATAAATAAATTAGTGGTTCAACAGAGGGAAGAAGCAGATTTGTTTACTATCAACTCATTTTCTTTAATATTACTGGAATGTTTCGTTGCAATTATAGCAATAAATAACATAAATACACTTTAATGGAAAGTGCAGAAGATGATTTTTATATAATATACAGTAACCATCCGACGAAAGCTTTGACAAGATTGTCTCCTCTGAGCTGGTTATTTTCGTTTTGGAGACAAGACTTCTTCAATTAACTTTAAAGTAAAGTCTGACTTCTTGCGAAATCTACCTTTGAAGTTTTTATAACCTAGGTCTTTGCTTTTACAATGATTTTTATGATGTGTTTTTCGTTTTTTAACTAAAGTAATAGGATATTTTTAACTTTTACTGAATTGTCTTGTTGACCGAAAAATATGCTGTAACAGTACTTTACAGTAGTAACATGTTACGTTTTCTCATAACGATTAAGATTTATCTGAATATTTGTTTATGTTTATAAATTTGGTACATTTTTACAAACCGATTAGTTATTCATACAAAATATAATTCCACAAGCATTTTAAGTTTGCACGTATAATGTATGTTTGTCATTAATGAAATGAACTTTTTTTATTAGCGAATTTCCCCTATAGGGAAGAAGCTATTACCGTAGGTCTCATGGTAAGACTTAAGCCCGAGACCATGATAATTTTTCATTTTTGAGGTCCCCAGATGCCAAAAACACCATTCGTTCAAATTTTTATATATGTATATATATAATATATATATATATATATATATATATATATATATATATGTGTGTGTGTGTGTGTGTCCGTAAGCACGATAACTCTCGTAAAAAAGGTCCGATCTTAATAAAATTTGGTAAAAATATGTAAAGTACCATTTTTTTTAATGAGTTCTAAAACCAGACAAATCGCACAATCCGAAAGGGGGTTTTGGGGGGGTTTTGTACCCCAAAAATGTTTTTTTTGGGGTTTTCACATGTAATAATCATTTAAATCAAATTTTAATTTATACCATTGGATTCAGCTTAAAATAACAAACAATTTGGTATTTTGATCATTGCTCTACGTCAATTGGTTACTGAGATATTGAAAGTGCTAAACACAGTACGTTGTCCAATGTTATTCTTATGGAGAAAAAAAAAAATTGTATATCTCGGTTGTTTATGAACATAAACTGACGAAACTTGGTATATCGCTTCATCTGGTTGTGGTTTGTTGTTGTTTGAACAAAAAACTACTTTTTCGCCTATGGTTCCCGTAGCAGCAAACCTAGGTACTCGGTTCCCATGTTATTCTTATGGAGAATAATAAAGATGTTATATATCGCTTATTTATGAATGTATATGGATGAAACTTGGTATGTGACTTCACTTAGAGTTCTATTGATATTTGCATAAACCCATTATTTCGTGTTCCTTGTTACAGCAAACCTGCTTACTCATCCTTAATGTTATTCTAATAGAGAATAATGAATATTTTAAATATCGCTTATTTATGAATATATTTCTTATGAACTCTGGTAAGAGGCATAATGTGTTATTAAGATAGATAAATATATTCATTGGAAATTCGCGGAGTACTCAGGTTTGCTGCGACGGGGGTATTTTGTTCATTTTATTTTTGTCTGCAACCATCCCTTCAGTTACCTGGATCAATGAGTTAGTTGACCGTTTTACTCTACATAAACAAATAGTAATTGTTCAATATAATAACTGTTCAATAGGGATAACTGATAAAATTGAAGGCATTTGTAGTAATTGTGGGTAAATAAGGAATAGTTAACTTTAATATTTGTGTTCAATAATCTTAGCTGAAAGTATTTATATTTTAACAACAACACTCTATCTAAAAGTTGTTATAAGAAATAAGGAATATATATAATAATTGATCAGTAACTGTTCAGTACTGGACAGCCGAAGTGCAATTGGTAAATATTTTTGTGTGATGCAAAAATATATGATCTTATCTGGATTTAATAATCGATTTCCTTAAATTTTATTAAGGATTTGGATTATATATCAAATACAATAATTTATTAGTCAAAGTACAGAAAAACACTTTCGGCAAATGGATAAAAACTTATTCGGAATGAAATGAAAAGGAATATTATTGTTCAGCAATCTGAGTACAGTTTTAAAATACTTGTGTCGAATTAGTACTAACTGTTTATTGAGGACAAACAAATGCTATTTGTGGTTTATACTCAAAATTTAGCAATACATAATTTATCGTAATTAAATAGAGATATTTACCGGACTTGGCAAGGAAGCAATGAAATAGAAAGAGGATTATGGTTCTGTGGATTCAATTAGGTTTTAAACAAATGTATTAACTTGGCAAATGGCATTAAGTCTACACTAAATCAATATTCACCGTCGGTTTGTCCATGGAGCACAATTTTAATATCCATAGTTAATTGGAACTAATAGTGTGGTTGAAACTGTTTCCAAAATATAAAATTTATATTTTAGTAATGTTATGACGTCATTCAGTAATCTAAGTGCAATTCAATTTAAGATTAATCAGTACCATATTTTCTGGTAATAAACAATCTTCAAGTGTGTTACACTCCTGTACAATATGAAGAGAAATTTCCCGTTCGATAACGTTAAACATTTAACAGAATCATAATAAATCAAATGAATTAATCAATCATTTATTTTGGTTGGAAGATAAAAATCATGAAATACATGTTTTTTAACGAGCTTTACAGTTGATGGTAAAACAAAATTTTATAAATAGCCTATATCACAACTCATAAAATGTTACAAAACTGAGTGTTAAGGTGTAAACGCAATAGCTTTAAAAATAAATGTCCAATAAAAAATGTGTAATAACAAAATAATATTGATTTTTATAAATTTTTATGAGAAACAGAAATTAAGGGGAAAAGAGGGTTGCGGTTTATGAGAACATTGCCCCATAAGTTCACTGCATAAGTCCTAATATTATAATTATGATAAACAACGGAAAACACACACTATGATCATTTTGAGTGTTTTGGGTGTAATAAACTCTCAGATTGGAGATGTACAAAGTAATCAATTGTCGGGATTCATGAGTTTAGTTTTAGGTAATTTAATGGTTTTGACAAACTTATTAGTTTTTGCTTTGAATTGTTACCATAAGTAAATAAATTTATGTATAACCCAACAACAATCGGACAGATTGAATTCAAAACGACCCGTCACTTTCATGGACAGGAATATATTATTATTGCTTTTGTAAGTTAAAAAATATATAAAATAGATTTAATAAAATACACTACTTAAATTAAATATCCTGTTTTTGACTTCAAAATGTTTGGAAGCGATCTAGCGTGATTCCCATTATCAAGCCCTGTGGGCGATCACACTAACGAACCGGAACGTCATCATTGTGATGATCCGTCAAGCTTCGATTAAGTTCGCGTTATAAATTTGGCGAGTCTGTTTATTCTTTGTAGGGGTTTGGCCTTAGCTTTCAGGTCCTAAAGTAATCTTTGTGTTTGGTAAAACGCGATGACGATCCTAAAGCACACGATATCAACTCGACATTGAGCCAAAGCTATGTATGAAGGAAGCTAACATACGCAACGACATGATAGTGTCATGTAATGAGACAATTGCCTTTGTCCCAAGGTTTTTGGCCAAAGTCATACAACCTACGAGTATTTTTTATCGATAAGGAGTATTTTTTATTGTTAATACTTGTGATATTGTAAAGGAAACGTATTGTTCAACGTTATACTCTCCAAAAGAGGGATTATTCTTCCCCACTCAATTGAGAAACAGCTGTGATTTGTCTGAACATTCATTGTCAACTGACTACCTATATCAAGTTTTGGTAAAAGTGTAATAATTTCAGTTTAAAAATAGAAGCTAATAGTGTTTGTACGGACTATAACCCTTAAAAAACACCTGTTTGTATAATATTTAAACAAACAGAGCTTAAGTCACCTGTGGAAATGTAAAAAAAGCTGGCGTTTGACAGTCCCCATGTTTTCTTATGTGGATAATTTGTCATTATTTCCGGCTGATCTGAAAATAAAACAAAACAAAACCACTTTATCGAGTTTTTGGGCCAGTACCTTTGATTAACTATTATAGTGGTTTTAAATTATTTTTCCGTCACCAGTTCGAAGTTTTTGCAGTTTCCTACAACCTCAGGTTTCGACGCGGTTGCGTCATGTTCACATAGTGCAGGTCAATTGTTTTAAGCTAAAACTGCATTTCGGTCTTGAAGACCATTTTGAGAAGAATCAAAATGAGTAAAATCTTTGATTAACCTATAATAAATCACCTCCCTTAATTCTGTGACTCACCATCTACATAAATAAAATTAGAGTTTTGTCTGTACATTGCTTAGAATAATAAAATTCTTGGTTATTTTTGCGTTTCATAGGTCAGAGAATCCGAATCAAGCCTTATCTCAGTTTCTGTCGGTTGGTTGGTTGGTAACGCTCTGCATCACACCTTTGTCCGCTTTTCACGCAAAAACGAGAGTCCTGTTATGGCTGAAACTTATTTTCTGTATTGTATGCTCATATTTGAAGGTTTTAGACCGATTAAAACTAGCATAAGTATTTTTGAAATTAAACAGCGAGATCTTAAAAACCTAATTTTATTTTATTCCGACTAAGTTTGTCCGCTTTTCACGGGAAAACTGATCAACCGATTGCGACGAAACTTTTTCACTGTGTTCTATGAATGTGGTGGAAGGTTTTAAGCTACTTCAATTGGTGAATTTCATCCTGGGGCTTTGCCCTTTGGTTGGTTTAGATTACCATGTTATTCTAATGGGAGAACAAGTTTGTTTTGGTATGTGTGCAAATTGAGGTTTATATTGGTAACAGCTGTAATTAGAAATATGTGTTACCAAATATGGATGGCACAATTTTAAGACCTTAAATAATTTGTACTGCATGAAATAATTATATGAAGCAGCAGTTCTGCGGGCTTTAATGAATGTTCAATTACTAGGCTTTAAACTCTACGGATTAACTAAAACTTTTTTGTGTTAGTTTATTACACGAAAACCTTACAATCTATATACTTAATACAAAAAGGGTTTTCTCTGTTACATCCCTTTTTCACCTGTCCTATTTAACCGATTTTTAAGATATAGGTGTAATTTTGAAGCTTATGATCTAGTGCACTGGCGAATGATATTTAAAAAGGTAATTTCGTTTAGGACTTCGCCCCCCTAGCCTTTCATTTATTTCTAGAGGGCGTTTTTAAAGGTCCAGTGCTGACCAACTTGCATTATAACGGTTTTAAATGTGATTTTAATTTAACAGCTGATTAATAATGACCATTTTTTGTTTATGATAAATATTGTGCAAGATTAGAATCAACAAAATAAGGTATGTCATCTTCAGTATGCCCCGTAAAAGAAAAAATTGTTTGGGTAGAAAATCTAACGTTGCTAAAGCTAAATGGAAGAGATTGAGTAGATCTACTGGAGACAACGATGATTCTGTCACGGATGATGGTCTAAAGCTGGAACCTTGCAATAACGAATTAAATGATTTGGCTACAAGTCTGACTGATGAGCAAGTACGACCTTCCACCAGTCGAGAGCGTGTGGTCCTTCTGAGAACTCAGGAGACAGAAGGAGGTAGTTCTGCTCCGGCTGATGAGCAAGTACATTTATTAAATTGAATATTTCAACAGATGTAAATGCTAACAAAAGACAGTACAGTATTAGTAACAGCTGTTAATTCAACTTCTTGAATGACATGATATAATAACATTATTTTAAAATCAGTAACTACTCTAGTTACTCTACTCTTTTTACTTACTCTAGTTATATATAATATATATATCCAATAAAAGAAGAGTAAAGGCAATGTGAGTGTGATTAATTCTATTGACTGGGAAAACAAATGTCAAACACAATTGTTTTATAAGCAAGTTAGTTTAATTTCAAAATTGTCGAGTATGGAGTGGAATTAAAATAAAAAGGATTACGTCTATATTAGTTTTTCAAAAAATGTTTTGATAGAAAACGGCAGAAAGTGATTGCATGATTATTATTTTACAGTCGGTTGTGCTACCTACGAAGGACAAGTATATTCTAGTTTTACACAGGATTCTTAGAGGTATCAAACGCGAGAACGGGAGCAGCGTCCACTTAGGCAACTAGCGCGATTAATCATTCCCTTACTCCACAAACACGAGTAATTTATCAGCGGGGATGTATCGATGGAAGACGGCTTTTGCAGCTTTGGTTTTGCCGCAAATGAATAAACCGCATACTACGTAAGTGGTCTTCAAAAGTCAATAAATAAAACGTAGGATCCTTAAAAAATTGAAATTGAAGAAAATATACAGAAGAAAATCTGCCATTGGGTGATTGTTAGATGGTGTTATTGACGCTATACGTAACGGTGCACAGTTTACGTAATTATACCATCCCATAAGTTTAATAAATACAATAAATGCGGTATATACAAAATAAAACTTGGACCAACAGTTGGAGTAAAACTAAGATGACTAAACATGAAAACGAAAACACTGATAAAGAAATAAATAAAACGGTCTTTTATTTTGAGCGTTTTTTCATGGAAATTTACATGGTTTTAAAAACAACTCCAGTCACATAAAACCGTCACATAAAACAAATTTATTTACAACCAAAATAATCTAATCATGTTCTATCATAAAACTAACATTATTGACTTGTCCAAAAAACGTTCACTTAACAAAGCACTCTGCAATCTTTTTGTTAAGTCGTATATGACTGACTAGCTGATGACCGATATTGGGCGACAGAGAGTTAAGGAGCTTCGGAGCAAAATAGGAAAACCCCTTATGAGCGGATTCACTGCGCCCACAAGGCTTCTCAAGCGTGGTGTCTTACCTAGTGCACCGGGAACGACTTTCAGTACGATTAGGATAAACAAATCGTGTATAACATAAACAAATATTTGGTTCAAAATAAACAGCTGAATTTAATTCTTGAGATAACTAAATCCATCCATCCACCATACTGGTTACAAAATTTCAAAGATGTTGGAACATTTCGGCCGAATTTATAAACTCAGAATTCATATATTTAATTGGCACTAAAAAGTAGTTGAGATCCCCCATCTAAAGGCTCCTGTAAATATTGTGGTTTCTAAGAAACCAAAGATCGCCCAGTTAAAATTAACAACTTGGACACACAGGAAGTTATCAAATAGGAGTTATCAAATGTAATTAAATATACAAACATTTAAAGGTGTCATTGGTTTTATTCCGACTCTCGAACAGTTGAAACTCCGGAGCATCAATCAATCAATCGTTTGTCTTTACTGTCATTGAACAATCCAATTATTCCGTGACAAGCGTAAAAGCGTTTCAGATGTTAACTGACAGATCACTCAAAAATGTAAACTAACTGATGTAACTAATTTAATGTAACAGCGTAAAGTAGGTCTTTGACGCTTTAGAGAAAACTGTTACCGAGCGACGCGTAGAGGTAATTTTCTGAAAGCGATAAAGGCTCTTGACAGTCGACTTACATACACAATGTTTCTTACCACTGCACTTTAGATCCCACAAAAAATAAAAAAATAAACTTTAATCCATTTTTGCATTTCGGTCTTGAAGACCATTTTGAGAAGAATCAAAATGAGTAAAATCTTTGATTAACCTATAATAAATCACCTCCCTTAATTCTGTGACTCACCATCTACATAAATAAAATTAGAGTTTTGTCTGTACATTGCTTAGAATAATAAAATTCTTGGTTATTTTTGCGTTTCATAGGTCAGAGAATCCGAATCAAGCCTTATCTCAATTTCTGTCGGTTGGTTGGTTGGTAACGCTCTGCATCACACCTTTGTCCGCTTTTCACGCAAAAACGAGAGTCCTGTTATGGCTGAAACTTATTTTCTGTATTGTATGCTCATATTTGAAGGTTTTAGACCGATTAAAACTAGCATAAGTATTTTTGAAATTAAACAGCGAGCTCTTAAAAACCTAATTTTATTTTATTCCGACTAAGTTTGTCCGCTTTTCACGGGAAAACTGATCAACCGATTGCGACGAAACTTTTTCACTGTGTTCTATGAATGTGGTGGAAGGTTTTAAGCTACTTCAATTGGTGAATTTCATCCTGGGGCTTTGCCCTTTGGTTGGTTTAGATTACCATGTTATTCTAATGGGAGAACAAGTTTGTTTTGGTATGTGTGCAAATTGAGGTTTATATTGGTAACAGCTGTAATTAGAAATGTGTTACCAAATATGGATGGCACAATTTTAAGACCTTAAATAATTTGTACTGCATGAAATAATTATATGAAGCAGCAGTTCTGCGGGCTTTAATGAATGTTCAATTACTAGGCTTTAAACTCTACGGATTAACTAAAACTTTTTTGTGTTAGTTTATTACACGAAAACCTTACAATCTATATACTTAATACAAAAAGGGTTTTCTCTGTTACACCCCTTTTTCACCTGTCCTATTTAACCGATTTTTAAGATATAGGTGTAATTTTGAAGCTTATGATCTAGTGCACTGGCGAATGATATTTAAAAAGGTAATTTCGTTTAGGACTTCGCCCCCCTAGCCTTTCATTTATTTCTAGAGGGCGTTTTTAAAGGTCCAGTGCTGACCAACTTGCATTATAACGGTTTTAAATGTGATTTTAATTTAACAGCTGATTAATAATGACCATTTTTTGTTTATGATAAATATTGTGCAAGATTAGAATCAACAAAATAAGGTATGTCATCTTCAGTATGCCCCGTAAAAGAAAAAATTGTTTGGGTAGAAAATCTAACGTTGCTAAAGCTAAATGGAAGAGATTGAGTAGATCTACTGGAGACAACGATGATTCTGTCACGGATGATGGTCTAAAGCTGGAACCTTGCAATAACGAATTAAATGATTTGGCTACAAGTCTGACTGATGAGCAAGTACGACCTTCCACCAGTCGAGAGCGTGTGGTCCTTCTGAGAACTCAGGAGACAGAAGGAGGTAGTTCTGCTCCGGCTGATGAGCAAGTACATTTATTAAATTGAATATTTCAACAGATGTAAATGCTAACAAAAGACAGTACAGTATTAGTAACAGCTGTTAATTCAACTTCTTGAATGACATGATATAATAACATTATTTTAAAATCAGTAACTACTCTAGTTACTCTACTCTTTTTACTTACTCTAGTTATATATAATATATATATCCAATAAAAGAAGAGTAAAGGCAATGTGAGTGTGATTAATTCTATTGACTGGGAAAACAAATGTCAAACACAATTGTTTTATAAGCAAGTTAGTTTAATTTCAAAATTGTCGAGTATGGAGTGGAATTAAAATAAAAAGGATTACGTCTATATTAGTTTTTCAAAAAATGTTTTGATAGAAAACGGCAGAAAGTGATTGCATGATTATTATTTTACAGTCGGTTGTGCTACCTACGAAGGACAAGTATATTCTAGTTTTACACAGGATTCTTAGAGGTATCAAACGCGAGAACGGGAGCAGCGTCCACTTAGGCAACTAGCGCGATTAATCATTCCCTTACTCCACAAACACGAGTAATTTATCAGCGGGGATGTATCGATGGAAGACGGCTTTTGCAGCTTTGGTTTTGCCGCAAATGAATAAACCGCATACTACGTAAGTGGTCTTCAAAAGTCAATAAATAAAACGTAGGATCCTTAAAAAATTGAAATTGAAGAAAACATACAGAAGAAAATCTGCCATTGGGTGATTGTTAGATGGTGTTATTGACGCTATAAGTAACGGTGCACAGTTTACGTAATTATACCATCCCATAAGTTTAATAAATACAATAAATGCGGTATATACAAAATAAAACTTGGACCAACAGTTGGAGAAAAACTAAGATGACTAAACATGAAAACGAAAACACTGATAAAGAAATAAATAAAACGGTCTTTTATTTTGAGCGTTTTTTCATGGAAATTTACATGGTTTTAAAAACAACTCCAGTCACATAAAACCGTCACATAAAACAAATTTATTTACAACCAAAATAATCTAATCATGTTCTATCATAAAACTAACATTATTGACTTGTCCAAAAAACGTTCACTTAACAAAGCACTCTGCAATCTTTTTGTTAAGTCGTATATGACTGACTAGCTGATGACCGATATTGGGCGACAGAGAGTTAAGGAGCTTCGGAGCAAAATAGGAAAACCCCTTATGAGCGGATTCACTGCGCCCACAAGGCTTCTCAAGCGTGGTGTCTTACCTAGTGCACCGGGAACGACTTTCAGTACGATTAGGATAAACAAATCGTGTATAACATAAACAAATATTTGGTTCAAAATAAACAGCTGAATTTAATTCTTGAGATAACTAAATCCATCCATCCACCATACTGGTTACAAAATTTCAAAGATGTTGGAACATTTCGGCCGAATTTATAAACTCAGAATTCATATATTTAATTGGCACTAAAAAGTAGTTGAGATCCCCCATCTAAAGGCTCCTGTAAATATTGTGGTTTCTAAGAAACCAAAGATCGCCCAGTTAAAATTAACAACTTGGACACACATGAAGTTATCAAATAGGAGTTATCAAATGTAATTAAATATACAAACATTTAAAGGTGTCATTGGTTTTATTCCGACTCTCGAACAGTTGAAACTCCGGAGCATCAATCAATCAATCGTTTGTCTTTACTGTCATTGAACAATCCAATTATTCCGTGACAAGCGTAAAAGCGTTTCAGATGTTAACTGACAGATCACTCAAAAATGTAAACTAACTGATGTAACTAATTTAATGTAACAGCGTAAAGTAGGTCTTTGACGCTTTAGAGAAAACTGTTACCGAGCGACGCGTAGAGGTAATTTTCTGAAAGCGATAAAGGCTCTTGACAGTCGACTTACATACACAATGTTTCTTACCACTGCACTTTAGATCCCACAAAAAATAAAAAATAAACTTTCATCCATTTTGGCTGAATTCACGAGGTTGAGATTATAAACACCGAGTCAGCCAGCTTGGTGAAAAGCAACAATCAATACGCTGTTTAGTAGTTCAGCGAGCGGAAAAGTAAGGTGCAGCGAGCGAAAAATACTTTTTCGCTCGCTAAACAGAAAACAGCTGTTTTACCATGGGTTTTTTAGATCGTAAAGAAGAACTTTAGGTGTAGTTGTAGAAAATCAATATATTCAATAGTGTGGTAACAAAACTAAACAAAAACAAGGAAAAATATTCTTAAATTTACAAATCTCCGTATTTATCTTGAAAAATACATGTAATACCGGTTCTTATATAGTACTCGTATATTCAATATTAAGGTGGTTCTTCTACAAATTGAGAAGGCCAGATCCATAACACGAAATAAGGACCAGGGCGATTAATGTTGAGCAAATACTTTCAAGATTGTGCTTTCAAACGACTTTTAAATTTAACTTTTAAGCTTTTTCATCAGTTATATAAGCGTTTTCATTAGTATTATTTTTATTATTTCCCGTAGGAAGCGATTGATAAATGGCTTATATACGTTAAAAGACAAGAGACCTGAGACCTATGATGGGAAACGTAATAGTTTCTTCGGATTCTTGTTTTGTTATCTAGAATTTAGCTGCCTATTAAATTAATTTGAATAAACACAATTTCGAATGTATTACTACAGGGAATGTATATCATACCCATGTAAGTTCTTTTAAGGACGTTTATGATTTTCTATGACACAACCGTTTAATAATTCTTGAGGGATTTTCAAAGCTTATCAACTCTTATGAAATAAAACCTTGCCCACATGTATAATGTGGGCTAATACTAATACTAATACTAATACTAATACTAATACAACTTATAAGGCTTTAAAACAACCTTGAGAATAAAATAAAATAATTCTTAGTGATTACCCTGTATAAAGTTTACAGTGATTCTTTATCAAGAATGATGAAGTCACTTGAAGTCGAAGGTAAAAAAAGATGCATCTTGGAGATTTTAGATGTTAATTGATGTTAGAGATACATACATAATTAAACTAGAAGGCAAAACTTTCCACAGAAATATAAATTAATACTTTATTAGGAATTACTAATACAAAAACTTGATAAAAATTTTGATAAAAAATCCCAATAAATAAAATTTATCTAAAATTGGCAGACTATAAAGGATGATACAAAGTGGATGATTTTTCTGAACACGATTCAACATTTGTTACACGAGTTTAACATCAATTTGTTCCGCGTCAGTGAATCCAGCCATTGTAAACATGGTCTGCCACATAACCAAACAGAACAGCATAAACATCAGCCTCTGCGTTACAAAGTCTAGATCGAAAGTAAATGTGTGACAATTAGATGTGCAAGTCAGTGTCTGTGTATGAAAATTGTAATGTGCATATTTGGCAAATATTTATTTCCAAACAGTATTGACTGTATGTTATGCACTAAACAAAATTCATGAATATTAAGAGGTTGGACCTGAATTTAGTTTAAAGAATTTGTTCTACGTCTTAATCATTACTGACTTTAGCTCAGTGGTGATTTAAGGTAGTGCATTTCTAAATATTTTATCAAATTTTATTCGTTTTCACAATATTATTCTGACCCTGCACTAGTTGTACTCGACTTTTTTTAGATTTTTTAAATGCGAATTTTGGAACCGTGAACCGTGACGATTGATAATGTAACTGTTTAAATTCAGAGTGATAAGAGTAGAATGTAGGCCTATAATGTAAGATGTCCTGCACGATGAATCATAAGATGTATTAATCAAATTAATTAGCTCTAGGATACTGTGAATGAGCACAAAATGTTAACATGCAATGGAATATGTCCGTAGTATTGGTCTCTGTGTTTATGGCTTCATAAATCATAACATTTAAAGTGAAAATAAAGGGTGGTGAAGGCTGGTGAGCCTGGTGAAGGCAGAGAAGTGTTATGAGCCTCAAATCTAGGTTTCCAAATTCATTGAATTTGATACATTGTTTACTGTATTATTTTGTTTTTCAAAACTGTTCTATTTAGTTTGAATTAAAATTAAATTACTTTTTAGTAAGCTATGCTCATGTTCTCCAAAAGTAAGATGTAAAGCTTTTATTGTGCAAAATCATAGGGTGTGACCGTGGAACACAAAACCATGGATTGGCCTCAGTCTTACCATATTTGGTGATCGAGCTTAATAAGTCTTTCTATTGGTCGAATCAATCGGGATGTTGTGGTGAAGAGTACCAGTGTATAAAACCCTATGCCGGGAATGCGCGCAGTTAGGCAGAAGACAGTAGATGCGAGCAGTCATGTGACCGCGCCGAGTTCGCCGTCGGTACCGCCCTTGCGCGGTAAGTACAAGGTCGCAATTATTCTCTGGTAGGCTCCCCTGGCTCAATATAACACATAATTGGTATTTCATAAGTTTCTCCAAAACACTGTATTAATTATTCTGAATGTTCCTAACTGTTCTGGAATGAATATCGAGTTTTGTAAATTATTTAACCAATTGGATATTACGTTTCCTTCATTTGATGTAACTGTTGAAAATTCCTTAGTCACTAATAAAGCCTCTCTTTACGCCCACATGTTGTTATTATTGCCATCCTGACACCTTAAGACGTAGGGTTCTTCCCCATCCTAGTCAAAAACGTCATAGAAAACTGTGAAGGCGATTTTATATAAAAGCTAGATAATAACAGGAACACTTGTTTCATGAAGCTTGAGTTTTAAGTCCATTGTGTGAAATTATGTTTGAAATAAAATATTTATTTGCTAACTACATAGACACTTGATTAGGTATAAAACTATATATTTTAAATCATTATTTACTAATTTGCAGGGCTATATTAGTAAATGTCCATAGATTTGAATTTATTTTTATATCAGAATTCACACGGATATATATTTTTTATCGATATTTTTCATTTGTGTAGACACGTACTATATGACGGAGACCTAAATTCAGAGTTTCTATGTCCATAAATGAATAACTCGAACCATCCCGGATAATTACTCGTGTTTACGTCTAAACAAACTACATTCATGGTAAAATACCTTTCTCGAGGTTCGGTATTTTAGTATATAAGACAAGTTTACAAAACATATAAAGCGTAAGTGGTTTAACAAAATTCAAGGGGAAACATATGAAGTGGAAATGGTCTTGCCTCACCATATTGTACCATTCTTGTAAAGAACACTCCATTTATTTACACGTGTAACATTTTATACTTATATTTTTTTACATTTTATTTAATTTTTTTATTATTATATTAATATTAATTTTTAATTACACCTGTACAATTTTGCCTTTGGTATTGATTCGTAATATTTGTTCTGTGTTTCATATATCTAATATAAGTTAATTTTTATATTTAAATTTAATATGTTTGTAAAACTCGTAAATAAATAGCTTATTTATGTTACCTCAGTAGCCTTACAAATGTCCTTTAAATTTTGATTTGCCACAAATATATTTAAAGCGCAAGTCTTTGTTTGCTATACATTTGCACCCATGACTAAAGTGTTCAAATATCAAATCTATCAGACAAGATCAAAGTAATTTCTTTAAATGTTAGGCGACTGGTAACCATTTAAATTAGGATTGTTGCATTGAAAATTCACTGAGTACGGAGGTTTGCTGCGACGGGGGTATTTTATAATGCTGCACCAAACTCTTTAATAGCTTTAAAAATATTTGATCCCGTTAGTTATAATTAATTGATATAACTCTTTTCGTAGCACTGAATATTATGAACAACAAGCAGAACTGAACATGTATTCTTTATGTTAACATTCCAACAAGTTATAATGTTTTCACCATGTATTTTTCCTAGAGTCTACAAAGTTTTACTTCCACCACTGTTTATTTTATTAACCATTAGTGTGTGATTGTTTTAGTTCATTATTTCAACAAGGCCCAAACCGAATAGTAAATTTGCAATTACTTAAATGAACTTACTAAAACTATGTTATTTTATTTTGCAGTGAGTCGTTGACGTAGAGGTCAAGGCGACGGACTTGGAAGCTATGGCAGCGCCCCAGTCATGAATTCGAATTCCACTCCTGGCGAGTAATGTTATTAGTGCTGCACAACTAAAACTATAACGGATCAACATTGCTGAATAACTTCCACGCACAATTTGTAGTCTATGTGGACGGGCAAAATAAGGTAAAAAGGTGCTACCAACCAGAAGAAAATATCTAAGATATTCGCTTCTGGGTCAAAAACTGTGTTTGTACGCTAAACCCAAGCGTACAAACATATTAAATTAGCGTATATTATTAAATTGAGTGTTTTTACAAAAGTTACTAGGAGTACGCTCTTATATCGCGTATGAGGATTGAGCTCACAGTTAAAAATTCAAACAAAAATGTTTCAATTGACAATATACCTCATGGACCCTCCATTATAACTGCAGCTTGACAATGGCATACAAATCCAGAACATGACAAACAATGAGGCCTGAAATCTGTCAATCAGTCAGACAAAGTGCATATGAAGTAGTTACTCACCCCTCAGTCTCACTGAGGGCTGTATCATCTAGGCCCTCATAATAATATTAGCTGAAGATTTTGATAAAATATAATATGTTGGCGACAATAAAGGTCCCCAATCAGTGAGAGCACGTGGTTTAAAAGTAGTTATTTACACTTTGGTTCCACTGGAGGACCCATCAGGATATTTATTTTACTGTAGCTTAATATTGCTGTAACAATATATACGTATAAATACAGAACTTGATGAACAATACGTTTTAAAATCAGTCAATTGGTTTTGAATGCCTAAATATTTTAAACTCTAATCCAGAGGTTTTAATGTAACACATTAACCTTACTGGGGGGGGGGGGGGGGCTATGCCCCCAGGCCTCCCATTGTTATTGTAGCTTGATACGGTTGTTCAAATACATATCCTATAAATGCAGAACTTAAAAAACAATAAGGCTTAAATCAGTCAATTTGTTTTTAAGAAGAATAAATTGCCTCATTTCAAAAAGAAAGGAAAATTAGTTTCTTATGTTAAATATAATCTAGGAAGTAATTAAAACTCTTTGAGACACTTCTCAGAACCCACCAGTCTTTGTGTCAAGGTCCAAAATTTTGTATACATCTTAATATATAAATACCCCCGTAGCAGCAAACCTGCGTACTCAGCAAATTTACAATGCATATATATGTATCTTAATACCACATAAAGCCACATATCAAGTTTCATCAATATACATTCATAAATAAACGATTTATGACATTTTAATTATTCTCTTGTAGACTTGTTCAACAATTATATGTAAAAAGCTCTAAAAGCCCACTTTTGGGATACAAAACCCCCCTAAATACCTCTTCGGATAGGTCGATCTGTCTGGTTTTCGAACTTAAAGTCATAAATGCTGCTTTACACGTTTATACCAAATTTTGTCAAAATCGGATGAATTTTACGTGAGTTACCGTGCTCACGGACACACACACACACACACACACACACACACACACATATATATATATATACAGTTTTTGAACGAATGGTGTTTTTGGCATCTGGGGACCTCAAAACGAAAAGTTATCATGGTCCCGGGTCTAGGCCTTACCATGCCGACTAAGGTAATAGCTTCTTCCCTACAGGGGAAATTCTCTCAAATGGATCCCTATTTCCCTTGGTCACGCCATTACTTGAGAATTAGTGGACCACATTGAATAATTCTTTATTGTTGAGTTCGTTTATGTCAGGACAAGGTTCTTATAAAAGACAATTTTTAATCCGACCTAAGAGATCTGCCCCACAGGCCTTCAAAGTTCCCATTGATTTTATCTAAGTTCAGTTAGTTGCACCAAGCAGCTGTAAACATACTTGAAAGGCATATACATTATGTTGATTATGGAAATAAAAAGCTACTTCAATGGAAACTCTCATTTTGGAAATAAAAAAAGTACTTGAATGGCAACTCAAACTCTTTTTTCGATATTCAAGTGAGCTTAGCGAATGAGCTAATCCGGGTAGCGAGTGAGCGAAGCGAACAAGCTTATCTTGAAAATGAACGAGTATTTGAAATAAAACAAATTCAATGACATTAGGACAGGACAACGTCTGTTGGGCCATCTAGTTATATACATTAATGATTACAGACGCTGTGTAGAATTTAAGTTTCCAAAAACATTATGATCACATTCTTTTTAAGTAACGGTGTATTATAATCCCACTTATGTTTTATATTATTGACTATCTCAAGTTTAATTTATGCAAAATTTCTTTGCTGTAAAAAATAATACGGGGACTTCTGCTTGAAACAATAGTTATTTGTGTATTAAGGGAGTAAAGTGCAACTTTGTTCCCTAAGGGAAATTGTTGGCGCCCGACGCCGTAGGCCAGGGTGATAAATTTACACACATTTTTCCTACACCCCAAAAGCCCCAAGTATTGATAAGTATTCACATTCACAATCACTTTCCATTTTGGTTGCGTAATGCGTAATAACTAAACTCGGAACGTTAATTGCAGCTGGAGCGAAATATCAATTAGCTGATCCGATACCCTTATAGCTGCAGCATTAATGATTGCAGCGAAATGTCAGCTGATTCTGTTCCGGGAGACAAAGTAGCACTATACTCCTTCATTACAAGGAGTAAAATTTGACTTTACTAAGTAGGTTGGGGGAAACAAAATTTATCATACAAGATAGGAACGACGTTTCCTTTCATTTTTAAAATGTATTAATTCACACATACGTAAAAAGTTAGAGAAAACTTAGTAAACAAATTTCATAATCGGCCTGCAAGGACAAGTCCTGCACAGTCCATTAACACATATATAATTCCAATTCCTGGTAAATAGTTCAACTAAATTTGATCAAAATGTTAAAGAGCATCTCTTTTCATTAAAAGTAATTTTTCACTGAGAAAAACATGTTTTCTGAAAATAAAAGTACCAATCTCTGTAGGACAGGAGCTTCAATTTCAGAGAAAAACTATTTAAATCGGTCCTTTAGTTTTTGTATGAGAGCCAAAAATTAAAATTAATTTATCATTAGAAACAACACATCTAAACACAACAAAGATATTGATGACATTAGTGTATGTCAAAACCTTCAATTTAATCCAAAAACTATTCAATAGTTTTTGCTAATAATGTAAGTGATTTATTGAAAGTTGAACAATATTTGTTATGGGAATAATAAACGCAAACATTGTGCGCTAAAAACCACCTAAAAAGAATAGAAATGTAATTATGACAAACTGCAGGCCAAAACCTTTAATTTAATAGTAAAACAGTTAAAATTGGCACAGTAGTTTTTGCTAATAGATTTACGTAAAGACTTTTTTTAATGTTAATCGGGCTGTTTTGGGAGCTCAAAGTATTTTGTATTGAGAAAAATCTATACTTATAATGGTTGTACATTTACGTGTATGTCCCAGGGGATTTTGAAAAAGCCTACTCAAAACAGCTCTGGATCATAATGTTGGAGAGGACCAACAAATTGCAGATAGGTACTTTTTTGTTTTTCCTCCAGGCCTCAGACTCTGCCCCAGTGGCACAAAAAGCCGCCATGTTATTCTTATTGAGAAAATGTTTTGTTCTAACGGCTCCACAAACTTGCTCAAACCTTAACACATTGTTAGGGGACTAAAAGACTGGATTTTTCAGTGCTTAGTGCGATTTCCACAAATCCCTTACAATGGTTGTTCCCGGCAATACATGTTTAAGTATTAGTGGAATCAACATTTGTTAGCTGGACAAATTATAAGGCAATATCTTTTGAGATCGAATATAACTGAAATCTAAATAACCGAAACCAGGGTAGACTTTCATAAGTGGAACGATATAAAAAACCGAATGTAATTGTTCGATAAGGTATAACGATTATTTAGGTTATTCGGTTATGGTTTCGGTTAGGCCGATTAAGGTTTCCATTATTTAGGTTTCAGTTAGGCCTACCGTAAAACAGGCTTGACCCGGACACTTTTTACTATTTTTAGCGAATTTCCCCTATAGGGAAGAAGCTATTACCGTAGGTCTCATAGTCAGACTTAAGCCCGAGACCATAATAATTTTTTGTTTTGAGGTCCCGAGATGACAAAAACACTATTCGTTCAAATTTATATATATGTATATATATATATATATATATATATATATATATATATATATATATATATATGTGTGTCCGTGAATGCGATAACTTGAGTAAAAAACGTCCGATTTCGATGAAATTTGGCTCAAATGTGTAAAATGACATTCATGACTTTAAGTTCGAAAACTAGAAAAATCGAACCATGGGAAGGGGGGTTTATGGGGGTTTTAAATTTTTTTTAAATCAGTTTTTTGCATTTTTCACCCTAAAATTTTTGAACAACTTAATTTTGGTGTTGACCATGTTATAGAGCTTAAAAAAACAAATAATATAGTATTTTGAATTATTAACCTAGGTTAAGTGGTTGCGGAGAAAATCCAAAAAAACCTACTCATAAAATCTCCCATGTTAATCTTATGGGAAAAAGGTTTTTGGCTTTTCCTCAGTTTATTTTAATGTAAACTTCACATTTGCTTTTACCAATCTGTTCAGTTCCACAAAACGATCATTTTGGTGTTTAAATTGTGATTCTACGCCCAACCGTTGCTGAGATATTCAAAGTGCTAAACACAGTACGTTGTCCAATGTTATCCTTATGGAGAATAAATAAAATTTGATATCTTGATTATTTATGAATGTATGTTGATAAAACTTGGTATGTGGCTTCACGTAGTACTGGTATATTGATATTTGCACAAAAAACTGATTTTTTGTTGATTATTCCCGTAGCAGCAAACCTGCATACACAGCCCATGTTATTCTTATGGAGAATAAGTAAAATGTAATGACTCCCTTAATTATGAACATAAATTAATAAAACTTGGTATGTAGCTTCACTTGGTTGAGTTATATTGATAATTGCATAAAAACCCATTTTTTTGTTCCTTGTTGCAGCAAACCTGCTTACTCAGCCCCCATGTTATTCTTATGGAGAATAACTAAAATGTTATATGGTGCTTATTTATGATTGAATATTGATGAAACTTGGTATGTGGCTTCGCCTAGTTAAATTATATTTATATTTGCATAACCAATTGTTTATGCTCCTTGTTTCAGCAAACCTACGTACTCATAACCAATGTTATTCTTATGGATAATAATTAAAATCGCTTATATGTGAATATATTTTTATGAAACTTGATATGCGGCTTTATGTGGTATTAAGACAAACATTATGCATTGGAAATTCGCTGAGTATGCAGGTTTGCTGCGACGGGGGTATTAGGTTATAGTGCCTTCCCATTAACGATGTCACCAATAAAAACCAGACCATTAATGTGGGTGTACTATTCACGATATCCATTTACCTTTAGCCTAACTTATATATTATTATGTTGGATGTTACTATAACAAAAATAAATACCCCCGTAGCAGCCAACCTGCATACTCAGCGAATTTCCAAAGCATATATATATATATATATATGTAACTTAATACCACATAAAGCCAAATACCAAGTAAAATATAGATTAATAAATAAACGATTTATGACATTTGAATTATTCACCATAAGAATAACATGGCGGCTGAGTATGCAGGGTTGCTGAAGCAAGGAACACAAAAAATGTGGTTTTATACAAATATCAATATAACTCAGATATACCAAATTTTTGATTAATTTATGTTCATAATTAAGGGAGATAACACGTTACTTATTCTCCATAAGAATAACATGGGAGCTGAGTACGTAGGTTTGCTGCTACGGGAACTGTCGGCCAAAAAAGTTTCTTAGTGCAAATATCAATATACCACAACGATATGAAGCAATATACCAAGTTTCATCAGGAAAGTTCATAAATAAGCGAGATATACAATTTTTCTTATTCTCCATAAGAATAACATCGGACAACGTACTGTCTTTAGCACTTTCAATATCTCTGTAACCATTTGACATAAAGCAATGATCAAAACACCAAATTGTGCATATTTTTAAGCTGATTCCAATTGAAAAAACTAAAATTTGACTTTTTCAAAAATTATATATAAAAAACTCAAAAACTTATTTTTAGGGTACAAACCCCCCCCCACAAACAAATACCCTTTCGGAAAGGTCGATCCGTCTTGTTTTCGAACTTAAAGTCATAAATGCTGCTTTAAACAATTATACCAAATTTCGTCAAAATCGGATGATTTTTACGAGAGTTATCGTGCTCACGGACAAATATATATATATATATATATATATATATATATATATATATATATACAGTTTTGAACAAATAGTGTTTTTGGAATCTGGGGACCTCAAAATGAAAAGTTATCATGATCCCGGGTCTAGGTCTTACCATGCCGACTACGCTAATAGCTTCTTCCCTATAGAGGAAATTCGCTAATCCCTAAAGGGGAAATTCGCTAAAAATAAATAAAAGTGTCCGGGTTAACCTCCAAAAATGGTATTGAACCGGACATCCACCTAACTAACGTTATAACGTATAAACCAATCTCTTCTGTCCGTAGTTGGACGGTGTTTTGAGGTCTGCAGATGCCTTTGCACCAATCAAAGGCTTAAAAGTGAAAAAAATACAAAATTGTTATGGGTTGGGGATGAAAAAGGGGTAGTCTTACGTCACGTTTCAGCTGTTTATTCCTTGCAACTGAAATGAAACTAAACAAAGATCTGTAAGGGGAAAAGACGTTTAAAATACAGTTTGAAACAAGGGGCCCATTATATTTTCCACGGGCATGATCACTTATGGTCGATTTAGACAAAGAATACTTTTTTGCCGCTGCTCTTATAATTAATACCGTATCATAGCTAAAAACCACAAAGTTGTTATTAGTTGGCGGGAATACTGTGTTTACGGCAGGAACGAGTCGTAACGGTTGACAGGAGTCACATCCATGGAGTATAATTAAAGTGTCCGGGTCAAAACTGGAATAGGCCTGTCGTTAATGTGAAACATTTTTGTACATATATGTTGTTTATCTATTTAAATAGCAAGGCATTATGCACGCTTAAATTTCAAATAAAATTATGCCTTATCCACGAAAACAATCGGACAAACGTAAAAAATAACATGTCTTAGTTAGACATAGTATTTTATTTCTGTGAAAAGACGTGAGTTATAAACGATTAGAGCATGCCTCGTTTAGAGCACGTTCTGCTCTAAACAAATGTAGGCCTACCTATAACGAACGACTGCTCAAGTCTGCAGGTTAGTTTAGAAATATTTATGTTTACAAATATGTATGTTTCCGGGTCAAGACCCCCTGTCCGGGTGTAGCCGGTTTTACGATACGGTATGTTATGTTTCAGTTTAGGTGCCTTGAAATTTGTCCAGATAAAAAACGTTGGTTCCAATATTACTTTAAACATGCATTGTCAGGAATAACATTATCATGTTATGTTTATTTCATTTTTATTTTAAGTTTAATTGAATAAAAAACTAAACTAAACAAACATGACGTAGGTACGGTAATTACAAACATACAAGCTATTAAATATTAATCAGTGTTAAAAATATCAACCTAATTAATATACCATAGCCTAACGGACAATTTCATTTGGTTCTTTATTTTGTTCCACTTATGAAAGTTTACCCGAGCTGAGTAAGATCGAAACCATATCGGATTCGCCTGGGTAAATTAAATGTAAGTTAAACAAAAGTCATAGCCTATTTTGGATTTAAAATTTGAATCACTTTACCCTTGTTTCTGGCAAAAACGAATGTGATTTCCAAACTCTAGAGGTAAATTTAATGAGGTTAGTTCAATGAAATTGCTAATTTTCAAACGAAAAGCAGGCATAGGATGAACTTGTGCCAAAAGCCACAACTATCCGAGACTTAAGTTTTACCTTACGGAACAATTTTATAAAATGTTTATTTTGGATAAAAATGAAGAAATTTAGACACAAATTTGATTAAAACAGTGGTGTATGGACATCATAAATTATGCCTAGAAAATTAAAGTCGATAGGCATACCTTACAAATATTAACCTCCGAAAAGGACCAAACTTATTGAGTTTGTCTTATGGCCTTATTGAGTTTGAATAAACACTTATGTAGACCTTGTGTGGATCTTCGTGAAGCCTGAGTAGGGGGTGCCAGCAGAAGAGTGGGGGGGATCAGCGTTGGAGGGGAAGATCACAATACCATATGTCGTATTACTATTCCTGCGGAAAAAATTTGGCTGTGTAATATTAAATATATTTTACTGGGTGAACGTATAGTATTTAAGTTTTTCGTCATACTGCTTCAAAAACAACTGTTTTTGACAGATGCGTTGAGATTCAAAATTTATTCTTTTTAGTCTTTGGATAATAACATATGTTTTGATGATCATTATCGTACTTGTACTAAAAAGATCATTGTTGATGATACTTTTGATTCGAGGTCGAATCAATTAAAATTCATTCGATTATAAATAATCGAAACATTCATTGTTATTATCGAAACATTCATTGTTGTATTGTTATTATTTTTTGAAGAACAACCGATTGATTCGAACCACAATGATTGGTTTGAAGTGATCGACCCAACAACCGATAAATATGAATGAACCGAAGTTATGCATGTGCAACAGCTGATTGTTTCAATAGACAAGCTGAAAGAAACATTTGCGGTTATGAAGACACAGTACGTAAATTTTACTTTTGTTTTTATTTAAACCTTAAGTTTTTTGGTAGTATGACGAAAAATATAGTTCGTCACTCGGATCAAAAGTGTCTTTTTAATACTCGCTCATTTCCCAGCCTCGGCTTCGCCTCGGCAGTTAAACTGGAGCTCGTATTAAAAAGATCCACTTTTGATCCTAGTCACGAAATATACTATTATGACAGTCTTGATGAAAACGAAAATGGTATTCAAACCATAATTGATAATACACTCTTTATGTTTTTGAGTGTTGTATTTTAATGTCTTAACAAATTGTAAATGATTACATTAGGCTTCTTGAGTTTTTTTTTACATGGAATCGTCAACACAAGCCGTTGAACTGTTTCCCTGGTGTAGGTAGTATAGTTCTTGTACGATCAGCTGTTTTGTAGTCATAAAAAAGTTTATTGCTGTTGCTGATTGTTTATTTGTAATTTGAATATTTTTCCTATTGAACTAATTTTTAAACATATGGACGCAGCAGTGAACTCGATAGGTTGAAGGCAAATGAAAATGATTTGTATTAGGCCTAATCGATAAATGCTGTCCCGCACTTCTCGCGAATACGCCCGAACACATATAAGGCCGAACTCCAAATGTTTGCAGTAATCCCGAGAAGTGTCGGAGCTGCACAAACTCTTTGGCATCAGTACACTATCGCCGAATGATTCGCTCGAATGCTCCACCGAATGATTGGAACGAGTCGCGACAACGAATTTTGCACCAAATTAAACGAATGTGCACAATGAAGTAACCAGTACACGCTCGCCCAATACCACGCAATACTATGCTCGCCCATTCGCTTCCGCTCGTCACCTTTGATTCAAGCCAAAAACCTGACAAAAACGGAGCACAGGCAAACACGAATCATGGCAAGGTGAACTAACTTATCCCGAACATAAACGAGCACACTGAGTAGCTAAACTATCGCGCTAGCTTTTGTTGGGCCATTGTGTACTGGTAGCAAGAATATGGGACGGAATGTTCAGTGAACATTCGGGAGGATGTTCGGTCGAATGTTTAGGCCTGGTCACGAGATGTGTGGGACAGACTTAAGCTATATACGATCTTTGCTTAACAATCACTTCGCGTTTGCAATGTTTTTGGTTTGGCACGTAACAGATGATTCTCACAAGCGATTTTTGTTAGTCAATAGTCTAAAAATAGATATCAATCGCTCCCCCCCTAAAAAAACCGGCTTAAACCACTTTTACCAATAACACCCAGGCTTCACGAAGATCAGCACGAGGTCTAGGGTAGTTCTGGTAATGCAATTATCATTTTTGTAGGAAAATAAATTTATATTAAACTTAAGTTTTCAATCTGACAAAAAGGAAACAGGCTAGTCCCAGAATATGGTGAAAACTAATGTGCCACATTAAGTTTTAATAACATATCATCATAGTTAAAAGCACGATGTATAGGTAGCTATAGTTTGTTCTTTTTTCTGTTCTTACAAATATTAATTATTGTCATATTGTAAAGTTGCATTGGTGATAGCCGTAAATAAATAAATAAATAAATAAATAAATAACCAAAACATATAATTTTATTTGGTAACTTACCGTACGTTTTATTAACGAGATAATAATTTGTTGAACAAGTTAAGACTTTCAACTGTTAATGAGTGGAAATTATACTGTGAATAATTACATATGTTAGCGTTTAATCACTTTAATCACGTAAGAAGGAGGTTTATCACCTTAATACTTTTCTTGTTGACATCTTTCCTTTCAGTCATTTCATTTTGTCGTCGTCTGGAGTCTGGAGAGGTCTAAAAGTCCCATAGTCCAGCGCTCGGCCTGAATTTTTTTATATGGAGTACGGTACCAATAAAGTTATTTATTATAATAGTATTTAAAATAATAATGCATCTTTTAATTACTATAAAATAAAATAGTCATACAATTTAAATGATAATGATATTTAAACCTTAGTTTTTGTGTTTCAATTACGAAAAGAAGTTTTTTTTCCCAGTCAACATGAACATGCATAACTACAGTTCTGTAGTGAATCTATAGCAATACTTACGTTACTCTATAGTTGAAACATAGACGTTGGCTAAATATCAACGATTCAAGTACCACTAAAATGGTTCCCAATGTTAATCTTATGGGATAAAAAATAGATTTGTTTTAAAGATAATTTTATTATTACTTAACCAAATATTCCCAATAACGAACTCGACCGAGATTTCGTACTATAGAATCTATCTCTAAAGTCTGAAGTGGATCTGTAGAGGCGTTTTTGAGTTATTTAGGTCACAGACACGCCAGTTCGAGTTGATTCTCTTACCAGTCTAAGCAGTAATGTTATGTATAAGGATTTTCTTTCACTTCGTTCACTCAATCCAATTAGGTTTCAGTAAAATATAACGCTCACAAATCTACTACCATGTGCATTTTAATAAACATCATATAAAGAACAAAGTGCTGATTACAGTTTTCTACTACGGAAAACCGGTGTAAAACGTCCAAAACTATTCTTTGCTTATCACATAAATAACATATAAGGTAATCAGAAGAAAACACGATAAAAACGGATAGTGTTGCACGAGAGAGCGCGGAGGCATGCAGTATTTATAAGGAGAAGTTGGGAACAGGGTGTACTGCGCCAACACCCGAGGCGTTAAATATTCACAGTATGTTTAACAAGTGGTTATCTAATCATGACCCAATAGTTTTATTTAAACTATTTGCAGGTTACCAACGCTAGAGAGGAATCTGCTGTAGTAGTTTAATAGTTTTTAACAAGATCCAAAAAAGATATAGGCTTTCAAAAGAATGATTTTAAAATACAACTTCAATATCCTCTCAAAAGTCAGTTAGCAATGTGAGTTGGGTGCTCGGCCTAGTTTATTGGACTTATCCTTAACAAATTAGCGCTCTTAATATACAAATAATGTTAATCAATATTATTATTTATGTATTAATTAATTCATAACTGAAACTGAAATTATATAGATTAGTTTGTGAAAATATCAAAGTTTTATTTACTAAAGGTTTTTACAGCAATAAAGCACATATCCCTGACTTTATGTTCATAAACGATACATTAAAGATTTCATTCCGGTACATCCATAAATTCTCAAAAGTTTCACATTGCACACGGGTTCAGATCTTGACAGAAAGTCACTATCTCGAGAGTAACCAACTGAAAACTTACACACCATTGAGTCGCTGTATGACAAACTGCCTATTGTGTCCTCCCGAATTACAAAGTGTTTGTAGTAAACATATTGTATGCTACTTTACATGGTGTGTATTTTATTGTGAGTTATGAAAACTTGCTAAACAATCCTAATTTAAATGGTTACCAGTCGCCTAACATTTAAAGAAATTACTTTGATCTTGTCTGATAGATTTGATATTTTAACACTTTAGTCATAGGTGACAATGTATAGCAAACAAAGACTTACGCTTTAAATATATTTATGGCAAATCAAAATTTAAATTAAATTTGTAAGGCTACTGAGGAAACATAAATAAGCTATTTATTCACAGGTTATACATACATATTAAATATAAATATAAAAATTAAGTTGTAATAGATATATGAAACTCAGAACAAATATTACCAATCAATACGAAAGGCAAAATTGTAAAGGTGTAAAGGTCACACTGCCCACATAAAGTCACTCAGCCAGATGCATAACAATACATTCATAAATAAGCGATATACAGTATAACATTTTATTTATCATCCATATGGATAACATTAGGGCTGAGTACGCAGGTTTGTTAAAACAAGGAAAATAATAAATGTGTTTTTATGAAATTATCAATATGTAGCTTAACCAGGTGAAGCTACATACCAAGTGTTATTAATTTATGTTCATAATTAAGGGAGATATCAAACTTTACTTATATTAGGGCTGAGTATGCAGGTTTGCTGCTACGGGGTTATTCAACAAAAAAATCATGTTTTTGTTCAAATAACAATATATCAGTACTACGTGAAGCCACGTACCAAGTTTCATCAATATACAATTCATAAATAATCGAGATATAAATTGTTGTTATTTTCCATAAGGATAACATTGGACAACGTACCGTGTTTAGCACTTGACTTTGAATCTCTCTGCAACGGTTGGACGTACATTACAATTCCAACACACAAGTGATTTGTTTATTGAGCTGAACTAGTTGGTAAAACAAAGGTGAAGTTTACATTAAAATGAACTGAGGAAAAGCCAACAAACTTTTTCCCATAAGATTAACATCGGAGATTTTATGAGCAGTTTTTTTGGATTTTCTCCACAACCACTTAACCTAGGTTAATAATTCAAAATACTATATTATTTTTTTTTTTAATCTGTATAAAATCGTCAAAACCAAAATTAAGTCTTTTAAATATAGTTAGGGTGAAAAATGCAAAAAAACTGATTTTTGGACAATTTAAACCCCCATAAATCCTCCTTCCCATGGTCCGATTTTTTTGTTTTTGAACTTAAAGTCATGAATGTTACTTTACACATTTGAGCCAAATTTTATTGAAATCGGACGTTTTTACTCAAGTTATCGCATTCACGGACATATATATATATATATATATACATTTTAACGAATAGTGTTTTTGGCATCTGGTTACCTCAAAACAAAAAGCTATCATGGTCTCTGGCTTAAGTCTTACCATGAGGCCTACGGTAATAGCTTCTTACCTATAGGGGAAATTTGTAAACAGTTGATCCTGAATCAAGTAAGTTAAAAATTGTATATTGCTGGAAAGTAAATGATAATGTAATATGAATATCTACTAGTCCATTGAAGTTGTGCGTAGGCCCAAGTCTTATATATTTGAAAACCCAAAATAGACCTGAAATTGGGTTTCCATAGTTAATTTAATTCAAAACTCGTATTTATGGTAATGAATAAAAATACCCCCATCGCAGCAAACCTGCGTACTCAGCGAATTTCCAATTCATGCATATGTTTCTCACTGCTACATAAAGCCACTTACCAAGTTTCATAAAAATACATAAATAAATGATCTATAGCATTTTAATTATTCTCCATAAGAATAACATTAGGCCTGAGTACGTAGGTTTGCTGCAAAAAGGAACACAAAATATGTGTTTTTATGCAATTATCAATATAACTCAACCAGGTGAAGCTACATACTAAGTTTTATTTATTTATGTTCATAATTAAGGCATAAATAAAACTTTACTTATTCTCCATAAGAATAACATTAGGGCTGAGTATGCAGGTTTGCTGCTACTGGGATAATCAACAAGAAATCAATTGTTTGTCCAAATATCAATATACCAGTACTACGTGAAGTTTCATCAATATACATTCATAAATAATCGAGATATCAAATTTTACTTATTCCTCATAAGGATAACATTGAACAACGTACTGTGTTTAGCACTTTGAATACCTCTGCAACGGTTGGACGTAGAATCACAATTTAAACACCAAAATGATTTTTTTTTTAGAGCTGAATTGATTGGTGAAAGCAAATGTGAAGTTTACATTAAAATGAACTGAGGAAAAGACAAAAACCTTTTTGCCATAAGATTAACATGGGAGATTTTATGAGTAGGTTTTTTGGATTTTCTCCGCAACCACTTAACCTAGGTTAATAATTTAAAATACTATATTATTTGTTTTTTTAAGCTCTATAAAATTCTCAAAACCAAAATTGGGTGGTTTACAAATTTTGGGGTGAAAATTGCAAAAAAAGATTTTTGTAAAATTAAAAACCCCCATAAACAACCCCCCTTCCCATGGTCCGATTTTTTTGGTTTTTGAACTTAAAGTCATGAATGTCACTTTACACATTTGAGCCAAATTTAATTGAAATCAGACGTTTTTTACTCAAGTTATCGTGTTAACGGACACACACACACACACACACACACACACACACATATATAAAAATTTGAACGAATAGTGTTTTTGACATCTGGCGAGCTCAAAACAAAAAGTTATCATGGTCTCGGGCTTAAGTCTTACCATGAGACCTACGGTAATAGCTTCTTCTCTATAGGGGAAATTCGCTAAAAGTAAAAGAATAATGAATAACTTAAATATGATAAGAATATCTATTTAAATAAAGTAAATAAGTTGCAAATGGAATAACATAACTTATCCATAAATATTGAGGGTTGTTTAACTATTTCAAATTTTATTATTTTATATAAAAGACAAAAACAACAAAATTGTCAAATTGAAATTTATTGACAATGTTTTAAGAAATAAAACTAAATGAATCACTTTATTCGACAATTTGATTATAATTGCAAATGCGAACTTGCCTTAGAATGTAGGCAAAATAGTTCAAGATAGCAATGCCTAGCTATTAATTTTTTATTAAATGCATAACATTTCACTTATTATAACTTCATTGACATACTGACATAACAGCATGTTTAAACATTACGTTATTTTAAGCAACCATAATCGTAGCAGTAATCGTTCTCTATTGTTTTCTTCGAGATTTTTCTCTTGGATACTTGAGTATAATCTTCTGCAAAATGTCTATGAACGCTGATCATGTTTAAAATAAAACATTAAAATCATTACCAAATAAGAAACTATACAATTGTTTGTATTTGTAAAAAGTACAAATATAAAAAGTAAGGTATAACTTTACTATTTTAAATTGTTTAGGTTTAATTTAAAAAGATTAAATTGTATAGATCTTAATGTTACATGTAGTATCTACTATAAAACTTTGCCTAAACCGTATCTGATTTAATTAACGCTGTAAATCTCTGGAACCTGAATGGTAAATACAGTATTTCACATCAAACTACTCTAAAATACGAGTAGTTTAAATGAAATTTCAGTCATCTCGTGTTTCCCGTTCTTTCGGACCATTTATTAAAAGTAGGATTGAATCCAGTTTTGAATGTTCTTGTAATGCAGTTTTAATTCAAAATCAAAGTAGTAATCCTCTTTTATGATTTTAAAAATATAATTCCAAATTTAATTCACTTAAATGCAATTCTAGATTCCTATCTTTTAATTTTGGTTTATTAATTTAATTTTCTTTGTAGAAACATCGTAAACTTGAATTGCCTAAACACATAACAATACATAGGTTTACTATTTATTTACTAATAATGTCTGCATCAGTAAAAAGGGGAAAACGAATAACACACCAAGGTTTGGTGAAACGGAATTGAGACATTCAAAATAATAGTTGGCATAAAGATAACAAAGAGTGTGGAATAACGCAGACGTTTGGTAGTACACAGATACTTGGTGGGGAAGATAACTGTGCTTTACAGTTGGCGGAAACGGGCGCACGACACATGATGTCTGATACTGCAGCGCGAAACATCCGTGATTACGCGGATATGTCCTATATGACTATGACTTGCTTTTGTAAAAAGTTAAAACATAATTATGAAACTCGAATAGACGATTGACTTATTCCAAGATTGTAACCAAAGAAATGTTTTCTATAAAATACACTGTATCATATTATTATATCCAATGATTGATTGATTTGCATTGTTTTGAGTTATAAATAAACTCCTTGTCTTTCCACTTGCTTTCTAGGCTTTACCTAGCGGCTTGCTAATTAATATGATTTGACTTGCTTATGGGTAAACTATTGTAGTCTGTATTTGATGCTGATAGAATATAAACAGCTGTTACAATTGTTGGGGGTTTGAAAGGTAAGTGAAATTGCAATAAAAATGCATTAATGGTAACAATTAGCAAACACTGTATAAGTAGACACGAGTCTCTTTATACATAGGCTGGGGAACTCATGTGGCGTAGATATCTGAGAATGATTAAAGAAAAAAATATTCAAACTAACCAAACCAATTCATATTAATTGGCTTATAGACTTTACATAGTCCAATTAATCATCTGTAATTAATTTAGGTGAAGTTAAAAGCCTTGTCTTTCACCAAAAATAAAACAAATTTGGTGGTTACGATTTTCTTCATGCAAATAATTATATTTAAATTGTCGAATAAATAGTGTGACAAGTAAATTATTTCTTCCTTGATACTTAATTTAATCTTACTTATACTGGGCCTATTGATAATATTAGTTTGGTTTTGCCAATCTGCAACATAAATCTTCACTCAAACTTTAAATAAATTATTCACTGTCAATTATGATACAACACTCAAGAATAACTAGAATACCTGTACAGAATTAAGTATTGTAGGTGAAGGTGTTCTCAACACTAAGTTTCACAGACATAACCTTCTACCCAGACTCGCTTTCTTCATAGCACATGTCTTGACGTCACAGGTATGACATTTGAGAATAGTTTAGAATTTAACGTTAGTTACATGTATTAAATATGATTTTAGGCAACTTCGAAAAAATATATGGGAAAATTATCGAAGGAGGGGTGTGCTTATCTAATTAATTATAAATGATATTTTCTCATGGAGTTTGATGATTTAAAGCAAATTTATGAAATGTATAAACGAATGAAAGATTACACAAAATAATACAATGAATTGATTGACACAAATGATTTATGGGTAAACATAGTAAAATTTAAAACATAACAAACTTTATTTATATGATAACAAAATCAACACTTGGGACATAAAATCATTATTAAATTATGTACATATTGCACATGGATTAATGAAAACTAAACTATATTAAATGGATGGAAATGAATGATAATGTTTGATAAACAAAAACAAATGACTCGTTTAATATGTTGATGTGAGATCAAAAGTTAATATAGTTTAAAATATAATTTCTTGAAAGTTACAGCTCATACTCGGACTCAGTTGTAACTACTTCCTTTCATGAGTGTATTCATCCTGGCCTCCCACCTCGAAGAGTAAAAAACAAAAAGCATACACATTAATGATTTCTAAGAGCAGGTCGACCTTAAATTGTAACAAGACCAGGGTTTGGACCGTTCCCTATAAAAACGTTAAAAATTTCCACTGGCGTAGATAGAAACAACAATCTGTATACAAACGCATCTCCTAGAGACACAGAAATGTAACCAAAATTGTTTAACGTTATTGAATTTAAATAGACATTATCGCCGAAAAGGATGGGACCTTAGTGAGGGGAAGTATAAGGCAGGGCCTCTGATGGAGCATCGTCCAGGCAGCACCATCGTTAGACGATAAGTGATTCCGTTTTAGCTTCAACATCATCCAATTTGTGAAATGCTATATAAAATAAAACAAAAAGTAGCATAATTAATATTAGATACGATTTAGACTGTACAAAATGTGTATTTTTCTTCAGCTTAAAACACAAATTTTAATGTAATCCACTTCCAACTCACACCCTTAAATTATATACGCTGCAAACTTTCACCACGTCTGGGTGAGCTCACAAAAGTTGTCATGTTAATGGACTTTCCCAGAGGCTCCAAATGAATATTTTGATGGCATACCAGTTATTATCAACGGATGCACTATTATGATGTTTACATGCAACAAGTGTACATCAGTGGCAGTTTCACATCGTTACATGTATATAATTTACAATGTTAATAACTTAGCAAACCTTACTAAACAAATAATATTTTGATGGCATACCAGTTATTATCAACGGATGCACTATTATGATGTTTACATGCAACAAGTGTACATCAGTGGCAGTTTCACATCGTTACATGTATGTAATTTACAATGTTAATAACTTAGCAAACCTTACTAAACAAATAATATTTTTTTTACTTTAGGATACTTATCTATATTATACCAAATAACTTATATTTAGGGATTTCAGAACAAAACAAAACTAAGTTACTACCGTTGTATATTATAGTCGGACAAACAAGACTATATTTCCGAGATAAGGGATCATTTTTACCTTAATTGTAACCGTTTAACTAGCGGAAAAATGTTGTTAGTAATTAGAATAAAGTAATTAATTTCACGTTCTTTGAATAGAGTTCAATCTCCATCTATATGATTGTTTTAATCTCATGGATTTAACAGAATCAAATAAAATTAGTCACTAATGAACACACAATGCAATCTTGGACAGTTTATTTTATACTTCCTCTTGAACAATGTACGCGCTGGTTGTTTGTAATAAATAATAGTTAATTGAACCCGCACGACTTTTTCTAAAAAAAAAACTGTTACTTTCATACATTGATAATTGAATTCAATAATCGAAATTCTGTTGTGAAACTAAACATAGGATGAAACCCTGCATATTTGTATTATTTTGGTCGGGTTTTCCGTTTCACATTTTGACACATATATGAACTATAATGAATATTTTGAAACGTTATACTACTAGCTGTTGCCTCGACAACACCTTCAAATTTGGTAGCAGTCCTATTTTGTTATTATGGATAGTTCAAGATTCGTGTTTTAGATGTATATTTTGTTGCATTTGCGTCAAAATAATTAACTATCGCACTTTACTGCTTAGATCTCAATAATTGTCAATGAACTGAATAACCAAATTCAAACTTGCTTACATTGGAGTCCTGATCTGCTTAGTTAAGGGATCTGAATTAGGTAAACGTCTTTGTTTCCCCTTATACGGTTTTACTGATTATATTTAACAGTTTACTATTTAAAGAAACATGATTTAAATCACAGCAAATTATACTTAACCTTCGGAATTATGGAACGCTAAAAACTAATACATTCGCAACCTCCAATTAATAAACGGTATCAGGAAACTGGCACATACTTTCTCCCTTTTAGCCCAACTTTAATGAATAAATTACTTGTTATTTACTAAATGTAGAATAAAAAGCACGGTCGAATGTACAGAAAATCTTGTAAACAAGTGGTTTTCAAAAATATCCACCCAAATCCCTGTTTAGGAGGCACTACAGAATCCATCGCTACACACGTGGTTTTAAGGGGGGAAATGCCCCCTATACCCCCCCAGGGTTATTAAGGGGCAACATATTTCCAATTTCCTCTGTTGGTCAATGCTAAGTTGACAAGCATATCAAGTTTGAACGAAATTGATCAATAAATAAGAGAGAAATAGTAATTTTTGCATTCCCCATAAGAATAACATTGGACAACGTACTGCTTTTACCGCAAAATGAAAATTTAAATTTTCCCCACAACCAGTAATCGTTGGATAGTAATTCAAAATACTAAATTATTTAGTTTTTTGAGCTATTTTTAATGGTGAATAGTATTTTTTTATATTTATTTATTGTTTAGAAAAACCAAAAAACTGAATTTTTGATATTTAAAGTCTTGTAATTTCTGAACCTGAATTTTTAGAGAAATTTGGCGGGTGTTATTTTGTTATAAAACTAAAGTTTTACAAACTACTAAAGTTTAATGAAAATCGTTAGAGCCGTTTTTGTGAGATCTTGATTTTTAATTTTTTTGGCGGTTTTTGGGGGATAATTACCTTTAAAAATCAAAAATTCCAAAAAATGAAAAAAGCCTGGAGGTATCGTGGGTTAGTACCTAAATACCAAATTTAATAAAAATTGGACCATTGGTCAGGGCTCTAGCTCTGTACACATCCATACAGACAGACAGACACACAGACATCACGTAAAAATAACTTTTTTGGGTTCAGGGAGCACCAAAACGAATATTTCCACTAACAACTCAATTTCGAAAATTTTGACGAAAACAATACTTTCTCCACATACTATGTATAAGGGGGAGAAAGTAAAAAAGAACTCAAATAAAGTATAAATAAAGTGTCTGGCCATTTCATTGTTACTAACACTTTTATTTTTTACAAAATAAATTCTCTAGGCTTTGTTCGAATTAAAATTTACAAAAATCCATTTTAACGCTGTTTAAACAACTTTTAACCGTGTCAAAAAATTAAAGTAAACAAGTGTGAAATGTATTTTATGGTAGTAGTATAGACTGAGGATTATTATGTATCATACGTTAGGAAACTCATTTGAGATTTCTTCTGGACCAATTTACATGTGGCCTTAACTGAATGAAATATAAATGTCCGACCATCTCTGTCAATTTCACATACATTTTACTTTTTGTTTAATATCCCATCTAGCGAGAAATCATTACAAATTTTTCGTATTTTTCCGCTACAGAGATATCTGTTTAATGGTAATTACGACACTAATATGTGATGCTACATCACATATTCGTAGGATGGTGAAAGGTACAAGATTATACTTTAGGCGAACCTTTTGCCATTTAGTGTCATAATTTAATGCAATGGCCATAACGCGCTTCATTCTTGGTGGAGTTTCATCAACTACCTGAGGAGCACACATATACACGCGCATACGTATATTCAATTAATCAGGCGATCGTAGTGTAAAAGCCTGGGACTTTTAGTTCTATAACATAATAAGGGAAACGCTTCAAAGAAAAATATATTTTTTTTATGTGCACGGAGTTATAGGATGAAGAAGTAACTTTCGCTTTCCTAAAGTCTGAAAAAGAAAAATAATTTGTTTTTATGTGCACGGAGTTATAGGATGAGGAAGTAACTTTCGCTTTACTAAAGTCTGAAAACTCTTTTAATTCATTTAGATAAATTATATTTGGAGGAGGTTTTGTTAAAGAGGGCAATTAATCTGTTTCATATCTCTAGCTGTAACGACAGAATTAAGTTTACAAGTAGATTTGAATTGGGAGGCAGAGGCGGTAAAGAGTAAAGCCAGAGAACTTTGTTGCTATAAATACTACGAGGCTGTGATCACAAATTACCAGTTTGTAGGTCGATACCAAAACGTAATCTTACTGATAATAAATGCTAATTTTTTCATTTAATCAACAATTTAAAGATTGGCATTTTACAGCCTAACGCACGACGTTGGGTTTCAAGCAGGAAGTAATATACAATTGAAATACACATATTAAGTTACATTTTGTGAGTAGCTTATTTTGGTTAACGTATACTTATTTTTAAATAATTTCTTTAGTAGAATGATACGTGTTGTTACAACTAAACAGGATGAATAAACTACGTCTCATAACGCTACAAAGTATATTTACACTTATATGTGCTTACATACAAGTTACACCGGTCATCATCAGGCCCCATCAGAGAATCTGTAAGCGGAAACATACTTTGTAGTGTTGTGAGACGTAGTTTATTTAACCTATTAGTTTATTTTTTAAGTAAGTGTTAAAACTCAGACTGACCGTCGATCCTGGATATATAAGTCATGTCAGAGACACTAGTAAGACCTGAACACTCCGACAAAAGTTCTGGTAAGAAGGTTACACAAACTTTACTATTTATTTTTTAGTTAATTTGAAAAATGCATTTTAAAATTTTAAACATATTTGATACATGCCTTCACAGCCTCTGGCGAGCTGGTCAACTATATCGTTTACAATCACAAGAAATCTGCAGAGTATGAGCTTTGAGTGATGGAAGAATCTTTCATTCTGTATACTATAGTAAAATTCATGTCGGAGTTAGGCGGAAACCCAGTCTAATAAGTCTCCCCCTTGGGTGTATTGTGTGAGCTTACAGCTGGTCGCACAGGTGGTGGCATGGAATGGTATACCATTATGCAAACTTTTTATGTTTCAGAAAAATATGTAAATAAATCACATCACGTTGTGTATCTCGATCGTCTGTTTATTTTGATATGAATTTTGAAGTAAATCGGCATATTTTAAGCTGCTATTTCAAAACACTTAATATTTAATTTTTTAATTTTAGATTTCAATTTCATATTTTTAACGTAATAAAACAAATTATATATTAAAAAAAGTAAATAATAATTAATTTTCCTATTTGGACTTTAAAACTGTTAAGTTGCTTTAATGGAAAGCGGACTCAGGCGCTTTTTGTTTTCATATGGGAGAGAATGAGTGCAGGTTTTAATCCTCAATCGGAAAAAAAACTTACTTTGTTCTCAAAAAGCATAATGGTACTGGGGCAGTGTGACTCACTGACCAGGCCGCCACCTGTGCGACCAACTCCAAGCTCAACGACCAACGACCAAAATACCCAAGTGGGAGACCAATTAGCACAGTCAACTTGGTTTCCACCTTCCTCCGAAATTATTTTTACTACCCGAGCTACATCTAATAAGATAAATTAATAACAGCCACTTTCTGGCAAGTCACAATTGAAAGATGGTCACAATCTCTAACCTCTAAATATAAAAATCTATCTAAATATAAAAATCCTGACTTATGTCACCTCTGCCGCCATCAATTCATTTACATTTAAATATATCTTACTTACTTAATCCTGTCCCTTTTAGCGGATTTCCCCTACAGGGAAGAAGCTATTACCGTAGTCGGCATGGTAAGACCTAGGCCCGGGACCATGATAACTTTTCGTTTTGAGGTCCCCAGACCCCAAAAACACCATTCGTTCGAAACTGTACATATATGTATATACTTACTGGAAATTCGCTGAGTACCCAGGTTTGCTACGTCGGGGGTATTCTATCTTCTGGTGTTGAGGTCACAAGATGTTTCCGCAGTCTCTCGCATTGAATAGCCCCTCTCTAGCAGAGCGTCCACCAGTTCTTCCCAATTTATTCTCGGCCCCTTCTTAGTTCTTCCCTTCCACCCTCCAAACAAATTATTATGGCCAAATTTCTTATTATTTCCCTCCTTGTTTTGTTTTCAACTTTTCTTAAACATCTCATTTCCAATGTTTGGATCCATAATATACATATTCAGTTTAAATTTGTACTGCCGATCACCAAGCAGTTACCCCAAAATCGGAAGAATGTTTGTTAACGTTTGAATTGAAAAAAATTTTAGTAGAAGAAAAAGCATTATTACAAAATATATATCTTTCATAAAACACAACTTTGGTTTCAAAGCCTCATTTATATAACCACTGGTAGACCCATTGCGGCTTCGCCCGCGTAAACTATGACAGTTGTGTGTGCTGCATTCTGTGTTTAGCCCGTGGCATTAATACGAATCAAAATCAGCTGTTTAAATTTTCATTAGCTCGAAACAAAGTGAATGTTCTTAAGGAATACATAGTAACTTTGAAGCCCCGTGGGGCAAAGGCCTATTGTTAAATCGGTGAAAAGACTTTACTTTCCTATTTTAAATCTAAAGATTCAATGTACCTAATTTCACCACTCTAACATGCCAGGAAGTTGGAGTGCAGTGATGAGTGAGTGAGGGCTTTGCCTTTTATAGGTACTATAGATTTCGGCAATGCAGAAATAACCTAAAGAAAAAGGGTTCTATATAATTTTAAAACTAATCAATTGCAATGTGTAAGGTATACTACCTGACCGTAGAATATAATAAGTAAATATTTAATGTACAATGAGTGATTATTGTTTTATTTCCTAACTAGCACATCAGTAATGGGATAAATTATCTAACCCACTTTGATTACATATCATTTTACAAATTTAGTAATATTCAGTTTTAGCAAACTTTCCAAAATTTTAGTGCAAGTATTGTACAAGAATTAGGAACTGAATATTTTACAATGTTACAATATAATTAAAGAACCAGTAAAGCGTTTAAATGCAGAGGTCGACAGCAATAAACTTATCTTGATAATAAAAGTGTTATCTTTATGTCTACGTTCTTCCTTAATTCCATTACCCTCAAATCGTCAGCTTGAAGTCGCGTGTGTTTTATTAACCTTTATTTTAATTCAGTTACAAGTTATACAAGACTTGCTAGGTCAAGTACCAGGCTTCCCTTTGATGTTTAGTAGTCAACTACCATGGAATGCAAAACCTGTGCAACCACAGTAGTCACTGTGCGTAACCTGTCGTGGGTCTTACCATTAAAATTGAAACCATTAAATAATTTATTTGCCCATAACTCGTATTACATTGTCGATGAGATTTAGATACGCTATATGTCAGTACTACCTAGTGGTTATGGCTTATTTTATGATTCTGCATTTTTAACATGAGCTATGTGAAAAATATATTTTCTCCGTTTAGAGAAACTTGAGAAATGAATTTCTTGTCAAAGTAATGAGTTTGTTGAGTTGTTTGTCTATATAAATATACTAGTAGAATGTGCCCGTTCTTCGCTCGGGTTAGAAAGGTAAGTTAGCTTGAAACAGCTGTTCTTGCTTCTGCTATTTCAGCTGTCAAATGGAAGTGTCCTCAGCTGTTCTCATTACAGTTTCTGAATCTTTACTTTTTTCTGAAATGTAAACACTGAAACTAAGGACGTTCATACGGGGCGTAGCCCGAGGGGATTTTAAGGAAGTGAATAGGCCTATGTGTTGCATGGGTTCAAGATCTACCTTTGTGTAAAGTTTCAGCCCAGTCGGTTCAGTAGTTTTTGCGTTCACCCGCAACATCAGACAGACAGACTGACAGTAAGTCAGAAACCACCTCTTCTTTATAATATTATAAATAAATAGATTTAACATCCGATTGCTTCTACTGATTCCCTAACTGGCATACAGTTATTTGTGTGTTCAATATGTAATATACTTGACGATTTCAAATTAGAATTAAAAATCCACGAGTTATTAATTGATGCAAATTATTGGTGTGTCCCCAGTTAAGGCGGTCCCACACTTCTCGCGAACACGCCCGAACATTCGGCCGAACTCCGAATGTTAGGAGTGTTCGCGAGAAGTGTGGGAGCTGCACGAACTTTTGAATACATACAGGAATATATGGAACGGAATGTTCGGCCGAAGAAGTGTAGCACCGTCTTTAGTTACAAGATGCCCAAGGAGAGCATACTCCTGGGGTTCTTGTATTTTCTTGTCATGCCTTGATTGTTATGATATGAGATTTAATTTGGTCAACCATTGGCGGATGATATCGGGCTGGTTAAAAGCCCTCTCTCTCTCAGACAAGAGATACTAAGCTTTTAGCATTTATTGCTTAGCCGGAGTGAAGTAGGTACTAATGATGGAAAAGTAATACAAAATGTTCCTTTAAAATTATTAGGCGCATTTTCGTATAGATTAGTAACATATTTATCTTACGTTTTCCTTTGTAAGCAGTTAAAATAACGACTGTAAGAAAAATAACAGTTAAACGCCTAACAAATTCCATCACTTTAGTTATAAAAGCAATTTATTAAAAACACTGCAAACATAAGTGGAATGATGAATGTAAAACCAATAACACAGGAAACTGCAAGCGGTAGAGCGAGTACGACCGACCACTGCCTTCCTATACAGTTGAGATATACTTTGTTTTGACATGTTATTTACGATTCAATTTGTATTGTTTTCCCGGCAAAGTTTTTGCATTGTTTTCGGGAATATTTGTCTCGGTAAAATTGTTGTTGTTTTATTCATGTTTTTTTTTAAACTCACTGATGTTTATTATATGTATATTAAGTTACAAAAAATAAATACTATCGAAACTTATTCTAAAGTTGAGTTACACTATACTACATATTTACACTATTTAGTTTTGCCAGCTATTAAAGTGATTTATTCTTTAAAAATCACTTCCAATTTCAATAAAATATTTAAAATTTAAATTGAAAATTAAGAATAATTTATAACAAAATAATCATGTACCGTTGAAATAGAACGTTTAAATATTAATTTATATTACTTATGAAAATAAAATGTGTCTTACAACACTACAAAGTATATTTACACTTATAGTGTACTTACATACAAGGTGGTAAAATATACCTTGTACAAAAGATGGTACAAGGCGATCGATTTCAACCAGTTACACCGGTCATCATCAGGTCCAATCAGTGAATGACAGAAACAAGATGGCGAACAGCTTACATACTCATACTATTGGCTACCGGAAATTCCGGAAACAAGTTGCAATAAGTATACCATCAGAGTCAAAGTTGACCTGTGCATTGATCAATTTATCCCTATCCTTACATTTTTCCTTAAAAATAAACAATTCTTCCCATACATTCATTACATTTCCTTTCTCACAGATATGGAGAATATTCATATTTTCTTCAATTGTTCCAAGGAGTGGCCATTTTCCAGGATTTTACATCTAAGGTTTTACATCTGAATGTTCAGAGAGGGCTATGCAGCAAGAAAGAACTGATTAAGTAGTTTTTTAATGAGGAAAATCCGGACATTTTTAATGTAACGGAGCACGGCCTTACAAATGATACCATCGTAAATGCTCACCTTCACAACTACTCACTCAAGAGTCATTAGTAGAAATAATGCAAGATGGGGAGGTGTCGCAATACTTTGCCGCAAGGATCTTCCTTTTAATTTGTTGATTGTTTTAGCATGGAATCAGTTTTTGAAATAGCAGAATCTAGATTGCTTATAGATAATGTGTGCAGAATTTTTTCAATAATTTACAGAGCCCCGGATGACTCCAACTTTAGATAATTTTTTGAGTCCTATCTCAATGCTACAGTAAAAGGTCAAAGGCCAACCTTATTAACAGGCTATTTTAATATAGATAAGAAGATTCACCCCACAGAATTTTGCATTTTTAAAGATTTATTGAGTAGTTATGGTTTAGAAGTGAGGATTAACTCTCCAACCCGACTTTCGGATCATTCAGATTCTTCCTTGGAAAATTTTTTAACAAACATTCCTTCCACATCCTGTCCAGTAATTCAATCTTTTATCTTGGACCATCATGCAATATCCCTTGAGATGCCTATAAACAACTCTTCTAGAGAGAATAGACTTATTAATTTTAGAGATTTATCACATCAAAACATTCTTGAACTGAGAATCCGTCTTAAATAGGAAAACTGGGCAGACACTGTAGACTGTCTACAGACTGTCTACACGGCCGACTCTGTAGAAGAAATGTAAAGTAATTTTGTAAACACAATTTCATATTGTCTTGAAGTTTCCTGTCCTTTAAAGAAGACCAAAAAGAAAGTAAACAGCCGAAAGCTAAGATGGATAACTGATGAAATAAGACAAATGAAAGTTCGTGTAAGAGATTCCTACTCGGAGTGGGTGTCGACCAGGTGTGACAGGAGAAAAATACCCCCGTAGCAGCAAACCTGCATACTCAGCGAATTTCCAATGAATAACACATAAGATAACATAACACATTAAAACACTTAACAGGATTCATAAGAAATGTATTCACAAACAAGCAATATTTAAAATATTAATTATTCTCCATAAGAATAACATTGGGGATGAGTATGCAGGTTTGCTGCAACAAGGCACACAAAATAATGGGTTTTTATGCAAATATCAATAGAACTCATCTTAGTGAAGTCACATACCAAGTTTCATCCATATACATTCATAAATAAGCGATATATAACATTTTAAGTATTTTCCATAAGAATAACATGGGGACCAAGTACCTAGGTTTGCTGCTACAGGAACCATAGACGAAAAATTGTTTTTTTGTGCAAACAACAATAAACCACAACCAGATCAAGCCATATACCAAATTTCGCCAGTTTATGTTCATAAATAAGCGAGATATACAATTTTTCATTTTCTCCATAAGAATAACATTAGACAACGTACTGTGTTTAGCACTTTCAATATCTCGGTAACCAATTGACGTAGAGCAATGATGAAAAAAACAAATTGTTTGTTTTTTTTTAAGTTGAATCCAATGGTATAAATTAAAATTTGATTTAAATTAAAATTACATGTGAAAACCCCAAAAAACACATTTTTGGGGTACAAAACCCCCCAAAAACCCCCCTTCGGGTGGTGCGATTCATCTGGTTTTCGAACTCGTTCAAATAAATGGTACTTTACACATTTGTACCAAATTTCATTAAGATCGGACCTTTTTTACGAGAGTTATCGTGCTTACGGACACATATATATATATAAATATATATATAAATATATATATAAATATATATATATATATATATATATATATATAAAAATTTGAACGAATGGTGTTTTTGGCATCTGGGGACCTCAAAATGAAAAGTTATCATGGTCTCGGGCTTAAGTCTTACCATGAGACCTACGGTAATAGCTTCTTCCCTATAGGGGAAATTCGCTAAAAACCTATAACGAACTCAAAAAACTTGGTATAGAAAAAAAATCCTTGAAGCTAAGTCAGCATATATTTTTGAGGAAATCAAGGTCTCCGAGAATCCCAGTAAAACTTCATGGAACTTCATCAATAACTTTACAGGAAATAAAAAACTTTGAAGACGCCCAACATTAGCCTAAATATTGATGGCATTATTAAACAAGACCCTAGTGAAGTTAGCAACATTTTTAATAACCTTTTTAATTCCTCAGCTTTAATACCAACCTGTCCAAAACCTTATGAAATATAAATAGACTCAGTTTTTGAACTAAAAATTGTTGAGCCCCTTACTTTAAAACAGCTTCGAAGATTGTTTGTTCAATGCAAAATACAAATTCAAATGGTCATGATGGGATTTCCAACAGAATACTTAAGTCTTGCTCTCAGGAGATAGAAAAATCCCTGTTGCACCTGGTCAACGCCTCTCTCCGCCAGGGTGTTTTTCCAGACGGAGGAAAATTGGCAATAGTCAAACCACTTTCCAAGAAGGACAGTAAATCTCTACCCCAGAACTATCGCCCAGTCTCACTCCTTCCAACAGTTTCCAAAATACTGGAGAAAGTAGTTTGTCAGAAATTAATGCAATATTTACAAGAAAACAATCTTTTATTTTCAAAACAGTTTACTTATCAAAGCAACAAATCAACTTTGTTATCACAGCCCCCATTGACTTTGTCAGTAAATGCATCGACGCCTTGGAGAGGGGAGATACAGCGGTTGCCTGCTTTATCGACCTTTCCAAGGCGTTCATTTGTGTTGATCACAAAATCCTGTTAAAGAAACTAGATCACTTGGATGTGGCGTTGGGCTGGCTGAGGGCTGGCTGAGGTCTTACCTAAGCAATAGAAGACAACAAACTGTAGTTAATCACACTTTCCAGTGTGGTTTAAGTAAAATATTTTCTTCTGAAATAGCCCCAAACACATTAGAAGATCTGCAAGGATCCATATTAGGCCCGATCTTATTTTTGTTTACATTAACGATATTTCAACATCCATTTCCTCTCCTCAAAGATCTCTAACAGTTTTTGCAGACGACACATTCCTTTTTACACAAAACTACAGCATTCCTGAACTTTAGAGGGAGACTTTTAGCTAGCTCAATGCCGTTTCTTAATATTTTTCAGGTATTAACTTAAATATTAACTCAATCAAAACACAATACATGTTCATAAAAACAACTCAAAAGAAAAAAGTCTTGAGAGGGCTGGCGTCTCATCACCTTCTGTAGTTTTAAATGAGGAAATTCTTGATGAATCACCTCGTGTCGATTACTTGGGAGTGCGATTGGACGATGGTCTGGAGTGGTCAGATCAGGTGGAAAAATTAGCTTCCACTCTCACTTCAAATGTTTTTGTTCTCAGAAATCTAGCAGTTTTTAGCGAATTTCCCCTATAGGGAAGAAGCTATTACCGTAGTCGATATGGTAAGATCTAGGCCCGGAACCATGATAAATTTTCGTTTTGAGGTCCTCAGATGTCAAAAACACCATTCGTTCTAAACTGTATATATATGTATATATATATATATATATATATATATATATATATCTGTGTGTGTGTGTGTGTGTGTCCGTGAGCACGATAACTCTCGTAAAAATAGTCCGATTTTGACGAAATTTGGCATAAACGTGTAAAGCAGCATTTATGACTTAAGTTCGAAAACCAGACACACAGACCTATCCGAAGGGGTGTTTGGGGGGGGGGGTTTGTACCTTAAAAATATTTTGTTGAGTTTTTTACATATAATTTTCGAAAAAGTCAAATTTTAGTTTTTTTCTATTGGAATCAGCTTAAAAAGACGCTCAATTTGGTGTTTTCATCATTGCTCTACGTCCAATGGTTACAGAGATATTGAAAGTACTAAACACAGTACGTTGTCAAATGTTATTCTTATGGAGAATAAGACAAATTGTATATCTCGCTTATATATCACCTTATACTGTGCAACTGGGTATATTGCAGCATATCGTTGTGGTTTATTGATATTTGCACTAAAAACCATTTTTTGACTGACAGCTCCCGTAGCAGCAAACTTGCGTACTCAGCTCCCATGTTATTCTTAAGGAGAATAAGTAACGTGTTATCTCCCTTAATTATGAACATATATCAATCAAATTTGGTATGTGGCTTTACCTTCTTGAGTTATATTGATTTTTATATAAAACCCCATTTTTTGTGTTCCTTGCTTCAGCAACCCTGCATACTCAGCCGCCATGTTATTCTTCGGGAGAATAATTAAAATGTTATGAATAGTTTATTTATGAAACTTGGTATGTGGTTTTATGTGGTATTAAAATACATATATTTTCATTGGAAATTCGCTGAGTACGCATGTTTGCTGCTATGGGGGTATTAATAATTTAGCTCTAAGTTTAATTAGTTTATTATATTCTAATTGAAAGTTACTTAAGGTATTCCATAGTGCTTTGGGGTCTGTCTAGTCAAAGTATTTAAACCAAATTTTCATCATTCAGAAAAAAAACCACGAAGTATCTCAAGGCTTCGGCCCAGAAATTCTTGTAGGGACAAATTCAAATAATTACAGATTTTAACTGTTCCATCTCTGTTCATGTTCGAAACAATTTTATATATTAAAGAAAATAATTTGATAGAGGCTCATCAACATACTTACTTCACAAGAAATAGAAATGTCAATCCTTCCATTCACCATAACTTAAGAATTTTTGAAACAAAACCCAGTTATGCTGGGATAATATTTGTTTCCAAATACCAGCAGAAATTAGAGAAATAGCTGATTTAAATAAGTTTAAAAAGACCCTGAAATCACATATTTTAGAACAATGTTACTAAAATCTACCTGATATTTCCTAACCAGTTCTATGGTCCGCTTAAGAACACTACCATAACCAACCTTCCACCTGATTTGACAACGTTATCATCGACGGCAACATCTTTTTAAGTAGTTGTAAGAAGAAACTGACGGGTTCCATACCTCTCTGGTCATCGGGGCGGACAACGGAGCAACGAGAAACGAAACGTGAAACGGAGGAACGAGAAACGAAACGTGAAACGAGGTGTTTTACGAAATTCGACCCTTTCCGGTTTTTGGTTATTCCACGCTGAAACATGATTTTTGTATCTTTTTACAAAATTATCAGTTTGACCAACGTAAAAATTGTCACAATCATTACAACTGATTTTATATACACCAGGCTTATCAAAACTTATTACAATCGGATGCAGACTTATGTTCGGATGCAGAATTTTACTCATGGTGTTTTGGATCTTGAAGGCTACGGATACTCCATACTTCTTAAATCGATTTGCAATATTCTGTGCTTTATTGCCAGTGAAGTTAAATGCACCGTTCGTTGCTCAGAGTTGTCATGTTTCGGAGCCGTTCTTGGTTCTTCATCTTCTTCAATATCTTCGCCCCCATTTCATCAATGATTGTAGATTGGTATCCGTTGGCTCGAGCTATAGATTTGATTGTAGCTATTTCCTTTCTTCTGCTTGATTCACTTAATGTGATCTTGTAGGCTCTGTACAGCATTTAACGAAATGGAAGCGGTCTTGTTGCTTGATGGATGTATGGACTTGCTGTTGATGGTTGTATTTGTTTGTGTTGGCTTCCTGTAGATTTCGAATTCCAGCTTATCTTCTCTCCTCATTAGTGTTGAATACAGGAAGTTAATTTTTCTTTTTGTTCTTCAAGTTCGCTTGTAAAAGTCAGATTTCTGTGATGGTCATTCAATATTTTAATCATATCATCTGCTTGACCATCCTTGGTTTAGCTGAAAATTATAAGGACATCATCTTCATATCTAACGTACATTGCCACTTTATGATCTTTTTTCAATTTTTCCAAAATACATTTTTCATGATGTTGCAGGAACACTTTTGACATTATTGCGGCAAGTGGGCTTCCCATAGCTAATCCATCAGTTTGTACATAAAACATTTCACTTTATCTACGAAATCATAGCTATTTTTTACATTATACTTGTACTCTAATTCCAAGGCCTTGTTTAATCTAGCAGACAAAAACTTTGAAACATTGTATGTAGGTGCATATTTAAAATTTACAAGACGTCTAATAGGCAAATTTTTCTTGTGGATCTTAGGAATTCCCTTTATTACTGGAGCTTTTGAGTTAAGGATGTTCATTTTCGGTCTATTTTCTTCTGTAATAACTTTCGAACATTTCGTCACGGCATCGGTCAGTTCTTTTTGGTATTTTTATGTTGGGTCTCTTTGAAGCTCTTTAAATTTATTTTCTTTAATAAAATCTTCGGTCACCTTGATTTAGTCTTCTTTGTTCATAATTACAACGGCATTGCTCTTGTCAGCCTTCAAGGCGAGTGAATTACTTTCTTCTAATTTCTTCTTAATGCCGTTACACTTATTTAGGTCTTCTTTTTTATTCTTATTTGTTTTGCTGTGTTGCGTGGATCTCTCTCTCTCTCTCTCTCTCTCTCTCTCTCTCTCTCTCTCTCTCTCTCTCTCTCTCTCTCTCTCTCTCTCTCTCTCTCTCTCTCTCTCTCTCTCTCTCTCTCTCTCTCTCTCTCTCTCTCCAAAAATTAACATATTTGTTTATACCCAAGTTATGTACAAGTTTATACGCAAATGTATCACTGAAAGCAAAACAAAAACAATAGGTAATGTTTGCAAGTCTAAAAAATAATTAAAAGCCCCCCTAACTTCACCATTTGGTCTTCAAAGTTTTAAACCAAAAATTCCTCTAAGCCACAATTTTTAGACTACAGTTATTATGTAACATAAACGATTTTCGTTACTATGGGCTACAAGACTTCCTTTACGCGTAGTCCATTCGAGGAAGTCTAGTATATCTTTACAGGCATGCTATTTCATTTTATCCGTACTGCCCTACGTTAACCTAGCATGGTATTTTGATCAGCTAAGACAAAATTCTTTACAACAGCCGCTGCCAGAACCGGACTTGTCGACGTGAACGAGGACGAAACGCATACTCTCCAGCGTCCAGGACTGATGGCGCACGATCCCCGACATCACCTTGTCTTCTGGGCTGATTCTATGAATGGTCTCTAGTTTGATAGTCATCGCGAATTTTACGGCCAGTGACCATCAGCACATCATCTTCGACGTGCTTGCGCGAATCACCTTCATCTCGGGAAGGCCCACGCCAGTCCCAGGACTACCTTAAGACTGGTCTTTACCAGTTTTGAGGCTGACATTGGTACAGCAAATGAAGTTGTCATTACATATGGTAAGTCTTTTGGCTGTCCATTATGACAAACTTCCCTTTCACCGTTGGTCCCTCCATTTGCAGCGGCTAGGGACAGAATCTCCGGGTTTGGTCCCCACCTGCCAACCTAAGGATGAATGATCCCTGGCTGTTATATATGGATACCCTGTCAGTTGAGTTGACCAGTTGGAGGGCAAAATGAGGGTCCCCTGTTTGAGAGCCTCATCCCAGCTGTCACAGGGGCACGGGAGTTGGCCCTCTGAAGGGTCGATTTGGCTGCCGTCCCTTTCCACCCTTTCCTTTCCTGCTATATCCTATCTTTCCGGTAACCTGTGCAATATTCCCGCTTGTGGAAGATGTGACTAGCAGCTATGCTGGGGTTTACTAATCCACAAAAAACAACAACAGGCCCACGCCACTGGAACAGCAAAAAGCTGGACGTGGCCAAGTTCACGGGGAGTGTTAGAAGATTTGCATGTTTGGTACGGCAGGAATTGTCTTCGAGAAGTTGATGTTCTATCGTCTGATCCCTGCCTTGAAAGTGCAGGGGATCTGCTTTCCTGTTAGTACATCTTCACAAAGGACGATCAGCGATTGACGATATCAAAGACGTGCAAAAAGCTGAGAGTCATAGCCTTTGGTCTCGTCGAGTAGTGTTATGGATACGTTTTATGTCGGGAATGCTTTCAACTCGGAGAGATGGATCGATATACTGAATGCGTTGATGAGTACTTTCCGGCCCCAGCTTATCTGTTCCTGCTCATTAAAGATTTGAAGTATATGAAGGAAGTTAAAGGTATATCTGAACAAAAATCGCAAATCTTAGACGTGACATAATAGAAAGATAAATGCAATTTTAATACTTGATCCCACAATAAGGTTTTGAAATAAAGAAGCCAAGCAGCAGAATGTGGCACGGCAAAAATGATATACGAACAAACAATTTATATGACAAAATAAATCAAATATTATGGTATTTGGTTTGCTTCATGGGTTAAGACGAACCAATTTATTTTGCGAAGTTTGGACACTTTTGGACTTCAAAAATACATTTTTAATTCAATTTCCGTCCCAATATTAAAAATATTAAACCCGATTTTTTTTAAATCACTCGAACAACAAAAATTAATCCACATGAAAAGGACGATAATTTTAATACTTGTAATAATACAAATCTCTAATAGTTTACACATAATTTATAACATTTTATTTTTATCTATCAATGTAAACGAGGTTTATAGATATCTATTGCTGAGAAACGTGTATAATTTACCGAGCAATATGTTTGTTTCTAGTAACCTTTTTACATTTTACCTACAAAAAGAGTTTGCTCAGAAAAAAATATCACTGCAAAAAAGAAAACTAATAGAAAGCACAAACTCCTTTAGCACCAATCTTAATAGCATTTTATAAATCAAAGTACGAGTGTGACATCGATTTAATTAAATGGTCTCAAATACCACAAGTTATTTAAACCTTTTATTTAAATCTTACGGTACCTAAACTGTGAATTCTCAGGAGTAAGATTAAGTATGTTTTGAAGTCAATTGTAATCATTATATTTAAACAAATTACAAATGTCAAAGCTCTTTAGAGCCAAAAAGGTATACTACAATTTGCTAACATTATTACCCAACTATTCTACCTTTCCCTCCTTCAGTTATTGCAAGAACAATGTTGTTATATTACTCTAATATTTATTTACAAAATGTGGGTCTACAAACGTACCAAAACGTCGGTTTTAGATAGTTAGACATTACCATCGTCAGTGAGAGAGGGTGTGCAGTGTGCAGCGCAGCCGCTGAGCGAACTGATGAACAGTCGCGGTTCCTGCCGGTAATGTCGTGGGTCGTGTTAATAGCTAATGCTGCTACATTGATCACCTGCACATCCCCAAATTGATACTAAAAACGTCAGACATTTCTTAAAAAAAAATTTAAGTATTTCCACCACATTGGATTTATTTTGCTGCTAAACCAAAAACAACAAATCTACATATGAAAGTGGAATTTGCAACGTAATTTGATAACTGTAGACGTTGAAATGTTTGTTTGGTACAAATATTAATTTTAATCGATTTTTTGCCAAAAAAAGTTTGAAATAATGGCCCCATTAGTTTTGCTAGTTACATCTGCTAGGATGTAAATTTTTTAGCGCATATACATAATCATATTTTAAAATTACTGTTTTTACATAGAACGTGTATTACCTGGTCACTTTTAATATTTTTAAGTTGTATTTACTCAAGTAAATAATCAGTACAGAGATTTATTGGTGATGGAGCTGAAATTTTGTGGGGGAAAAATAATACACCAGATTCAAACATAAGCATTCCCCCATATAAGAAATCCCTTCATTAGAGCCCCACCCCACTGGCATTTAAAGTTATGTTTACCAACTTGCATCTACCACAGGGCTGATGAAGGGTGTTTGGTCAAAAAATTAATTTGTGATATATTATTTTTTTCACATCAGGATGAAAATTAGGAAACAAAATAGATATATATTAAATAATTCGGATTACTATTAAGGGAGTTATGGGTCTTAAAAGTAGAGATTTTGTCAAATGTTGGGAGAAGGTCAGTATGAAAACCGTTGGTCCGATTTCAATGAAAATTTGCAGTTGTGTGGGATAAATTCAGGTTATTATTACTAATATAATTTCATTCAAAATAAAAATCATAAATATATTTTTTTACTTAAAAAAACTGTTAAAAATATATTTATACAATTTTGTGGTATAAATAATAGATGTAGTTGTGCGGGTCAGTATGATAGACATGTTAAAATTTGTTTGAAGTTTATATCTTTTTTCGTTTGGCCTGTGACCTGCTCCTTTGGTTCTTAGAAATTGCCTTCCGGGGCAGAGTAGGCCAGCCGCACTAAGCCTCACTAACATAAACTCACACGCACAGCGCCACCACGCGCGCACCACACGCACGAGCGCGTAGTCCAAGGTCGCACCGCCCCCTACACTCCCTCCAGTCACACCCTCCACGAATCCCACCCCTCGCTCGACACGAGTACCGCGTGTCCGCGTTTTTCAGTTTTCAGAGTATTATGGTATTACTGAAACCGTAGCAATTAATGCCTTGTAAGAAATATAGGCATACTATAAATAGAAAAGCAATTGCGAGGAAAACATTGTTGTGTGAAACAAGTTATAGGCTAGGGCCTAACTGTCATGTAACTGAAGATCCAGCTTCTTCTGAAGATGTATTGAACTAACTGATAGGAAAGTGAAAATTTACGATTTAATTCAATTTTAAATTCATTGTAATTAATTTCCTGAAGCCTTACGGATAACCAGTTAATACTTTTTATAAATAAATAAAGAGAACCATAAAATCCATTTATTTTCCAAGCATTGTATATTTTTATTTGAGTATATATGTTTTTAAATCAATAAATAGTAAAAGTAGGCGCTCATTGGTGATAGAACGGGGTCGAATCGCCAATTGTATTCGTAAAATGTACGTTCCGGTAGTCGTTCGGGCCTATAAAACGGGATCCGGCTTCATTTTTCGCTGGGAAAATGTGGTCCGATTGGACTTTAGAATGCGAGGGAAGGTTGTTTTCGGCAAATATAATGCTGTGAAATTGCCTATTTTGTTTTGCTATTTCCGTGGATAATATCCGGTTCGCTTGCCGCTTCAGGCCAATAAAACGCGGTCTACTATACCTAAAGAATTCAGTCGTTTTGGTGTTTTTGAACACCATGTTGCGGCAAAATTTATGTTTTTACCGATAAAACACGGCCTTAAATGCGTTTCGGACGTCGTTTTCGGTATATAAAACACGACCCGGCTTTATATATTACCGAGAAAATGCGGTCCGATTGCCGTTTTTGAGCGATTAAGTATATTTCCAGCATAAAATACGGTTTGTACTAAATCTTTGGCCGATAACAAAAATTGTGGTCGTATTTATGACTCACGTATATAGTCAATGGTAATATGCTGTAAAATGATCGCAAAAAATTACCGATTTTGGCTGATAACTACACACGCCGGGTCGGTGAATTTCTCTAAAAACCCAGATTGACCGTTTTCAGGCTAAGATTCGGCTCGATTGACGTTTTAGACAGCAAAATGAGAATAGATTGCTATTTTAGGCCGATAAAATGTGTTTCGATCTTAGTTTTGGTAAAATCTTGGATTTCGAAGATTACATACTTTGATACTTCCACTGGCGTGTTAGCCTTTAAGACGGCCACACACTACCGGACTTTTTACCGAACAAAACATCGGACCGAGCAGGATTTGGGGTCGAAGGGAGAAAATCCGCTATTTATTATTAATTATAGTGGGGCCTCCGAACCAGACATCGAACAAGACTTCGGACCAGACATCAGACCTAGCGCTCCCGAGGCGGTTTTTTGAGGAAAGATAAAAGAAAGATCGGTCCGATGTCTTATTCGGGTTCTGGTTTGGGGTTCGGTAGTGTGTGGTACCTCCATACGAGCGCCGTCACGAGCCCCGCCGCTAGCGATACGATGACGGTGAGGGTTGCGGCATAGATTAAGCATACTCCTTATGCTTAATCTATGGTTGCGGTCTTGACCAGCGAGTACATAATACAGCTGGTCTTTGGCACATTAATAAAACTGTTGTCATTTTAGTTTCCAGTTCACTAGTTTATGTAAAGTAGTTTGCACGATGGAGTGGTCTGAGGAAAACACTTTGATGTTTATTTCCGAGTACAACAATTGGCCAGTTTTGTGGGACTTGTCACATCCTTCACTACCACAAAGTGAAGAGGAATGACGCTTGGAGAGAAGTGGGTGAAATCGTGGGGAGGTGGGTGACATGGGAAATCTACAGACAAGTACCCTGCCGACTTACACAACGGCAACTAAAAGTCGTCCCCACCATTTTTACCCCGCTCGGTGGTTTTCGCACTCAATCTGTCCGATCCGATGACTTGTTCGGGGTCTTGATCGGGAAGAAGTTCGGAGTGAATTTAGCTACCTTTGTGCCCTGCTCTCTGCTCGATCCGATGTCTTGTTCGAGCAAAGGTCCGGTAGTGTGTGGCCGCCCTTAAATTACGGACTGGGTATAAACTATTGCGATTTTCCTTGGCCGATAAACTACGTTTAGGCCTACTTGTCGTTTTTGGTTTAAAAGTTACGGCGACCATGAATTGTGGTCGAATTGCAGTTTGTTATTAAAAAAACCGGTCAAATTGCTGATTTTTGTCCATGAATTCAAGACAGTCGTCTTTTTAGGCCGATAACACACATGTTGGTCAATAAAACGCGTTCGGCTATTCTTTACGGCCGATCAAATTATTACTGAAATTATTATTGTATTTTTTATCAAATTTCTGGGGGAGGACTCCCAGACCTCCCACCCCTGAGGGGTATTCTATACACCCCCCCCAAAAAACCGGGCATTTCCCCCCACCCAATGTGACTCCCTGGATCCGCCCCGATCGTGCCTGAATTTTACTTTTACTAGTAAGTAACAAATTCTTCTTTAGCTTTAACAACAAATGGATACTAAATTCCAACAATAGCGAAAACTTACATCTAACAAAGGTTAGTATGTTGGTGATTGGAGTAGAATATCCCACAATTGCATATTTATGGAAAAATTGTTATGGAATAGTTCGGGGACACCCTACACATTTATTTAATACAGTATTTTAAGATATTAATAAGATCAATGTATTATGATTAAATATATTTGTTAAATTGTAATTCTTAAAATTAAAAACCATTTTATATTTATAATTAATGTTTATATAATAAATAATGTTATTTGTTTTTAAGACAGTAAAGCTATCCTAACTTATTTAGACCTAGATAATTCGAACCTCTATAATTAAAATTCAATTTTTTGGATAGTTTGAATTTTATTACCTCGGTCCCTTGAGATTCGAACTATCCGAGTTCCACTGTATTTAAATGTGCTCACAACCGTGTCAAACATTTTTAATGATAAAATCTGTATAGGCTACTCATCAAAATCATCTGGAAATGTACTCATCAAAACTATAAAGTGAACGCTCAAAATAAAAATATTTTTAAGATTAGTTGTCGGCGACATTGAAAGGCACATCTGTGGAAAATAGTAAGCAACCCAACCCTACTCAACCAGTCAAGCCGCGGGCCGTGCGCCCCGGACCGAAGAAGAACGAGTAGACGGAAAGACAGTGCTGCGTGGGGGGAGGGGGAGAAATGAGGAGAACGCGCTCCTCTCTCCCCCCAGCCAGATCACACAAACTCATAGCACTGCCCGAGTTGTCTTCCTAGCGGCGTGCGGTGGCGACTTTTTTAAGGCCCCCCATACACGTAACGATCGGCCGGCCGGCGAGAGCCGGAAGGCCAAACTGAACAGTTTGGCCTGTGAAAGGAGGGTCCTCATACACGCAACGATTCGCCTGCCGGCCGGACTGAATCTTCCCCGCCTAGTGGCAAGTGTGCAGTCAGTTTGCGTTTTGCGGCTGCTGTGAACAGTGCTGTAGTGTGACATGTCGTCTCAAATGGAGGAGGTGATGACGTATGCTGCGATTTTAGCAGCACTGCAGAAAAGGAAAAAGAGGAAGAGAAAGGGGTTGTGGCATAAAGAGTGGCTTAACTGAACAGCACCAACCGATGTCAATTTATTGGAAGAATTGAGATTGTATCCCAAAGATTCTCGTGATTATATAATCAATTGTTTTTTATGTAATAATTATTAAACGACATCAACATTCCTCGTTAGTTTTAATAATTTAAAAATTAGAGAAATACTAATTACTAAATTTCAGCTAGATAATAAGAAGTATTTCGTAGTACGTAGACCAAAACTTCTTAAATTTAAATTCTTAAATGGCTCACTTATTTAAGAGGGTTTAATTCAGTTTCAAAATACTATTTGGTTAAATTTTAAGCTGCTCTGATAAGGTTTATATAGTATTTTAAGATTCCTACCTGATTTTCTGACAGTTCATCCACATTTGATTTCCCCAAAAGTCCCTCCTCTTCATCTGCCAGGAAACTCAGTTCCTTGAAGTACCACAGTTTTGGGTTGTACACTTCGTCCGCTCCCATTCCTGACTTCTTGCCACACATAACCTTTTTTCTGTTCTTTCCGGAAACTATTCCGGAGATTATTAATTTTTTTCAATACAGTGTCTTTGGTTGCTTCCGCTAAAAACGTTTTGGTTAATTCCAGCAACTTTCTATAAGCGGCATCTTTTAAGTCCCTGTTGTGGTACGCCTTTGTTTTGACCCTCCACAGACATTCATGCTTTCTGTATTCTTCTATGAAGTCTAGCACATGCTGATTACTCCACGTAGCCATATTAGTATTTAGATCACAAACTTTATCTACACTAGGCACTGTCACTGAACAATACAAAACACTCGATATACGGCACAACACAAAGACTGAGCAGAAAATAAAGTAAAGTTATGTCAATGACCGTGCCTAACCTCAAAATGAACGTAAATCAAAAATAATGCTACTACTGTCGGCCTTCCGGCGGCCTGCCGGCGACCCCATACACGTAGCGATCGGCCTGAAGGCGGGGGTTGGCCGGACTGATGGGAATCCCATCAGTCGTCGTCCGGCCAATTTGGTCGGCCGGCGGCCGGACGACGACCCCATACACGTAACGATCGGCCGGCCGGCGTGGACTGTTCAGGCCGGGCCGGCCGGCTGATCGTTACGTGTATGGGGGGCCTTAGAACTACTGCTCCTCACCACCAGACTAGCCTAGCGGCCAAACACCCTTAACTCAAAGCAGACCACTCCGGAACAGTCTACTCCGGATCAAAATGTTCTGTATGGCTCCGCCCTAACTGGCCTGATCGTTCCCCGTGTTAACCATCACACGCTAACTATTAAACCGATGGAGGTGATGTTTTGTAGGAAGGTAGATCATAAAATATAGCGAAACATGGACCCCCATTCTGAAAACTTATTGACTCTCTACCGCTCTGTCATTCAAAGTTATATTCACTATCACATGCTTAATCAAAGCATGTGGAATGATGGAGCTGAACTTAGGTTTGAAGATACATGAGAATCGAACATTGACCAATACTGAAATTCCTTTAGAGCTCCATCCAACATCATTAGTAGTATATTTCATCACTAGGACCAAAAGCCACTTTTAGTCTTAGTGATGAACTATATTTTTCGTTATACTGCAAACAATAAATATAACAATTTCTCAAAAACTAAATTTTGTTTACTTTTTTTACCATTAAAAGTTTGCTTCCATATTGATCTAATTGCTACTAAACAAACAGCTGTTACACATGTTTACATCGTTGATAAGTAGATTAATTCGTTCAATTCATATTATCAGCTGATAACCTCGACCGAAAAGTGTCATCCAAAATGATGAGTCCTAGGACGAAAAACATCATCAAAATTATACTTTTCGGTAGTTTCGGTAAGCAGTATGACTTAAAAATGTTTATATGACGTTATCAGTGATAACCTTACGATGGTACGATTTCATTAGAGTTTCTATACTAACGATACTTTTTACAACGGGACAATACACGGCAATCAACGGGATAATAAACGAGGACCAAGAAAAACTAGACGAACGAAGTTGCGGGTACCAGCTAGTATGAATATTATAAATATTGTGGTTGTTCATTTAAGAAATGTGGTCTCACATTAATTTCGCTCTCAATCAACTGAGCTTTTTTATATCGTTCCTTGAACTAAATTATTATTTAATATGATTTATTATTACAAAGTAGAATAAAGTCGAATATAATTTCTAATGTCTAAATATAGTTTTTAATGTCATTTTTTGTTTAAAATTATCAAACATTAAATAATTGTCAAAAATGGTTAAGGAAATGATTAATATAGACATCATTCAATTTGAATAATTTTTTTTATAAAATGTCATTACTTCTGTTCTGACATTTCTGGTCGACGCCACAAAGTTTATTTATTTTCCCTACAGAAGTGGTTTGAACGTCGTAACTATCTCGTTATGAATTACTGAATTCGAAATAACAATTTAATTTTGGTTTTGCATGATACCTAAAAATGTTGATATTAAAAGCTACATCCATAATTTTCTCACTTTAAAAATTGCAATATTAATTCCTAATATTAAACTGAACAATAATTTATAATAAATAACACAATAATTTTGACAATCAAATACCTGCAATTTATATGTGCAATAAACTACTTAAAATACTAATATACTAATGATACTAATATAACTCTAATCAAAATTTCTCTGTTATCTGAAGTAAAATAAACCTTGGCATAGAGATTACTCTTCTGATATTGTCTTGGCCTTATTGTTTCCCAATAAAGAGTTGCATTGATTTATTCTTTCTCTATATTTTAACTAAACATCTCGGAAGTCATACTACAACCATAGAATAAATAATACAACTTTTTCTCTCAATTCATATTACTATTACTCTATTATTATATTTATTTTAGCAAGCAATTAATCTCAATTTAATTTGAGTAAATGACAAATTTAAAAACTTAACACGTATAAAACAATTTTTTGTTTGGCTATTATCAGTCTCGAATGAAAAGTGCCAATAGGTTCCCATATGCTTAAAACGAATTAGAAGTAAAAATGAACAGCTTCAGAAAACTGTCTCACACTTTCTCTATTTTTAATTAATACATGTATTTATATTCAACACATAGAATAAATAATATATATGTTGTAATATATAACAATGTATGTTAACCTACATAATAAAACTTCTACTAAAACTTTTTGCTCAAATATTTTCAATGGAATTCATTGTAGACATTGCACGGTCATTTGTTACACACCTTGGTTTAAAAGGAGGGAGTCATTCATAATTTATAATTTATTTTCTTTATAATGTCTATTCAACGAAGAATACATTTAAAAAAAGCTATTCAATTTTAAGCTGTAACAAGATGAGTTTGAAAGAATGTCAAAAAAGGTAAACGTTAGAAAAATAGAACATTTTAAAGAGTGTAAGTCTTTTTCAGGCAGCTCATTAAATCATAACGCGTCCCTTAACGTTAAACAAGCTTATTTCTGCTATAATTGTGTGTCTTTAAATCCCATTAAACGACTTTCTTAAGTTGGTATTTCTAATTTTCTGTTGTAATTTGTGCATTTAATGCAGTGCTAAGTTTAAACTGTGTGATTTAAAATATGCAAAGTTAACTTTCCAGTTTTTGCGTAGAAATATATTTGTTTGAAGAAATTTAGTATAGATATAAACATATCCTAAAACAAATATCTCATTTTTGACTATTTTATAACTTGTATTGAATTATGATTAATGTTTATGAATGGGTGTCCAAAGTTCTTTACAAACATGTTTGCTTTGTGGTAAAATAAAATAAAGACATTTTAAATCGACCATCGTAAATAAATCAAGCATAGTGGCACCAATACCCTTTATTATTCTGCAGTTAAATTTCCTAAAAGAAAGTAATTTACTTAAGACCAGATTGATTTATTACATTATTACATTATTACATTATTACATTACAAATTTCAAAATGAAATGTTTTGTTCATAAAACAAAGAAAATATCTCCCAAAAGTTTTATCTGGTTTGACTGAACATCCCCTTTAAAGCATGATAGAGGATGACAAGCGCTGAAACTTTCCTAAAATATTTAGTTGTATCGTTTACATTACATCGACAACAGATTCAGACATGTTTATACAACAGCAACTAGTATACACATATGAACGACTTTTACAAATTTATACTCATTGTTATCCTACAAATTATATATTCTAGACAAGTTGTTTATACTCTATTGGATTTTTTTGGGAAAAAGTACTTTATTTATTTGTGTTCGTTATTTATGTTTCACGTTAATCCAAATAGTGTAACGGAAATCAAACTTATTCGGTTTTCTGATATTTTTACTTGCCATTTATTAAAATCGATTAAGTCTTAAAATCTGGTCACACGTAAGAACAACAGTGATGTTCAATCATCTGAGATAACTGTGGCTGAGTTTACAGAGAGCTCTAAACTAAGACTGGCGAAAAAATTACATGCACAGACCAAAATCACCGTATAATGAGAAACACGGTGATTTCGGGCTTGAACCTACAGGGTTAATCGAGACTAGGATACAATCACCCACAAACTCAAGCCCTGACGTTATCAACTAAGATTAACTTGTTTGGATCAGGAAATTCCTTACAAAGTCCTGTTAAGTTTGTTTGGGACTTTTCTTGGTACAGCGTAACGTAGGTAAATATTAAAGTGGTAAGCTACGGAGCACGTGGCGGCGGAAAGAAGCCAATTCCTTCCTTCCGGTAGGAAACACTATAATACTCACGCAACATTCCCCGACCACGTGGCCATCTGTGAAGCAGCAGTATTTACGTCTAAACAAAACTGGATTATTAGCAAAAGTGTTTAGTTCAAGTTTGATTGACAAAACTCTATCAAACTACAATAAAACAGATGTTAAACACATTTTCTAGTGGTTAAATAAATCGTCACGGTGTAAAATAGTGCTATGAAATTAATACATTAAATATTGTCCCTATTAGCATGCTATTAGACAACTATAGGTAGGTTGTAACGTTGCCTGACAGCTTAAAAGCGTATTCATTTTAAAGTTATAATATACGTTTTATCGATATTCTCAATATTTGTATTAATTTTCGAGTACAGGTTAATACAACTTAATTGAATGAATAGTAATATTATGTTTGAGGACACATCAGAATCGCACATAGTTGTGGACAAACTGTTAGCGTTTCAATACAGATTTGACGACACACACATTTTAAACGATGTCAGAAAATTAAATTAAATTAATCCAAAATAAAACATTTGCACCGAGGACGACAGTATATTCTATGAAGTGACCCGTGAACACAGCAGTGTTCTTGTTCGGACCAAACAGGTAATGCATGATTAACTTTACTTAATTAATGACGGCAGGACATTTTCCCCTTGCCATGTGCTATTTGCCATGTGCAGTTTCCACAGTGGTTATGCTAAGGTGAACAAATGTACCACTTTGAATAGAGCATACAAAACAAACTGGACATACAACAACATGGGCGTTTGACGAGTATCAAGAAAAACTGGTTTAAAGAAGGAGGTGACGGGTATTTATTTAACATTTTTTTACATTTATTTTACAAGGTATTTATTTAAAAATTCAAATCATTGTATCTTAATACGAGTTTTAGAAAAACAGTGTTAGTAACTTAGTCGTTAGCAAAAAAGTAATTTTGATGTAGTACTTGATCAGTCAAACTATAACTACTGTGCTAAACGTTCGTTTTAGGAATGAAAACGTTTAAGTTTTAAAATCTAACATGGATAAGTAACGGAAAACATCTTTAAACACAAACCAAGCCTGTGTAATATCCGTTTGACAATTTTCTTTTACCTCGAGATCTTTGAATGTTTCAATTAGTTTTCTACAAGTAATATGAACATTTTTATAATCCCATAAGCTTAATCTTGTTGAAAGTAATATTTAATTCGTATTGCTTGTAAACATTGGGAATTGTCCATCGCTTTATGAGATTACGTGAATTTTAAAATCATCAGGCCTTCTCTCTTTGGGCCTAATGATGACCGGTGTGACTGGTCGAAATCGATAGCCTTGTACCACCATTTTATATGTTTACAGTCTGTTATCTGAATACAGTAAAAGTGTAAGTGTTTTAAGACGTATGTAATTACATCCCGTAAGTAATAACAATACGTAATATGTAAACGGAAGGAGTTGTTCGCAATATACAAACAACTCAAGATGTTGTTCGATAGATAAAGTACAAGATATTTGCTTTAAATATCTCGGTAGGTGTTTGCAAGGAACAAAATGAAATACAGCTTTATCAAAAGGGAACCCTCTCACAGCAAACCTGCATACTCAGTGAATTTAAAATTCAGAATTCTTTTGTTTGTTTGGTAAACACAATTGCGATATAATTACCTAGTTTTTGTGCTTTTAATTTAATGTAAACACTCTTTCTTTAATTTTGTTTGCAAACTTAAGGTAACATTTTCTTAAAGCAGCCTAAGTTACTAGTTTAAAAAGATATAGGGGATTCCCCTCTCCCTGAGGCAATCCGGATGTGGTAATGGCAACGTTGTGGTCTATTGGTAATCTGGCCTCTAGAGATCAGTGGTTAATAAAGTTATTTATATCAACAGTTATATTACCCAGTATAGCCACAACATGGGTAAACGAAGCTTTATAGAACGAGAAAAATGTGAATGTTGTTTAAGAAATTAAATTAGTGCTGGAAATTGTCTTCACTCGAGTGGTGAAAAGATAAACTAGTTACACTTCACTCGGAAGACAACAGAGAGGACAACTGATCAGCGCGAAGACTCATACGAAACATTGTTTACGGTCATCTTCGTCGCATAGAGCTTAACGAATACAAAGTCCATGCCGTGAAGGAAAAACAATTACAATTTTATGGAATTGTATAAAATAAGTCATTAACATAAACAAAGTTGTTATCTACTGAGTTAAGAACTATTGAGGCTTTTATGATGTTGCTTATGAGTATGGGGTGCTAATAGGGAATAGAGAGGAAATATGAAATAAAAATCAAAGATAAGCATATTGTGATTATAATATATTACATTTGCTGCTGAAGGTACTTTATAAATACATCCTTAAAGGATACATAACAACTCTTATATTTTACAGCACAGGTTATATTTAGCATTTTTTGTGAGCCATCTGTATGGAGAATGTAATTATCTTAAATTATCCTTATCTTAATTAATTAATCAATGTTGAAACTGGTTTTAGCTGTTATTGCTGCAGTTGAAAACTGCATTGCGATGGAATATTCAATTGAAATTAAATATAGAACTAATTAATATTTCGTGGCCTCATACAACTTTACTGTTAACACTTCAAACTTTCCACTCATAAAAACGCCCTCGTTAAATATTTATAGGAGTAAAAAGCCACTTAACTTACGTAACTTTTAAGTTTAAAATATACTCTGAAAGTTAAACAACGCAGTTTTTTACAGGTACGAAAATTTCTATGAAGAAAAAGGAGATTTATTGTTTTATTGTTGGGTATAGTAAAACATAACTGTTTTCATTCTACATTTAGTGATGTTTCGTTACAGTAAAGAAAACCAAAATTAATTTGGAAAGTATATTTTAATTTTCATTCTAATTTTTATTTGTCATACAAATAAAGAATAAACCACATATTTCAAGATTCCAGTACATACTGATGACCAGTTGGAACACTCCATGCAACGTCTATCAATGGTCTATCAAATCCTCGGACATTTCCAGAGTCAGGCAGACTTGACAGACTGTGCGCTTTAAAAGAATATTATGCAACTATGATAATCCTTGATATAAATTAAATTCTCCTATGTAAATTTTTTTCATTTTATATTTCTAATGTTTCTTATTATGTGATTAACTACATGCGTTATAGCATTAACCCACTAAACGCTACTGCATATAAATCTGTTTTACGATTAAAAAAACAAGTTATGACAGGCTGTGTAAAAGAATAAGAGTACAAGATAACGTCTCAGTAAAAATTGTAAAATATTATTTGTAATGCCAAAAACAAAACAACACAACTTTATACATTAAATTGTATGTGCACGACAGACAAGTAATAACTACTAATAATAATGTTTTCTACGTTATTATTTAGTACTGTATCAAAGTATAACTTCATAATTTAGAAATTTAACAATGCTTGGTTCTAAAAAAAATATAAGAACATAAAATCTATTTTAGTTTGAACATTATGTAGAACATATTTTATATAGTGTGAATAAATGTTGTCTTCATAAAAATACTTTTGATTTTCACTTGAAGAGACAAATGCTTAAATTGTAAAATGAATATATAGTCAGTAATGAGTATCTAGCGGAATATTACGTTATGGTTTTGATGAGACACATCGTTGAAGTAAATTTATTTCATTAAATGTCATTTAAAATCGCAATTAATTTAAAGATAACCCACCAAGTACACAATTTATTTAACCACATGTTTTTTTTTATATTTCTGCTGAATAAAACAGATCTTCAGACGGTCGTCAGTTAGTTTATTATGACAAAATATGAACGTTATGAAAAATTTCCTATGGTATTCAGTCTAACTCTTTTGTATTATTTCGCTTTTTATCCCCATTGTCTCCTTCATGTTATAAAGATAATATACTAAGAAAATAATACAAAATAAAATCAGGGATGAATTAAATTAATTATATTCATCCACAAATTTAACAGCATTTCTACAATTATGTTAAAACTGCGTTTTATTTTATATGAGTTATTTTACCCCAAGAGACTGAGCTTCTCTAATTAAATTTTAAAGTAAACTCAACTTTTTGCCACATCTTCCTACAACAAGCCGTTAAGATTCAGTTTTTCTTTATATTTTTTACTAATGTCACCTTTCCCAAGGAATAAATTATTACATTTCAGAACACAATATCACGAAATGTTATAAGGAACTTTATCTTCCTCTACTAAAATATGAACCACACACATGTCATATCTATTATATAGACAAAAGAGAGTACTTTTATATATTACATTAAAAGTATAATAATAATAATTAAAACATATATTACCAATATTTGAAATGTTTTGTAACAGTGTTTTGTAAATATTTGAAATGTTTTTTTGATTATGAAACCCAATGACCAATTATTTTACAAGGACTGATAAAATGTTTATTGAAAACTTAAAATAGAACCTAATTTTTTGGGAAAAAATCGCATTTTGAGTTATTGATGGAAATATTTGTTTTGGCGCTTCCGGAACACAACAAAGTGGTTTTCGTGACAATCTCTGTACAGATATGTCTATCTGTCAGATTGATTGGATGTGTAGAGAGTTAGAGATCGCAACGGGGTTAACCGATTTTATTGAAATTTGGTATGAAGGTATCTCTAGCAGTTTTTTTCATTACCTACGAACTTTTGGTTTTGAAAGGTCATCATCCTTCAACATTTAATGAAAAATCAATATAAAAAACAGCTACCACTTTTTTATTACAACCTTGCAGTTTATGATGTGTTTGAGGTCCCCAATAAAATGACTCCATCCGCTATTTTGGGTAAATATGGAACCAGAAATCAAATTGATTCCAATACTAAGTTAATTTTATTTTTCACAAAACAATTATTTTAAATTAAATGAAGTTATCACCATTAAAATTACTTTAAACCTCTAAATAAATTCGGACCTTGAATTATTATTCTGCAATTAATGATTAAGGTGAAAATTTAAATGATTACTTTGCCTTAATTGTGATCGTAATGTTCCCAATGTTATTCTTTCGGAGAATCAACAAATCTCTGTATTTTAATCTCTTGCAGGACCTTTACTCTCTTATTTCCGGTATATTTTCCAAGACCCCTGGAAAAACCTGACGTTTTACTCTTGTTACAAAACTTGGTATATAGGTTAAGGTGTTTGGGTATGTTTTATGTTTGGGTTTGTTGTATGGGTAAAGTGTTTTTTGAGTATCTTGGCAACAAACTGTGAGGGGTGGAGAGGGGATTTCCTCCTTGGAACCACTGTGTGCAGCAAGTGAATCTGCAATGCCTCCAATGTAAAGGTTTTAGCCAAAATTTAAAACAAAACATTAAGTTTTTTTGTAGCTTACCGTACTTTATATTTTCTACAGCATATAAAGGGATTTTGTTCATTAACAAAGGGTTAAAAGAGAGATATTCCGTGTAGGTTTTGCGGCACCAATTTAGTTAAAAGTCCACCATTTTTCAAAGCTATGCAAATACATATATATATTTATATACATATATAATACATCATAAATCATGTATAAGTCATATTTAAATAAAAGTCTACATTCACCCTTTGTTTTGACGACAGTAAAGCGAATATGTGAAACGCGAATACGATGAAGCAACGTCCGCTCCCAGGGGCGAAGCTGTTGTTATGTTGGTCAGTAATGTTTTTATTTCTGAATTATAAAACACTTTGAAAGCTTTGTGGTTTATTTGTGGAATTAGTTCAAAAAGCCCAAATAGCTGACAACTGAATTCAATAACCTAATAATCTAGCAACATTTTATTTATTCATATTTTATTTACTTATTTATACATATTTTATTTATTTATTCATATTTTATTATAGCATATTAGTTAAGGCGGTCATGTTTACTTTATAAAATCTGCTAGGAATTTAAAAGGGAAAAATATGTTCGAATTTTCCAATGTATAGTTTTTTTATTACGTTTGTTATTGCTCTGAAATTGAAAATGATTTAAATAGTTTTCTATATTTTACAAAACATTTCAAATATTGGTAATATATGTTTTAATTATTAACGGGCACGTTTATGAAACACAATTTAGATCCCTAGCAAAAGATTTATATCGCTATGTATCTATGAACATAGCAGTGTCAATTTTATTTTGTTTTACTACTGATTAAAAGCATCACTATCTTGTGTAGACTTAGGATGTACTTTAAAGTGTCTGATATTCTTGACAGTTTTGAGAGTAATGAGTACCTGAGCGCGGCCATTGTGGACCTTAGGAAGGCTTTTGATTCGGTTTGTCACAGTGGCATTAAATATAAAGAATTAGAGTTTTTAGATCCTACCTTTGTGGAAGAAGGCAGATGGTACTTTTAGCTTCTTCATTCAGGGAAGTCTTTGCTGGGGTACCGCAGGGGTCAATTCCTGGACCATTGTTATTTACAATTTGTATTAATGACTTTCCTAACTCCATTCATTGTAAAACATTGTTACATGCTGACGAAACCTCTTTTTTGTACTCTGGTAAGGACTTTTAAAAGACTGAAAATGTTATAACTGATTTGATTAATTTTGGTAGTACCTGGTTTAGTAGTAATTTTTTATCTATTAATGATGAGAAAACATAAATAATTTGTTTTTCATTGAGTCAAATAGGCTGTGATGTTAATAATAAGATTATAATCACGTTAAACTAATTGGTGTAACACTGGATATTAAACTTACTTGGGAGTCTCATACAAACAATTTAATTTCTAAATTGGCCAGAGTTTGTTGTTTACTGAGACGACTTAAACATCGTGTTTCCATTCATATGCTCCTTATTACTTATCATAGTTTTTTCACACCCACATTTTATACGCAAACAGTTTGTGGTGTATTAGTAGTGGAGCTAGCAAAACCATGTTTTTATCTGGCGTAAGGTTTTAATAATCTTGTTTAATATTCCTATTAGAACTAGCTGTAAACCCTTTTTTATTAGTCATGAAATTATGGCTCTACCTTCTATATTCATTTTTCAAAATATAATTTTTGTTAAGGAAAATATTTTACTCGTGATTCAGTTCATAGTTACAATACTAGAGGATCTTGTGATTTAAATGCTCCAGCTGCTAGATTAGTAAATTCATTAGTAGCCACAAGTATTTACAGATTAAGTTTTGTAATAAAATTCAGGAAATTATCGTAGCTTAGATTAGATTTTATGAAAAAAAGGTTTATCAAGGTGGATTTTACTCAATTGACGAGATTTTAAACTGTGATTATTTTTCTCGTTTTTAACTTATTAATATCGCTTGTAATGTAATGACTCTGTTAGCATTTCTTATTGTTATGTTATATGTTTTCTTTTAGATAAATGATTTTCTGTACTGTGTCTATTTTTTATATTATTTATATGCTTACCTCAAATCTCCCTTATAATTGCAACTTGCTTGTCATATTAAAATAAATAATTTGCATATTATATATATATATAATAAATGATTTTGGTTTTATCAGAGTGAACGATTTGTGTAGTTACTGTGGAATGTTATATTTAGCTTGAATACTGATATTGAAATATTGTTTTTCGCATGTGATATTATGTGTTAGTTAAGAATATTATTTGCATGTCTCTTGTATTTCTTGTTACATTGTCTATTTCAATTGATTAATGGCAACAAAGCATTATTATTATTAAAGTTATAACAATTCCTTTAAGTATTTATGAAGCTGAGCATATGAGGCTGAGCTGTCTTTACCTTTATACGACTAACAACTGTCGTATTATACAACAAATGTTTGATTAACATTTTAAATATAATTAATGGATCTAAAAATTAAAATTCATTAGTTACCTAAATTGGAAACATCCTGGGTATTTATACATTATCTTGTAATAATTATATGAAATTATTGAATGACATAACACTTAATCCTGTCCTTTGAATTACACGCAACTGATAGTAGGAATAATGACTCTAATTAGCACTATTCTTGGAAATTATAACTTCTAATGCACTTACTTAAAAATACTGCACCTAAAATGAATTTACAACAAGCCTAGTTTTATCGTACCAAACAATAATTACGTAATATACAATATAGCTAAAATTTCCATCAATAGTATTTTAAATTCTTGACTCAAACTAACAAATTTGCAGATTAATAAATTTGGTCAGTAAACTATTCCTGGTTTTTATAACTTTTACAAATATTAAAATATGTTATATGGTCTGCAAAGAGGTCAATAAATGCTGAAGAGGTTTTTATTTTTGATAATCCCCATTATCAAAGAATGACCGTGAGGGCGAGAACCTAAACACAGCAAGGCCCAAAACCATCTTGTTCTTCACGGATGCTGACATTTTAAATAGGAGATGTCTTGTTGTACATACACCTCCCATCAAGTTAAAGCAAACGGGAGAGATTTCGTGCGATGCCCTTCCACTGATGTTTCTGCCCTGGCTTGACTTATACTTTAGGATGCCAGTTTGCAAAGTTATAAGTTTATTTTAATACTGTAGTAATTTCTACTGGACAATATGACTTTGAAAAAGTTAAGAGCCACTTACGAACCTTGGAAACGGCGTTTAAGAAAACCAAAGAAGGACTTGGTCCGTGCTATCTGCTATCATGGTTGGTAGAGCGAGCAAGCCACATCACGCTCTTTCGTTGGGCAAAACAATCGGACAACTCTAGCCCCCTTTTTGGGATTTTCATTTTTCAAACTTTGAGTTTTTGGGCCCAAAAAGGTTCAGAAAAGCTCCGAATGTAACATTATTGTAAATTAAATTATTTTACGTAAAATGCAAAAAATGTTAAGCCCTCCCTCATCAATCTAGGACAAGTATTTACCGTGTTATTAAAGAAAATGTTAATTGTCTTTACACAGTACGGGGATTTTACACTGGAAAAGGCTGTTTTTCATATCTTGATGTAGTTTTATTACCCCCAATACCCCTATACTAACTTATTATCCTGACTTTACCTCGTCCTAACCTGATAAAGTACAAAATTGCCATCCTAATAGTCAATTTGATTATAACCAGGAGCATAGGAACAGCCAAAAAATAACATTTCTCAATTTTCCAAAAAAATGTTACCAGTACTGTTTTAAACCCTTTATTAGATTTTGTCAACGTTTTAATGCGGAAATTCACTTCTCTCACGTCAGCATGCTGCGCGCGATCTTGTCTACATTACCGTTGTCCTGGTTACATGTTCCGTCCATTAAAGAGTCCACTAGATGAGTGTTTTCCAAACAAGGCTAAGCATTATACCTGCTGTAGGTGAAATTCTGATTCACGGCAGACTATTAGAATACGAGCACATAGTTAGTCATTACATGCTTTCCTGGCGGTATCTGAGAGAGGAGGGTGTGAAAATGAGTTGGTATAAACATTCAAAGTATTCCACCTATATCATACTTAAACCAGCTATTACTGACGAGTAACATGCAAGCACGAGTGCCACTAGCGTCACTAGCTGAGAACATTTGTGAGCAACGCATTAATTCCAAAAGTCACAATCGGAACGTAGTAAAAAAAAAAACTAAGTTGAATGAGTTTAAATTTAGAATTAACCTGCATTAAGTCACATTTTAATTTTAAAGTTTAATTATTGAGCAATAACAAAACAAAAAAAGTGAATTCAAATACTGATATTGGTATTTTGATAATTAAAATAAAATTCAGTAATTTTTGTATTATTATGAAGAAACTGTAGTCAAATTGAGAGGATATTTTAAATGTACAATATTATTGAAGATTGTAAACGTAATCTTTCATCAGGGCTATAATGAAAATCTGTGCGTGTGATAGTAAAGTTTGCAAAAAAGTATCTTTTATCAGGGCTATAATGAAAATCTGTGCGTGTGATAGTAAGGTTTGCAAAAAAGTAACTTTAAATACTAGTTAAAAGTTACTGGCTTTTCGCTGCTCATCCTTGATTATTAAAGGCATTGATTGTTACAGTAAGAGAAAACAAAGAGGATAGTTGCTCTTTTCACAAAGCATTACATCAGAACTTAGTTTTAGAAGAGGAGAGCGAGATTGGCAGACTTAGTGTCGGAACGTCCTTTGTTCTGAAGATTCGTTGAATAATGTTCTGTCCTCAGTTAGGATCTTTCAAAACTATTTAACTTTAATTTTTTTTGTTTCATAAGTTCTGGTATTGTAAATAAAAAAACATCTGATCAACATTTGTGTATAGTTTATGGGTTTACAGAATTATTATTTTTTGTATAACTTGTATTTGTATTCGTCACAGTTTCAACATCTTAGTATTGAATTAGTTATTTTAATAATTATGATATTTATTTAAACAATACTTCTTTAAACACTTTTATTTTTCTTAAGATAAATATATTTTGTTTTTGTTTATCAATACTTTTCATGAGTACAAATTTTAAATTTTAAAGGTACGGTATTGTGAGTTTTTTTAGGCAATAAACTAACTGAAACAATGCCGGTGACTGTGTTACATACATTTTGCCTTCAGAAACCAACTCCCTCACAAAGAAATGCATCATTCATCATCATTGTTGCGGATTAGGAAACCCCAGCATAGCAGCTAGTCACATCTTCCACAAATGGTAATACTTCGCAGGTTACCGGAAAGATAGGATAAAGCAGGAAAAGAAAGGGTGGGATGGGACGGCAGCCAAATCGACCCTTCAGAGGGCCAACTCCCGTGCCCCTGTGACAGCTGGGACGAGGCTCTCAAACAGGGGATCCGCATTCTGCCCTCCAACTGGCCGACTTAACTGACAGGATATTCATGTACAACAGCCAGGGACCATCCATTCTCAGGTTGGCAGGTGGGGACCAAACCCGGAGATTCTGACCCTAGCCGCTGCAAATGGACGGACCAAAGGTGAAAGGGAAGTTTGCCATAATGGACAGCCAAAAGACTTACCATATGTAATGACAACTTCATTTGCTGTACCCAATGTCAGCCTCAAAACTGGTTTAGAAGAAGTGCATTATCTTAATGTGCTTATTTCTTCTGGGGTTTTCGGGATTTTCAGATTTTAAGCGTATTGCTGCCGAGTTGTCTATATTTCTAGTATCAGCACATGTCTTTACTTCAGTACCGCGATTTCTTTTAGATAATAAACTTTAAAACGAAATTATTTATCTAAAAGCTTTACTTAAACTCATTGAAAAACTGAAGTTTTTGCCTAGAAAACGTCAGCTTCTGAACTTGAAATGGCAACCGATGATGACTGCTTTTGCCTAAGATAGGTTACTAATCTAGGCTGCTCTGCAGATAAACAAGCAAACAACTCCTGTTGCAGATGCATTCGTCTTCTGCATGATTATCATCAATGAAACATTGTTCAATTCTAGTTATTAATTTGACTGTATTCTAGAGCCAAATCACCTGTACCTTTCAATTATCCAAGGATCCTCTTGATATTAATCCAGTCTTCATGTAGTAAAGCGTTTTCAAGCGAACGTGATGCTTTCCATATTATTGCAAAAACTACAGCTGACTATCCAGTCATTAGGTACATAAGAACTTCAAAACATTTGCTGAAAGGAAAATCTTTAATTTTAATTTTTGCTCAGTGCCTACTTTCCCTCCCGATAAGTCATTTTAGATAGTGTCGTTGCTGGTTTTCAGTATCCCATCCGAAATCGTTTTAGAAACCTCTCTGTGTCTGCTTCATGGCTAACAATTACGGATCCATCTTAATCCTGCTTCATTTCAAATCCAAAGAATAAGATGAAGGTTTCTCAATGATTAACAAATTTATATGAAAACAGTCTCTCCCAAATATCTGTAAAAAAATCTGTAGAAACATCAAACTTCATTAACGTTTTCTCATTAGCTGCAGTGATTAACTATACTCTGATTGTACCGAGTACGACTCAGGTCTAAATGATTCGAAATTAGTCCACACATTTCTTTTGCTAATACCCCTTACCTTGATCCTATCAGCTGAACCATCATGATTAGTCTTAATTTGATTTATTAAATTTGTTTAGTATTGGTTGATACTATTATAATACAAGTAAAAATTAAAATATTTGAATAATTTTAAGTAATACATTTTATTATTTTGGAAAACTTATAACTTTTTTAAGAGCAACGTAATCTGTGGGCGTTCATTACAGTTTAAAATTACTTTTTTTAATGCAGTTTCCCAATAGTACAATTCGTATACTTAAGATTGAATGTAATTACAACTTAACTTTTTAAACAAATTAATCTTCGTCTTTGTGAAATAGGAGGCCAAAGAACAGTCATTAGTAGCCATGGACTACATCCAATTGGGAGATTAATTACGTGGTTTTAAAGGCAAGAGTGAAAGGAGGAAGGCGGCCTACTAACTTGAGAAATTTGTGAAACTAAGGCGATTTGTATCATTGAATTTAGAATTCTTTGCGACGATTTGTATAATATTACTTATAATGTATCTCTAGTAAAATGCGTTTGATACTGAAAAGGAATTTTCTTAAAGAATACGAATTTTAAATGCAATGGTTTAAAATTATAGACAGTATTATTATTAATTATTATTATTACTATTATTTTTAGTTGTTAAAGAATATTACAGTGTACATTTATTTTTTAAACGATGACTCAATTGTTTAGTTATAAGTTTGACTTGTATTGTACATATCGTCAAACATTTTGATAATTCCATGTACATATTACTGACTTTTGTCATTGCATTTTATTTTGCTTACGACAATAAATAATTTTGACTTTGACAGTAAAAAGCATTTATGTATAATATAGTGAAAATATATTTGTTAATTAATGTCCCACGATTGTGTTATTTTGAATCACCAATGAAATAGCAGTTCGAAGATGCTTTTGAAATAAATTTATTTAAGTTATTTAATCTGATACATTTTAAAAATTATTTAGGAGGTTATATGGGTTTATAAATATAAACTCAGTTTATGAACCATTTCAGGTCCATAAATAACTACTTTTAGGGTACTTTACACTGAAGTTTTCATGTGTAAAGTACTTGATCCTAAAGGTAGAAAGTCGTAAAAGTTGTTATGAGAAAATATTTAATGGAAGCTTTAAGTTATAATAAGAGCTGGCTATCATTGGAACTTAATATTTCGCTGTTAGTAGAAACTTGTTCATTAAAGCAAGACTTACGGTTGTCTGAACAAAAGTTATTTCCTTTCTATCAAATAATGTAATTGAATTCTGTTGCCTTATGTAAGATTAAGTTAGAACGTTGCTAAGTATTGTTTTATAGAACAATTGCATTTACAAAACATAATACGCACTTACAAACTGGTGAATAAATAGATTTTTTCTTTTAAAACGGAAAGTTTCTCTGGAGAATAGTGATCTTTCATAAATAGAGTAATAATATTTAACATTAAAAAAACCTGATTTCTCTGGATGTAGAAACTCTAAGTGGATATCTAAGTGCCTAATCTGACAAATATGTCGGTCAGATCAATGGTCTATTTACATAATGGTGACTATTATTCAGTCAGTTGACTGCAAATATCACTAACTTAGATATAATTAAAAATGACTATTTAATACATAATTATTTTTGTATTTTAAACTAGTTTTCGTGCTGATAACTAACTATAAAGGCTTCATAATTGGAATGTTCCTTTTAGCGAATTTCCCCTATAGGTAAGAAGCTATTACCGTAGGTCTCATGGTAAGACTTAAGCCCGTGATAACTTTTTGTTTTGAGGTCCCCAGATGCCAAAAACACTATTCGTTCAAATTTATATATATGTATATATATATTCGTATATATGTGTCCGTTACCACAATAACTTTTGAAAGAAGCGCCCGATTTTGATGAAATTTGGTGCAAATGTGGAGAGTAACATTTGTGACTTTAAGTTCGAAAACCAGATCGATCGGTCTATGGAAAGGGGGTTTTATAGGGGTTTAAAATTTTCCAAAAATCAGTTTTTTGAACTTTTTACCCTAAAATTAAAAAAAACACTAGATTTTAATTACATCCATTTTATAGAGCTTAAAAAACAAACAATTTAGTATTTTGAATCATTAAGCTAGGTTTAGTGGTTGTGGATAAAAGTCAAAATATGTGTCCATAACATTTCCCATGTTAATCTTAAGGGAATACGGTTTTTAGATTTGACTCAGACAATTTCCCTAAAAACTCCACATTTCTTTCTACCAATCAGTTTAGCTCTACAAAACAATAATTTTGGCGTTTTAATTGTTGTTTTACGTCCAACCGTTGCAGTGATATTCAAAGTGCTAAACACAGTACGTTGTCCAATGTTATCCTTATGGAGAATGAATAAAATGTTATATTTTGATTATTTATGAATTTATATTGATGAAACTTGGTGTGTGGCTTCAACTAGTTGTGGTATATTGATATTAGCACAAAAAATGGTTTTTGTTGATTTTTCCCGCTAGCAGCAAACCTGCATACTCGGCCCCCATGTTATTCATATGGAGAATAAGTAAAGTTTAATATCTCCCTTAGTTATGAACCTAAATTAATAAAAATTGGTAAGTAGCTTCACCTGGTTGAGTTAAATTGATAATTGCAAAACAAACACATATCTTATCTTCCTTGTTGCAGCAAACCTGCGTACTCAATTATAATGTTATTCTTATGGAGAATAAATCAAATGCTATATATCACTTATTAATGAATGTATTTTTGTGAAACTTGGTAAGTGGCTTTAGGTAGTAGTGATACCCATATATATGCATTGGAAATTCGCTGAGTACGCAGGTTTGCTGCGACGGGGGTATTTCGTGTTTGTCTAGTCGTCTTTAAAAATGTAAACTGTGAAATATGTATATGCTATAGTTTTTTTGCGATCTCATCGTTGGCGATACTTTTTAATATTATCTGAAAAAGGACTAAATTAATTTTCCGAAACATGTCAAAACATTGATTTTACAAAGTTACAATGCAGCTAACAAGGTAAAATAACATTTGCATACCAACTCAGCATATCGTATAAATTGGGGTATAACTTTTATTGACCTACAGTTGGTATCTCAGAAACTACATGATATTAAGAAACTTAAAATGGAGGACTTCACCACTTTTGGGTGTGCAAAATATGAATGTAGAATCTTTTAATTCGGCCGCCATATTCCTTAACAGTGACCAACTTTAAAAAATCAAACACAAAATGTGAAATTGCAATTTTACCAAACCGACAGCATACTCCATATAATTTAGTACGGGTTATATAACCATTACCATAACCATACAACCATTAGGGGGGATGTATAACCATTTAAAAATTGGCACAGAAATTTTAGATATTTAGTAGACTTAAAATCAAATTGTTGTAGGCTACAAACCGCTTTAAAAAATATTAACATTCAAGTATACTTTTAAAACGTGATTAATCCACCTCGTAGAATCTACCTCGACCAAGATAGAGCCAAAAGCTTATTATAATGAAAAGTATACAGTCCGCCACCTCACCATAGCTTTCCTGTTCACTCCTCCCCTTTCTCTGGAATCCAATTATCCTCTTGTGTCAACATAAAGTTTGCCGAAACGAGACTCATTACAAAACTAAAATAATATTTGTTCTTTCATCTTTATTTTTTTGGTAACCATTTATTAGCTACTAAAATAACTAAAATGCTAATTTAAACGTATTTTAAGGGGATGAAATAGAAGTTATTGACACAAATGAACAAATAAGTTGTTGAGCATTCGGTAATTTCCCATCTCACTTTTATATTACTTTGGAAGTTTTATTTGGTTAGATAGCCTAATTTTTGAAAGGTCATAAGCTATTAGCTTTCTAGCACAAATAAAATGTAGGGGAACGATAAATTTGCTTGTTACTAACAAAATTATGTTCCATATTTAACAACAATTTTTCAACAGTCACTCTTTGTGTAAAGGAGAACATAAATAATTCGACGAAATACTTAGATGTAGAGCCTCCTCTACCTTAAAAACATGATATTGGTTTCTATTACAGACAGACATAGAAAAACTAGTAGTAAATAAAATATTTGTTTTTCTTGAACAATGGAATTTATTGCCAACGTCTGATTTAGTGCTAAACAACGATCAGCAGATTTCGTATGTATTATAAAACATGTGTACTTTGGGTGTAAATACAAATAAATTATACATAAATCCTAAACAAATTATTAATATTAATACTAAATTTTTAAGTAAAAAAATTTAATTTTTAGATAAAAAACTTTGGAAATCCCGTAGTCTAAGCAAGTTTGTGGTCGGTTTACTTTGTCAAAAATGTGAATGTTATATTGAATGTGATGCGTGTATTATGTGACATTTTGAAATGTAAACAATATGAAAAGTTAAAAATCACTGTACGGCTAGATTTCATTCCGTAGTAGCATTGATACATTAACATTATGTTACAATTGGTTTAACTTAAATAATCACCTCATAACCGCACAACAGGTTAAATATTATATACAGTAATCATTTATGATTATTATAATAGTTAAAATTGCAGTACTATTGGATTAAAAAATACACTAAAGACAAGCGAATATGAACAATTTAACGTAATTATTTATAAAGTCAAAGTGAAGTGAAATTCTTGCAAATCTGATAATAAGTTTGGTAACGGGCTTATGAATATAAAGAAATGGCTACAGAAAACTGATACGTATTTTTGTACAGTTTCCCTATAGAAACTTCTAAAGTATAATATATGAATTGATTTGTATAGTAAATACAGTAATCTTTACTCAAAGATCAGCATTGCTTTTCGTAGTTTGATCTGCCGTCTAAGGAGGGTGAATTATTTTCCCTCATTTGCCTTTAAATCAAGTATGTTTAGTATAAGCAGTATACTGATTACAAAATAGTGTAGTAAATTATTTGTAATTAAAGAGGCATTCAAATTTACTCATTGGAAATACTTTATTCCTGCATACAGTAGTTTTAAAGGTGGATGATAGATCTCCAAAAGTACAATTTATCTGAATTGTTTGCTCTTCTTGTTTGTAACAGTTACCTTTTAGTACATATAAGTAGTTTTGAACAAAATCCAAACCATTTTTTAAATGTTTATCCCTCGTAACACCCTAACTCGAATTTTCCCAGACATCCTGGTAACATAAAGAATGTGACATAAAAGTATGATAAAATGGTAGACACCTGAAACATATAAAACACCAAATATAATACAAATCATTAGAACTAATTTCGAAAAAGTAAATTTTTTTAGAAAACTGTTTTTGGTTTCTAGGTAATGTTAAACTAGAATGGTAATGTTAATGGATAATCAGAAACACTGGTTTGAAATGCACAAGCAGTAAAATACGTCAAAGCAGATGTCACGGAACGTTGTAACTAGGGCGTGCGTTTTGCTTTGTTATATTAAAACAAACATTGTAGTCAGATGTAAATTATGATTGTATCATTTGAATAGGTTTAATAAACAGAAATAAAGCTGCACAGATCACGAGATACCTTTACTAATCTGAGAGATATTTAGGTAATTAGTTTAAAAATATATACTTGATGGCAGTGGTTACTGCACATAGGTCTATCTATTCCGTATGATAAAAATAAGTTTTACATTATATCAAGGTTTTAAAAGGTTGAAAGTTGCCTCCTCTTCATTGCCGATATATGAATGTGGTTTGCTTAAGATCAAGAGGAACAACTTTATTTAATAGTAAATTCAATGAAAGGAGTCTTGGAATTTACGATAAAATAACGTGTTTGTAGTCAAAGTACGTAATTTGGCTGCTTAGGGGGGTTTCTCTTCTTACTGAAATACTGGCCTAATATTGCGTGAGGTTCCGTCCAGTGTTAACTGTTCTTAGTAAAAAATATCCTCAAACCCTCATTTACTCATAAATGAGTTAGATAAAATCCTTTTTGTTCTCATTAGGTTGCTTTCAAATGAGGTGACTGTCTAAACTTCTACCAACATAAGGGAATAGCGTCATGTTGAATTAAATCTGATTAACCGATAACTTAAACTTCGAAAGTAGGGTTGGGATTAGGTAGTGAACCAAGCTGATAAACAAGTTTATCTGAAAGAAAGGGTTTATCCACAGGTTCAAGGATAATATAGAAGCGGACCGGATCCACACAAGATAAATTCCTTCAAGAGCCAAACAATAAAGAGCATCTAGGGAGATAGTGCTTTCATGGTTTTGCACTTGTTTTGAAAACTGTGTTCAATAATGTTTTTTTCCCATTGCAGGTGTATAATGTTTATGATATTCGATGTCACTAAGCACAGTATATTTACACTATGTACTCTATTACCTAGTTAAAAACATGAATAGTGAAGGTCGTACTAGCAGGCTGCGTTGTCACAACAATAATAGAGGCTTCTAAAGAAAAATTGCAGCAAAGAAAATATTTCTTGCTACACTCTTTAGATGACGAGTAGGTCCTCAACCTTCTCTTGCCTCCCTCGAAATGCCTGATTTTTCATTATGAAGTCCTAAATTATTGTAAATAATGTTTATGCAGTGAAGTAATTCATTATTACAAAGAAAATCACTATGTCGACCAAAACAACTTTTCACCTTGCGTGCAGCTTTGCACTTTATGTTTGAAAATGGCTGCTACTAAGTTTTAAGTTTTTGTATTATATAATCTGCACAACATCTTTATTTTAAATACATTTCTGCTTTACAATTCCCCTCATTTGATTCTAAAATACCGAGAAAAACAAGGGAGGATCCGAATGACGCGGTTCAAGATTAAATCTCTCTACAGGCTATCACTCTATGTGTATAGGCCAAATACTGAGTTTTTTCTATTCAAAATCCCTAACAATTCTCTTTCAAAGGCCATGGTAGTGTGTACCATTCTTTTCGTTTTTCTTACTTATTCACGCTATCTCTCCTTTCCTTTATTGTGGTACTAATTCGCTTCAATCATACTTATTTCTCTTTGAACAGCGTAATCCGTTCGCAAATAATTGTCTCTATAAACTTTGTTAACAAAATGAAAGTATATCTAACACTTTTTTATTTCAGCTTCAACAGATCATCTTACTTGAGATGCCTGTCGCTGGCCCGGCCATGTCAGAAATTAGAGAAATGAACTATGCCATGATTTAGTACCAAATTGGTGCAAAAGAAAAAAATAGGTACTTCAATATCTAATGAGTAATTAGGTAACAAAGGTTTCCGGGCCAGCGACATGCCAGCTCGACAACTTTAGATTTTAACAATAAATCATATACCAAAATTTAGTACCAAATATGGTACTAAATGGTACCACCAATGAAAAAATAAGTTCTTCAACCATTTAACGGTAATAACGATTTTCATGTTGGGTTCAATGACTTCTCAGCCCGGCCATGTTGGAAATTAGAGAAACCAACTATGCCACGATTTAGTACCAAATTGGTACTAAATGGTACCACAAAAGAAAAAATATGTACTTCAATATTTGATGAGTAAATTAAGTACTCAAGGTTTCCGGGCCAGATACGCAAGTAGCATGCATGTCGCTGGCCCGGCCATGTCAGAAATTAGAGAAACCAACTATTCCACGATTTAGTACCAAATTGGGCTAGATGGTACCACAAAATAAAAAATAGGTACTTGAATATTTGATGAGTAATTAAGTACTCAAGGTTTCCGGGCCAGCTATACGTAGTTGGCTCCAATTTGGTACTAAATCGTGGCATAGTTGGTTTCTCTAATTTCCGACATGGCCGGGCCAGCGACATGCATCTTCTTATTTGTGCGTACTGTTGCTTACTGTATTTACTGTTGTCTGATAACAAATAAATACAGTACATATTATTAATAATAATTAATAATTAAGTTAAAAAGTTTTCTAATTAGCGTCAACATTATAGTCATGATAGTCATTCCAAAGAGCAGCTGCGCAAGGGCCACTATTACACTAGGCACGGAGGGACCACGAAGGTCCACGTAGCCCCAAGCGGTCTCGGTCTACGGTTTCATTACTCGCGTACACTTTATTTATCCTCTAGAGGGGGCATCGATTGCACAGAGATTAATTCTAGCAGATGAAAAAGAACTCGAGCGTTTCCGGCCAAGATCGGGATACATCGTACACGGCGGTGGTGGACGATCGCCGAAACCACACTCGGTGGCAGTAACATGTGCGTTGTCGCGTCGAACGTTTGATGCATACACAGCGTATATTACACGTGTATTTACATACATGTTTTATCCATCGGTAAAATGTTTAATGTTGTGAAATATCTCTTAAATGCAGTTTGACTATTACATTTGGTGTTATAAATTGTTTTAAATTATAAAATACTTGTATAGGTTTATAAGTAAAATCATGTTAATGTGACTCTGAAACGATGGTTTCTCAATCAGTTCTAGGTTTATTTATTGGACTTCAAGTACTCCTTCATACAATAGCAAAAATAACTCAGGAAGAAATAGGTAAGGTAATGTTAATTTTGAATAATTTGTAGCTTATGGGTATGATGTATAACCTCATAATAATAAAATGTTTGTAAGTGTGTTATTGTAGGTTAAACGTAGTATATTTGTAAAATGTATTTAGTTTATGCGTCAATTACAACATTAGGAGGCACAATATTCTAATAAAATAAATTGTTTACTCTTCGCTTGTGATTTTTTTTACATATACATTTACAACGCCAGATAAAATCACTCACTAAAACTAAGTAAAAACGATACATATTTATGTTATGTTATAATTTGGAATTAGAAAAACATTAATGATTTCCCAATGTTACATTATCATGTTGGTGGCTTGTATTGCCGTTTCAACACAAGGTAAAGCAAAATAGCCATTATACCTATTAGACTACAACATCACTTCCTTGAAGTAGTATTTGCGTGAACGTCCATTGCAATCGGTATGATAATTAATTAGGCTCATTGAAATTATCCTTACAAAATCCTAATTGAACCAAGAACATGTTTGAGGGCTTATTTAATACTTATGCAATTGAGGGGAATTAAATTCAATGTTAGTACTTATTTTTAATAATAACAAAATTCAATAATAATAAGTTTTATTTTGATAAGCCTTAACACAAAACACTTAACACAAAATTTCCATTTACAGTTTAGATATATATAGACTAGCAACAAAGCCCGTTGTAACCAAAAGTACATATTGCTTTAACAAAAACTGGTGAATTCGACTACAGTGAAAGTTAATATTCTTAATGATTACCCTCCAAATGTCCTACAAATTGTTATTATGCATTTATAAAAATAATAATAATAATAACACATAGCCAATAATTGGCTGGATGTAAACATTTATAAGAAATCACAGAATTTCTTAAGAGGAAACAACGAGGAAATAGACTAAATTGATGGTGATATTATTAAAGTGAAGAAGATTGTCTACAGATTGCTGCTCTGAATTTCGTTAAAAAAGTGATCAAACAAACTCAAATTTGTGTTAATAAAATTTGTTTCTAAACATATATATTTTGATATTTTGCATTATTTGCGCATATATTGTTAACAAATGTCCACCTTTCATAATACTATGCAAATACGCGTACTCACATTAACTGACGGTTTTCAATGACGCGTCAAACATTAAAACCGGTCCGGTAGGACTCTGGATTTAGTTGCACCAAAATAAATCTTTTATTTCTCGAGTGTGGTTAAAATGCATTTATAATGAATATCCCATGTATTACTTTCGTTAAAAAGTTTATATTTTTACCCCATGAATAAAAAAATTGCATCTTTCGTAATCACTTGATTATCTGCGTGCCATTCAGTGTGGCAGAACTCAAGTTTTAGTTATAAAATAAAATACCTTACTCAATTATTATTTCAGTATGGTGTTGCAAATCACAGTCGAAAATTTGATGTGTTGTTTCAACTCAACATGCTTTAGGTATTTTTAACTTTTAAGAAGGACTTGCTCTTTTTCAAGTAAACATCTGTTTTAACATACTTCCTCAAGAGTGCGAGTGCAAGTAAAAATGGTTTACGAATAGAAAATATAAATAATATACTGCCCATTGACAAAAAAATTTATATTTTCTGCATACAAAATATTGATACCAAGTTTGGCTTTGGCTCTGAGAGCAACGGTGTTTTCCTATGTTTAATAAAAAGTAACTGAGAAATATAAAAATGTCATCATACTTACAATACCAATAAAGTGCACATGATAGAATATTGCAATGAAATATTCGAAGATTTAGTTTTGAAATAAATAATGAAATTAATGTTTCTAAAATTCATATTTTTAGAGCCGAAACTGCAATTAGATATATTAGGATATATATAAATACCTCCGTCAGCAGTTCCAAAATGAACCAATGCAAACATCGAAGCAATATGCAAGCGGATATTTGTTTCCTGTACTGTTGTTTGAAAATGGCGTAAAGGCAAAATATATATATAACACACATTTACATTTATTTTGGAACGGCTGATGGAGGTATTGATATATCCTAATATGTGTAATGCTTCTAATTCTATACGCAGTAATAATCTAATTTTATATTATTAGATTATGAATACCGTAATCATATGAAATTGTCATTATATGTGCTATTACCTGTAATATTGTTAAGTCACGAATAAAAAATATGTAACAATCCTTCAGTGTTTCAATTAAACTAATAGTATCTAAAATACATAATCAAAAAATCGAGAAAAGTTAATCTTAAAAAAATAGCTAATTTTATAAGTAAGCTAACTTATTCGTTTAATTATAAATATATAAAAATTGGATTAGCCATACTTACAGATCAAATGTTAATAAAGTTTAGATATTCTTAACGTATAACGTTTACTTAATACCGACGTAAAATTATTAATAACAAATCTTCGTTTTAAACGTGGTATAGTGTTGAGTCAGTGAAGCCATGCAGAGCTATGCATCATCAAGCTAAGCTACCCACACTGCCAAGCGCCATTTGTTTGAGCGCCTCCAATAGCTTGTGCTCTTAGACTCTCTGCAGCACGATCCACTGACAGCTTATGGACCGTCAAATTTCGAAAGGCTATTAGTTAGTTTTATACATCGTCAATTAATTTATTGTAATTGTAATTTGTAAGATGTTGTTTGTGAGAATTTGTTGTAAAAGATCATACTTTTCTGTTCTATGATATGAATCTAGAAGTAGGCACCACCAATTCACTAGGCACCAATAATCGTCTGAGGCATTTAACTATAATCTTGTCAAGCTTCCTCTATTAATACGTTTATTCATTTCTACATATGTATAATTGATAGAGAGCAAGGATCACAAGGCAATTATTTATCATTATTCTCTCCATGGGCAGTTTACACAGAGAGATAAAAGTAGTGATCGAAGCCTTGCACATAATAGGCTTGCCAAAACATAATTGGGCACCCTTCACTGCTAAACGGTAATTTGTTATTCAATTCCTTTCAACGAATTTTGTTTACTTTTAGACGCTTTGTCCTGAAATGAGTAGTGCATCACTAGCCAATCCAGAGCTAGAGATATACAGGAATTTTTAAATGAGGGACCTTCCCTACCTTGTAGTGACCATTAAATACACGAATTTATAGTTCAAGAATTTAGTCGCCATTTTCCAGTATGGTGATTAACTTGAAAAGTTATTGCTAACCCACATTTATTGTGTTGTTTTTAAATTTTAGACACAATCTTAAGACATTTTTGTAATACTAGTGGCTTGAAGGTTCCATAGCAAAAAACCTTGCTCCAGTACTCTGCTTCATCTGATATTTTACTCTTTTCATGCTGAAGAAACTAAAACAATATAAGTATGAACACATTTCAGTTCGTAAACAAAGTAGACAATTAATCACATGTTTTAATGTAAACAAACCAGACTTTTTAAATCCCCATGTTTTTATGGGTGATTTTTTACGTTATTTCTCGTTTGCTGGTATAAATTTTTAGGAATACAGCTATTTTTCCCGAGACCCTGGGATAAATACCTTTTATTTGAGCCGTCTCCCATCATCCTGCAATTTGCCAAACTCCCACAGTTTTGACTTATACAGACTTATATGTAAAGATATGTTTTTCCCCCTAAACTTAACCGACGCAAGTTAAATGGTTTTACGATTAGATATGCATGGGACAAACTCTGACAGCCAGCCTTTGTTTGGAAACTGATTGGTTGAATACAAAAATTACCAAGAATGTCTCAGAATTACATTTTATTTATCTTACATTAAAAAATATTTAATATTGTAAAATAGTTATTTTGCTACCATATTGAAAAATTTGCCGTTTGTTAAAAAACAATCTTGAATGATAGATAAATGAAATATGTGAGCCATTTTACTTCTTGGCTATTTATTTTGGTTGTTGATCAGCGATGGTTTTCGAAATAAAGTATGTTATAGTTGGTCTCACGCATAGCTAGACCACCATTATGTGTGTAAATAAATTGATCTTATGACGTATTTATCTTCTTACTCGGTAAGTTTAGAAAAATTACCATAGAATAAAAGTCGTAATATTACGTCTAAAATCTAAAGACACCATAAAAAGTGAGATTGCATTGCATTGAGCTTGCATTTTTAATAAAACCTAAAACAAAACAGAAGTGAAGAGAAATTTTGAAGGAAAAATATAATGGAAAGATAATTTTGAACTGTTAATAGCTGCTACCGGAAAGTCCCAGGCTTGTAGTAAATCATTACTGCAGTTACAAACCTACCCCTCCGCGCTGACACAGTGAAACCACCACCTCCCGCCAACATAGAATAACCCCTCCCTGAGCACAACGGTCCTGCATTTAATATCCGGCCCAGTGACGATCCCTGTGGTCTGTCGTAACAACATTTGCGACTTTAATAAGTGGCAAATCATTTACCTGCGTTATACCTCTACTCCGGGTTCTAGAAAAATTGTCAGATTGTAAAATTCATTCAATAATGTATTGTGTACTCTTGAATGTATTGTGTACCCGTTGTTCCTTTGAGTTATGCTATCTCAAGAAAATCGGCATTGATTAAGGGAGAAGAGTTATGATTTCATACGTTAAGAGTTATGTTTCATATAGAGTTCATATAGAGTTAAGAGTTATGTTTCATGCGTAACGAATGGTAACATTTTTAAAACAATTTTTAATATCTTAAATGTGTACACTTACAATAAAACCCATGTAAATCCGAGTAAAAATAAATAAATAAAATTCCTTTCATACAAATTGAAGCTCTCTTTTATCTTGGCGGGAACAAAGTATGTTGAATGAAATATGTAGTATTATGAATTATATGTATTAAATTCATTTTCAGTGTCCATCTTACTGAAGGGAAGTAATTATATTTTACATTTATCCTCGTATTAATTTTCATTAAAATAAACGGTCTCAGGAAACTGACACAAACTTTCTCCCTTTTAGCCTAACTAGCAAAATAACGGCACTATAGAGTCCGTTGCTACACATAGTGGTTAAATGGCAACATATTTCGAACATCCTCTGTTGGTCAATGCTAACTTGACCTGCATATCAAGTTTTAATGAAATTTATCAGTAAATAAGAGAGAAATAGTTATTTTTGTATTCTCTATAAGAATAACATTGGACAACGTACTGCGTTTACCGCTAAATGAAAATTTAAATTTTCTCCACAACTAGCGTAGAATAGTAATTCAAAATACTAATTTATTTAGTTTTTTGAGCTCTTTTTAATAGTGAATAGTAATATTTTTCTAACATTTATGATTTTTGATGAAAAATCCAAAAAAATGAATTTTGGATGTTTTAAGTCCTGTAATTTCTGAAGCCGAATTTTTCCAGAAATGCAGGTAGTGTCATTTTGTTGGAAACCTAAAGCTCTGCAAACCACTAAAGTTTAATCAAAATCGTTAGAGCCGTTTTTGAGAAAATTGGATTTTACATGTTTTTGGCGATTTTTGGGGGATAATTACCCTTAAAAATAAAAAATTCAAAAAATGAAAAACTCGTGGAGATATCAAGGATTAGTTCCTACATACCAAATTCCATAAAAATCGGTCCATTGGTTAGGGCTCTAGCTCTGTACACATCCACACAGACAAACACACAGACAGTCATCACGTAAAAACTACTTTTTTGGGTTCAGGGAGCACCAAAACAAATATGCACCAAAACAAAGTGGAAACTAACAACTCAAATTTGAAAATTGTGACGAAAACAATACTTTCTCCATATACTATGTATAGGGGGAGAAAGTAAAAATGAGACATTTCAGCAGCCGATCCCGGAAGCTTTAGCATTTTTTGACAGTCGTGAATCTGAAAGTAATATCTTCAAAAGTGATTTTACATGCGCTAAAATGTGGACGTTTATTAAGTTGGGGACCACAGTGGCAACGCTTGCGTTCCACATTAAAACCATCCCCGTTCTAATCCTTCACTGCTGCCATTCCAAGTTGTGTTTCTACTTTTTCTCATCCCACCGAGTCAAAGGCCGTTGTGGTTTCTAAAGGACAGTACCACATCAGATTAGGTGGTTAAATAGTTTGTGTCAATCAATAACAAATTTTGGTTAGCTTCATGAGTTCATATTAGTATGTATTTTATTGACAGAGGTCCTACTCGTAATTACACTATTAACTCGAAAACATTGTTATATTAAAACTCAATTTAAATTTGCATCAACTTCAGTTTCATTCTAACGCTCCTACACACAACCAATCACCCGACATATTGTGTTTAATAGGTTAAAGGTTAATAGGTTAATAGGTTAAATACATTTTTGTATTTTGATTTTATGTTCCCCTCGATTAAATCAGATACTGCCGTAAACATGGATAATTTATTGAAATCCAAAATTTTCTTTCTCATAAACTAAAATGTACTCAAAATGTAATTTATAAATGTTATTTAGGGGGTTATGACTCATAAATAAGAACTAGAGTACAACACATATTGTCGTACAGATATACAAGTGTAGGGAATCACTAGTGGTAATAACTGTTTATTTGGTAAGGCAAAGACAAGACCCTCTCTTGAATGCAGATGAGAAATATTGATTGAGTATTGCTTTTATAGTGTAAATCATGGTGGATTGGACTAAGTTATGACAACAAACTGATAATCCATAAGAAAGTGAAGTAAATTACTTTAAGGCAAGGTCGTGCATAACTTACAGCTGTATTACACCACAGAACAAGTCACGAGCAAGTTGTTTGACATGGTCAATAAATTCACTGTTTTACTGCATTAGTGTAAGCAGGCGCACATCGTCACACGTTTCAAATGCAACCTTTTACAAATTGTTGCCCAATTCTACATCAACTCTGTCACCGGAATTTGCTGTTCATTTATTCGGGGTTTTACCTCTTACAACCTAAAGTAAAGGTCATGAAATCTTCTGGCAAAGGTCTGTGGTCAGAGTTTTCAGATCGCACTAGTGCCTTTGACATGACCTGATGACTTTTATAGCCGGGACCAATGGCCTATCGTGCCCCCCAAAGCTTGGTGGTAATTCGAGTTTCAAAATTCACATGGACTTCATACGGAATTCATATGGAATTTTAAATTTTAGGTCTTTTGGGTGGTAGGCCAGTTTTCAAGACACTCAGCTATGACAGCCACTTCGTAATTAAAAATTATTGTCCTACCGTTCCGGAAATTCAGCCTTAGAAATCAGGAACCTTACATTAATTATAAATCAAATTAATTATTACAAATAAAATATTAATCAAATAAAAATGCAATACAAATATTTCAGAGTATTTGGTTGTTTTAGAAAGTCCTTTAGTGGAATTAGGTATGGGGTGAATGGGAGGCAAACCCTTGCTATTCAAAAGGGTTGAATCTTCAAGTTTTAGAAATTGGAACCTCTGCTTCACGTTTCATTAATAAATCTTTATTTTGAATAATCGCTCTCTACCAACTACTAATTTTCTCGCTACACAGTGTATTTTGTCCCATTCTTCATTTATGGGACATGCCAGGCTCTAAAATAAGTTAGTTATTTAATATTATATAATGTGCGTTTATTTTATATTTCCGAGTTCATTTTTTTAGTGCTTGTTGTGTGTTCAAAATATATTTGTCATTGTTAAAAAGAGCTATGACATCAACGTTTTAATTGGTTTGTATTTATAATGTAAAATACTACTCAATAAAATGTTAAACATAGGGCTAATAAAATCATATTAAAACCAAAACGACACTGTAGTTGATTCAATTAACAAAAATAAAGAGGAGCCTGATGCCAGATTACAAATCATTATTGTTATCTAATCGCTCCACTGGCTGGAAACGGTGATAAGAAATGATAATTGATTCCTCATAGTTAGTTCGTTGCCCTGTGAGAGGCATTTCATACATACAACATAGTGGCAACATTTATGACGCAACCTTCACGGATCAGATCGAACATTTAAATTAGTATTGTAATCCCAAAAATTGAATTAAGAAAATGGAAAAAGCTAATACTTCGTCAAGTCTTATAATCCTTTGTCCCTTACGATTTTAAAATTATTTATAGCAATATAGCAATTTATAGCAATAATATCTATGGAACTTAACAAACGCAACAAATAGTTACAGGGTGTTATTTTGTCTGTAAGAGGCTAATATGTTCAACATCATTATTTAACTAACTAAGCAAAAAACATGACAATTATTTAAAAAAAGTTGTTTGACCATGAAAATATTTTATATTTATAGGATTTTTCTATTCATATAATAAATACGAATGAACCTGCAGAGCCGAATTAAACCAAAATATCTAATATAATTCATAATACAAAACGAAAATAAACACAGGTTTAAACTAGAAATTGTATAAACAAGAGGTTCCTCGCAAGTGAATCATTCAGTAATGACAGATTAAAATAAACGGTATCAGGAAACAGACGCATACTTTCGTCCTTTTAGCCTAACAATGAAGAAGATGACTTTTTATTTACTAAATATAGAATATAAATTACGGTTGAATGTACAGAAAATCTTCTTCATAAGTTGTTTTCAAAAATGTCCACCCAAATCCCTTTTATAGAGGCACTACAGTATCCTTTGCTACACACAGTGGTTAAAAGAGGGGAAATGCCCCCTCATCACCCACCCCACAGGGTTAAGTGGCAACATATTTCGAACATCCTCTGTTTGTCAATGCTAACTTGACCTGCGCATATCAAGTTTTAATGATATTGATCAGTAAATAAGAGGGAAATAGTAATTTTTGTATTACCCATAAGAATAACAATGGACAACGTACAGTCACCGAAAAAAATTTAAATTTTCTCTGCAACCAGCAATCGTAGAATGGTAATTAAAAATAATAATTTATTTAGTTTTTTTAGCTCTTTTTAAAGATGCTTTTGAACTCAAAAACTAAACAAATTAGTAATTTGAATTACTATTCTACGATTGCTAGTTGCGGAGAAAACTGAAATTTTCATTTGGCGGTAAACGCAGTACGTTGTCCAATATTATTCTTACGGAGAATACAAAAAAAGGTTTCTCTCTTATTTACTGATCAATTTCATTAAAACTTGATATGCAGGTCAAGTTTGCATTGACCAACAGAGGATGTTCGAAATATGTTGCCATTTAACCCTGGGGGGGACAAGGGGGCAAAACCCCTTGCCCTCTCAAAACCACTGTATGTAGCAATGGATTCTACAGTGCCTCCCAAAAAGGGATTTGGGTGGATATTTCCACTTCGTATTCTATATTTAGTAAATAAAAAATAATTTTTTCATTAAAGTTTGGCTAAAAGGGAGAAAGTATGTGTCAGTTTCCGGATACCGTTTATTTTGGCTTCAGGGATCACCAAAACGAATATTTCCACTACCAACTCAAACTCGAAAATTTTGACGAAAACAATATTTTCTCCATAAACTATGTATAGGGGGAGAAAGTAAAAAGCGATAACCCTGAGCTAAATATCAGCTCAAGTTTAGTGTAATTTTCATTATAGCAAAACAGACCTAATAACAGAGAGGCAGGCACCACCTTCCTCTTATAATACTGTAGTTAAATATACAAAAGTGTCGTTGCAGTCAACGTTATATAAATTTAGACAATATATAGGCTATACAAATTACATGTAATATATTAAAAATATTGAAATAAATAAATAAATATTGAATATATTTAAATTTAAAAATGTAAGGCATAAACCTGGTAACATACAACAAAACATTCAATAGGAATAATTAAAAACAACCAAGCAACAAACAAAGTTCTACTTTATACAGTACAAACCAAATGCAAATTCCTAAACTCGAAATGTAATAAAGTTGAATGCAAGAATGAAGTTTAATATTTTACATACTAACCAAAAGTTGAACGTAGGAATTGTCCTTGTTTCAGAAGGACCTAATACAAACAACTGGAATCCTTTTATTCCTTGACCTTGCAATATTTATATTAAGAGAAGGGAAGAATACTCTTGATATCAGCTGTGCCTTGATTAAGGAGGTCTATTTGTAATATTGGAGACAACCTTTCTTAACGATTTGCGTCGAAAAACTGTGCTGTTAATTTTGCCAACTGTTACCCTAGTGAGGAAAATGGCTTATTCTTTGAACTGCAATAATGGTTGTTTAATTATTTTAAGTAAATATATTAATTAAAACCACTGGAATAAAAGTAATTAAAATTGGAACAAATTCACTTTGTTTGATTTACTATCTATTCTTGCCGTGAAATATGATAAACTATGAACTAATTAACAGTTACAAGTTTACTAATGTTTAAATCATGAATAACTATTGGTTTTATTTTCTTAGTTGACTTTTCCCATTTGAGCAACTAGTTCTTTTCCTCGATACAAAATGGCAGAGATGGCACGCTATATTGTTAATCAGTGTTATCTCCAGAATTTCTAATATACCTCCTTGGTCTGGAATAACGAAATCTGGGTTTAAAATTTGTCAAGTTATTTTTTGTTCTTGAATCAACTCTACCAGTGGTCATTTTCCGGATGAAAGGACAAGTTCATGTTAAGTCTTAATATTGGCATTGCCCTTATAGGACAAACTAGGTAAGTTATTTTTCAGTATTAGTTTCACTAAGTATTGATTTCGGTTTGTCCATCGGCAGGTCAATAGTGAAATAACAAAATGCAGTTTTTTATGTGTATCACGTGATGCTAGGTTGTCCCGAAGTAACATTTTTGAAAACACGCTGTTTAACCAATGTAACGTTATTATTACCGTCTTTTATCAAATCAAATCAAATCTTTTATTGTCATCAGACTATAGGCGTTACAATAATTTATTGAGCATTGACAATAGGTCAGGTCATAAATCTCATACTTATAATATTTGCATTGTAGTACACTAACAACATAATAGTATACTAAATAAAACAGTTCACATAGTATGCCCAGTAAAATAAAAAAATATTCTTCTAACATAACTTGTCATTAATATAGTCTTGTACACTATGGTATTCCCTTTCTAGGAGGAGCACCTTCAACCTCGATCTAAACTTGCCAACATCTGATTCTTGTCTAAGGTAAATCGGAAGGGAGTTGAATAATCTTATTGAAGAAAAATATGTTTTCTTTTCATAAGTTGAGGTTCTATGAAATGGAATGGAGAACAAAGAATTTTCTCAAAGACTGTACTGTGTAGAGTTTCTGTAATGGTACATTTGCTGATTCTTAGCCAAAAAGGTTAAACAATCTAGGATATACAAACAGGGGAATGTTAAAAGTTTATTAGAACTAAAAACTCTCCTGCATGAGTCAGACCTTTTCATACCGGAGATCAACCGCAAGACCTTCTTCTGCAAACGAAAACGCTCCCTGTTGTTCGCCGTTTCGGCACCCCAAAAAGCAACTCCATTTGCTAGGTGACGAAGAAAGCATCCATAATAATTAGAAAACAAAATTTCTCTGTTAGCAAATAACTTGAGTCTCAGGAGGATGAAAAGACAACTACTTAATTTTTTGCACACCTTATCAATGTGTGAGGAAAAATTCAGACATGAATCAATAACCAGACCCAAAAAAATTAGTTTGATGACAAGACTCTATTTCAACATCGTCAATAACTACACATGATCCAGCAAGTCCATTATCAGGGATCTTTAGCTTGAAATCAACAAATTGTGTTTTCTCAGCATTCTCACGAAGATTGTTACGGTATCGTTGAACCATTGTAACAGCTGACAGATTTTGATGAATAGATCAATTTCAAGAGTGCTTTTACACTTGTTCGATACATTGAATGAAGTGTCGTCTGCAAACAAACACAGATCGACGCCAGGTACACTGCAGGCAATATCGTTTATGAATAACAAAAATAGGAAGAACCGATCCTTGGGGCACCCTCTCAGGGTTATGTTGGTACCCTGACTTCTTCGTCAAACTCACGAGGATTGTATATGGCGTCAGGCTGCCGTCTGCCGGGTCAGATTGTATTCTAGGCCTTCCTTTACTCAACGAGGATTTTAGATATTACAATCGTGTTTTTATCGCTTGTGTTTTGCGAAATATAGTGTAGTGAAGTATTCTGCGTGTCCCATTAGTGATTATGGATTTTATTATGCATAAATAGTGCATTGTATCTTTAATGTGTTGTTTGGCAAAAGCTAATAGTGGAGAAACGTATTAGAAATACATTTATAACTTATTGACGTTATAGGCATTTTATTGAACAGAAACAAGAGTACCTTCTTATTATGATATATACATGAATATCATCAAGATTTACGAAGATTTATCCGAATTTAAAGTTAGGTTAAGTTCTATCTATAATTGACCCTTTTTCATAACTCTTGACACCCACTTTGAAAAATAATTTTGCATGAGCGTTGTATAAGACTAAGTAGTGAAATAAGTTGTAAAAATGTTGTAAACCTCGATTTTTTCAAAACAAATCTGTGTGCTTTTTCATATTTCAATTTTGTTGAAAACAATTTTTTTTAAATTAAAACAATCTTAAAATTTCCTGTTCTTTACGAACAAAACGAGTACGCATATGAATATTTTTAATTAATGGTTAGCATTTTTATAAATTTTTAAAGTCAGTCATGAAAGTTAAAGAAATTGCTCTGGCCCGCCCCGAGAAATTCACCATTGGTCAGTGCTAGGGTAAATAATGTAACTTCATCCGTGTAAACCCATTACTTGATTAATTACAACAAAACATCGTAATCATCGTAATCATCTGATAATTGAAAAAATAAATTTCCGGAATGGTAGTTTACATTGTCCAGTTTTTCTCTAATTTAAGTAACATGATCAGTGTAAACTCTGGGAATACCCTGTTTATTTATTAACTTTTTGTAAACATTGTATTCTAATTTTAATACAGGCAGTATCCGTAAGCTAGCAAACTATTTATATATTTATTTCTCGTTCTGCCTTTTTTAAGGGCGAGGGGACTTCTCGTTAATCATATACTAAAGGATCAAATTTAACTGGACTGGACAAATGAAGTTGTTAGTGTCTCTTATAGTATAGTAAGTAGGGGGCAAAGACCGATTCAAAACCAGCAAAGGCGCGGTGAGGATGCGAGGATGCAAGCCCCCCCCCCCGTGACGTCAGCCCCCCCCCCGGTGACGTCAGCCCCCCCCCCGGTGACGTCAGCCCCCCCCCCTGACGTCAGCCCCCCCCCCGGCCGCCAGCAGCACTTTTCGTGATGACCTTGAACATGAGGAAAAAACTTTCGAAAATTAATAATTAGCCTATTTATCCACCGATTCCCACGGGACTTTTTCCAGAGTGTATGCCTATCCCCAGGGAAGCGAATGACGTAAGAACCCCATAGATCCACCATTAAACAAGGCCGCTATTAATTTATAACCGCGTTTTCCTTATGGGATCTCAGCTGTTTACCGACTGATTTTGACGAAACCTCACCACATGTCAGGCCATGACCTAAGAAAACCATCGCTTAAAGAAAATTGAAAATCCACTGTTAAACGGGCCCGCTATTAATTTTTAAATGTGTTTTCCTTATAGGATCTCGGCTGTTTACCGACCGATGTTGATGAAACTTCACCACATGTTGGGCAGCGGCTTAAGTAAACCATCACTTAAAGAATATTGAAAATCCACTGTTAAACGGGCCCGCTATTAATTTTCAAACGTGTTTTCCTCATGGGATCTCGGCTGCTTGCCGACCGAATTTGATGTGACTTCGTTACACGTTGTATGCCGGCTTGACTAAACCAAACTGCGAGCGGCTCCGCGATGTCACGTGTCGAGGCGCGTGCTAGGGCCTACGTGACTGTCCCAGCCTGTTTACTCATTAGCGGCCTTCAGGACCCCTCCGTTCTAGAAGGTTCCGGCAAGTGCGTCGCATGAGGCCTTCTCCTGACTGGAGTGCTATGTATGAGCATGTCACGTGTCGAGGCGCGTGCTAGGGCCTACGTGACTCTCCCAGCCTGTTACTCATTAGCGGTTCCGAGAATTGTTTACTACTTTCACCGCTTACTGTACGGTACGTAGCTATGTTACTTCAGTGATTGTCATTGCTTCCTTCATTCAGTTTGTGTTTGGAGCTCAGTGTATGTAGATGTTCTACTTCAGTGCTGTGCTAGTCTTTACTGAACCATATTCCGAGATTTTTTAAACGTAAGTATATGTAGCTCTTATAAGTTGTAGTGTGGAAGACTATTACATTTCCCTTTATAATAAGATTCTCATTTAAGGTATGATCGTTCAGCAATTTTGAAGTCATAATGTGTAAAGAGAGGTCTGGCCCATTAATAGAAGTTGAATAATTCGCATTATGTTTTAGGGAAAACGATTCGTTAAATGTTTGAGCGAAATAATTATCTAACATTAATATTTAAACTTTTACATATCCCAGTACACTGAGCCTTGTCGTTGTTTCTTTTCAGATGGAGACGAGTGGATTTGTAATGACCTTAGAACAGTTATGTTTTATAACGATTAAAATTAATGAGTCAAACTTTTAAAATTTAAAATAGATTCATTTCCACTCTTCTAAAATTTTTTGAGGGAAATAAAATTAGGTTTTTGCTTTCCAAGCCTTTGTGGTGGGTGGAGAGTATAGATACCCGATGTTGTAGATGGCTGTTCCTCGTATGTGTAAGGTCTGCGGACGCGTCTTCACAAACGTTGGAAACCTGGCTCGTCACGCTGCATCCGCCCACAACGACCGTCATTACGAGTGCCATGTCTGCGGTAGACACTTCGGGCGAAGCGACAACTTGCGACGCCACCTCACCGCAGTTCATCCTCCTACTCCTCACGACCAAGCGCCAGGTACGGTTTTTATGTTAAACAAGAAAAGGTGGATTGCTAGCCTCTGTGTAATTCCTCAACTTTGTATTTACTGGACCTAGGTAAACTGGCGATTGAGATGAGGAAGAGGTCGTTATTTCTCTATACAGTTCCTCACCCATCCTCACGATCAAGCGCCAGGCATGGTTTTTATGTTAAACAAGAAACCGCCAGTACTAATGACTTGTTTTCGAGAGAGTAAACGGCTTTAGTCGAGTAAACAGATTCAAGTAGTAAACAAGGGGCTGTCAGCCTCTGTGCCTCACTCTTGTATTACTGGACCCGGGTAAACTGGCGCTCGAGATGAGGAAGAGGTTACCAAGCCTCTATACAATTCCTCACCCTTGTATTTACCGGGCTCAAACTGGCGATTGAGATGAGGAAGAGGTTGCCAGTTCCTCACCCTCGTGTTTATCGGGGTCACTAATAGGACTTGTTTTCCTGTTCGCAGGCCATCCGTGCCCGTTGTGCTCCGTCGCCCTGGCGGGTCCCGAGGATCTTCGCCACCATATGGAAGCGGTCCACGGTGCGAGCCCGTCAGCTTCGACCTCCTCCTCCTCCTCCGCAACGCCACCCTTCAGAGACCCACGGCCCGAGTGCGACGCGTGCGGGCGGCGATTCTCCCGTGAGGACCTGCTCCGGCGTCACGTGCAGCTGGTGCACGCCAACGAGGTCCGCTGTCCCGATTGCGGCACCCTTTTCCGCAGGGTAGCGTACCTCCAGCGACACATGGAGAGCGTCCACCGCGGCATGAGGTTCACGTGCGCCTACTGCGACCGAGGCTTCACCCGGCGCTACAACCGGGACCAGCACGAGGCCCACAACTGCCCCGTCGTGAGGAACCTCGTTGTGGACGAGATGCCGCGCCTGCCCGTTCTGTCACCCGAGCCCCGGCCCAGCCGCGAGCCCCAGCCCGGACCCAGCCGCGAGCCCCAGCCCGGACCCAGCCGCGAGCCCCAGCCCGGACCTAGCCGCGAGCCCCAGCCCGGACCAAGTACGGCACCTGACGGGATGGTGGGTGGTGGCGGACTACCCACGTTCCGCCCCATCCAACGAGGGTTCCGCGGACGCCTCCTGACCTTCGGTCTGTCCCGGCCCATGGAGGACTTCTTGGCCGTGGAGGACGCGCTGGTGCTGCTGTTCGACAGCGTCCTGGAACTGTTGGCCGACGTCAGGACTCGACACCCTAACATCAAGGTCAACATGTTCCTGGAGTGCGAATTCGCCAACGTTCACGGAGCCACCTGTCTGCGGGCCTTCAAGACGAAGGACGTGCCTCTCACCGCCGCGTCCAACTTGGAGGACTTCCTATCGGCTTCCTTCCACAAGCTGGAGGAAGAGAAGGAGCAGTGCCTGCTAGTGGGTAGCGGGTGGAGCTATCTCCGGATACGCGACCTGGAGATCCGCGTCAACCTCTACACCCCGTTGGGAGAACACGGAGCCAGGTTCGTCCAGCTTCCCAGGACCATCTGCGAGACGCGTGCCGTTATCAACGTGCAAAACGTCGATGACATGTGCTTCGCGTACGCCATCCTGGCCAAGTTCGTCGCGCAACACCCGGAGAGGCCCACATCGTACACACCGGACGTCATGGCACGCTACGACTGGGTCGGCCTACGCTTCCCCGTGGCTGTGAAGGACATTAAGGTCTTCGAGAGGAGGAACGCCATCAGCGTTAATGTGTACGGGATCGAGCGTGCTATGGTGGGGAGACGCCCTGACGGATCGCCAAAGTTCCAGGACCGCGTGTTCCCGCTGAAGATCTGCAAGCGGGAGTTGGAGGATCACCGGGACCTGCTGTACGTGACTACTGGCGGGGACAGTCACTACGCCTACATCGCAAACATGAGTAGGCTAGTGCGTCCTCAGCTGACGTCTTACGGCCACGCCATCCACGTGTGTAAGCGATGCTTCGCCTACTTCGACAACCGGCCCAACAAGCTGCAACTGTCCGGTGCCGAGCGTCTGGAGGAGCACATGCGATACTGCACCGCCAAGGCCCCCCTCCGCTTGGACTTGCCGAAGAAGCAGCAGATCCGCTTCACCCACCCCGAGTACACTCGGCGCGAGCGCTTTTGCGTTTATGCCGACTTTGAGTGTGCTCTACAGCCCGTCGCCGCTGACCCTGCGGAAGCGCCGCCCGGCACGAGGCCCCTGCAACTGCACGTCCCGTACGCCTTCGCCTACCAGATCGTGGACTCGCTCGGCCTGGAGGAGTTTGAGCCCCGCGTCTACTTCGGGGCAGACGCGTCCAAGGTCTTCATGGAGAGGCTCAAGATGGACGTGCTGGTGCTGTGGGAGTTCCTATTCAGCATGAGAGCTCTGCATCCTTCTCTGACTCGGCAGGAGATGGACGAGTACCTGGCAGCGACTCACTGCTACCTCTGCGGGAAGGAGTTCACGGACCAGGACGTCAAGGTGCGGGACCACAATCACGCCCCGCCCTACGAGTTCCGAGGAGCCGCCCACCGCTCGTGCAACCTCAGGTACCGGGAGCAGCGACACATCAACTGCTACTTCCACAACCTGTCCAACTACGACGCCCACTTCGTAGTGCGCGAGCTGGCCATCGACCCCGGCGACGTGGACGTGTTGGCCCACACGGAGGAGCGGTACATCGCTTTTACCAAGCGATTCCACTTTGGTCAGCCCGGGGACAACCAACGACAGAGCAGTTTCGCGGTGCGCTTCCTGGACACCTACAGGTTCCTGTCCATGAGCCTGGCCAACCTGGCGGCGGGACTCCCCACGGACAGGATGCGTGAGACGAGGAAGCGCTTCCCCGACGACCGGCTGTTCGACCTGGTGCGCAGGAAGGGCGTGTTCCCCTACGACTTCGTTACGTCCTACGACACGCTGTACAGGACCAGGGAGTTGCCGCCCAAGGAGGCGTTCAGGAACTCCATGACCCTGGAGGACATCAAGGACGAGGAGTACGAGCACGCCCTCAACGTGTGGCGAGCCTTCGAGTGTCACAACCTCAAGGACTACGCGGACAAATACCTGCGATGCGACATCGCCCTGCTCACCGATGTCTTTGAGCAGTTCCGCGACACCTCGCTGGCAGAGTACGGGCTGGACCCCGCCCACTATTACACCCTGCCGTCCTACGCGTGGGACGTGATGCTCAAGACCTGCGGTGTGGAGCTGGACACGCTGCAGGACTTTGACATGTACCTGTTTGTGGAGCAGGGGATCCGAGGAGGCATCTCACAGGCCATCACCCGCTACGCCAAGGCCAACCACGACAGGTGCCCGGACTACCGCCCGGACGAGCCCACGCGCTTCCTCCTGTATCTGGACGCCAACAACCTCTACGGCTGGGCCATGTCCCAGCGCCTGCCGACCGGAGACTTCGAGTGGCTCAGCCGTGAGGAAATACAGGCGTTGGACGTCGCGGCGCTGGACGCGGAGGCCGATCGAGGTTACATCTTGGAGGTGGACCTCCACTACCACGCGCGCCTACACGACCTGCACAAGGACCTTCCCTACTGCTGCGAGACGAAGCGTCCGCCAACAGGGAAGTTCCCCAAACTGTTGACGACCCTGGACGACAAGACGCACTACATCTGTCACTACAGGGTCTTGCAGCAGGCGCTGCAAAACGGATTGGAGCTGGTCGCGGTGCATCGGGCGATCTCCTTTCGCCAATCGCGGTGGTTGGAACCGTACATCCTGATGAACACGGAGCTGCGGAAGAGGGCCAGGACGAAGTTCGAACAGGACTTCTTCAAGCTCATGAACAACGCGGTCTTCGGCAAGACCATCGAGAATGTACGGAAGCGCCTCAACGTGAAGCTGGTGTGCACCCCGGAGAGGTTTTCCAAGTACGTCGCCAGATCCAACTTCCTGGACCGGACGTACTACACGGAGGACGTGGCCCTGGTGCATCTGTCCAAGGTCAACATCGTGTTGGACAAGCCCGTCTACGTAGGCATGACAGTCCTGGAGCTGAGCAAGTGGCTCATGTACGAGTTCCTGCGCAAGATGAAGGAGCGCTACGGTGACCGCCTCACCGTAGACTACATGGACACGGACAGCTTCGTCTTTGACATCGTGTCCCAGGACGTCTACGCAGAGATGAAGGAACACCTGGACGACTTCGACACCAGCGGCTATCCGAGGTCCCACCCCTGCTACAGCCCCGTCAACGCCAAGGTCATTGGAAAGTTTAAGGACGAGTGTAACGGTCTGTCCTTATTCGAGTACCTCGGCCTGCGGTCCAAGCTGTACTTTATGGACATCGAGGACGCGGCGACAGGCGGCAGCAAGGCTCTCAAGCGAGCCAAGGGGGTGGCGAAGGGCGTTGTCAAGAACGTCCTCACCCCCGACGACTACAGAGAGTGCCTGTTTGACGGGGTCCAAAAGCGCACCACCAACGTCCGCTTCCAGTCTCACTTGCACCGGGTCTACACCGTGGAAGTGGACAAGCTGAGCCTCAGCCCGACTGACGACAAGCGGTGCGTCCTCCCCGACGGCGTCCACACTCTGCCGTGGGGACACAAGGACGTCCCGCCACTACCGCCAGCCAGGAGAGGAGGAGATCGACCTCAGCGGATGGAGGTGGACGGTGAGGAGGAGGAGGAGCGCCAGGACGAAGACGAGGAAGAGGAATTCCCTGTTTAGATTTAATATTAATTTTAAGAAAAATTTGTAAATAGTATTTGTAGAAAATATAATAGCTTTATGTACAGCATGAACCCGAGTTGTTTATTTCCTCCCTTTGCTCACTCAAAAGCCGTTAGGCTTAAAGTGTGTGAGAAAGGCGTTATGGGCCGTTTGGCCCGGGCCGTGCAGCTTAAAAGCCCCCGCCAACCGGGAGCGGTTGGCGGCGCGTGTCGGGGGGACGGCCCTGAAGGAGTTGCCCAGGAAGGAATTACTCAGCGGTCTGCTGACGCTCGAGGTTGCATCCTCGAATTGCTCAGCGGTTTGCTGATGTCCGAGGGGTCTCGTGGCGCGTCCTCTTTGGCGGCCTTCACTGCCGCTTGGCGGGGGCTCAGCCAGTGACACGCGCCGCTGGTATATAAACCTGAGGTCCAGCCCCGCTGCCTCAGTTTTGCTAATTTTTTTAAATTTAGTAAGGGTCAAGCACTTAGCTTGAGGAGTCAAGTAAGTAAACAAGTTATATAATGAGGGATTTTCCTCCGTGAACATCAAGTCCACTAATGAGTAAACAAATTATTTAATGAAGGATTTTTCCTCCATGAACAACAAGTCCACTAATGAGTAAACAGATTGAGTTTCTCTAAGTTTCAGTTTAAGTCAGAGAGTCAAACTATTGCCATCAATATGAACACTGATAATGTATGGGAGAGCAGTATTCCTGATGAGGACCTCATCAAGATCGTTGAGGGAATCGAAGAAAAGTATGCTAATAGCGTATGGGAAGGTAATATCCCTGATAAAGAACTCCTCGCTACCGTTGAGGTGATAGAAGAGGAATATGCTCTCCAACTGCGAAGGGAATATGAAACAATGTGGGAACGGATAACTACGTGTTGGTGCTCCCAACCTACATGTGATGAAGAATGGGAACAATATAATGCAGACTGGGAGAGTCTTCGTGCTCTTGAGATTGCAATGGAGGAGTTTCAAGCGAAAGAGAGGGCTGAGACTTCTTCACAAAAGTAATTTTAAGTTTTTAATTTATAATAAAGATGAAGAAAATAAAATTATAATTCATACAAAAATAATAAAATAACTTTCTTTAAGCGATGGTTTTCTTAGGTCACGGCCCGACATGTGGTGAGGTTTCGTCAAAATCGGTTGGTAAACAGCTGAGATCCCATAAGGAAAACGCGGTTTCAAATTAATAGCGGCCTTGTTTAAAGGTGGATCTATGGGGTTCTTACGTCATTCGCTTCCTTGGGGATAGGCCTACCCCGCGCGCGCGACGTTCATGCATCCCCAAACCTAACTTAAACCTGCGTCGCGACGTTCATGCATCCTCAAACCTAACTTAAACCTGCGTCTGTAAACCTAACCTAAACCTGCGTCTGTAAACCTAACGCACGCATTGGCCTACCTTAAGTAGTGAAGTCGTGGACCGCGGTTACGTCATCACCCCGTGCCTACGTGACTGCCCCAGGCTGTTTACTCATTAGCGATAATTGCCGCGATTTCGAGAATTGTCCACCGCCTTCTACTGTACGGTACGTAGCTATGTTACTTAAGTGATTGTCATCGCTTCCTTCATTCAGTTTGTCTAGTGATGTTGCAAAGTAAACACAAACATGGCTAGTGCAATTGAAGTGGATGAATCAGTCCAGACGTTGTTGAAGGAGTTGGAAGCGATGGAAGGCTACAGCACCATGTACTTTTCTCCACGAAGTCCTGAACAACCACCGCCAGCACCATCACTGAAACGGTCAGTCGCCACACCATCGAAGCTGGCGACCTGGAAATGTCCATACTGTGAGGAGTCGTTCACGTCGCGAGATGGACTTCGTCTTCATCATCGTCAGCACCACCTCTGTGTTAGAAGGAAGCGAAGAAACAATCGTTCCTCACAACCGAGATCGTTCATACAAACCTCAGCAGGAAGAGGTCCGCAGAAAGTCAACACATGTATTGATAGCAGTTGTATAAACGACATTGAAAGTGGCAATGCTCCGGAGATATCTGAAGACTTTGCATCACCATCATCCAACCAAATAACCGAAGGGGGAGGTTCCCAGAACGTCAGCATATGTGCCGATAGCAGTTGCATAAACGACAACAGTAGAAGTGTCAATCACCCGGAACTACCTGGAGACTTGGAGCTTGTGGAAAAAGATTCGAACGATTCACCACCGACTGTCAGTTGGGTAGATTCCGGTTATCAACATACAGTACAAAATCCCGCCAATCAGGGTAATGTGTTCTTGAACATCCAGTTACATCATAGAGGTCAGTATACACATGGTTGCAACTTATATTTGGATGAAAATAAAGACTATGAAATCTATATTATGATTATGAACATTATAACGCGATTGGAAAACCTTTGGGTGGACCGTTATTCAGGAGTCCCCAGAGTCACTGGTTTGACATATACAGTGAAGCCGGTGGTGATAAAGCGTGCAACTGGTAGTAATGAGGGTATCACACAATCGGCGGGGACTGCTTCCGCCCGCGATGAACACCACCCAGATTGAGAAGCGCCTGGTGGTAGTCTCTACAACAGGTATCGACTCCAGGGCTACGGTACTTCTGTTTATGACCACTACTGCCTCACCTACCTGTACTGTCGGACGGTCCTCGATATACCACTCAGCGACTACGTGCAGCTCTTCGACCCGGTCGCTCCCACCATAACGAAGCACTGGTCCGTAGGCTCTTCTACTCCATCTTCGCTTAAGTCTATTTTTGTGTAAATACCTTTTGAGTTCTTGATTGTAATATGTTTGTGTGTATATTCTTATTGTGTTTCAATAAATGTTGTTGTTTCTCGTTAACTGTTGTTTTCACTTGTCTTTCTCTTTAGTATTTAAGAAAGAATATCGAATTTTTAACAATTTTGAAAGTTTTGTTTTGAAAACATGATAGTTTTACAAAATTCAGTTTGCATTAGAAGAGTCTTTTGAAAGTAAATGTCAGGGAAATGCAAGGGGTAGTAACAACACAGATGTATGCTGTAAACTAAACTGTTTGACTATATTTGCTTACGAATACTATTTACAAAATATACTTAATTATATTTAAAAAAATTAGCCTAGTTCTGTTTACACCGGGAACTCTTCGTCCATGTCCTCCTCCTCATCCACCTCCATAGGTCCGCCTTGCTGCTCCTCGAGATTGTCTCGACTTCTTGCTGCGGGCAGTGGTGGGATGACCTTATGCCCCAAGGTAAGGTGTGGATACCATCAGCCAAGATGTAGCGTTTATCATCGGCCGGGCTGAGGCTCAGCTTGTCCACTTCCACGGTGTAGACCCGGTGTAAGTGGGACTGGAAGCGGACGTTGGTGGTGTGCTTTTGGACCCCGTCAAACAGGCACTCTCTGTAGTCGTCGGGGGTGAGGACGTTCTTTACAACGCCCTTCGCCACTCCCTTGGCTCGCTTGATCGCCTTGGATCCGTTGTCTTCGTCCTCAGCCTCCTTTCTCTCTTGCAGGCAGTGATCGGTTTTACAGATGACGTCTGAGGTGATGCCAATGTCTGATCACTAGCATTATTGTTCATAACCTCAATCTCCTGAATAAACGATTTGATATAGTCGTCCGCAGAAGCGTAAGCGTCCATGTTCACGTCCTTACCGTGTGACTTCAACCGTACTACGGACTGGTGGTGCGTCTGCTCACCCTTGAAGTAAACTGTATGCACTCGCTGTGACACATCTTGTTGCAATAGGTTAGATGTTTGATTTTTTCACCCAACATCAGTTCCAACGGTCTGCGGAATCTTATTTCATCTATTGCGATTTGAGTCCACGATAATTGTTGTACATCCTCACAGGGCTCGTAAGTGTACTGTGTATTTAGCTCCTCGTTAAATTTAACAGTCTGTTTTGTTTTCTTTATAGTTATATTCTTTTACATGATATTCAATATTTTTGTTTTCTTCATAGTTATATTCTTTTACATGATATTCAATATTTTTGTTTTCTTCATAAGTATGCTGTTTCGTATGATATTTTCTCTCAAACACATCTCTCGCTCTATCCAAAACTAACTTGATTGCGAGCCTCTCTCGGATGTTGATACGTTTATAACGTATTTTGTTCATTGATATGGTGATTACTTTTCTTGCATCATCCGCACTGGTCATCTTTGGAGCACGTATCGACTGTTACTACCTGACAAGCGTTGAAGGTTCTGGAACGTGTCCACAAGCGCAGACCTATACATTGTCAAACTGTACTCTGATTGCTTCTTTAGGGTTAGCGTAGCCCAATATTGTAGCTACATCCTTAGCTTTGAACCATGGATTATCGCTGCTGTCAAACAGTACAGACAAAGGCTGATCATTAAACACATAGGCGGTTAACTGGTTCATTTTATAGGTTAGATCAAAACGTCGGGTGAACACTCTGACAGAACGTCACACAGCAACACTATTACACAAACACACACTTCAAACTCCCGAACAAGAATGAGCCCGTGGGTGTTTGACAACTGGTGTTCGGTTGATTTAATTTTCTATTTTTATTTCTTTAAGGTACAGGGATCGAGGGAAGGGAGAGAAGGGAAATCTCCTCTTATTAGAAAGATTTTCTTCTAATCCCTAACATGAAAAGCTTTTGTGGCCTTGAAAAAGGCCGATTATGATGGTGGAATCAGGTGGAGGCTAAGGTGTTGGGAAATATTTATTTTTTAATGTTGAAAAACTTTGTTATTTCATCTGGGTGGAGTTCATCCGTTCGTTGATTCCACCATATTTCAACAAGCATCATGTACTTCTGCTCATGTTCAATGGCGTAGATGTGCTCCTCTTCAATAGGGTAGAAATTCATCTTGTAGTCCATGTCCCGCTGCCAATATTCCCATTCCAAGTCGTCCAGCGGACAATGGTTCCACATGCTGTTGATTCCCCGTTGTTTGGAGTACAGAGCGTCGTCAAGATCTTGGATGGTTGAATACACCTTTGGTTCATGAACGTGCTTGAACTTTTTGTCATTGCGCCATAGCCTCTTTTTATGGAAATGCTTCAAGGTGCAATCATCGTCGTCCTTTTGGTTGTAGAATTCATCACCTTCAAAGTAATCATCTTCATCGTCAAATGGCCTCTTCTTATCATTGCTATTCATTGACGTTTCCGCTGCAACACATACATCTTCCAACTCGACGTCTGTGATGGCACAATCCCACTCGATGTTGTCCATGATCTCTTCGTAGCTGTTGTCGCTTCGGAACTCAAGGTGTATCACAGAGACGGCAATACTTCGCCCGCACAGTAAGAGCTCCAAAGACAAACTGACTAAACCCTTGAGGACGTGCTCATAAATAGCACTCCGGTCGGGAGGAGGCCTCGGCCGTGGAACTTTCCACCGCATCGCCCTCCAGAGGAGCTTGGTAGTGTAATGTAAGCGGTAAACAGTTCCCGGAACAGTAGTCGATTCAAAACCATCAAAGGCACAGTGGTTCCTTGAAACTAGATAGTTACATATTCTTGTACGGAAATTCCAACATGGTCGAGTCAGCATGTCGCTGACCCTGTCCTTATGCCTCACGGTAGAGTGTGGATGCTGTCGGGGAGGATGCACCGCTTGTGAACAGTAAAACAAGTCCTATTAGTTACCTCGATAAACACAAGGGTGAGGAACTGGCGACCTCTTCCTCATCTCGATCACCGGTTTGAGCCCGGTAATATAGGAGTGAGGAATTGTACAGAGGCCTGGCGACCTCTTCCTCATCTTAATCGCCAGTTTACCAGAGCCCAGTAAATACAAGGGTGAGGAATTGCACAGAGGGCTGGCGACCTCTTCCTCATCTCGATCGTCAGTTTGAGCTCGGTAATACAAGGGTGAGGAATTGCATAGAGGGCTGGCGACCTCTTCCTCATCTCAATCACCAGTTTGAGCCCGGTAATATAGGAGTGAGGAATTGTACAGAGGCCTGGCGACCTCTTCCTCATCTCAATCACCAGTTTGAGCCCGGTAAAATAGGAGTGAGGAATTGTACAGAGGCCTGGCGACCTCTTCCTCATCTGATCGTCAGTTTACCAGAGCTCAGTAAATACAAGGGTGAGGAATTGCACAGAAGGCTGGCGACCTATTCCTCATCTCGATCGTCAGTTTGAGCTCGGTAATACAAGGGTGAGGAATTGCACATAGGGCTGGCGACCTCTTCCTCATCTCAATCACCAGTTTGAGCCCGGTAATATAGGAGTGAGGAATTGTACAGAGGCCTGGCGACCTCTTCCTCATCTGATCGTCAGTTTACCAGAGTCCAGTAAATACAAGGGTGAGGAATTGCACAGAGGGCTGGCGACTTCTTCCTCATCTCGATCGTCAGTTTGAACCCGGTAATACAAGGGTGAGGAATTACACAGAGGGCTGGTAACCTCTTCCTCATCTCGATCGTCAGTTTGAGCCCAGTAATACAAGGGTGAGGAACCGTACAGAGGCTGGCAGCCCCTTGTTTACTACTTGAATCTGTTTACTCGGCTAAAGCCGTTTACTCTCTCTCTCGAAAACAGGTCATTAGTACTGGCGGTTTCTTGTTTAACATAAAAACCATGGCTGGCGCTTGATCACGTAGGCATAGGGATGACGTCATGGAGGTTTCTACCGAGTTGTTTACAGCTTCGGTCCTACTCACCAGTCTCCTTCTAGCATTACTGACAAGCGGTACACCATGTTTCACTTGTTTGCAATAGTTACAGAGCCAGTCGGGCCCTACCTCGTAACAAAGCCATTTCACATCAATTCCACAATAACAGAAGTAGATTCAATAGACGCTGAGGTGTTTCTACAAACGGTGTATTATTACACAAGATGCTTCTTCGGTAGATTATATATTGACTTCTGGTTGGATAGACCGTTAGCCCCACACAAATGTCGACAGCTTAGGGCTGACCTGGGAGACGTGAGTTCAATAGCGACACACGTCTCATGTCGCAACGTCATAGTTTGGCTCCTTCGAGAAGCTAATCCCCCGATATATGCGAGGGTTGTAGTAAATGGAGGGTAGGTTAAGCATAACTTTTATGAATAAAATAAATATATTAAAGAATAAAAAAGAAAAAATGATAGATAACGTCCACAACACTCTGAAAGCTTCTAGGAGGTCGCTGATGAGTAAACAGCCCCGGGCGGTCACGTAGACTCTAGCGCGCGCCTCGACACGCTGCTCGCAGTTTGGTTTAGTCAAGCCGGCGCGTAGCATCGAATTCGGTCGGCAAGCAGCTGAGATCCCATAAGGAAAACACGTTTGAAAATTAATAGCGGGCCCGTTTAACAGTGGATTTTCAATATTCTTTAAGCGATGGTTTACTTAAGCCGCTGCCCAACATGTGGTGAAGTTTCATCAACATCGGTCGGTAAACAGCCGAGATCCTATAAGGAAAACACATTTAAAAATTAATAGCGGCCTTGTTTAATGGTGGATCTATGGGGTTCTTACGTCATTCGCTTCCCTGGGGATAGGCCTACACTCTGGAAAAAGTCCCGTGGGAATCGGTGGATAAATAGGCTAATTATTAATTTTCGAAAGTTTTTTCCTCATGTTCAAGGTCATCACGAAAAGTGCTGCTGGCGGCCGGGGGGGGGGCTGACGTCAGGGGGGGGGGCTGACGTCACCGGGGGGGGGCTGACGTCACCGGGGGGGGGCTGACGTCACGGGGGGGGGCTGACGTCACCGGGGGGGGGGGGCTGACGTCACCGGGGGGGGGGGGGGCTTGCATCCTCGCATCCTCACCGCGCCTTTGCTGGTTTTGAATCGGTCTTTGCCCCCTACTATAGTAAACTCTCATAACTTGCCTTCATCATATAAGAATCCTCTACAAGATTTACGAAGTAGACAGCAATAAACCAAGTTGCTAATAAAGGTTTTATCTTCAAGAGTGTTTTTCATTTGTTCCGCCTCCAATAAAACTGTTTCTACCTGTCCTAAAATCTGTAAAATGTTTAACTCCATACCAATGTGCAACAATGTTTCAATCATGAAATTCATTACGTCGTAGAGATTGGATCTTAGTTTAGGGTTCCAATTAAGAATGAAGAAATTTAACCTCATTATAGGGGCAGAATATAGGCATGGGTATCCGGTTGTAATAAGTATGAGTAGGGGGCAATAGCCGATTCAACCCCAGCACAGAAGTGAGGATGCGAGGAATCACCCCCCCCCGGATGACCTTGACCTTGACTCCAAGGTCACCCCTGAGGGCACCCCCGAGGGCCCCCCCCCGATGACCTTGACCTTGACCCCGAGGGCACCCCCGAGGACACCCCCGAGGGCGCCCCCCCCCGTCACGTGACCCATTAACCTAACTTAAACCTAGCACCTGGCGTGAGGATGTGAGCAAGCCCCCCCCCGACATTACCTGGAGTGAGGATATACCTGCCCCGCGACATAGCCTGGCGTGAGGATTCAACTGACCCCCCCCCGATGACCTTGACCTTGACCCCGAGGGCACCCCCGAGGACACCCCCGAGGGCGCCCCCCCCCGTCACGTGACCCATTAACCTAACTTAAACCTAGCACCTGGCGTGAGGATGTGAGCAAGCCCCCCCCCGACATTACCTGGAGTGAGGATATACCTGCCCCGCGACATAGCCTGGCGTGAGGATTCAACTGACCCCCCCCCCCCCGGTCGTCTGCAGCACTTTTCGTGATGAGGAAAAAACTTTCGAAAATTAATAACTAGCCTATTTACCCACCGATTCCCACGGGACTTTTTCCAGAGTGTAGGCCTATCCCAGAGGAAGCGAATGACGTAAGAACCCCATAGATCCGCCATTAAACAAGGCCGCTATTAATTTTTAAACGCGTTTTCCTTATGGGATCTCAGCTGTTTACCGGTCGATTTTGACGAAACTTCACCACATGTCGGGCGACGGCCTAAGTAAACCATCCCTTAAAGAAAATTGAAAATCAACCGTTTAACGGACCCACTATTAATTTTTAAACGCGTTTTCCTTATGGGATCTCAGCTGTTTACCGACCGATTTTGATGAAATTTCACCACATGTCAGGCGGCAGCCTAAGTAAACCATCCCTTAAAGAAAATTGAGAATCCACCGTTAAACAGGCCCGCTATTAATTTTTAAACGCGTTTTCCTCATGGGATCTTGGCTGTTTTCCAGACCCCTCACGATGGTTCAAAACTAGCAAAGGCGTGATGAGGATGCAAGTCCCCCCCCCCCCCCCCGGCGAGCGGCTCCGCGGAGTCACGTGTCGAGGCGCGTGCTAGAGCCTACGTGACCGCCCGGAGCTGTTTACTCATAAGCGGTTCCAGGAACTGTTTACCGCTTACTCCTCCCGACTGGAGTGCTATTTATGAGTGCGTCCTCAAGGGTTTCGTCAGTTTGTCTTTGGAGCTCTTACTGTGCGGACGAAGTATTGCTGTCTCTGCGATACACCTACACAACCTGCTGTTCATTGCCCTTGGATTCCCGTAAAAGTCAACGTAAGTAACAACATATTTATTAATTAGCGTTTCTATTTTAATTATTCGTTATTTTTAATTTTCGTTACTATCGCGGTGATTACTTATGCAACTGTTACGACTTTCTCTTTGAATATCTTAAAATGTAAGTAACATATAATTTACTTTTTCATCAGCAAGTTTACCAATGCTTTAAAATCTTATTAGCTAACATTAATAATTAATCTTTTACATATCCCAGTACACTGAGCCTTGTCGTTGTTTCTTTTTCCGATGGAGATGAGTGGAATTGTAATGACCTTGAAACAGTTGTGTTTTATAACGATTAAAATTAATGAATCAAACTTAAAAAGCAAAATAGATTCACTACCACTCTTTAAAAAAAAAAAAATGTTTAAGCGAAATTAAATTAGGTTTTGCTTTTCAATCAGATGGCTGTTCCTCGTATGTGTGAGGTCTGCGGTCGCGTCTTCGCCTGACTCGTCACACGGCAGCCGCTCACAGGGACCGCCATTTCGACTGCGACGTCTGCGGGAGACGCTTCGGGCGAAGCGACAACCTGCGACGTCACCTCATAGCAGTTCATCCTCCCACTCCTCACGACCAAGCGCCAGGTACGGTTTTAAGTTAAATAGGAAACCGCCAGTAGATTTGTTAAGCACGCCTTCTTCTCCGATATCCTCATCCAAAGTTCCTCACCCTTGTATTACTGGACTCAAACTGGCGATCGAGATGAGGAAGAGGTCACCAGTCCTCTATACAGTTCCTCACGATCAAGCGTCAGGTACGGTTTTTATGTTAAACAAGAAAGGAGGCTGCCAGCCTCTGTGTGTTCCTCACCCTTGTATTTACTGGGCCCAAACTGGCGATTGAGATGAGGAAGAGGTCGCCAGTCCTCTGTGCAGTTCCTCACGATCAAGCGCCAGGCACGGTTTTTACGTTAAACAAGAAACCGTCAGTACTAATGACTTGTTTTCGAGAGAGTAAACGGATTTAGCCGAGTAAACAGATTCAAGTAGTAAACAAGGGGCTGCCAGCCTCTGTTCAGTTCCTCACCCTTGTATTACTGGGCTCAAACTGACGATCGAGATGAGGAAGAGGTCGCCAGGCCTCTGTGCAATTCCTCACCCTTGTATTTACTAGGCTCAAACTGGCGAACGAGATGAGGAACGTCAGGCACGGTTTTTACGTTAAACAAGAAACCGTCAGTACTAATGACTTGTTTTCGAGAGAGTAAACGGCTTTAGCCGAGTAAACAGATTCAAGTAGTAAACAAGGGGCTGCCAGCCTCTGTTCAGTTCCTCACCCTTGTATTACTGGGCTCAAACTGGCGATTGAGATGAGGAAGAGGTCGCCAGGCCTCTGTGCAATTCCTCACCCTTGTATTTACTGGGCTCAAACTGGCGAACGAGATGAGGAAGAGGCCGCCAGTTCCTCACCCTCGTGTTTATCGAGGTAACTAATAGGATTTGTTTTCCTGTTCGCAGGCCGTCCGTGCCCGTTGTGCTCCATCGCCCCGGCGAGCCCCGAGGATCTTCGCCACCACATGGAAGCGGTCCACGGTGCGATCCCGTCGGCTTCGACCTCCTCCTCCGCCGCAACGCTACCCGTCAGAGACCCACGGCCCGAGTGCGACGCGTGCGGGCGGCGATTCGCCCGCGAGGACCTGCTCCAGCGCCACGTGCAGCTGGTGCACGCCAACGGGGTCCGCTGTCCCGAGTGCGGCGCCCTTTTCCGCAGGGCCGCTTATCTCCAGCAGCACGTGGCGAGCGCCCACCGCGGCATGAGGTTCGCGTGCGCCTACTGCGACCGAGGCTTCACCCGGCGCTACAACCGGGACCAGCACGAGGCTGAAAACTGCCCCGTCGTGAGGAACCTCGTTGTGGACGAGATGCCGCACCTGCCCGTCCTGTCACCCGAGCCCCGACCCGGCCGCGAGCCCAGGCCCGGACCCAGCCACGAGCCCCAGCCCGGACCCAGCCACGAGCCCCAGCCCGGACCCAGCCACGAGCCCCAGCCCGGACCCAGCCGCGAGCCTCGACCCAGCCGCGAGCCCCAGCCCGGACCGAGCACGGCACCCGACGGGATGGTGGGTGGTGGACTGCCCGCGTTCCGCACCATCCAACGGGGGTTCCGCGGACGCCTCCTGACCTTCGGCCTGTCTCGACCCATGGAGGACTTCTTGTCCGTGGAGGACGCGCTGGTGCTGTTGTTTGACAGCGTCCTGAACCTGTTGACTGACGTCAGGTCCCAACACCCAAACACCAAGGTCAACATGTTCCTAGAGTGCGAATTCGCCAACGTCCACGGAGCCACCTGTCTGCGGGCCTTCAAGACGAAGAACGTGCCTCTCACCGCCGCGTCCAACTTGGAGGACTTCCTGTCAGCGTCCTTCCACAAGCTGGAGGAAGAGAAGGAGCAGTGCCTGCTAGTGGGCAGCGGGTGGAGCTATCTCCGGATACGCGACCTGGAGATCCGCGTCAATCTCTACACCCCGTTGGGAGAACGCGGAGCCCGGTTCGTCCAGCTTCCCAAGACCATCTGCGAGACGCGCGCTGTCATCAACGTGCACAACCTCGATGACATGTGCTTCGCGTATGCCGTCCTGACCAAGTTCGTCGCGCGACACCCGGAGAGGCCCGCATCGTACACACCGGACGTCATGGCTCGCTACGATTGGACCGGCCTACGCTTCCCCGTGGCTGTGAAGGACATCAAGGTCTTTGAGAGGAAGAACGCCATCAGCGTCAACGTGTATGGGATCGAGCGCGCCATTGTGGGGAGACGCCCCGACGGATCGCCAAAGTTCCAGGACCGCGTGTTCCCGCTGAAGATCTGCAAGCGGGAGTTGGAGGATCATCGGGACCTGCTGTACGTGACCACCGGCGGGAACAGTCACTACGTCTACATCGCAAACATGAGTAGGCTAGTGCGTCCTCAGCTGACGTCTCACGGCCACACCATCCACGTGTGTAAGCGATGCTTCGCTTACTTTGACAATCAGCCCAACAAGCTGCAACTGTCCGGTGCCGAGCGTCTGGAGGAGCACATGCGATACTGCACCACCAAGGCTCCCCTCCGCTTGGACATGTCGAAGAAGCAGCAGATCCGCTTCACCCACCCCGAGTACACTAGGCGGGAGAGGTTCTGCATCTACGCGGACTTTGAGTGTGCTCTGCAGCCCGTCGCTGTTGACCCGGTGGAAGCGCCGCCCGGCACGAGGCCCCTGCAACTGCACGTCCCGTACGCCTTCGCCTACCAGATCGTGGACTCGCTCGGCCTGGAGGAGTTTGAGCCCCGCGTCTACTTCGGGGCTGATGCGTCCAAGGTCTTCATGGAGAGGCTCAAGATGGACGTGTTGATGCTGTGGGAGTTCCTGTTCAGCACGAGAGCTCTGCACCCTTCTCTGACCCGGCAGGAGATGGATGAGTACCTGGTGGCGACTCACTGCTACCTCTGCGGGAAGGAGTTCACGGACCAGGACGTCAAGGTGCGGGACCACAACCACGCCCCGCCTTACGAGTTCCGAGGAGCCGCCCACCGCTCGTGCAACCTCAGGTACCGGGAGCAGCGACACATCAACTGCTACTTCCACAACCTGTCCAACTACGACGCCCACTTCGTAGTGCGGGAGCTGGCCATCGACCCTGGTGATGTGGACGTGCTGGCGCACACTGAAGAGCGCTACATCGCCTTTACCAAGCGGTTTCACTTTGGCCAGCCCGGGGACAACCAACGTCAGAGCAGTTTCGCGGTGCGGTTCCTCGACACCTACAGGTTCTTGTCCATGAGCCTGGCCAGCTTGGCAGCGGGACTGCCCACTGACAAGATGCGCGAGACGAGGAAGCGCTTCCCCGACGACCGGCTGTTCGACCTGGTGCGCAGGAAGGGCGTGTTCCCCTACGACTTTGTCACGTCGTACGACACGTTGTACTCCACCAGGGAGCTGCCTCCCAAGGAGGCGTTCAGGAACTCCATGACCCTGGAGGATATCAAGGAGGAGGAGTACGAGCACGCCCTCAACGTGTGGCAAGCCTTTGACTGCAACCACCTCAAGGACTACGCGGACAAGTACCTGCGATGTGACATCGCCCTGCTCACCGATGTCTTTGAGCAGTTCCGTGATACGTCGCTAGCAGAGTACGGGCTGGATCCTGCCCACTACTACACCCTGCCGTCCTACGCATGGGACGTGATGCTCAAGACCTGCGGTGTGGAGCTGGACACGCTGCAGGACTTTGACATGTACCTGTTCGTGGAGCAGGGGATCCGGGGAGGCATCTCTCAGGCCATCACCCGCTACGCCAAGGCCAACCACGACAGGTGCCCGGACTACCGCCCGGACGAGCCCACGCGCTTCCTCCTGTACCTGGACGCAAACAACTTGTACGGCTGGGCCATGTCCCAGTGCCTGCCGACCGGAGACTTCGAGTGGCTCAGCCGTGAGGAAATCCAGGCGTTGGACGTCGCGGCGCTGGACGCAGAGGCTGATCGAGGCTACATCTTGGAGGTGGACCTCCACTACCCCGCGCGCCTACACGACCTGCACAAGGACCTTCCCTACTGCTGCGAGACAAAGCGCCCGCCAACAGGGAAGTTCCCCAAACTGTTGACGACCCTGGACGACAAGACACACTACATCTGTCACTACAGGGTCTTGCAGCAGGCGCTGCAAAACGGATTGGAGCTGGTCGCGGTGCATCGGGCGATCTCGTTTCACCAGTCGCGGTGGTTGGAACCGTACATCCTGATGAACACGGAGCTGCGGAAGAAGGCCAAAACGAAGTTTGAACAGGACTTCTTCAAGCTCATGAACAACGCGGTCTTTGGCAAGACCATCGAGAATGTACGGAAGCGCCTCAACGTGAAGCTGGTGTGCACCCCGGAGAAGTTTTCCAAGTACGTCGCCAGATCCAACTTCCTGGACCGGACGTACTACACGGAGGACGTGGCCCTGGTGCATCTGTCCAAGGTCAACATTGTGTTGGATAAGCCAATCTACGTAGGCATGTCAGTCCTGGAGCTGAGCAAGTGGCTCATGTACGAGTTCCTGCGCAAGATGAAGGAGCGCTACGGTGACCGTCTCACCGTGGACTACATGGACACGGACAGCTTCGTCTTTGACATCGTGTCCCAGGACGTCTACGCCGAGATGAAGGAACATCTGGACGACTTCGACACCAGCGGCTATCCGAGGTCTCACCCCTGCTACAACCCCGTCAACGCCAAGGTCATCGGAAAGTTTAAGGACGAGTGCAACGGCCTGTCCTTATACGAGTACCTCGGCCTGCGGTCCAAGCTGTACTTCATGGACATCGAGGACGCAGCGACAGGCGGCAGTAAGGCTCTCAAGCGAGCCAAGGGGGTTGCGAAGGGCGTTGTCAAGAACGTCCTCACCCCCGACGACTACAGAGAGTGTCTGTTTGACGGGGTCCAGAAACACACCACCAACGTCCGGTTCCAGTCCCACTTGCACCGGGTGTACACCGTTCAGGTGGACAAGCTGAGCCTCAGTCCAGCTGACGACAAGCGGTGCGTCCTCCCCGACGGCATCCACACTCTGCCGTGGGGACACGAGGACGTCCCGCCGCTACCGCCAGCCAGGAGGAGAGGAGAACATCCGCAGCGGATGGAAGTGGACGGTGAGGAGGAGGAGGCACAGCACCAGGACGAAGACGAGGAAGAAGAGGAATTCCCCGTCTAGTTGTATATATTAGTTATAAGAGAAAAAAAAAATTGTAAATAGTATTTGTAAGAAAATATAATAGCTTTATGTACAGCATGAACCCGAGTTGTTTATTTCCTCTCTTTGCTCACTCAAAAGTCACAAGCCGTTAGGCTCAGAAAGGCGTTATGGGTCGTTTGGCCCAAGCCGTGCAGCTTAAAAAGCCCCCGCCAACCGGGAGCGGTTGGCGGTGCGTGTCGGGGACGACCCTGAAGGAGTTGCCCAGGAAGGAGTTGCTAAGTGGTTTGCTGATGTCCGAGGGGTCACCCTCGAATTACTCAGCGGTTTGCTGATGTCCGATGGGTCTCGTGGCGCGCCCTCTTTGGCGGCCTTCACTGCCGCTTGGCGGGGGCTCAGCCAGTGACACGCGCCGCTGGTATATAAACCTGAGGTCCAGCCCCGCTGCCTCAGTTTTGCTAATTTTTTTTAAATGTAGTAAGGAGAATGGAGAAATGAAAACACAAGCTTTATCATTATGAGGCATGTATTGTACAGTAATAAGGTTACATACACATACTACAAAAACCTTACAAACTAGTTTTAAGCGAATATGGAGTGAAAGAGCCTGCGGACCAGAGCGTCGTTGGCGGCGGGAGCGGCAGGGTCGAAGAGCTGGACGTAGTCGCTGAGTGACGTGCGGAGAACAGCCCGGCAGTACAGGTAAGTGAGGCAGTAGTAACCGCAAACAGAGGTATCGAAGCCCTGGAGTCGATACCTATTGTAGACGTAGTGGCGGTGATGAGGATTGCGCCTCAGGAACATTTGAAAGTCGGCCTGGTATGGCGGCCTTCCGTAGCTGTCCAGGTACTCGAGTCTGTCCTCTTCCGAGCAGTAAAACGCCACCCAGTGTTCGCCTCCCTCGGTGTGTGCTACCGTGTTGGACACGATGGCGGTGAGAGGCTTGACCGGCACGTCCGGTAGTTGGTCAGAGGCGTAGACCGCAACGTTCCTCAGTCCGGGGATCCTCACCAGGCATTCTCTGATCTGGACGGTATTCATCGTGGGCGGAAGCAGCACAGGCAGCTTGAGACGGACGGGTCCAGCCTGTCGTTATCCACGAGCCAGTCCCGCAATACTATGCAGTTATGAAGGGCGCAACGGTTGTGGGAGCTCTTATGGTGGCGACAGCGCAGGGTCCGGTAGGTGGGTGGACCGTTGAGCGACCCGCAGCCCAGATCCTCCATGTCCTGAGCGGTGGCGGCGGGCTCGGTTATGAGGTGGCGTTGTACAAAGTCCCTCTTCTGCGATCCTTTGACGTATACCAGGGGGCGGTGGATGAGGCAGGAGCGCAGCTTGTCCAGCAGGGCGACGTACGCGATGTCTCCCTGGTCCCACTCCAAGCCGTGGCAGTGGCGAGTGACCCAGACGCTCTCGCGCTGTTTCTCGGAAGTCAGGAGGTCCTTACTGAAGGGTGGGCGGGCGATGTGATGTAGGAGCAGCGTGCCGGTAGTCACGTCCACCACGCAAACCTCTTTCAGTAGAAAGTCATTATCACTGTCTTTAAAACACTGCATATCCATCACCACGCTTCCGTGATGACAGCGCGCTGGTGGCGGCTCGTTATAGATCGGTGGCGGCACGTCCATCCCGTACGGCTGACTGAACTCGACTGAGCGCTGGCGGGAGCGCGCCTAGCGGGATAACCTTGGGTGCGCGCGCCGCCATCACCTAACGGTCCGCGCGCGGTGACCTTGAGCGCGCGGCAACTCGTTTACCCGCCAAAGTCGACTGTGACGTTGCGATGACGGTCCACCTCCACGACGTTGTCCAACTCGGCGTACACTATGCAGTTGAACGCCTCCGCCAAGGCTTCGGAGAACCCAATCTCTATGCGCAGGTTACCGTTGCGTACCAGGTTCCAGTGGCTGGATTGAGAGGCTGCCATATCGGGCGTCAGATCAAACGCCATCAGGCAGTATCCGTAGGGTTATTCGTTGCGACTGACTTCATTACCACAGTCTGAGAAATTGATGCCGGTGCCAGTGTACAGCGTGTGGTAGGCGAGCACGCACAACTCATGACCGAACGTGTAATCCGGTTGAAGCGGCTTACATGGCACTTGCTCACCGTCTATGTACAGCGCGAAGAAGTTCACGTGGCTGTGGGTGAAGTTGAACGGGTTCTTCTTGTAGTCCCCGTTGAACGCCTGATTGCTGACCAGGCCAACTATAATGCGTTTCGGCAGTTGACCCAGAAACACACTGTCCAGAGTCTTGCTGCTGATACCGGAGGGTAGCGTGAAGGATTTGACTTCCACGCGCGTAATGGGATATTTGGCTGTGCCCGACTCCAGCGTCCTGCTGTGAGCCAACAGCACGCTCGGGTTGATCTTACAGCGGTGCATAAACAGGTTGACTTCGGCGATGTCCACTTTGTAGTCTGTCACGGTTTTGGACATGATGGAGAATGAGTTCTTTGACCTGATCAGACGAAAGCGCATCTCCACACCGTTTAACATGAACTTCTCCTGGTTGCACAGGTCGACGTGCAGATGTCCGACCATGTCCACGTACCGGCTTCCCTTGATAAACTCTCTCCTTTTCTTGAGCCCGGTATAATTATCCTCCTCAGTATTGTCCATGTACCCGGCATAGTCCTCAAAGAACATCTCCGCGGTGAGGTGCGATGTCTTGGCATCACCACCATAGGACAACAGGTTCTCCAGGTAGGCGCGATAGGCGTACGTGTTGTTCTGAGGAGACACCAGTTTGTTGTTCAGGTACAGGTCCACTTGACTGAACAGCGAGTGCAGCCAGTTGTTAATCGGACCCACCTCTTTTATCGCTTGATCACCCGTTACAGCGCCTCCATTAGCCGTTCTAATGGTAGCCTTCACATGCAGTAGCGTCTGTGACAAATCCGTGTACTCGTCCCCATGACCCGGAACTATGAACTTAACGGGTGAGTCGTCTGTCAGGGAGGAGATGGGCTTGTACTGCACCCATTTACCACTCTCTATACTGGTCTGCGTGGGCGGTAGCGAGAACAGGTCCAACTCGGTCTTGACACACTCGCACGACTTCTGATGTAGAAACGCCATTATCCAAAAATGTCCTTCACGGTACTCTCACTCTTCTTGCTTCTCCTCTTCTTAGCGACACGTTTTGCGGGCTTCCTTTTGGGCACAGCGCTCTTCTTCCTCGCTCCGAGGAGTTTTGCTAGAGACTGAGGAGTAACTTGCTGTACACGCCTCCTCTTATAGGCGCCACCACCGCCGCTCAGCACGCGATCCAGTTTTTCATCGGCCTTACGTTTCAGCGACCCGGTAAACTGCCTGAGTCGGGCGTTGGCTGCGACTCGGGGGTTGGCTGTGCCCGCCGCCACGTCGCCCAAGAAGCCCACACCGGACCTCAGCGCCTCCTTGCCCAGCGCCGATGCGCCGGATCTGATCAAAGGGACCACTGTACGCATCAGCCCGCCTAGGAAACTGCCGATGCCGTGACCGCGTTGGAAAGCGGCTCCTCTGAATACCGTGGACACTCCATGCCCAGACTGCTGTTGGCGGTAGTACGCCAGATAGGGGTCGTTCGGGTTCATTGCTGCTGCTACTCTCTGCGCAGGTGAAGCTTCATGCACGTAGTCCCGAAGTGGAATGGCAGGTGGCGTCCGACGCTGTCCCTTAAATCGATTTCCACACTATCGAAGGAGCTCTTCATCAGCGGCACGTAGTGAGGGTCGGTGAAATGCACGGTGATACTCGCACCGTAGATGTAGTTTTTTGCGTCGATGTTCACAATCTTTAACAAGGGCGCAACAGTGTCACCTACTAGCTGAGGTTCCACCAGGTCACAGTACACATACATGTGCGAAGGGATCCCGGCCAGTAAGTTGGGCGGTCTTATAGCTTTTCTATGTTTGATCAAATCCACATTGTGCACGTCGTATCCCAACTGTAACGCTAGGGTGGGGCTAAATTACAGTTGCTCCACAGTCTGGTCTATCGAGATCAATTCCACCTTCCCAATATCTTTGTCGTACTCAAACTGGCATTGGTATAAGTCCAATTTTGGAATGGCGTTGATGGCGTTGACCAGTTCATCGATGTCTTTATAGTTTCCAGCTTCCACCTTTACAGCGGTCAGTTCAGGCTTGCCGGTGTCATCCTTAGTGTAGAGATATACGCGAGCGTCCTCCCCCACTGTGACAAACGAGCATGGGTAATGGACCTCGACTAAAGCGACTTCCCATTCACCATCGCCACCCAATCGCACGACTGACGGTAGATGGGTGATGTAGTTAGCCACGGTGTTGTTTGGATAATAGTCCATTGAGCTGTTGCTGGGCAACGTCAGGTACAGCTGCCTGCGCTTTGTCGTCATAGCAGCTGTTGCACTTCAGATGCAGGTACCCACGAGTTGAAGTCCTCTCCGTAACCGACCCACTTGACCAAGTAGCGCTTACTGCGGCCTCGCCCCTCGGTGTCCAGTATTTTATCTATTTGGTACAGGCGGTCCGGGGCGATCGTCACCTTTTGCATCTCGTGCTCGTAGAAGCGCCCTTCCAGCGGCGTCCCGTTCAGGTCGCGCAGCACGTACAATGGCAGAGGATGCGACCCATATACGTGGTCTACCACAAACAGCTCCTTACTCCAGTTGGTCTCGTAACCTTTGGCGAACGTACCCTTCTCCTTGGCTATGCGCACCGTGTCGCCCGGCTCGAACCTGGGCTTGTGTCGCCGGATCGCCTTTCCATACATGTGACACCACACCTTGTACACCGTTTGACCATCGCCGCTGTCCGCGTCCACGGGTCGTAGGCCACCACCCAGGCTCCTGTGCGGACTGCGGTTGTAGGCGTCCACAAGCCTGTCCAACACGTCCACGTAGCGATACGTGTTTTTGTAGGTCAGGTAGCGCCACATGCGGGTCTTGAGCGTGCGGTTGACTCGCTCCACCACCGCCGCCTTCACGTCGGGGTTCTGCGTGGTGAAGTAGTTGACACCGTGACTCTTGAACACTCTCTTGGTCGCGGCCCCGGTGAACTCCGTCCCCTTGTCGGTCTGTAGACAGCGAGGAGTCGCCTCAGCGAATATTCCCTCGAACGCTGCAGCCACCTTAGGCCCGCTTTTCCTCTTCAGTGGTACCGCGAACAACCGCTTACTGAATAAGTCTATCACAGTCAGCAGATAGTTGACTCCGTCGTTGTACCGGCTCAGGCCGCGCATGTCGTTCAGGTCCGCCTGCCACAGCTCCCGGGGCCCGAACACGGCATAGCGGTTGCGGGGAAACCGCTTGCGCGCAGGCTTGTGCAGCGTGTAGGTGTCCTGGGCGCGCAGCCAGCCGGCTACCCGACGTTTCGGTAGGCGCGCGGCTCTGGCCAGGGCGGCCACCCCGCCGAGGGAACCGGGCTGGCTCGGGTCGTAGTACAACTTCTCCATTACGGTGTGAACGGCTCCCAGTTGTCCAATGACGATTCCCGGTCGGGTTCCTCGGTTATTATCCTTCTCCTGGCCGCTGGGGGTCGCGGTCTCAGGCGGTCCAGTATCGGTGTCAACCTCGGTGAGAGGGGTGTCGACGAGGCTGTCGTGTCTCCCCAGGGGCTCGATGCCGAGTCCAGCCCCACGCCTAAGTAACGCAACGCCGTGGGATTGCTCACGTATTCTTTGGGCACGTTCATGTCCTTCAAGGCGGCCATCACTTGATGCCAGCCGGTAGGCAATCGGTCCGCCCTTCGCGCTCTCACTATGCTGTGCGCGATGTCCACTATATTGGAATCGGGGATCTTCACCTTGTTCACGTACACCGCCCCACTGGCGTCCCAGGAGATGGGGCTGCCTTGCCGGGTCATGAATCGCAACAAGTTGCGCGCCACCGACCTGTAGATTTTTGAGAACGATTCCACAATGTCCTCCTCCGCCGAGGCGCTAGACTCGTGCTTCATCTGACTCGGACCCCCCGCCGCTTCCTCCTCCCTCTCCTCACCCTCGATGATTGACAGACCTATGGGTTGACGTTTAGCCGCGGAAAAGTGCAGGAACCGCTGTAACACCTGCTGATATTGTTTCCATTTCTCCGTATCGTCCAGCCGCTTGTCGCTCAATATGCGATTCATCTCAGCGTCCAGGCTGGCTGGCTTATTGGCGCTACCTGCTCCTCCTCTTGGCTCGGGCCCTGGTCCCGGTCCTTCTCGCAATCTCTCGATGAGCTCCTGCGGTACAACCACCATTTTCCTAGCGTACTCCATGTCCGATTAGCTTCTGCGCTAGAACGGGCAGAACAGCGTTCAACAGCAGAGGTAGGAGGATCCCTCCGCCCCGTTGGACGAGGTAGTGTCGCTTCTTGGTCCAACCCTCGCCGCGTTTCACTAGCCGTCTGAGCGCCTGTTTGTGTTTGCTCAATTTGCGTTTGAGACAGGGGGAAAGCGGTACGTTTCCGCGTAGCACGTTATACGCGCACTCGCACAATGACTTGATGCGACTCTTGTCGCACGCTTTTAACAGGGCCTTGCGTTCTTTGGGCGTAGCGTGTATTAGGGCCCTCAGCAGTGCCGCGTCCTTCTTCACACGGTGTGACATGATGACTGACGCTGGCACGCGCTCGGCCTATTTATCACTTCTTCTTGGGCAGGTACACGTAGTTCACCGGGTCGTCTGGGAAAATGGCCGAACGGACGCGCATCTCTTCGGGCGTGGACTGTTTCAAGTCTATGAGCAGGTAGGCGTGCGGATCACGCGTGGCGTCCGCGTAAGCCTCCTCCACGAATTTGGGGTTCTCCGGGTATACTTGACGGGCCAGGTGTTTGATCTGAGCGCGGTCCCTGGGATTCTTGAAGCACACTATGTAGTGGGCGTTCAGCGATATGTCGCGCTGGCCCCTGCCCTGGTGAAACAGGTTTTGCGTGATGAAGAACACGCTCATGTTGCGGTGGTGCGAGCCCTTGGTGAACAGGTCCGCCACGCCGGAGCCGGCCTCACGCATCATGTCATCGACGATAACCAGGGCGGGCTCGCTACCGTCGTAGTCGTCCAGGTCTGGCAGGCCGGCTACGTAGCGCACGGCAGAGTCCGCACGGCTCTTGCCACCGCCGCCACCGCTGCCATAGTGCCAAGTGATACGGGCGAACCGCGTATCACACATGTGGTCGGCGTGCTCTATGAAGCGAGCCACGAAGTGCGACTTGCCGCTGCCTGAGGGCCCAGCCACGATGGCGGTGAATGGGTGTTTCCACCTCAAGTCTACTGACTGCCATGCACCGCCACCTCGGCTCTTAAAACTAAATTCTTTTCTCGCTTTTTTTTTATTTGATTTCTTTTTAATTTTTTTTTATATTGAAGGAAATAAGGGAATAAGGAATACCATTTATTTATACAAATTCTAGGAGAGGACTTTTACTGCCTGAAGAGCTGCTCCTCTTCACAAGGCTCATCCTCGGCCTCACACCAACGTTATACTGCGTGATGGTGTTATCGTCCAGGACCGTGAGGTATCGCCGGGGCATGTAAATCCGGATCGGGTCGTCGCCGACAAGACCCTCCAAGGTGGCCATCACCGCCTCGCCGTACGGTGTGTCCACTCGCTCAAACGAGCGAATGGGATACACCACGTTCTCCTGTAGGTCTACGATGCGGGTGTAACCCGCGGCCTTGCAGCTGTTGAGGGCTGTCCTGAGGTCCATCTTCTGGTCCGTGTTGAGCATGACACAGTGGCTGGATGCAGAATGACCGGCTCTCGCTACCGAGTCGCCTTTTGTAGGCAACCGCGGAGGAGGTGCAGTGATGAAAACATCAACTGGCGGAGTGGAGGAGGAGTGGAGGAGGAGTGGAGGAGTGGAGGAGGAGTGGAGGAGGAGTGGAGGGATGGCGGAGTGGAGTGGTGAAGCTGGATATGTATCTCGAGGAACACGCTCATTCGCCTTATTACGTTATTTATTTTTTTTTTATTTTATTTTACAATAGTGTACATTAAGGAAAAGTAGGAAAGAGAAGGATCGAATTACTTAATTTTTTTCATTTATTTTTCGTCTTTTTCCGCTTTTCGGGGATGGCGACGGTGGAAACGCACCGATCCGCGATCTTCCTCCAGGTGGGCAGTGGACTGACGGTCCTGACGATTCCGTCGAATCTAGGCTCTCCCGTCTCGCTGTTGGTCAACCATAGGTTCTGCAGCCTAGTCAGCAGATCCGTCAGAATCATGCAGATCTCGTCGTCCCGCTGCTCGTCTAAATACAGGCCGCAGGCCCAAGTCGAGCGACCTCCTTGGAAAACGTTCATCTTCAGAAGGACGTTGCCATTGTTGGCCGGGTTCTTCACCGTATACTGGCGCTCGCCCGCGGTCCAACTCAGTGTAGGGGAATCACCAGGCACTTCTTTATTCGCGGTCCACCCGCCGTTGGACTTCCTCTTTTTAGCCGTCCGTTGTTGCTGCGACGGTATGGGGATGGCGGCGTTGGCGTTCTCTTCGTTGATCGCGTTCCACTCCTCCATAAAACAGCGGATCGTTCGATCCACTTCGGCCGCGTTGCTCATGCCGCTGCTGTGACCGCTCGTGAAGAAGTCTCGGACGAAACTGAGACCGTGCGCCGCCGGACCTAGGGTCTATTGCACTCCTCCGGAGACGCCCACGCCCGCCCTCTCGAACCAAGTGATGTCGGGGGGGGGGGCTTCCTCGCATCCTCACGCCAGGTGCCAGGTTTAAGTTAGGTTAATGGGTCACGTGACGGGGGGGGGATCAGGTATATCCTCACGCCAGGCTATGTTGCGAGGCAGGTATATCCTCACACCAGTTGATGTCGGGGGGGGGGGGGGGGCACGCCCGATCTGTTTTGAGGAAATTTCCGACTGTTGTTGTTTATCTAGGGAAAATTCCAACTGTTTATTTGTGTAATCGTCCCGCCACCACCGTCGTCAGTCTCTCCACAACCGCCCGACACTATGTACCCCTGCCCCTACTGTTCAAGACGCTGCAGCCGCACAGACAACCTGCTCCGACACGCGCGGAGGTTTCACGGTCACGCGCCGCTATATGACTGTTCCGTCTGCGGATCGGCCTTCCAAAGTCTGACTGAAGGGAGGAGACATGAATGAACGCACGAGGCGGCTGAGGTACGGGCGATTCTACCCACCTCGACTCCACCCGAGCCACAGCGACCCCCGCCGCCGCCTTATCCCTTTGCGGACGCCACCGCTCCCGTCGAGGACGCCACCGCCCTTCCCCAGTACCCTGAGGAGGACCTCCGGACGTTGCTCCAGGACTTGGAGGGCATGTCTGGGATGTCGGACGTCGCTCCCGTCGGGGACACCGCCACTCCCGTCGAGGACACCGCCGCTCCCGTTGGGGACACCGCCGCAACCGCGCAGATGGATGAGGAAATGCGAAGGCTGGAGGAGCAAAGCCAACTCCTACTAGCACAATTAGAAAATGTAATTGCGGAAAATTTCGATAATAAATAAATATACCTTTAAACCCTTTTCCTTAATTACCTCTTCTATGGTAAAATACAAATTATAAAACTAAAAGAAATAATAGAAACGAAAGCGAGGTTTACAGATGCAGGCTAGAGTAAGGTTAGACGAGTCGGGGGGGGGGGGGGTCAGTTGAATCCTCACGCCAGGCTATGTCGCGGGGCAGGTATATCCTCACTGCAGGTGATGTCGGGGGGGGGGTTCCTCGCATCCTCGCGCCAGGTGCCAGGTTTAAGTTAGGTTAATGGGTCACGTGACGGGGGGGGGGGCTTCCTCGCATCCTCACGCCAGGTGCCAGGTTTAAGTTAGGTTAATGGGTCACGTGACGGGGGGGGCCTGGGGGGTGCCCTCGGGGGTGACCTTGGGGTCAAGGTCAAGGTCATCCGGGGGGGGGGGGGTGATTCCTCGCATCCTCACTTCTGTGCTGGGGTTGAATCGGCTATTGCCCCCTACTAGTATGAGAGAGATAAATTGTGTTTTCTAATAAAAACTGTAAAAGTTCAAAGTAAGTAGAACGAAATATTAAAATAGTCTACCTGTTTATAATAAAGGACATGGGGGACATAATTATGAACTCAGTATATTATCTTGGTTATATATACATACATATATATAATGCATATTTTATAATGCATTTTGGAAAATAAAATTATGACCTAATTATAATTTTAATCATAATTGAGAGAGAATGTAGAGTAAACAAACACCCCCGTAGCAGAAAACCTGCATACTAAGCAAATTTCCAATGAATATATATGTATCTTAATACCACATAAAGCCACATACCAAGTTTCATCAATATACAATCATAAATAAACGATTTATGACATTTTAATTATTCTCCATAAGAATAACATGGTGGTTGAGTACGCAGGTTTGCTGCAACATGGAACGAAAAATATGGGTGACTAGGCAAATATCAATATAACTCAACTAGGTGAAGTCATATACAAGGTTGTATTCATTTATGTTCATAATTAAGGGAGACATAGCATTTAATTATTATCCATAAGAATAACAAGGGGCTGAGTACGCGGGTTTGATGCTACGGGAACCTTTAGCAAAAAATGTTTTTTGAGCAAATATCAATAGACCACAACCAGATAAAGACGTATACCAAGTTTCGTCAGTATACGTTCATAAAGAAGCGAGATATAATTTTTTTCGTATTCTCCATAAGGATAACATTAGACAACGTACTGTATTTAGCACTTTCAATATGTCTGTAACCGATTGACGTAGAGGAATGAATACTAAATTGAGTGTTTTTAAGCTAAATTCAATGGTAATAAAATAAAATTTGACTATTTTGAAAACTATATGTAAAAAGCTCAAAAATCCCGTTTTTGGGGTACAAAACCCCCCAAAACACCCCTTTAGATAGAGCGATATGGCTGGTTTTCGAACTTAAAGTATTTAATTTTGGTTTACACGTTTATACCAAATTTCATCAAAATCAGCCCTTTTTTACGAGAGTTATAAATATATATATATATATATTATATATATAATATATTATATATATATTATATATATAATATATATATATTATATATACTGTATATATATATATATATATATATATATATACAGTTTCGAACGAATGGTGTTTTTGGGGTCTGGAGACCTCAAAACGAAAAGTTATCATGGTCCCGGGCCTAGGTCTTACTATGCCGACTTCGGTAATAGCTTCTTTCCTATAGGGGGAATTCGCAAAAAAACAGATGGTAGAACAATTAAATATTTTTACAACATGTGGTACAAGAAAATAAGTAAGAAAGGTCATTTAAATAATTGAGGTTAAATAAACATCAATGTATATGAGTCAAAAATGGAGTATGGAAAAGAAAACTTGGATAAAAAATAAAAGTGGAAAAAATTGGGAACTGAAAGGGGACTAGTGTTGTGCCCAGTACAGTTACTGTTTTATCTTGAACCATACTGAACGCGGAACTTCTTGTGATACGGAATATATTTTAACGTTCGTTGCCCATCCAATATGTCCTATATATATTTATAATACAGTTCAAACTAAAGACATTTTATTTGAACGACGTAAAGTTAAGTTTGAAATACGTCTAAAAGAGTACATATTTTTGATCACACAAGTGAGTTAAAGGTGAAATAAGTTTGCACTCGCCTTCAGAAAGCTTTCGAGACTTAAAACTTTGCTTCCAGGAAGTCTGGGTGTCACAGTTTTGTTTATAATATATTTCTCAACACTTTTTGCTTGGTTACCGTTGAACTGAAAAGCTAAATCATTATCAACCGAGTATAATACTTTTTAAGGCCGTCCATCAACTAACTCTCATACAATAAATCGTTGTATGTATATTATAAATAATATTATAACGCAAATACTCCATTAAATGTTACGCATAACGGTATGATAAAATAAAATATAAAAAAACACTACACGATACATTTACATTTAAATAAACATTTGCCGATCAACAAAGTCAATGATGAAATTGCACACACACTTGATAGGAACGTGAATATTTTAAGTTAATACAATAACTGTCCTCATTTTAACACGTTGGATGCGGAGGACGATAATTCCCACCCTCTAATTAACATTGAAACTTATGTGATTTTCATGTTTAAACATGTTTGTCAGCATTGAACGTGTTAATAGGCGACCATTTTTTGTAATAAGTCATAACCGGACAGTGGTTGGATTGATGTTACAATTTGAGATAGTAAATTAACTTATTTACTCATTTGCCTTTGCCTCAGAATTAAACAATTTAGCATGGGTAAAGTACGATTAAAGAATGGTCGTTCTAGAAACGGTTGTACCACCATATATTGGAAGGGTCACTAAACAATCAAGATGCAATTTAAGTTGGAAGCTGAAGAAGCTGCTGGTAGAGGAAACGCAGAATATAAAACAGTAACTCAGTCTGAATGGAAAAATAGTGAGACCAAAAGACAAGCTGAAGACCCTAATCGTGGTATAATATTTACATAATATATATATAAATAAAATTAGAGTTTTGTTTTTGTTTTTGCGGCTGAAATTCGGTAGGAATATAGCTGATAGCTCAATGCAGTCAATGTAGGTTGTTTGTACCTACTCTAGATACAAACATTCTCAAGGCCTCTGGCCCACTAGCCTTTAATATAAGCGTGTTAATCATCACACACCAACTACTCAACCAATAAGAGCTGAAATCGGTACCTTAAAGGACATAAGAAGCAACGTCATGACTATAATGGGGAGTCACGGTGTTATTCTCTGGATATTTCACACAGGCCCTTTGTCGTGCATGAGACATGGGTGAACGAGATCTACGCCTCTCTAAAAATATAATTCATGTAGCCGACCACTGAGCGTCTGAACTTAACAGTAAATTTCAAAATGTATTTTGAAAAAGATTAAGGGGTTGAGGAGTTTTCTTATGCCCTTTTAAAAGTTAAGAACGAAACATTGAAAAACAAATGTAGTTTCATAAATATCTCTCCTTCAGTCGGCAAAATCGTTGAATCACAGGATTTACTGATCGTTAGTTTTTTACCGAGGTTCATAAACCGTTTAACTTCGCAAGTACCTAGCTCTGCGATTGTGCCTTCCTCACGTCCATCAATGAACAATCAACGGAGATCAACACAAAGGTAGGTCTCTTCCAAAGCGAGGATCGAACATATACATTTTTTAACACTGTTCTTTTAACCATGAGCACGCCGACAGAGATAGTTCACTACCCGACAGAGATCCTCGACTTGGCAACTTAATTTATTTTATTAATTAATCTATTATTTATTCCTATAACCCTTACGAAGGACGGGTACACAGCTAGTAATATATACAAATATACGCACAAATTATGAATATGCACAAATTACTTCTTTGTAATAGTAATATGTGCTAGTTAATATATAAACAAAAACCATAAACGAGCCAAGATCCAAGGAGGCCGTGAAAAAAAGTTAAAGATCATAGACCAGGTTCCAAAATAAATTATTGCTATGACAGTTAGTTTTTTTAAAATTTTAACTTTTCTCCCTTATATGCCACAACTATTGGTTTCACATTTTCTAATTTGAGGTTTTGGTGGAAATATTAGTTTTTATTATAGATTAATTAAAATAAAGTAAATAAAGTTCATACAGGCGTTTTTATGATTTATGAATGTTTGCAGACCTTAAGCTCATCCATCCAGATTGTGACAATATCTGGTTCGCAGTTACAGTTGTGGCTCATCCATCCAGATTGTGACAATATCTGGTTCGCAGTTACAGTTGTGGCTCATCCATCCAGATTGTGACAATATCTGGTTCGCAGTTACAGTTGTGCGATATCTCCAAATTGTTTAAAACATAGATGTTAAAACTGTTGCAAAAATCATACGTGATTAAATTGCTAAATTTCTAGCAACTAAACGCAACATTGAACTATGAACTATACAAGTTTGATTATTATTCCCTGATATTTACCGTGTACCAATCGCTCATTGCCCTAATTAGCAGGCTGTGGCCGTTGACTGATGTGATTGCTTGAAGCTTCATATTTCTCCTTTGAAATATGCGCAACACTAGCAAGATAATTTATCTACGAAACCAACTAGGTTTAATAAGGGGTATCGGGTATAAAACAACATTTATTGATGTTAATACTTTTAGGAGCACTACTAATTTGAACCGTAATAACGTTAACTAACAGTTTTAATGGATAAACATTCAAAGTTTATTAGAAATAGATTTAAAAGTAAAAATCTTATTTCAAATTGATAATTATTAAATAGTTGTAATTATTTGTTACCAAATTTGAAGGTTATCATTAAACATCTCATGAGTGTGTTTCATATATGTATAACAATTCAGAACGAATTTAAAAATTACTTAGGGATTTTCCCCTCTGGTCTGGAGGCAAATGTTTCATGTAATCAGATGAATGTTATAAGATCTGTTTAAAAATAAGGTGTGCCGTAGCGAAAAGAAAACGCATATGTAGATCGTAGTACGTAGTTTGCTCTGCTAACGTACACCTATGCATATGAAGAATCGACACTTTCATAACAATCGTACCAAAATAAGTTAAACATTTTCCAACAAAAATGTTTACTAATTTTGTTTCCAAAATAGAGCACTATCGTAAAACAAACCCCAAGACAACACTTATCCTTCCGGTCTGATATAATTCTATTCAGGGAATATTTTATTGTGTTTCTTCTGAAATATACAGTATACAATTGAAGGTTTGCTACAACTAGTAGATAACTAACATAAGTAGTACAACTAGTATAAGTTTAGGTTTGCTAAACTTAATCGACTGTAGTAATAACATGGATGTGGTATGTGTGTATATTTGTTTAAATTATATTTTGTTTTCCAGTTTTATTGTTTTATAAATATTAAATAATATCAAGTACAATAGACACGAATTTGAATTAAAAATGTCTTGTTTCTGTGACTCATTTCCAAGGTCAAGTGGGTTCTAGTTTCTAGTAAACATTAACATAATTTAAATACCCTACTAAACATCAATCATGCTTAGTATACAGATTGCTACTCGCAGTTAGCAGAGCAAGTATCGCATCATCGTTTTGTTAAACAGATATACCATTTGTCATATTATGCAGGTCACTTATCATCATATTTCAACTTTGACAGGTTTGGATGTCATTATAACTATCAGTTTGCATTATCCGTTGTTTTTGTTTTGTAAAATTGTTTGGAAATAATACGTTTTTAAATAACGATATTAAAATACCGATAGTACTGTAATTTAAATTAATATAACATTAGTTAAATTTAAAATTAACAACATCAACTCAGTAATTTAATTTTCCTTCTGGGACAAGACTTTTCATTTAAAAAGTAAACATCGTCAGGTTCCAAACAGTTAGTTTATAGCAATCGTTCAATTTATAGAATAATTGTTCAAATAATAAATTAACATAACATCTTTAAAGACAAATACCAACAGCTGATTTGACATTTGCCATTTGACATTTGAAAAAACTAATAAAATGTTGTGGTTTACTAATACTAATAAATATATTATGATTTTCTTCAGTTACATGTTAGGCCATTGCGGATTTTCTGTGAGCCTCGTTTGATGCTCTTTATATCTAGTTATTCTGTTTGTTTTGTTATGTTTGGCCAATGTATATTTCGTCACAGTCATCACACTCTATTTTGAATTTTATATAACACATGGTACTTGATATTCTAACAATACGTTTGAGAGGTGGTAATGAAACATAAAAGCTACATACTAAATAATGGCTTTTAGCAACAGTTTATTTATGAAGTCCGAAAATACTTAGTTGTAGATTCCCAATTGATGAACTTTTAACTGAGCTATTTAACTAAGTTTGTACTAGTTCTAAAAAAAAAACTATCGACCTCCAAGAGCAACTTTGCTGATGGCTCTCTAACTTTGAGTTCTCTTAATTAACACACATATGGTATATGGTGTATGGTTGAGAATACTTGTAACGGCTTGAGAGGCCTAGTGTAATGAATCATATGCACTTTGTAACGCTTACCAAACAAACTTCATAATTTATTGGATTAATAAATGACACTTCTTGTAAAATTGGTTTTTAAGTATTTATTACACTATTTATTCACGGTATATACCATTTTTACAAAGGTTTACAATTATATTTCAGTGACCCAAGATGGAGAAATGTGACAACAGTTTTTACACTGTAACAATCAACAACAGTAGTAATGATTAACAATGAGTTCTTGTTATACAGGAACAAGAACTACCTACAATATACAAAAACCTTATTGACGAATAAGTTGGAAAATATTAGTAAAATGATACTTATAACACATTTTTAGCGAATTTCCCATATAGGAAAGAAGCTACTACCGTAGTCGGCATAGTAAGATCTAGATCCGGGACCATGATAACTTTTCGTTTTAAGGTCCCCAGATACCAAAAACGTCGTTCGTTTAAATGTATATATAGAGTATAAATACACAGGGTGTCAACAAAAGTTTCAGGACTTCTCAAATGACTCCACATACAAAAAGAAAGAAAAAAGTTCATATGAAGGTACGTCCTAAAACGCTTGGTTTTCCGTCTATCTCTCTGTATGTGTTTTTACTTAATACGTTATATCATAGGGACAGCTGAAGATATCAACTTCAAACTTGGTACATGTATTACATCTAAGACTCATTTATAGTATGGACTATCAAGTTTCTACTTTGTACCATTTCAAAACGGCGTTCATTATTGTTTTTCAAAGCTAAATATCTTAAAAACCGTCATATTTAGAAAACAATCTAAAAATAAAAAGTCGTGTCATTTTGTCCTAAAAGTAATATAATATAACAAAAAGATTATAAATAACTGAGAAATCGGGATTTGCATTTGTTAAAACATTATATTTTAGCCCAGAAATGGCAAAAAAAGTATGTTTTAGCTTATGAAAATGACAATTTCTCTGTTATTTATAATCCTATTGCTAAAATCGTCATGTCATTACTTTTAGAACAAAATTACACAACTTTCTTGCTTTGCACAATTCTTTCCTAAATATTACGGTTTTTAAGATATTTAGCTTTGAAAAACAGAAATGGACACCATTTTGAAATGGTACAAAGTAGAAAATTGATATTCCATATACCAAAATGAGTCTTATTAAATGTAGCACATCTTCAGATGTTCCTAAGATATAACGTATTAAAAAACACATACAGGCAGATAGACGGAAAACTACGCGTTTTAGGACATACCGTCATATGAACATTTTTCTTTCTTTTTGTATGAGGAGTCATATCTCAAAATTCTTAAACTTTTAGCGAATTTCCCCTATAGGGAAGAAGCTATTACCGTAGGTCTCATGGTAAGACTTAAGCCCGAGACCATGATAACTTTTTGTTTTGAGGTCCCCAGATGTCCAAAACACTATTCGTTCAAATTTATATATATGTATATATATATCTATATATATATATATATGTGTCCGTGAATGCGATAACTTGAGTAAAAAACGTCCGATTTCGATGAAATTTGGCTCAAATGTGTAAACTGACATTTATGACTTTAAGTTCGAAAACCAGAAAAATCGGACTATGGGAAGGGGGGTTTATGGGGGTTTTAAATTTTCCAAAAATCAGTTTTTTGCATTTTTTACCCTAAAATTTTTAAAACACTTAATTTAGGTTTAGACCATGTTATAGAGCTTAAAAAAACAAATAATATGGTATTTTGAATTATTAACCTAGGTTAAGTGGTTGCGGAAAAAATCCAAAAAACATGCTCATAAAATCTCCCATGTTAATCTTATGGGAAAAAGGTTTTTGGCTTTTCCTCAGTTAATTTTAATTTAAACTTCACATTTTCTTTTACCAATCACTTCAGCTCCACAAAACAATCATTTTGGTGTTTAAATTGTGATTCTACGTCAAACCGTTGCAGAGATATTCAAAGTGCTAAACACAGTACGTTGTCCAATGTTATCCTTATGGAGAATAAATAAAACTTGATATCTTGATTATTTATGAATGTATATTGATGAAATTTGGTATGTGGCTTCATGTTGTACTGGTATATTGATAATTGCACAAAAAATAAATGTTTTGTTGATTGTCCCCGTAGCAGCTAACCTGCATACTCAGCCCTAATGTTATTCTTATGGAGAATAAGTAACGTTTTATATCTCCCTTAATTATGAACATAAATTAATAAAACATGGTAAGTAGCTTCACCTGGTTCAGTTATATTGATAATTGCATAAAAACTCATTTCTTATCTTCCTCGTTGCAGCAAACCTGCGTACTCAGTCCTAATGTTATTCTTATGGGGAATAAATAAAATGTAATAAATCACTTATTTATGAATGTATTTTTGTCAAACTTGGTGAGTGGCTTTATGTACTAGTGAGAAACATATCAATGCATTGGAAATTCGCTGAGTACGCAGGTTTGCTGCGACGGGGGGTATTTTCACACGCTCTATATATATTTATATGTCCGTAAGCACGATAACTCTCGTAAAAAAGGTCCAATCTGAAAATGTGGGTGCTTAAATATGTAGGAAATGTTTGTGTTTCAAAAGCAGTAAAATGGAATTTACTTGAAAACATCACTTAAAAGTGTATTAGAACCAAATATCTATAGTTGCTAAAGTTACATATACGTTTGCTCATTATTTAAAAAAATGTGACATTTTTTCCATGACAAAGATTATTTATCATTATCATAGGAAATATTTCGTACAAATGGAAAAAATAAGCCGAAATATGTTAATGCATCAGGGGAAATATTAAAACTTAGGAAAAGAGTACACAGTACATTATTTCGTAAATTAGTTATCGTCGGTATTTAACAAAGGTGGAAGAACCTTTAATATAATTTCAAGCTGTATTTAATTACGCTCCAATGAATTAATGTTTTAAATCTCTGACAGGCAGTTCATTAAACGTGAAGCGTCACTAAATATTAAATTAATTTATTCCGCCACGATTCTTTAATTGCATTCATAAAACACCGAAATATTTAGAATGTGTATTTAACGTTATTCAAAGATGGCTTAATGAACTTGGTAACAATGCAATAGCGTGTTCATCAATAGCCTATGTTAATTATATTTACTGATTACATATTCACTAATAACAAATAGGAGTATTACAAATGACAAGCTAGGTTACTACAAACATAAATGCATTTTTCAGACATTATATTTGAATAAATCTCAATTCTTTCCTAACTCTCTTAACAGATTGAAAGCAGTGGCTACTCTCTTAAATCAGGAGTGGCTACTCATCCTCAAAGAATGATGTAACATTTATTTATAAAATAGCAATAGAAATATGATTAATGAACATACTCCATAGTTTATTGATCCCACGAGACGTTAATAATAGCATTACTACATCTCGAAGAATATTAATATTAGCTTAAAGTTTTCAACTATACGTATATTATATACTGTCCTATGGACGTATCAGCCATTTGTGAACTAGAAGAACATATGAATAACATATTTTCCACAATAGAAATAAAGAAATCAACGATACAGAGGTCAGCAATTGACCCATGACTATGGGTTTTGATCATTTACAGAATATCACTGCCGTGTCAAGCCACATGTGAGGTCATCATAAGAAATATGCATTTACAGGTGAATAAAAAAACAACTATAAGAATTATGCAACACTATCATCGTACAATATCCTACACTTATCTACGTCTAATAAATTGACAGCAATTCCTACAGTGATAAAAAATACATGATTAACAATTTAATTTTATCATATATTTATAGATTATCTACATAGTAAAACAAATTTCAGTTTGTTACAACTCCAATCGAGTTGTACTATAAAAATATATGGCATTTACAAAGCTGTGTTCTGGAAAGACTAAAATAGTGGTTCTCAATAAGAATGATATCGGTATTTTATGACAAGTTTGAAACTTGTTCCTAAATAGAACAAGTTCTTGTTCTTGTGTTGAACTTGTTCCTAAATACAACCCCTTGTACATGTTTACTTCTGGTTGCAAAATACTATGCAATCATTTCCTCACGAGGGTAATGTTCGTACCCACTTTCAAAAAATGCAAAGCCTCAGTTATGTAGTAAAAATCAAATGTATCCAGTAATAATAGCAATGGCTGAGTTAGATAAAAAATACCAGTGAGTAAATGATTTGGCAGCATTTCCCAAACTCGTGCCAAGTTCACAGTCCTGTAAAGAGATCTCAGGCAATAATTTCTATATATATATATATATATATATATATATATATATATATATATATATATATATATATTTAATATAACTCCTTGTCTCGTGGAACAAGGTGCCGATTTTTCATGAGACATTATAAGAAGCTTAAATTTTGTATATATATGAAATCAAACCTCACAAAATTGGATATATCCAATTTGCATTTTGTATTTATTTTTAAGGGTTACGGGTTCAGATCTTTTTAGGGGAAAAACTCAAAAAATTGTATTTATTATCCGATTTTAATGAAGTTTTGAAATAAAGGTACATGTTACATAATTTTAGACCAAGAGATCCGCTTAAATATGGATTGCCATTATTTTTGGGGTCTCAGGTCTGAATCTTAATCTCGTAGAAAGGCAGAATTTGGTTACGGTTTTCATGAAAATACAAAAATTCAAAATAAAGGAATTTATTACGGCAACAATTCAAGTAACGACAAGTAACTACAAGTAAAGACATATATTTTCTATCTACATTTGAGGTCTGTGATTCAAATATTATATTAAAGTAGTTTCTCCAATTTATTCCAACCCTTCATCTTTAAAACTTGTATTATTAGTGAATTTCATCCTATGGAAAGTGAACTATTAGCATGATCCGCACGGTGAAACTTAAGCCCGGGACCACCATAGAAGTTCCTAATGTGACCACCTGAACACGTTTTGGGGGTTCGATCAAAATTGTATATATATATATATGTGTGTGTGTGTGTGTGTGTGTGTGTGTGTATGCACTCTAGCGGTCACATTTTTTGTCCGATTTACTTCAAATTTGGTAGGGACATTCCTTTTTGTAATCAGTTAGACAAGTTCGTTGGGCAAAACAATCGGAAAACTCTAACGCCCTTTTTTGGGGATTTTAAATTTAGAAATTTGAGTTTTTGGGCCCAAAAAAGGTCAGAAAAGCCCCGGATGTAAAATTAACGAATGAAAAACGGTGGCAATTAGTGTGGCGAAACTTGTAAGCCCTCTCTCGTCATTCTAGCATATATATTTACCGAGTTATTAAAGAAAATGTGTGTTGACCAAACACAGTACGTTGTCTTATGGGGGTTTTACTTCAGACAAGCCTGTTATTCATTTGTTGATGTACTTTTATCATCCCCAACAATCTCACGCCTACTTTAAAGCCTGACTGGACCTTCTCCTAACCTTATAATGCGCAAAATTGTATTCCCAGCATTGCAGGTAAATAGAACCAGGAGCATCAAAACAGCAAAAATTCAATATTTTCATATTTGAATAAAAATTGGAATTATTGTATGATTTGAACTGATTTTGAGTTTTTGTAGTTTTTTATGTGGAAATTCACTTCCCTCACGTCAGCGTGCTGCGTGCGAACTCGTTTTATTTACCTAGATTTGAACTTAGGATCCTTAAAATTGTGAGAATACATATTTTAGGGTACTAAATCAATTGATGGATAAAGATATTTAATTTTAAATTTCATCAAAAATGAACAAACAAAATTTCTGAGTTGTTTCTTAAGTTTTGAACCGGAGACCAATGAAAACGCATTAATACATTAAATACATATTTAATTTACGTATACTAAACTTCTGAACAAATAGAAAATACAAGCTATATTCGTTGTAGTTTTGTTTCCTATGTCTCATAATGGCCACCCAGGCCACCCTGTATTATGTATTTATAAATTGATTATAAAAATATGTATGTTAAGTATACAAATTTAAACTTGTGTTTCAAGGGACATAACCAAACTTTATTATCAACGCCAAATTCGCGTCTGACTTACATTTAATCAGTCACAATGGCAAAATATCACATGGAAACAAAATCAAATCAAATCAAAAGCAATTTATTTACACACTCAAAATATAGATTAAAATAATTTATTAAAAAATATATATATATATATGTATACATAAACGTAATACTGTACATGTTTAAGGAGATAACGTGTTCTGACATGATGTAACAAGCACCTTTATTTCAAAACTTTATGGAAATCGGAAAATTATTGAGTATTAAAAAGTTACTTTTGGTCCTAGTGAAGAACTATATTTTTCGTAATACTGCAAATAATATTAAGGTAACAATTTCACAAAAGCTAAATTTTGTTTACTTTTAAACGTTTTCTCCTATCTTGATCTTATTGCTACCCTAAAGAAGTAGTTGTTCACAAGTTTTATTGTGCCATTTTGATCCTCGCTCATTTTTCGGCCTCGGATCGTATAAAAAAGCGTCACTTTTAATCCTAGTGATGAAATTATCACTAATATCAAAATATCAGTAATAATAATAATAATACTATCACTAATAATATTGTTATCCTAGATCGAAAAAATCATCAAAACAATAATTATTATCCTAGGAGTAAAATTAACTACTTTAGCATCTCAATACATGTGTTGAAACAGCTGTTTTTGAAGGAGTATGAAGAAATCTTATATAAGTATTTGGTATAAGACCAAAGGTGAAGCTGTTGATACGGACCCAAGGCTGGACAAATAACGAGCACCGAAAAGCCACTTTTTGTCCTAGTAATGAACTATATTTTTCGTCATACTGCAAACAGTATTAAGATTACCATTTCACAAAAACTAAATTTTGTTTACCTTTGTCCCATTAAAACTTTGCTTCCATATTGATCTTGCTACTATAAACAAACAGGGTTTAATTTTTGACAAGTTGAATAATTCGTTCAATTCATGTTAAAAACTAACTAAAAACTGTCACCAAATGATGTTTTTTGTCCTAGGACAAAAAATATCATCTAAACAGTACTTTTTTATCCGAGGAATAAAAATAGACGCATCCTAACTTTAGCATCCTAACGCATGTGTTGAAAACAGCTGTTTTTGAAGCAGTATGACGAAAAATAATGTTTAGAAAAATAGTCTTCGCACATGGTACGTGTGTGTGGAGACGATTCTTTGCTTTTTGGGAAATCTCACCCCCTAGTAAATAAAACCCTCAGTACGTATTATTATCATCATCAATAAAACAGAGTGTCACAAAAATGCTTAGCGTGCTATGCAGAACCGGGTTCTACATACAAAAATAAGCCGAAGATGTACAGTAAAATTTTTGATCTCGGCTTGGTTTAACCGTAATCCGCCATTTTGTAATTTTTTGAAAATAATTAATAATTAAAAATCCATGGAGATATTTTTATGAAACTTGGTATAAACTTTAAGTTTTTGTTATTAACATTTTCCAAAAATATTTGTTATAAAACGTAAATATTATAAATAGCTTCCATTTTAAAATTTCAAAGTCAAATTTCATGAAAACTAGCAACTAAAACCAATTTTTGAAAGACATCAGATTTAACACTCTTGTAATTTAATGCCTTGTAAAATTTTGTTTTAGTTGTCAGTTTTCTCGAAATTTGACTTTGAAACTTTAAAATGGCCGCCAATTTTTAAATTTATTATTAAAAATTGCCAAACATTTTTTGTTAATTAACAGATTTTACAACCAAAGTGTAAAAAAGTTTGTAATTTTTTTCAAAAAACTTAAAGTTTATACCAGGTTTCATAAATATATCTCTAAGGGTTTTTCATTTAATTATTATAAAAAATACAAAATGGCGGATTACGGATAAACTAAGCCGAAATAAAAAAATGTTACAGTTCATTTTCGAGTTATTTTTGTATGTAGAATCCGGTTCTGTATAGCAGGCTAAGCATTTTTGTGACACCATTGATGATAACTGTGAAGTATCAACTATTACAAATATAGAAGTTTAGAGCTTAGTAACTATCTAAACTAAAATACCCCCGTAGCAGCAAACCTGCTACTCAATCAATTTCCAATGCATATATATGTATCTTAATACCACATAAAGTCACATACCATGTTTCATCATTATACATTATAATATACATATATATAATGTATATATATGTATTATATATGTATTTATATTATATATATATATTATATTATATATAATACATATATAATGTATATATATGTATTATATATATTATCATTTATACATTATAATATATAAATTTCAATATATAAATATATAAATTCAATATATAAATAAACTATTGATGACATTTTAATTATTCTCCATAAGAAAAACATGGCGGCTGAGTATGCAGGTTTGCTGAAGCAAGGAACACAAAAAATGGGGTTTTATAAAAATATCAATATAACTCAATGAGGTTAAGCCACATACCAAATTTTATTAATTTATGTTCATAATTATGGGAGATAACACGTTACTTATTCTCCATAAGAATAACATGGGGGCTGAGTACGCAGGTTTGATGCTACGGGAACTATCGGCCAAAAAATGTTTTTTAGTGCAAATATCAGTAGACTACAATGATATGAAGCGACATACCAAGTTTCATCAGGAAAAGTTGATAAATAAGCGAGATATACAATTTTTCTTTTTCTCCATAAGAATAACATTGGACAACTTACTGTGTTTAGCACTTTCAATATCTCTGTAACCATTTAACGTAGAGCAATGATAAAAACACCAAATTACGCGTATTTTTAAGCTGATTCCAATGGAAAAAAATAAAATTTGACTTTTCCAAAAATTATATGTAAAAAACTCAAAAAACCCATTTTTGGGGTACAAAACCCACCCAAAATACCCCTTCGGATAGGACGATCTGTCTGGTTTTCGAACTTAAAGTCATAAATGCTGCTTTACACGTTTATACCAAATTTCGTCAACATCGGATTATTTTTACGACAGTTATCGTGCTCACGGACACACACACACACACACACACACACACACACACACACACACACACACACACACACACACACACATATATATATATATATATTCAAATTGAAGTTCACAAATTAGGGCTACTTTTATTATAAAAATATAATAAAAACAATCACCAGAGTACCCTCTTTTTTGAAACATATTTTATTACTGACACGTGTTTCGACACGATAACGACATCCTTAATAAAATGAAAATACCCCCGTCGCAGCAAACCTGCGTACTCAGCGAATTTCCAATGCATAATATTTGTCTTAATACCACATAAAGCCGCATACCAAGTTTCATAAAAATATATTCCCATATAAGCGATTTTAATTATTCTCCATTAGAATAACATTGGTAATGAGTACGTAGGTTTGCTGAAACAAGGAACACAAACAATTGTTTTTATGCAAATATAAATAGAATTTAACCAGGCGAAGCCACATACCAAGTTTCATCAATATTCAATCATAAATAAGCACTATATAACATTCTAGTTATTCTCCATAAGAATAACATGGGGGCTGAGTACGCAGGTTTGCTGCTACAGGAAAAATCAACAAAAAATCATTTTTTTGTGCAACTATCAATATACCAATACTACACGAAGCCACATACCAAGTTTCATCAACATAAATAATCGAGATATCAAATTTTATTTATTCTCCATAAGGAGAACATTGGACAACGTACTGTGTTTAGTACTTTGAATATCTCTGCAACGGTTGGGCGTAGAATCACAATTTAAACATCAAAATGATTGTTTTGTGGAGCTGAACAGATTGGTAAAAGCAAATGTGAAGTTTACATTAAAATGAACTGAGGAAAAACCAAAAACCGTTTTCCCATAAGATTAACGTGGGAGATTTTATGAGTAGGTTTTTTTGGATTTTCTCCGCAACCACTCAACCTAGGTTAATAATTCAAAAAACAATATTATTTGTTTTTTTAAGCTCTATAACATGGTCAAAACCAAAATTAAGTTATTTAAAAATTTTAGGGTGAAAAATGCAAAAAACTGATTTTTGGAAAATTTAAAACCCCCATAAACCCCCCTTCCCATGATCCGATTTTTCTGGATTTCGAACTTAGTCATGAATGTCATTTTACACATTTGGCCCAAATTTCATCAAAATCGGACCTTTTTTACTCAAGTTATCGTGTTAACGGACACATATATATATATATATATATATATATATATATATATATATATATATAAATTTGAACGAATAGTGTTTTTGGCATCTGGGGACCTCAAAACAAAAAGTTATCATGGTCTCGGGCTTAAGTCTTACCATGAGACCTACGGTAATAGCTTCTTCCCTATAGTGGAAATTCGCTAATACAACAACTAAATCCTATATATGAAAAAATAAGATAATTTAGAAACAATAGACAACAGATATAAAATAGAAACAACTCAACCCAATAAGCTTGAACGAAAAGTTTCTACATCTGTTTATTTTCATATGTTTAGATTTAATTATTTATTTTGGCTAAGCATTTTTAGGTTATTTTACTTGTACACTGTGAGCATGACCTAAGTGTCGAAACACGTGTCAGTAATAAAAATGTTTCAAAAAAGAGGGTACTCTGGTTATTGTTTTCATTTCATTTATATATATATATATATATATACAGTTTCGAACGAATGGTGTTTTTGGGGTCTGGGGACCTCAAAACGAAAAGTTATCATGGTCCCGGGTCTAGGTCTTACCATGCCGACTACGGTAATAGCTTCTTCCCCATAGGGGAAATTCGCTAAAATCACTACAACACAACCTTTGGTGCAATATCATATAAATAAATATTGGTTAAAAATGCAGAAAAGTAGAAAAACATATCATCATTTATTATATTATATTAATATATGATTCATAAAATATTGCATTATTATAAGACTATGTATATTCATTATTGCAAGAGTATGTGCGATATTACTATACAAACTATTTTCTAAGATTCTGCGTCCACCGAAAGATGAACAAAATATAATGTACCGAATCATTAGACGGCCTTTTTCACAACAATGCATCAATCTAGTCCCACAGTGATTGATGGAACCATGTCCAAAGTGTGGCTGCGACACCAACGATCGACCCGTGATGCAAGATGAAATGTTTTGATTTCTTCAGAGCATGAGAAAGAGTGCCAGCCAATCTCAGCGGTACATGTATAAGCTACGGGATGTTTTGCTACCGTAGCTACCAACATATAATTATAGCATTTTATCACTCTAAAGCGTTTGAACTGATTCACCAGTTATGTTCTATTGGAAGAATCAGGGAATTTCTTTGTAATGTGTCATTACAAATAAAAAGATTCAGTCATCTAAATTGATGGTAAACATTTGACTTACCAAACATAGGTACACAAAAAGGGATTAACAATTCAAAGAAAATAAAAAATTACCTTTCACACATGAATAACTATGAGGTAGACAATATTTGGCTCTTTATTCTCAGAACATGTTAATTAACATAACGAATTCACACTTCTTGGTCACTTGAGACTTGAGAATTCAGCATAGTCGTGCGAATGGTAATCGAAGACAACTGAGTGGATAAGTTTCACCCTTATTAAACCTTATCCGTAAGGGACATCGCAGCTCCATAAAGAATAAGCAGTGACTTTTGGATGGAGAAGATCTTATTGGATGTAGAAAGTAGATATCATTTGAAATATGATGGTATAGCATAGTATAGTAGGTATAATTAGCTAAACATTTTTGTCATTATATAATTTAAATTATTAAACTTTTTTATTTTCCTCCACGTGGGTAGACACTAAGCTGACCTGCACTTGATATGATTAAAAAGTGATTCGAATATTTAATGAAGAGTTTAAGTAAAATAAATATTACTACGGCGTTATTTCAAAGTACAGAAAATTAATGAATGAGGTGCCGAATATGGCCTTCTAGTAAAATATATAATAGGACTGTGATATGCATGCAGTATACAGCAGAATTCATACACGTCGTATTGTTTAGATTTCGTTTATGGTCCGCCCCTTGCTTTGCTGGATACGTTCCACGCCACGACGGATCTATATGCTGTGGAGACAGTCAACAAGAAACTGCCAAATTCTAAAAAAAAATGCAAACAGCGTATCCACATTAGGCCCTCCGTACGGCATACGTCAGTGTATTTTTTTAGTGTTTAAGTGTTTTAAATAAGTTGACGCAGTCAATCCAGTTCCACTGGTCAAAGATGAAGACGGAGGTATTATCAAGTATTATCAGGTGTAACCAGATAACGTTGGCTTCTACAGTTATTTACATAGTATAGAGGAATAATAATTAAATTTAACTTCAAAAAAATGATAGTGTAACTGCAAAACGTCTTAGGAGTCGTTTTATAAAATAAAAAAAAAACATTAAATATGATTGATACATTGATTAATGTAAGTATGATTTCTCTATACAAAAATACTAATGTATAATTATGTTACTGATAAAATTACTCATTCTATTTTACTTGTGATTTATGTAGAAATAAAGCCACTCCGTTAGAACCCACGCGCGTTTTGCCAAGGTTATGTCCTCAGCTCTGACTAGGCGTCTCTTATGGAGGAAAGCCTTGATTCTGACAAGGAGCAACACTGACGTGCTTGATTATGATCCAGTTGAACAAGACCACTAATTTCCTTGAACAACATGCATGATTTATCTTACTATACAGAGTTAAATCATATACAAATAAAAACAACTGGTTTTTAGGTGAGTAAAAAGCAATGGATTAGTAATTTAGCGCTGTCACTTTTTCATGACATAAAAAGTTCCTTACCTGAGATATTTTTAGAGTTAACCCTCATTCCCTAATGACTTACAACGAATCAGAGATCACTACAACGCATTTGTTCTATTTCAATTTAAGAAATTCCATCTAATTGGTATTTTCCTTAAATACCTATCAAGTTAAAAGCCTTTTTACTCAGATTCCAGTAATTAGGCAAAGAGCAGATTGAACGATACTAACTGAGTTAACTTTTAATGGATGCAAACGAAGATTTACGCGCCTTTCCCTAATTAATATTCCATTAACTTGTAATAATAACAGCCCTGCAAAGTCACTAATTTTTCGACTTTTGCAATTACAAACTTTTCCTTCAACAAATGTTTGATACATATTACACTAATTTGTATTTGTTTTATGGTGGACTCACCCAATTACATGCATGACACCCTCCCTCCCCCCATGTAACTGTACACTTTTTTATAACAATTTATCTGTTATTCCTCCCAATTGTAAATATAAATAATGTTTTATATTAATAAACATCAATCTATTTTAATGTACTTTTCATTGATAGAGATTTTGTATTATAGTTGATGTAAGAATATAGGCTAAAGAAATTGGCGGATTTAAAAAAATCAGGAATCATCATGGCATATAATTTGGCTAGTAATATATGTTATATATAAAAATAAATAGGAGGTGGTTGGACTTGATTAGATGAGAAATTATGTGTATGTTTATGTGTTGTTGAAGGGACGGATTCAGAGATCCAAAGATTCAAAGATCCTCACACGTTAACCGAAGCTTATTGTGTGTCCCTAGTACGTTAGTTTGGCAAACCAATGCCCGTACCCTTTACGAGATCCAGGAGTTTCTTACCAATACTAGCGTCCCTTTCATCACCTGGCTGCTTACAACCAAACAGAGTCCTTCTCCTTGCCCCGAGTCTCTCGCAGTCCAGTATGATGTGCTTGGCAGTCTCTTCAGACTTATTGCAATGATTGAGATGAGAAATTAAATAACATTGAAATGAAAATGTAATTATTTTCCGAAAATGCAATTTTCAATAAAATAAAACTTCAAGGGTTATAATTAGGTTGTTAGGTCTAGAATTATAATAAGTCGCCATTGGAAGCGGGACCTCAAACGAATGCTGACCTGCTTAAGTCACAGCAGGCCTTGGCAATGTATAGAATACGCTCTGTTTAACACTTTTCCTGTCAGTTCCGGGCAATGTATAGAATCGCTAGCACTGGAACTGGTTTCACTCATTGCCGATATATATAAAAAGTCGAAAATCGCAAACAGGTTTTTTCTTGTTTCTTCGGCAGTTTTCTGACTAGCCTTACAACTCGAAACTTTACTGTTAGTATTTGAACACTGATATGATACACATAAGAAGAATTATATTGTTATTTGATATAATGCACATAAATAGCAAAGAATCGAACGTTATTATTAATCAAATACGTATGACCAACCATATTAATATCCTTAGCTACGTGAAGGGTAAAAATATTTTTCCTTAGAAACCAATAACGAGTTTTTCCAAGATTTGGAATCGAGTAAATATGAAGTGTGTTAAGATACAGTTTATATGTTTGTTTTATAGCAAATATATAGACTTCATGGGGAATTAATATAATTTATTAAACAATTACGTTTAATTTATTTATTTCTTAAAGTAAAATATTCTTGGTAATATGATAATGCAAATGGTAGTAATTTGTGTTAAAAGAATAAAACGTGGAATATTTGTTGAGTCAAGTTTTAATAAATTGTACTTTAAAAGCAATTAGGGTTGCTTCTCTAAGTAAGAATTGCTCAAATTTATGATTCTCATCAAGACCATATGGTTCAAACTACTAACAGATTATTCCTAAATAGTTTTGTATTGGTAATCGTGTCTGTGAAGTAGCGTAAAGCCTATAAGAATAGAAATCAAATAGTTTTTAATAAATTGAGGAACTAAAAATTCCATTACTTAGGCTAGAAAATTGTTACTATGATAAAAGTAAGTCAGATCAAGATAATTACATGAAGAACATAATGAGCTATTTAAGTCTCTATTAAACAACTCCAATTATAATCTGTATGCAGTATATAATTCTGTAAGCGAAATTCTTAAGTCAAAATTGAGAGATTTTGGCAAATCGCATGATAAAAGGAGGTGTCTCAAATTTAAGTTCTTGGTCCCAGGGAATTGGGTAAAATATCAGTATTTCTAAAAATTTACCAGCAAACGATAAATAACATAAAACATCCCCCATAAAAAAGCATGGAGATTTAAAATTTTCTGCTTTGTTCACATTAAAAATGTGATTAAGCGTCACTTTGTTTATGAACTGACATGTATTCCTTCTTTTATTGTTTTATTTTCCTCAGCATGTAAAGAGTAAAATAAATCACTTGAGGTAGAGTATTGCAGCAAGGTTAGGGGCTGTGGCCCCTTCAAGCCACTACTATATATTAAACTCTTATTATTAAATGTACAACACCCCCTACACAATTTGCCAATTTCAGGAATGCTGCACTTGTATGTATTTAATTTTTAATAACTGAATAACTGCTTTAGTTGTAGTTAATTGTAACCTATATATTCCAGTGGTCCATCGGATGGTATGCAACACTACATGCATAGTAAGTCGGGTAACTGATTCGAAAACAAGTTCATTGTAGTTATAGACACTTTTATTTAATTTAATTGATACTCCTTTTTTAATATGAAATGATACACTGTCTAAATATTCTATACTATTATCAGTATATGTATCTTACGTTTTTGGTGATTAACTGGACTGATTCCCTTTGTAGTAGAAAAACCCGTCTGGAACAAATTTCAAACTTAATAATAACAAGTAAATTAAATATAATACATATTAAAACATCATTTGATACATAAAAATTGATTTTAACATTAAAATATTCAAGTTTGCAAAATTAGTGACAATGTGCTTTTTGATCAGAATTATACATGAAAGATACAAGAAAATTCACAATTGGTTATTTTACATTTATATCATTATTACTCAGAAATTAACAAAATTTAACTATACAAAACAACAATAATATATTTAGCAATGAAATTATTTACTTATAAATACATACAAATTCTTTTAAATATAATAATTTGAGTTTAAAACTTACTATGTCAACGGGTGTACAATTCTTGTTGGGAATCAGCCATCTAATGAACTTAATTATCCTAATTGGTCTAGTTTGCAAATACATCAGCTGTTTTTTACAGTGCTGCCAACAGGTAAAATGAAATATTTATGATTAATTAGCTAATAATAATACAGTTATATGATTTTTAATTTACATTTGAATTTAAATTGAATTTACTCTATTTACAATAATGTTTATACAAAATAGTGAAATTTTAATAATAAAAAATCAGTACAAAATATCCCAGTGCATTTTAAATTTCACTTATTTTAAACATTTACATTCAAAGAAAAATTCAAATTACAATTCCTATACTTAATACATTTTCAAAATTATCAATTCTTTGTACAATCATGAGTGCGTTACAATGTGCTGCAGTAGATGGAATGGCGTATTAGTTGTGAGTTTTGCCGCCTGAGTACAGCACGTTACAGAGAACTAACTTACAAGATTGCCAATCTCTAAAAACATAATTCGTGACGTCCAATCTATTTGCAAATGACATTTTTCATGAAATATGACTTTACAAAAACTAAAATGGCTTTCTATAAATAATAGAACATTTAAATTAACATTACATTTTGTTATCTGCATGTTTTTGTGCTGACAAAACCAAAAAAAATCAGTTATAATCACAATACAATTGTTGCAAAACTCAAAAGTTTTACGATTTACATTTGTCAAAGTGATTTTTGCTTATCTAGATTGCCCAAGATTTCCACCATTTTGTTTAAATTTTCCTTTCTGTGTGCCGTGTTTGCTAAATGTTTAATTGAGTGTGGTTTTTGCGTGTGGTTTTTGCGTGTGTTTTATGTGTTCAGAGTTTTTATTAGTGTGTGTGAAGTGTAGTGTGTTGTGTCCGTGTTCCTTATAACTAAAATTCACTCGTCTAGCATTCAAATCAATCGTACAACCTTGCGTTTCCCATTTTCTCATCTAGCGTACCAACAAACATACTGTCCAATCATACTGTTTCGTGTTTTTGGTGGAATCTGAGTTTCCCTATTCATTTGACATCAATTTTCTAAATTCGTGAACTTAATAACTAACAAATTAAACAATTCCTTCTTAATACATCTTAATTTAACATAACTAAATCAATAATATCATTCGCAGTTGTAGACTAGGCTCCAACATTTTCAAGTTTTTGCAGGCATATTTACTCAAGTTGTTTCATGCAAAATTTTACATTTTAAATCATATAACCTATATAATAACATAACCTTTAAATAATATACCATTTGATAATATCAAATATTTACAGAATACATGTTTTTATGATCTTGATAGTTGTTCATGGGGTTGATATAGTTTCAAATAAATTATGTGGACTTTTCTCACATCACTAGGGTCATTAGTTCGTTGCACTAGGCATGTCACATCAGTTAGCCAATAGATAAGTCTGTAAGTTCCAATGTATCTTGGGGCTAGTTTTTTGGAAAACTTGTTCACTTTTTTACTTTGAAAATGAGTTTTTATAAATACTAAGCTGTTCAACTTGAAGGGATGTTTGGCTCTAGTTTCCGAGTATCTATTTCTCTTCTGATTTTGCTTGACACTTTTTCTTGCATTATTGATGGCTTTCCTTAAATTTTCTTGCCTCTCTTGTATAGTAACTTCAGGTGATATTAAGCTATTTAAATTCCATAAATTTGACAATGTGCAGCTAGGTTGGTGATTAAACATTAGCTTAAAGCAGTAGAGGCAATATGGGGAGTCTGGGACAGCTGAAAAATAATTGTTTTTTAATCAGAAGTGACGTTTGAGTGACGTGGTGATGACGTATGTGTGACGAGAGGGTGTGATGACGTCACGGCGATGACGTATTGGTGTGACGATACACATACGTCATTGGATGTGAGGTAATGTGAAAGCGGGTGGATTTATATTCGTTAAGAAACTGTTTAAAGTCGAGAGAGAGGTTTGAAAATGAATTCGATGGTTGCTGAGTGTCAAACGATTGAACAAACTGGTGGCCTTTAAAAAGGCCGTTTGTTACATGTATTTAAAATCTTTTGGTGTGACGAACGACATACGTTATTGGATGTGGGGTAAAGTGAAAACGGATGGATTAATATTTGTTCCGAAACTGATAGAAGTCGTGGGAGTGGTTTGAAAATGAATTTGGCGGTTGCTGAGTGTCAAACGAATGAAACATCTGGTGGCCTTGAAAAAGGCCGTTTGTCACATGTCCTTAAAATCTGTAATTTACACAAATATTGCATAAATCTCAGTTGATAGACCTCTTAAGGTCTTTCTTCTGTTGATCTCAGCCTTAGCGCAGCGAGATATTCCATCCGCCGAGATATCGCCGGCCACTGCTCTGGAAGCATCGTCGGTTGGGCAATGTATGACATGATCGCCTTTATCTCATTGAAGTGATTTTCTTGTAGTTCGTCCTCAGACATAGTTGAAATTGCTCTCATTCTCTCCCCATGCTCCGCAATCAGGGTGATCTCCACCAACTCTTCGTCGCCGATGTCTTTGGACCACAGAGTAGATGCAGACATGTTGGCGGATCGGTGTCAGACGAGAGGATGGTAGTGAGGATCAGACAGACATGATTTTATTACTTGTTTATGCTTAGTCATCACGAAACACTGACAAGTAATTGGCTAAAAATTATCCAATTAAATGTAACCATTTTATAGAAAAAAACCTAGAGTCATTGTTACTCCCAAGTGGGTGGGTGGTTACGGACATGTAGAAACAAGTTCAAGGTCATCGAAAGTGGTTTTTAAAAAAAGATTTGATAATTTATTTGTCAAAAATTACAAAGATTTAATCAAGGTTTACATAACTTATCTTTACAGCAAACTAGGTATATTGTATTAAACATTATTTCCTTCTTTGTACTTTGGAGGTTCTTGTGGTTGGCTTTCTTCTTCGTACTTTGGAGGTTCTTGTGGTTTGGTTTCTTCTGTATTTTCGGATGTGGCATTCGGAGACCATTCAGTGGGTGATTCAGTCCTCCGAATCACAGAAGGTTGTGCTGTCGAATTCAACAGTAATCTTCATTACCATCGGAGGGTGTTCCGTCATCAAATGCAGGAGTGTTTCGTGAAGTATTCCCAAATCCACTTCGTCTTGCATCACCAGATGAAACTTCATTATGTTGATGGGTTAAGATCGTTCTTGACGGTACGAGAGCTGATGTAGAAATGATAGCTGATCACTAGTACGGGTTCTATTTATGCCAGAATAAAATGGTGGGTGTAAGTCCGACACTTTCAAAACTATGTCAAGGTCACAGTGATGAGTTTTTTAAAAATATAATTACATAATACCTAAGTAAAAATAATACATAATTAAAAAGGTAAAATAATCAGAGATTACAATGGAATTTTACGCTATGTACAAAACTATTTTACAAAGTATTGTTAACATGGATTGTTATTTCTGTAGAGTTGTTTCCAGAAGGTCCATGGGAAACTAAATACAATACGCCGGGCTTGACAGAATCCAAATCTTCATTCATAAGAACATTAACAAATCTTTTCGGGAGGTAAACTTGGAATTTAGGTTTATCTTCTTCTTTGTAGGGTGAATCTCCAAGTACAACTATAACTGCTTCACCAACTGATGTATCCAACTTTTTCATCGAATGCACAGCATAATGTTTTTTCTCTTGAAGTTCGCTACATCTTTTTGTTGCTAGGAGATCGGATTTTGAATGTTGGTTGAATTTTTCTGCAAGAGATTGTAGTGGAGAAGGTGATGCCATTGTGGAGAAGCTGATATGATTCTTTTGCTAGGTGTTGTATTCTGTAAGAGATCTTGTGTCCAACTGATATTACGGAGGTACGTGCATGGGTATATGTGGATTTCCCCCTCCACCTGATATAAATCGGCCTACTCTGTATGCTCGTGACAATGCACAATTTGCAGTTTTATGCTGAGGGCTTTTTACTCCGATGCAAAGACCATTTAATTCCGTTGCAAATTCCTTATCCAACACAATATCCGTCACATTTGAAGTACTGTACATTCTGATCCACTTTGATTTTTCATCCCCAGTAGTGTAGATTTCGTCATACTGTTGACAATAATGATACATTCTGCTATCCAGCTCTTTGTATTGTGTAAATCCTTCGTCCCAGGTGATGTGATGAAGATACTTCATTAACCATTTATTAGTTCTAGAGCTTTTGCTATTTAACTTCTTAAAAGGAAAAGGCGGCTTAAAAAGAAAATAGTTAATGACATTAGTAGATATGTCAAAAAAAGCTAGTTCTTTTATGATATATTTGTCTTGGTTGTTCCTGAAAGCTTGAAATTCTACTACGCACTTTTTGGACATTCTAATATTATAATTAAAACAAATTGGTTTGTCCATTCCGTATCAATGTAATTTTGGTTCTATGAAACATTTCTCACTGCAGCAGTATGTATTTATTTTTGCAACTGTTAACTGATGGGAAGCTTGCAATCAACTGCACTCATATAGCCCCAATATTGTCATATATATATATATACGGTGAAAATAAGAATAACATGTGGAAACCTGAATTGTTTCAAGGTCACGTAAATTAGTTTTTAAAAATGTTTAAGTGCTCCCAGCATGAGCACTTTGTTGATGCAATCTACCGTATAAACAGTCAGAGTTTGCTAACATTCATTCGCATTTAGTGTATCTCTCTTCTACACATGTACCGTTACATTTCATACATTGATATTTCAATTGTAGCGTTGACGTGTTGACTTGAAAAGATTCATGTAGAACTTTTTGTTCGTAGTCCGCAAATTCATTTTTGTTATCCTCGTAACACTTTCGACAAATCCTAAGACTATCTTTTTCATAGAAACATATTAAAGCCGTCGCACAATTTTTATAATGTTCATTCATAATTTCTTCAGCTATACTTTTTGGTAGTTGGCTTACAATTTTTTTTAAATCATTCGTATCCTGATATTCTTTGAGTAACGCTTGTTTCCACAGGTTATACTCCTCCATTTTTTGTTGAATCTACGAGAGCGCATGAAGTTGGTTTTCACTGGGCAAGAGCTGGAGTTGTTCTGAGATGGGGTGGGTGGTGTGACAGCTATTTATACTAATGCAAACCTTCATTTCCTAAAAATTAACACTCTATTGCAGTAACCATAGCATTCACATATTCTACATGCTATTCCGTCTTGTTATTACTTTTGACTCTACTTCTATATCCACATCCCAACTCTTCCTGTTTGCACAATATTGTAGTAGACATTCACAAAGACCTTTGCGACATTTGTTACAATATTTTATTATATCGCTATACAGTCCAAATTTCACACACATTTTAGGACAACATGTATAACAGTGTTGGGATTTGTACAATGTGAACGTTTCTCGTGTTGGAGTTGGAAGTTTATATGTTTTACATCGACATTTACAAATACCATAACTTTCACATATTTCACAGGCTAATCCGTCTACCTCTAGTTTCGGTCGCACAAAACACTTGTTTTCACAACAGTATCTTTCCATTTTATGAAGTTTACTTAAGCATGTAATAAACCAGACTGAGTAGGATAGGTACTGTTTGGAAGCTTGGAATCAACTGCACTCACACAGCGTGAGTATTTTCATATGTATATAGTCAGCGAAAAGAAGAATAACATATGCAAACCTGAACTGTTTCAAGGTCACGTAAATCTTTTTTTAAAAAGTTTTAGTGCTCCCAACATGAGCACTTGCTTGACGCAATCATTCAAATAATTTTACACCTTTTGTTTATTTGAAATATTCTCCGGCAATTCCTTTGTTGGAGAAACTTTAATTTTGGTTCCTTCACTTCGAAGTTTATTAAAAAAGAATCCGGTCCTTCTGTAGAACGACACCTCTTGAGGCAATCTGTTGTATATAGAATGATCTATCGGGCCATAGATCAGTGGTAAAACTGGATGTGTGTTCACCGAACTGTTGAGGTAATCAAAAATAAGTGGAGCATATGTGACGAGTTGCTGAATGTATCTGATTATTACTGGTGTTAGATTCGACAGGACTTGAAATTCTTCCAAAGTTAAAAGGATTTTCTTATTGTGTTTAGAAAGATCTCTAAATCTCACAAATTGAGTACCTCGAAGTCTGATGTTGTCGATTTCTAAATCGGATTCGTTAAATCCAATTGCAGTTTTTCGTCCTGTCAAGTTGTTGTATAAGTAGGCTTCAATGATAGATACGTGTTTAGTAAATTTATCCCACATGTCTATCGTAAGCAGCAATGAGGCTTTCCCGCAATGGTTAATTAGCACAGCAGGATTAAAGTTCAAAGATTTGAAAACACCAACAGTAACAGTTTTATCCATGTTTAAATTCAATGGATACATTGCGCGTAAAAATACATCAAATATCACATCCATATTTTGTTCATCATATTCATTTTCACATCTTTTCCTTTTCCTCTGATCATTTCCTTCGAAAGTTAGAAATCCTGAGAGTCCAGCCTTAATCTCCTCAGTAGTTGTTGTGTCCTTTTCTGCGGACTCTTCTACATTTTCAGCTGGTGTTGTATTAGTTTTAACATCATCATTATTATTATTATTATAAGGTGTAATTGTGTCTTTGACAATTGGAAAAGAAGTGGTTTCCTTAGTTTTTACAGAGTCCTCACTAGGATTACCAGGTGGAATTGTGTCTTTGTCAATTGGAAAAGAAGTAGTTTCCGTTGTTTTTGCAGAGTCCTCACTAGGTTTTGTGTTTTCAGGTAAGTCTTGATTCGACGTTTTAGATGCAGCTGTCACCTCTGTTGATGCAGACTCGAGCGTTACATCTTCAAGAAAATTAGATGGCATACTGTCCATTTTAACTATCAATGTTGTCTTGCTGTCTGCAGGTGGTATACTGATGTCCTCTCGCAGAAGAATCTCCCTTTTATAAACTTGTGGCGGGGGTAAATATATGTAGGTGCTGAATAATGTGGTAAAAACATCTATATTATTCTTCTAACCACGCCTGTTAGAGGGGTGTACGTTACGATTGTATCATGTAGTATCAAACAATACGCTGTTGCTTGGTCTGGAATATTCTCTTCCAACTCAAACTCGATGCGAATATCTACTGTTGATGATTTAATTGATTCGTTTTGTTTTGAACAGTCTATGACTGCAATTGGTGCGAGACTCTTGAATGTTTCAGGGTTGAGGAGAGGCGAGTTCGTCCTTCCATAGTATGACGATTGAAACCTAGCATACATATCGTATAAAATACCATATCTGTCCTTAGAAAACATTATATTAAGACTGTCATAGGGAAAGAATTGTGAGTTTAAAAACAACTTAATATTTGAAAGTTTACAATGATCAAAGCTACTGGCATTAGCTGTAATATTAGATCTTTTATTTGTTTGCAGAGCAAAAATAACATATCTAGGCTTTTCTAAATTACTCGAAGTCCTCACAGCCCACGTTTGACGTTGAGTTTTAGGCAAGACAGGCCATTCATGCATTTCCCAGCTTCTAAAAGGAACCACAATATCCCTATCAGAGTCCAGAATCCGTAATAGACTTACTCGTCGTTCATCGGCCAACCGTACATGAGGTACTCTCCAAACTATTTTATCTAACTTCAATTTCCATTCAAGTGTTGTGGGAGTTGTTCCGCTATCAGCTTGTATAATATCCACATCAGAGGATGATCGCAGTAAAACCAATTCTTGTTTGACATTAATTATTATTCTTCTGTAGTCTTCAGCGAATCCTAGTAAGAGCCGCAACGGAACGCAAAAGTCGAAATAACCACTTGAATTAGGTACTATTTTGGTCGTAGTTGGTAATATCCATCCGGCTGTTTTTAAAGCGTTCGTTTCATTAGGTGATAAAGAAACCAACCCTTTAAGCGTACTGCTTATACCGACTTTTTTAGTCGAATCTACTACAATGCCAGATATTTCGTACCGGATTTCTTCAAACAAAAAGGCCATTGGATTATTTATGAATGGTACTTTTGATGTTGTATTTTCATCTTTTTCCAAAACCCTTCCTTCAATATAAATATAGCTTTCAGACGGTAAAGTATATGCATCTTGATGTTGTATTGGAATTCGGATCTCATCATTATTTCCTAATTTCGATGAAGCGTAAGGGTTGTGAGTGTGAAGCTCCTTCTCCCACAACGTTTCGTCGAAAACCGGTCCATGTTTTATATCCAGTATGTCCATTATCATTGACTCTGAAACCAAGTCCTTCTAAAAATGTAATGTTCTCTCTAGTTAACCTCTCTACGTTAGGAGATATACTAGAATTGTCTGATGTTTGTTTAGTGTTATATGTAAATTCAAGTCCCATAGTTCTTTTACGGTGCCTGTCTAATGTGTAAACGTACAGTAATAATTTCTCCTCTGAAATCCACGATGTCACCGTCTTGATCTAGTACGTTCAATACGATGTCTGAAATATGAGTGGAGTTTAATGGAAGATATATCAGATTATGAGGTTTTTCAATTATCTTAAATCCAGGTGGAACGGTTGGATAAAACGAATGTAAAATATGTTGGTTCGATCCATCTTTATAAGCCCCTTGAACTATGTTACACGTGATATTTATAGTATTAACTTTAATTATGTTCACAGTTTTTGGACTTGTATGGTAGATATTTGGTTCAAGAACCGACTTGTATAATGGGAAACCAAGTAAAGGACCAATCGATGCTGGTAGAGTGAAATCCATATAAAACTTGCATTTTATTTCACTTCTTAAATTGTTATTATTCGCTCTTAGTTCAATTACATCCTTTCCTAACTTATTTTGAAGTTCTCTGTTAATGTCAGCTATTTCATAAGCACCAGTTTTAATCTCAACAAATTCACGTACATCAGCCAGACCTTCAGTATTTTTCTTTCTCACGTAGTGAAATTTATTATTAACACCTTCTATTATGTTTGGGATTGAGTTGTAAGTAGTAAAATCCAAAAGTGCAATTTCCCACTGTCTATCATCTCTCAGGTGTAATGGTGGAAATAATGTACTTCGTAAAGTTGATGTTGAACCACTAACTGTTACAGTACAAGACGACATCTTACAGTTGACTGACACTTGTGGCTAGAAATTCCAAACATAAATGTCCGCATACTGACGTGTCTTCTCTTTGTTTTCTATCATAATTGAAAACTACGTTAGGTACTGCACCGAAATACACTTGTAACTCTTTAGGAGGTGGAAGATTCCCAAAACTGTCGAAATAAAAAACAGAATAAAATATTTTTTTATAACAAACCCAATGTGTCCCAGCACCATTAGCATAATCAAGGTTTACAATTGCGGCTTCATTTTTCCAGATTTTTCTTGGCAATCCGTTTCGCATGAACACCCCTCTGAAAAAAGGGATTTTTAAACATGATGCATACCGTTCAAGTTTCTCGTTGTTCAAATGTTTATTCGGCAAAATTAATTTGTTTTTATTTAATATGCACGGTATGGTCTTAGGTATAATCCTCTTCCGTTTACCTTTTTTTTGAACATTTTGAACACTTTTTTCGCTTACGATTAACTCTCTTATTAGTATTCCTTCTTTTACTAGTGCCCCCACCGGAAATATTTCTTCTGCGACGTGTGTTTGTTTTTCTTCTCCTCGATCCTCCTCCAACTGCTGTTTTGGCTTTCATGGCTGCAGTTACTGCTAATGCAGCTGCTCGTTCACCAACACTTGCGTCACTTGATTTTACTCTCTGCCAAGCTTTTTCAGCAAGAGCTCTATCTGCAATTGATCTTCTTTCCGAATCTGAGTAATTTGAATATGCAATATCGTGTGCTCTGCAAGCTTCGTCCAATTTGTTTATTCCAGGACCTCCTCGTACCAAACGCTTTCGCAATTTCGTACCTGGACCACAATATTGATAACCTCCAGGCAAATGTAGCTCAATTGGAAGTGCGTCAACAGCTGTGTTTATTAATGCACCTGTAGGTAAAGTGGAAAATGCTTTTTTAAAAAGAGACACTGCGCTACTAGTGAGTCCTCGTCCTCTTTTCATGAGTGATAGTTCACTACTGAACGTCTTCCTTCCATGTATGATAATTTATTTTTGTTTTAACACCTTACTTCATTAGATTACTCTAACGTCTGGCAGTGATAATGACTCTTCTGCATCACTGTTTGTATCATATATTGCGTTTACACTGTTTGAAGGTGTTCCCCGACTTTCCTTCTTCGAAGAGGTGAAAAGAATCACCATAGACTGTAATTTGTCGATTTTTTGGTAAATATCTTGTTTTAATTGCTTTATTTCTTCCAAAACAAATCGCCTATTCACAGCATTTGTATCTTTTTCTGCAATTGCCACATGTATAATTCTTTTATATTTAGCATCAAACATGGTGTCATTTGTCTCGCAATTTAATGTAAATGTACGAATTGTTCCAAGGTTTACTGCTTCATCTTTGTTAATAGGATCTGCAATATTGCACAAACGTTTCCTTCTTAGATCATAGTTTCCGTCTCGAGTCAACTGAAAACCTTCTCCAGGTGGACCTCTCAAAACCTCTCGAACCAAAGAGCTCTCATGACGACCGAACTTATCAACACTCATCTTTAGACTGAATACTTAAGCTATGTATCCCCGACCTTTTAACTCTTCCGTTAAAGCAATAATTTCGTTATCCAATCCGTTATGCCCAGCCTGTATAGATTCATATATTAATCGCATTCTGTCAACCAGCTTATTCACATTATTATAGTATATAATATTTGTATCATACACCGATTTCATCGACATTCCTTTACCCTTAGCCTTCGGAAGTTTTCCTCTAATACTAGAAAACAGCTTTGAAATAACTTCTCTATACTTCTCCGATCTATTTCTATGAATAGGTGTATTATGTGAATAACCTTTTCTATGGGATTTGGTTAAAATACGTATGTTTTTAAAATCATTCAAATCCTTCTTAGTATATTTTTTTGGAGAGGGTTTAAAGATCAATTCAAACAGTCCAGCGGTGCCCTTAAAAGTTTGGTCTTTAACTGTTATATTATCTTTGTCATCTATCTCTAGCATACTATCCCCCATACGAAGACCGTCTTTTTCCAAGCGTGCTCCATACACGTGGTATTTACTCGATTTATGTGCACCATGTAGCATTTTTAGTATATAATTTCGTGAAAGAGGTCCTTTTTTGCCAATTTCTTTACTTAAAATACTAATATTTGTGGGGGATTCTGTTGGTTCTAAAGGATCTGTTTCACCTTCAATGTCGGATTTACTTTCTTCTTCATCTTATTTATATTCTTCTTCTTCTTCTTCTTCTTCTTCTTCTTCTTCTCCTGAACGACTCGTTCTGCTAAATGATTCTGACCCAGATTCTGATCCGTATGTTCCTGAAGTTTCATCTTGTTTAACGATCTTTTTATCTCGTTCTTTTACTTCTTGATCTAGTAGAGTCGATTTGGTCATTTTATCATTTATTTTATTCAGGGGTTCGACAATGGGCTTGAAGGTTTCCTCCAAATATTTATTTCTAGCCATCAATCCTTCTTTTAGTAGCAGGTTTTTCTTCCGTATTGAGTCACTTAGGACTTTTATTTCACTAAGCAACTCCTCCTGGTTCGACATTATTAGTTCCGACTGTTCTCAACGCCTTCACCACAAATACTGAATTTGTTATAGGCAGAAGTCAATGTAATAAAACAAATCCATCGAACCCTATTCTGTAACGACCATTTGTCATAGATCTTTCTTTATCTATAACTAAAAACCCATATTTTTCTTCCCAAGCTTTCCCACACACATCTCGAAATTTTTCAAATGACATATCTGCACCAACATGATCGTTGTATATATGTTTGAGATTTTTTTCATCCTGCTTGAAAACAATTAAAAAGTTTACGTTGTCTCTAATTAATTGTTTCGGGATTTTACTATATGTTTGACCTATGTAAATAGAGTCAATATGATTATGTCTACCCATAGAGAAGTATGTTCTTATCCTATCATGATTTTCAGAGGAAACATCGTCAAAAATAAAAACTGAATACGGTTCAGCATTGTTAGGCTCTATAATCTCACTACTTGCGTCAAATTTATGCAATGAAACATCGGGTACATCATGTAAAATCTTTTCCAATAATAAATATTTTGGTTGATTCAGAGATTTGGAAAAAATATAAACATTATTGAAGCTTAAGCCGTTTGGTTTTGTTATTAAATTAAAAACAACGTTGGTTTTTCCACAGTTTGAAGGCCCACTAATAATACACCTCATTGTGTTAGGCAATAAACAGCCATGTTTACTTACCTCATTATCAAAAATATCCGGTGTCAAACAATCAATATTGTTAATATCAAGTCTTTCATTCTGGCAGATAATTTCCATAATTTATTTACTGCATAAACAGTCTTCTCAAATGCTGTCCCGTTACTGATTTTTTATTTCAAAGTAGGTCCTTTTTGTCTATCCAAGTATCTTCGCTCTTGTCAAATCCCAACCATCTCACTAAAAGTTTATTACCTCTTTTTCTTAATATCTTTTCAACCAAATAAACATTGCCAGTCTTGGATTTTAACAACTCATGTCCGTAAAACCCTCCCTGCAGTATCTCTCCTTTAACATCCTTTAAAATATAAGTTTCAGGAATAGTAGGCTGTACTCGATGCACTGTGAAAACCTCGTTTGTCCAATTCGGAAGGTAACCTTTGGTAAAGATCTGTTTATATTTACATATCCTCACATTGTCTCCTATTGCAAATTTTTTGGGTGGTTTCTTATCTAATATTGGTTTGGTACTTTTCTTTATGCGTTTCAAAACTTTAGATTCATTTGCTTTATTCACCTGATTTGGTTTCATACCTATTGTACGATGTTTTTTATCATTGTAATCTTTTATTAAAGTAGGAAGAATATCATACCATACATAGGTGCCTCTTTCTGAAAATTTCTTGTACATTAAAGTTTTCAAAGTGCGATTGAAACGTTCTACAATAGCGGCTTTCTTTTCACTATAAGTTGAATAATGATTTATTTTATTTTTCCTCATTAGATCAGAAAAATCTTTGTTAAAAAATTCTGTACCATCGTCTGTCTGCAGATTTTTTATACGTTTCCCTATCGCCTGAAGTACTTCTTTCATTGCTTCTGTAATAGACGATCCACTTTTGTTTTTCAGTGGAATTGCACTGACTACTTTTGTAAAACAATCAATAACCGTTAAAATGTACCTAAAACCTTTATTAATCCTACTGTACGGTTTCATTTCTACAAGGTCCGCTTGATATAGGTCATGAATGCCTTTCACGACCGTTGATCTCCTAGGAAAATTTCTTCGAACTGGTTTGTGAAGTTCTTCAACGATGGATTTTCTCTCGTCCATCGGTTCGCTTTATCCTCCAATCGTTTAGTAACTGAACTATAAAACTGTTTCATTTATTAAAAAAGGCTAAATGTTAAATAAGTAATGTAGTTTTTGCTAATTTAAAAAATGCTTATTCTGAACACACGAAAACTGGGTCAAGGCCACTGAAGTGGCTTTTTAAAAACTTTATTTAACATATACTTAATTAATTAGCATTTTATAGATCTTCCACCAGTTTACTTCTCAGGATTATGATGCACTTAATCAATTTATGTTAATGAATAATGTCCATAAGGAAGTGTGTGGATGTTGTTTTGAAGGATCACACGTTTGTCGCCTTTGTCTGCCAATGACTTCTTTTTCACAGTTATACTATATAAATTATGATTGAAGCTCCGGATTGTGTTAAAAGATGCACTGTACCCAACTCTTCTGAATAAACAGTTGTAGTAATGTTCAAATTTCATTTTTTTCATTATGTACATCTTTTTTATTCCTTTTGCCTTCTTGATAATCCCTGCTTCATCCTCATCCGCTGCGACTGTTGATGTGACATTCGCTGTTCTATCTGTCATTAATTTTAACGCGTACATCTTCGACATGAGGGCGACAATTTCTTCAAGTGGTACTCCGCAAGTTTCTTCCTTGAACTTTCCTAAAACCTTCTTGTTAACAGAGTTGTCGTATGTCGGATGGTTGACTGGGTAGTCGGAGAAGTCAAAATCATTCCTGTGAGGAAACACTCTAAGGTCATCATACATGTCAAGTGTCTTGATCCAATATATGATCCCGTCAGTGTCCATGTAGCTAATTCCAATTCGATCTCGTCCATAAAAGGCAACCATCTTGTTGTAGTGGAAGTCGTACATATGCGTCTTTGAAATATCAAGTATACACATTCCTACATAAAGAGGTCGATCCATGACAACATTTGTTTTGTTCATGCATACAGCTACAAGATTTTCGTTTATTATGATAGATGTTTTGAAGTTAGGCTTTTGAACTAATTTTAACATTTTCTTTTCATCAGAAACAAGTTTCAAATTCATGTGATTCCTTTTGTTTTCAAGACATTTCCCATAGACGGCGTTATTCATCAGTTTGTAAAATTCTTTGTGAAAACTTGATGTGGAGGCTGCTCTTCTTGAAGTATTCGATTCTATATACGGTTTTAGCCAGGTCTTTTGTGTAAATTGAAGCACTCGGTTGATTTTAACAATTTTGATTCCTAGTTCAATTGCTTGCTGTACAATCCAATAATGTGCAATGTAATTAGATTTATTTTCAAGTGTTGTCATCAACTTTGAATATTTGCCTCCTGGAGGAACCTCGGACCTTGGTAATAGAGGAAGGTCATAATGATGGTCGTGAAGGTGCTGAGGATACTCGAAGTCAAAGTCCAATATGTATCCGATATCGCTGAACTTCGGGATGCTCATAATGTCTCCTAAAACATTAGAATCAACCCAGCAAAATCCGCCAAAAGGTAATGGCATTGACATGGCGTATCCATAAAGGTTATTGGCGTCGAAGTAGCCTAGGTAGACTGATTCTTTAGTGGAATTATAATTTTGAAGATGTTTGTTATTGGCTTTGACATATCGTGTGACCGATTGTGTGAGCCCTCCTCTAACACCAGCTTCAACCATAAGAACCATGTCAATATCAGTTAAAAGTTGGAGTTCGCATTTAGTTTCCTTCATCATAGCTTGCCAAGCCAGCCCCGGAGATGTGAAGTAATAGAAACAATCCAGTCCGTAAGATAACAAACAGGAATTTCTAAATTCCTCCATTACATCACAAAGGAGAGTTACATCAAGTTTCACATAAAAATCATTATAATCTCCGAGCGTCGACATATTAAGTTCCTTCCATACCTTGACAGCATGCTCATAATCTTCTGGATGTACTGGAGATTCATTGAGTTTACTGTAAAACATTTCTGGTGGAGGTAACGCAGTCTCATCAAATCGAGCAAGGGAATCTGTGTAGTCGTACGGGAACACTCCTTTTCTTAATACGAGCTCCATCTTATCTTCTGGAACCAGCTTCCTCGTTTCAATTAAGTCATCTCTTTCCAGATTCTTAGAGAGTGTCATCAAACTGAATGGCATAAACCTTAAGGAATCTATTAACCTTAATTTTATATTTTTTACTTTCTTTGAAAAACTAATAAATTTTTCTGTCGTTTGAGCCAATACGTCAATTTGTCCTTTGTCTCGTCCAAGTTCTGGAATAATAAAGTGTGCGTCGTATCCACTTAAATTGTGTAATACAACCGGTATAAAGTTAGGTAGCTTAAAGTTGATATTGCAGGCGTTACAAGCTGCTCCTCTATAGGCTCCTGTCAAATGATCATGGTCACGCACTTTGATGTTGTTCTCAGAAAGCTCCTGTTTACACAAGTAACAAATGTCCTCCATTTGATGACATAGTTCTTGAAGGTCAGTGAGATTTTCCATAGGAACAATGTAACTGTAGAGGGTAGATACTTTTTCAGCAATATCATATAGATCATCAACAAATCGTGTTGCAGCTTGCTCCCCACGGTAAAGCTTTGGCTCCGTTGGAATATCGTAGTGCCGAAGATGCTCGTATGAAAGTGTTGATTTTACCAAAAGACAATAGCTGTTTGGCTCGTGTTTTCGGTATTTCCTACTGTCTGCTGCGTCAGGATCCACATTTTCCACTGGTATCAATGACGATTCAAAATCTGCGTAAATTACAATTGGTATGCGATACTGGTGATGGATATTCCTAAACTTTAGAATAGATCTATTCAGAGTTGGAAGGATAACTTTTGCTGCTGCATGATCTCCACAAAGTTTAGAGTGTTCCGTCAGCCAACTACGACCTCCTCTATTTATAGAGATATTTTTAAAACACAAACATCTTTTACACACTGTTATTGGTGACTTTCTTTTGGTGAGCTGATAGTGAATGAGCTTAGTGAAATCTTTTATGTACACATAATGTGAAACAGTTTCATCTTTTAGTAACAGTAAATCAGTATGGTCAGTCAATTCACGTGGTACCACTTTTAACGGGTACACATTGTTTCTTCTGTCCAGTCCAAACACGTTAACAGATACACCTGCATTACGTTTTTCAAAACTTCCTATATCAGACAATGACACTGGGTAGTTTAATCCATTAAATTTATATCTACCATTTAGTTCTTGATATCTTCTATTCGGTCGTTCAGGATGTTGGACACCTTCATGAACAAGAAATTTCGCCAACATGGAATATCTGAAACATTCATTGTCATTGTTTTGAACATTAATACATGATTTATTATCTTTAATCTTTGCTGGCAATGGAATAAAACTGCTGCCACGATCACCGTATCCACGTTTATGAACTCGTAAATCCAGGTTGTTTACATTGATCAAGGACCATCCGGATCCACGAGCTTCATGTTCAGTTATTTTAAGCACCAATTCTTGTAAACATTCATCAACTATTTCATCTAAATTTGACGTCTCCATGATAGTTCGGTTTCTAGAAAGAAACCCTCTGTTGGATATTTCTCCTTCTACATTATTAAATGTTGTGTCCAATAGTAATCCAAATTTAATGAAATTCAAACGGTTAAGTTCATAATTTAATTTTGCAATTATAACATCTTTAACGAGGCTCAGAAATATTTGTAGTTCAAGTGTATTGATGTTATTTATTCTGTAATGTCGAACGACAGATCTGTCAAACGCCTCCACTAAAATGTTGACTCCCAACGTTGCATCTTCGTTCGCAGTCCCTCTAGAAGTAGAGGGTGAGGATTCATCTTCAGGATCCACTGAGTTTTGTTTGCTAGGAGGTGCATATGCAATTACGCTTGGTCTGCTCTGCCGTGTAGAGTGTTCAGTGTCAGCAAGGAAGTGTAAGAAATCGGGATGGTCTTCACAATCGGATAATGCATTATTAGTAGCATTATGGTAAATTTCACAGTGATATATATATAAATCCTCATTTATGAAATCTTCATTACAACGTTGACAATAGTACATTGTGATTGAATAAATTTCTCAGTGTGTTATAGACTGCTCCAAAAGTAGTATTGAGAGCCATTTTTCACATGTTCTAGTTTTATAGCAAATGCTGACCTCAGCATTGAATTACTATTGGTTTATATTTTTGCTAAGATCATCACTTTCATTGCCATTGGTTCATTCATTTAAAAAGTAAACATAAATGAAATTATAAATTAGTATTGTTATAAGCTTACTAACCACAACATAATTATGGAGCAGCCTATACAGGTCCCAGATATATCCTCCACAACACCACCTTTTCAATTATCATTTACACCCACGGAAAGACAAGAAAGTGATGATCAACCAGTACAGGTTAACGTTGTATCAAGCAGAACAACTATCCAATGCAGAGAAGTAATGGCTGCATTAGAAAGATTAGTAGGGGCAGATTATCTATCAGATGATGACATCATTGTTGAACAATAAACCCTTTATACAGTTGAAAAACACATCCAAACAGCCGTTTTAACGGCTACCATTTTTTCATTCGTTTATTATACTCTGCTTGTGGCTTTTTTAGTTTAAGGAAAAAAAAACATTGCGAATTCGGCTGAGTTTTAAAACGATTGAAACAATTGGTGGCCTTGAAAAAGGCCGTTTGAAACAGACTTCTCTAATTAGTCGCTCAGGTATGCAACGCCATCATCGTCTTCCTCACCACTGGAACTATCGAATAGTCTCCGCCTTGCATCGGGAACATCACGTAGGACAGGAGTCCTGTTGTCATCCTCATCTTCGGACAGGAGATAAAATTCAATACTGTCGGCGACTGACTCCGGATAATCCTCGTGAAGAACAAATGCTATTGCATCTTCTATGTCAGAGACATCTAGTGATGATGTGTTGTCATCGGAGTTGGTCAGGTCTTCGGAGTCGCTAGTATCTTCAATCTCCTCCACATCTTCCTGTAAGACATTTTCAATTATTTCTCCAATTTGCTTCCAGTGGTGAGGGATGTCTAGTGGTGCCATGATGGTAGATAGGATATGAATGACCGGTGACTACTATTTACCTTTATTTATAGGGGAATTTTGTGATGAGCAAGCAAAAATAAACAACGAATAAGAGCATTAAGTTTTAGTCAGTAAAAAAGTGCTAAGTTATGGTAGAAAAACCGTAAACATAGGTTTTGATCTCAAAAAATGTATATATATATATATATGTATATATATATATATATATAGAGAGAGAGAGAGAGAAAGAGATACACTTGTGCATACTTAATATCATAAATTTCAATTGTTAGTTGAGGTAAAATTAAGAAACCACGATGTGTTTTGTACAACTAAAGTTTTTAAAAACCATGTGTTGGTAATTATTAATTTCATTATTAGTAGAAACATTAATAATCGAAAAGATAAATAATTGGTATGGTTCAAATAAGACGCTTAGCTTAGTTAAAACGAGTGAAATTCATGGTGGCCTTGAAAAAGGCCGTTTGTAGTTGCCCTCAGAAGGTGGAGTTTGAGATGGCGTTGTGGGTCTGCAGGATACGTCCTCAAGAAACGATGACGGTGAGAGTCACCCTTTGGCCAAGCCGCAGCAAACGCTTCAGGTCTTTGATGACGTTGGTCTTGAAGGGTAAGTCATCTTCCAGAGGAGTAGGCGCCATCCAGAACCCTACGTCGGACGTTGTCAATTTAATTGTAGTCGCTCGGCAGTCGGCCCTGATACTGTCTAGAGCCTCAGAAACTCTCCACAAGTCGCATTCTTGAGTTATCTCCGTCGTCCAATAAATCGGAACACGGAGGTAGAATGTTTTCAGCCACAGAGGAGAGCTTTTAACCCTTCTCGCTGTTTGGTGGTGAACAATCTCGTAGACCATGTTGTCAGGTAAACGTCGCAGATGGATGTGATCAACTCTACAGAACGACTCTATTTATAGTAATAACTACTGCATATTCAGCAGTATCTTATCTTAACTGCTGACAATGCTTTTCAGCAGTCTCTTATCTTAACTGCTGACAATGCTTTTCAGCAGTCTCTTATCTTAACTGCTGACAATGCTTTTATTTTTTTCAAGGTCAACCTAACAAACAAAATCTTTTTTTGAATGCAAAGAATCGATGACACTAGAGTTGTAAATATTAATTCAGGCTGCAGCTTGTATTATCGGTTCATTTCATCTTATAATATAATTCGTTTGTAAAGGCAACACAGTTAGCTCAATTTGAGTACTAAAACGAGAGATGTAAATATTAATTCAGTCTGCAGCTTGCATTATCAGTTTATTTCATCTCATAATATACTTTGTTTGTGAAAAACAACAGAGTTAGCACACTGTGAGTACTATAACGAGTGAATCAATTGCTGGCCTTTAACAAGGCCGTATTTGAATTCTCCGCCAAGGTTTACGACTGGTCTCGACCGTTGTTGACTGTAAGAAAAGCTACGCAATGTAGGTTAATTATGCTGTAGGATTGTGCATAATATACTTTGTTTGTGAAATACAACAGAGTTAGCACACTGTGAGTACTATAACGAGTTAATCAATTGCTGGCCTTTAAAAAGGCCGTTTTTGAATTCTCCACCAAGGTTTACGACTGGTCTAGACCGTTGTTGACTGTAAGGAAAGCTACGCAATGTAGGTTAATTATGTTGTAGGATTGTGCATAATATACTATGTTTGTGAAATACAACAGAGTTAGCACACTGTGAGTACTATAACGAGTGAATCAATTTTTGGCCTTTAAAAAGGCCGTTTTTGAATTCTCCACCAAGGTTTACGACTGGTCTCGACCATTGTTGACTGGAAGGAAAGCTACGCAATGTAGGTTAATTATGTTGTAGGATTTTACATAATATACTTTGTTTGTGAAAGACAACAGAGTTAGCACACTGTGAGTACTATAACGAGTGAAACAATTGGTGGCCTTGAAAAAGGCCGTTTCTGAGCTGCTGATCCAATCTAGACGCACTCCCACATCGCCTTTGCCAGTTCGCCTTTGCCCGCCCTTTGAAATATTAAGTATGACCCAGTCTTGGGTATTGGTTGCAAATATCCAGGCAGTCTTACCTTTAGGATTCTTCCGCTGTTTTCCAAAATTACTTTGCGCTCTTTAATTTGTAGGAGTTTATATTTTTTGGAAACTTTCAATCTTCGGAATTTTCCCTCCTGAGCTATAGTTTCAAAGTCAAAACTAGATGCTGGCGGCTTTTTCTCTGCAGGTTTGTGTTTAGCGCAGAACTTTTCTCCTATTTTGCAGAAGACTGCACACACTTCACCCTTCTTCGGCCCTCTCTTAAATTGGTGGGTACACTTGGGCGCATTTCTTACCCGTGGTGTCTTCTTCAATGATATTCTTGGTGTGCTGGAGGATGAAGTTGCCTTCGGTACGAAGGGGTCATGTTTTGAGATGAATTTCCTATTATCTTCATCCGATGACTCTGCTGTCGGTGCTCCAAAGTGCAGGGGACTTGGCGGCGAAACCACGCTTGTGGATGTAGAAGGTGCGTCCGGCGGATCGAAGATAGACTTCACCTTGTTCTCAGCCAGGATGGATTCTACAGCTGCAGAAGTCTCAGAAGAGTCCATGTCTTGGTGATCAGATCAGCAATCAGCTCAGTGGAGGAATGAGGAAACATCGCACTACTCTCTCATTATATAGGCGTTGCTGACACAGCACTCTTCTCCTATTGGTCAGTTGAATTTAAGTACTAAAAATGGTGGCCTTGATAAAGGCCATTTTTATGTTCCAATCTTGGACCGACTGTGCCTCTATGTTAGAAACTTGCAAATGTTTGTGTTTGAAAGCAATTTTATGTTTTACTCAAGCACCATAACATTTGTTTTTAGGTACATTAAACAAACTGTGTTGACTGAATAACGAACAAAATTCTCGGTCAAAATATATTATTTAGAGTCGGCAACTACGTATCTCCAATCTTAGCCCGACTGTAAAAGTTAGAAACGTGGAATTGTTTGTGTTTGCAAACACAACTCATTTTATTCTCTACTCCAAGCTATGCTTGTTAAGCCCCATAACATTTATTTTAAGCGCATTAAATAAACTGTGTTGACCGAATAATGAACAAAGTTCTCGGTCAAAATATATTATTTAGAGTCGGAAACTACGTACCGTACAGATTACCAATACCCAGTATGTCATGGGACTTATAATAAAACTTTGCAAATGCATGAGTTCAAAAACGATTGAAAAATGTGGTGGCCTTTAAAAAGGCCGTTTTTTGAGATGATCTAGCGACGGACCCATTCGGCCTTCCCTCTGGGATACGAAAGGTCCTCCCCCGGCCCATGAATCTTCAGATGCGTCGACTTCCACGGCCACTCCATTCTCCTTGGCAGGCGAACTCTCGTCAGCTCCAAGGAACCAACCTCCCGCAGAGTAGCCTCACCATCCTGGCGTACGAAAAATAGAAATTCGTACAGGCCGGGTTTCATCCGCCACAACCGTCGATTCTGCTCGCCATGGCGTAGTTCTGCTCGCCATGCCCAAGTGGAGTGTAGAAGCGCCGCTCCAGCCTCTGATGCTTTCGCCGTGGAGTAGCCGCAACACAATCCATTACAGTGACAGGATTGCTCCTTGGCACTGGTCTCGGAGCTGGACAGTCCAACGCGAAGCGAACACGCCTCTTAGAGGCTCCTGGACGTTGACGAGGCGGCCGGAATGAGGATATCGGTGCTAGTGGAGCCCGTCGCTCAATCATCTCAGCGAAGATTTCTTCCACAGTAGTTTCCATCTTCTCTCCTCAGCGCAAGCAGGATGTCCTGAGCTCCACTAATCATTGGTCTCTAAGGTGCGACGCTACGTACCGTATAGGATCCGCTGCAGGTCTCCTGTTGGTGCGCACTAATAACACTGACTCAGCGTTTTATTTAGTGGCCTTGAGAAAGGCCATTTTAATTATTTAATATCCCAGTCCAAGCGCTTACCCCTTTGAACAAACTATGTTGACAGAGGAACGATTAAAATTCTCGGTCAAACCATATTTGTTGAAGTCGGTAACTAAGTACCGTACCGTAAAAAATACCAACAAACTTTATTGAAACCTCATGTGACTTATAATAAAACTTCGCTACAGCAGGAGTAAGAATGGGGGTAAAACAAAATATATGTTTTACGCTACTGAGTGTCAAACGATTGAAATTTTTGGTGGCCTTTAAAAAGGCCGTTTTTATCAGTGTCATTGTTTACATGGACACCCATTGGACGGTGACACGCCGACGACGTTGCCCATCTTCCGGCTTCCCGACCTCCAAGTAGGTCTTTAATGTCTCGTACGGTGGCTCAATCACTCCATTCGGCAGGTAACTTCTAAAGACAAAGTTGCGGTGGCGCAACAAAAGCTCCCGCGAAGGCTTGTCCCATCCGAGCAGACAATAAAGTCCCGGCTGCAGTTTCCACAGGCGGTGGAGCTTGAACCCAGGGAATGCCGGTTCGAAGCTCGGCCGACGAATCTCCCTCGGCTCATCGATAACAGGGATCTGGGCCGTATAGTTTTTCTCAGGTTCCAGATCCCTCGTCTTGTCCGAGAGAATTTCTCTAAGTAAAGAGAACGGTTCCCGGGCACAAGTCGATATGTTTACCCGTCGAGGCATTACATCGACGGGTCTACTCTTTGACGCTGGTGTCGGAGCCGGGCGTTGACGAGGCTGCCCTGTCACGGACTCGCTCTTTGGAGCTGGACGTTGACGAGGCTGCCGGAGTGATGACCGAGGTGTGACACTGTGGGGCCTGGAGCTGGAAAGCTGGAACGATGGTTCCCGACGAGGCATGTCAACCATCTTAGGCCGGGTCTGCTTCCTGAACATGATGCAGTTGCGTCCGTAACGAAAGGGTGAGCAAAAGTGATTCGCTTAAGAACAGCGGTATACTCACTAGCACAAGCCGGCTTCTCATTGGTCAAACAGTTCAACCAATGAGGTGAGGTTATTTTCTGCTGACTCAGCGGAAAAGTTCATAAAACCGGGACGCTCGTTCCACTCGAATCATTCGGCATGCAGACACGGGACCAGTCCAGAGCAGCTCCAGAGAAGCGGGACACAGCGGAGATCATCGGAGAGAAGCTGAACATCCACGGAGGTCTCCTAGTACCGCAATCCCTGCAGTGGTACCCCGGGCTTGGAACTTCTGTGATATAGCGAGCACCACATATGTAGGTCTCACTTGCTATCGGCCGGCATCTCTACGCTGATCTCCGCCGGGTCCCGAGGCGGAGTCAACACCTTCTGCGTCGCACAAGGCCTGAGACAAGTCCCCCTGTGTGGTCAGCACTGCTCCAGGCGTTGGGTGAACAGTGCGGTGGGCAATGGATCTGGATCGTTAAACTCAGCGCCGATCTCTTATTCTTCTCTGTACAATCTTTTTCTGTCTTGCATGGCTTCGCTGGTTTCCCACTAACACTAACACAATTTGTTGATTTGTACAAGTTAAACTCTGTCCCTTACCCTATTCCCATCACAACCCCAAAAACAAACCCGGGTGGTTCGCGCAGTGTGGAGTTCTGCGGTCCACCCATACCCTAAGCAGTTCAATCGGTCGGCATGGGCAAACCGCCACGAATGAACTGACCCTTCTTGACTGGTCGGCAGGGCAATCCGCCACAGTCAAGATCCTTTTTTTTAAAGTATTAAAATGACCTTGAACACGTTTGAACATGTTTGGAGAATATAAATTATAATTATTTGAAGTCCCCTAAAACATTCATAGCTACAACTGAATAACTATTCTTTGTTACCGCGAAAGTTGTAAAATTGAGACTTATTAAAACGGCCTTTATAAAGGCCACTAAACTGAAGTTGGATAAATGAGAAAGTCCAGAAAATGTTGAATACTCCTCCTGTAAAAGAAGTAACAAGATGTGAGGCTGAGACTTGTAAAGGAATCGTCTAAGACTGTGAAAGTAAAAATAATTGAGACTTGTAAAAATGGCCTTTGTAAAGGCCACCAAAATGATTGATGTTAAATGACTAAGTCCTGAGAATCTGGATTGAAATGTACTTAATGTAGGTTTAGTATGATGTATGGTTGCTAGGCTGATTCACAACGAATGATATAAGTGGTGGCCTTGATAAAGGCCGTTTGTAGAAGGAGTGGAAGTCCTGGATTTAGTGTGGGGGGATGGAAGCGACGACCCGAAGAATTTGTCGTAGTTGTAGTTGTCGGCGTAGGCTAGCGTCGACTGTGTCCAAGTGTTGATGTTGGAGGATGAGGTTGAAGTGATCTCCGCTACTAACTTCGATAATCATCTGATCGGCAAGGTGTCGGTAGCGGTCCAAGATGTCCATGAGTTCGATGATCTGTCGGTAAGTGAATATGTCTCGCTTTATTTGAATCGTCGCTCTCCCCACAGGAGTAGTTGCAGCCGTCGGTCTAGTTTGGCAGAACTTGAACTCTTTCCTGCGACGTCTGTGACCCTCTTCGTCCGAATAGTCCTCGTCAGAAGAGTCAGCAGGGCGTTTGATCGGTTGTAAGTTGCGAGCCATGGTTGCGTTGCGGCTAAGATCAGGAGTGCGAATGGATCGTAACGCGCTAAGGATTCTGTGCTAAGCTGTAAATGTGGCGGGGGTTAATAGTGGAGGGGGACTCTATGGCGTGGGATGGGGAGCGAAGCAAGGGGGGGGTCTGGGGGCGGAGCCCCCAGAAAAAATTTTTATCTTATCTAAGATCTAGATCTAAGATAAGATAAGATAAGATAAGATAAGATAAGATAAGATAAGATAAGATAAGATAAGATAACACAAACCGACGTAAATGGATGGTTGGCCATTTCAAGTCGCAAACCGACGTAACTAAACCGTTTCTTAATATAAATCCACCCGCTTTCACATTACCTCACATCCAATGACGTATGTGTATCGTCACACCAATACGTCATCGCCGTGACGTCATCACACCCTCTCGTCACACATACGTCATCACCACGTCACTCAAACGTCACTTCTGATTAAAAAACAATTATTTTTCAGCTGTCCCAGACTCCCCATATTGCCTCTACTTAAAGCTACTTGTTTTTATTGATGAATTATAGGCGGTGTTTATGCTAATTTGAATCATATCCAATTCAGTGTCCCATTCTGTTTGTTTATTGTGGTAAAAACTTCTTAATAGAGCTCCAAGGTCACGGAAAATTCGTTCTGTGCAGTTTGCACTGCTTCTATAAGCTGGAGTAGTTCTTAATGTAATATAGTTCCTGAATAAAAATGCTTTAAATTGTTTGGAAATGAAGTAGCTTGCGTTGTCTGTCACTATGGTTGTAGGTATTGAAAAATTTGCAAATATATCCTTTAATTTTTCGATTATGGCTTTTGATGTGCTTTCCTTTAAAGGATATAGCCAGGTATATCTAGTATAAGCATCTAATACTCCTAAAATATATATATTTCCTTTTTTTGAGCGAGGTAATGACCCTAATAAATATAAATAGATGGTATTCATTGCTTTTTCAACTGGCGTGGATATTAATTTTCCCTCAAATTTGCGTTGGGTGCTTTTGCTCATCATACAGGTTTTACAGGCTTTTACTCGGGTTTTGATGAAATCCTTTAATTTTAGATGGTAAAAATATTCTTCAATTCGTGCGGTAGTCCTTAAAATTCCAAAATGGCCTCCAAAAATAGTGTTATGGTAAAATTTAAAGATCAGATTGAAAAGTTTTTCAGGTAAATATATTTTGCTTTTTCCCTTTGAGTTACGGTGCATCAGTATGTCATTTTTCATGAAAAAACTTAAATTGTTCTCGTCCTTGTTAATACTATCAATAATGAGTTTGCATTCTTCGTCCAATTCTTGCTGTTTGTTTAATTGGATAAGAGCTAGTGGTATTTCATCTATTAAATTACAACATTTTTGATTTTCCTTCCTTGATTGGTGGTGATCCTTAATATTAATATTTACATTTCTGTTTATGACTTATGTAGCTTGCCTATGTACATTTTCAACTTGTTTACACTTGGTAATTGTTTCATTTAGGTTTTCTTTTGAAGTTTCTTGATTTTCAGGGTTTTCGGTCACTTTTTCTTCCTCTTCTTGGTATAGCCTAGAGAGACAGTCAGCTAATAGGTTTTCTGCGGATCTTCTGTGTTCAATAGTATATTCTAAGTCAATTAACCGTTCAGTCCAACGAGCTAAGCGACCGAAACGTTTACGAGCATTTAAAACATAACTCAGTGATTCGTTATCAGTGATTAACTTAAATGGTTTGACTTCAAGGTATTGTCTGAAATGTTCCATAGCTAAAATAGCGCTTAGAGCTTCTTTTTCGTATATGGAGTACTTTACTTCGGCTTCGGTGAATTTTCTGGAAAAGTATACTACAGGTAATAATTCTTTATCTTGGTTGCGCTGTAATAAAATTGCCCCGGCTCCAATTTTGGATGCGTCGGTTTGAAGTACAAATTCTTTATTGAAGTTGGCCAATTGTAGTACTGGGGGATTGCTTATGGCATATTTTAGCTGTTCAAAGGTTTTCTGACATTCAGGTGTCCATTTAAATTTAACTCCCTTCTTTTTGAGGTTATGTAAGGGTGCACATATTTCAGAATACTTCGGTATGTATTTGTTCCAATATCCAGTCATACCAACAAATCGTCTGACTTGTTTTAAAGTTGCAGGCACGGGAAAATTTTTGATGCTTGTGGTTCTGTCAGGATCAATTGTGATGGTGTTATTTTTGATCTTGTGGCCTAAGAAATTGATTTCTTCGCAGAAGAATTTGGCTTTTTCTGGATTTACTGTTAAACTGTGTTTTGCTAAACGGGATATGACTTCGTTTAAATGCTTGAGGTGAGATTCTTTATCTTTACTGTAAATGACTATGTCGTCCAGAAATTTTATCAAATATTCAAAATTAATATCGTGGAATATGTTGTCAAGATAACTGGACAGAATACTACTGCCGATTTGTAGTCCAAAACTTACTCTTTTGTACTGGTATTTACCAAATGTAGTACAAAATGAGGTTAAATGACGACTGTCCTTCGTTAATGGGCATTGGAGAAAAACTTTGTTTTAGTCAATCACAGAAAAATATCGAGCTCCTTGTAAATGTTGATGCAGGTTATTTAAATCACCTATGGGGTAATCCATCTTAACTAGTTTTTTATTTAGCTCAGTGTAGTTAATTACTAGTCGGTCTTTCTTAGTTAAAAATGCAGGTGAAGAATTGACTTGTAGAAAACTCAATTATATCCTGTTCTAATAAATCATCTATGATTTCTTTCATTTTCTTTATATTGGGTGGCGATAAATAGTATGGCCTAATACATACTGGTGTTTTGTCTGTAACCTCTAATTTTACCTCTAAATTTAACGCAGATCCAATTTTGTCAGTGAATACATTGGGGTAATTAGCTATTAGTTTATTAACTTCCTGTTGCATATCAGTGCATCAAATTATTAGTTGATTTAGTGATGAATCGACTTCTTCCTGTGTTGTGGTAACCTTTATTTTATTCTGTGGCTTGAATTTAAAGTAACAGAGATTTTGCTCTAAATCCATAATTAATCCTCTCTCAGTTATGAAAGGTATGCCTAAAATCATGTCATATGGGTTGTTTTCCATAATTAGAAAATTTACATTCCATGTAAAGTTGTTTATTCTAATTTTAAATTTGCATTTTCCAAGTACTTTGATTTGAGTATTATTTGCCGCTAACATTGTACCTTGCCATGGTAGCATAGATTTTATGACCTTTAGATTTTTGAGTTGTTTATATAGGCTTTTTGTATCGAAGTTTTGGCTTGAACCAGTATCCAACAGACTTTGTGTGGTTAAATTTTTGTGGATACAAGTTTGTATACAAGGTAACTATTATTTACATTGATCTTGATTTTATTCTGTTTAACCTTTTTAAATTTATTCCAGCTCTTAACTAGGTTTCTAAATTCCTTTTTATAACCAGGGGAATGATCATGTATAGCAGTTGAATTTTGTTCCTCAGGAGTACAAGTATTGATTGAGTTGTTGCTTGTAACTCCCTCTTTTAGAAGTTTTTTGGGTTATGATAACATTGTTTTGCAAGATGGTTTTTGCGATTGCAAATAAAACAAGATTTTATTGGTGGATTTTGTTTTTTTGAAGTAAAAGCAAAGTTATGTTGAGTCTTATGGTGATTCGGGCGTTGATTTGTGTAATGTGTTGAAGTAGGCCTAGGATTTGCTGCTGCGAAGTTTTGAAGTTGACTATGGTGAGGAATATTGTGTTGTGGTTTGTGACTAGTGTACATTTTGTCACGCAGATAATCATTGTATCCTACATTGTTCAAGTTGATACACAGTTAATCTAAGTCTTGGGAGGTGAGTGGGTTCTTTTCAAATATAATTTGATTTCTGATTTCTGGCTTAAGTCCATTTTTGATGAAAGAGATGAGATCTGGTTCAGATAAATTTGCCTTTAAAATCTGGTTGTTTTGTTTAATTTCATTTATATACAGCGATAAAGGTTCTGTGGGATGCTGTGGGCGATAAATCATGTCTTGTTTTAATTTTTCCCTAAGAGTGACGGGAATGAATGTAGCAATGATATTCTCATGTAATTTGTCAAGTGATAGACCTTGAATTTTCCCTTGGATAATTTTTGTAGACAATGGCGGTTTACTGTAACTAGGCAAAATTTCATAAAATTGTATGTCAGTTAAATTTGTTTCAGTTTTGATTGTCACTAAATCTTTCAAAAATGCAAGCAAGGGATTTATTTCTAAACCATTGCAAATTGTAAATTTGCTTAGATACACTTCTGCAGGATGCGACAGTTTGTTAAAAATATTTACAATATGGGGTGGATTTTGATTTTCACATGAAGTTGAGGTTAGGTTAGAAATAGGCTGCATTTGCGTTTCAGTTTTTTGCATAGGCTGGTTAATTTTTACCGTGGCTACAGTTTCAGCTGTTTTTTCTTCAGTTGGTTTTATAGGTGTTGAGGTTAGGTTAGGTTTACTTACATTTTCAAGATTGAATTCTAGTTTTTCTACTAAGTTTTCATCATCAATTAATGATTTATTTAGGTCCTCTTCAAATTGTTGTAGTTCTTCAGTAGATATTTTAGCTTTTAATTCTTGAAATTTAGTAAGTAGTTCAGCTAGCTTAGTTTTTTGTATGTCAAGGATTTTAGCATAGTTAGGATCTAGTTTGCATGAGATTAGGTTTGTAATCCTAAGCTGTAGATGTGTTAGTTTTGCATTTAATTTAGCTACTTGTATCAGGTACCTTTTGTACTAGGTTCTAGATTTGTTTGATCCATTTGAATTTCTAATGAATCTGTCTTAGTTTGAGTAGATTTGATTTCATCGCTTAACTATAACTTACCAGCGAGATTTACAACATTTGGTGAAGTGTTGAAAACTGTTCTCAACTGTTTTCTGAGATGTTCCACGTTGTTGTAGGTTGGTTCGATTCCTCTTGACAATAGCTCATATTGCAGCTCATCTTTTGCCAAGTAATTTAAATTATATTTTTCCATGGTCGGAAAATTATTAATTTAATTTTGTTCAGTTGTAGTTGACTTGCCGTTTATTTAGCTAAAATTGAGGTTGAAATATTTCATTTCATGCAATTTATTATAGCTAATTGTTGCTGCAGGTTGCTTGATGTAAGTTACACTTGAATATAATATAGGCTAAAATAGTAGGCTTAATTTCAGTTGAATGATTGAAATAAAATTTACATTATATAGAGAAGTTGTTGTCATCACTGTAAAATAGTCTATTTCAGTTGTTGAAATGATGGTATTAACTGTTATAAAATTTATTTGCAGTTGAAATTAGTTATTCGCAGTTATTAGCAATTATTAGCAGTTATTAGCAGAGTGGCGCACTTTATTTTGTACAACACCCCCTACACAATTTGCCAATTTCAGGAATGCTGCACTTGTATGTATTTAATTTTTAATAACTGAATAACTGCTTTAGTTGTAGTTAATTGTAACCTATATATTCCAGTGGTCCATCGGATGGTATGCAACACTACATGCATAGTAAGTCGGGTAACTGATTCGAAAACAAGTTCATTGTAGTTATAGACACTTTTATTTTATTTAATTGATACTCCTTTTTTAATATGAAATGATACACTGTCTAAATATTCTATACTGTTATCAGTATATGTATCTTACGTTTTTGGTGATTAACTGGACTGATTCCCTTTGTAGTAGAAAATCCCGTCTGGAACAAATTCCTAACTTAATAATAACAAGTAAATTAAATATAATACATATTAAAACATCATTTGATACATAAAAATTGATTTTAACATTAAAATATTCAAGTTTGCAAAATTAGTGACAATGTGCTTTTTGATCAGAATTATACATGAAAGATACAGGAAAATTCACAATTGGTTATTTTACATTTATATCATTATTACTCAGAAATTAACAAAATTTAATTATACAAAACAACAATAATATATTTAGCAATGAAATTATTTACATATAAATACATACAAATTCTTTTAAATATAATAATTTGAGTTTAAAACTTACTATGTCAACGGGTGTACAATTCTTGTTGGGAATCAGCCATCTAATGAACTTAATTATCTTAATTGGTCTAGTTTGCAAATACATCAGCTGTTTTTTACAGTGCTGCCAACAGGTAAAATGAAATATTTATGATTAATTAGCTAATAATAATACAGTTATATGATTTTTAATATCCATTTGAATTTAAATTGAATTTACTCTATCTACAATAATGTTTATACAAAATAGTGACATTTTAATAATCAAAAATCAGTACAGAAATGATAACAATGCGTCAATAGTTTCCGATTGTAATATATGTGTTGTCTTAGTTGAATGATATAAATAATATAGTTTTAGGATTCAAATACTGTAATTAATCTGACAAAAATCTGGAAAGTATTACTTTTGAGGCAACTTAGAAAAATGGAAAGAGCTGTTTCATAAACATTTCTATAATTAATAAACTCACAAATACTTCTCTGTTGTCACATTTCATGTCGTTGTTTCAACGCCAGTAATTTCTTTTAGAAAGAAACCTTTAAGCTAAATGCTGCGAAACTAATTATTTTCTTAAAATCGAAGGTTACGGACCTGTCAACTGAAGTCCCAGACGCCAACCATTAGGTAACGAGATTTCCATTGACACGCAACTTAATGTCTCATGTGCATCGTACTTAGGACGCTATAAACAAGTGTTTAGTTGCAGGTCGTTGGTTCCACCTTGCTATGTACTATAGTAAAAGCATCGGTGTCCAAGGAGCATTGGATTCCGCCAAGAAAGAGACTATTAGAAGAAAACATAAGTTCAGTGTAAGCGCAGTGATGATTATAATAATAATGGATCTTTTTGATTCGTTTAACAACGTTAGGGACCATTTGGATAATTTATTTTGGTCTTAAGACTTCTTGGTGGTCATCGGCCTCGCAATTATTTTAGCAGTAATACCATGTTTAGCTCTTCGAATCTTAAGCTCGGCTTGTTGTCCTCAGAATCGCAAATGATTTGTTCCCAACTGTGTATTTTTATAATAACGCTGTATACAAATATGGTATGTTTTTCAATCAACTGCTTTTTAAGAAAAAAATTGAATTAAAACTATTTTTGATAAAACTTGTATTTTTAACAAAAATAATCGAAGTCGTCCTTTACACATCGGTGTTATAGTTTATAAAATTTAATACTGTTTACAATGAACACGGTTACTTTTTTATACGTCAACCATCAAAATTCAAGTGAGAGGAGTGGAGTAGGTTCGTTATAAATTATTATTCTCGCGGGAAAATATTAATCAGAGAATTTATCCAATAAGGTAAATTAATTTTTAAAATCCAACTATCAATTATTTATTTTGTGCCTCTTTAATATCCCATAAAACAATACAAATTACAACTCTTTGAATATTAGGCCTAATTATAAAGAGAAAGATATAATGTAGATTCATAATCCAGGTTCTCTAATTGATGTTGTATCAAATTAATGTTTTAAGGCTAAGTTGTCGGTAAAGATGTTAAAGGCCTCATTGAGGTTTTAAAAGTCACCAAGTTGATACTACTTATAAATTTACGCTTCTCGTTATACTGTAACCTGTTTACGTGTAAATGTCAGGGCCGTAATTTTTACGTTAGCATCACAATGGCCCTTTTCAGTTACGAGAAGTGAGGATTTAAACATAATTTTTACGTAATATTTGTTGCACATTAGCAAAGCAAATTTTAATATGTATGTCTACCTATTAACAATTTTAATATCGTGTTGCTTCTACCTAACAACTCGATATTAAGAGGTAATTTTATATATTCGTACTAAAGAAATTAGCAATTAGCATAGCAATTAGGATGTTACTGATAAATTGTGGTTGTAAAGAATAGCCTATCACTGACTGCTGTAAATGTATTTGACACATTTTACTTTTAATAACGAGTAAGTATGAAAATCGTCCAGAGATTACTCTGCTGTGTCATACAATGAACACTGAAAGATAAATAATCCACTTGAACACACTCATGTAGCACAATTAGTGGAGTTATTTTAAATCCAAATAAGTAAAGCCAGTTCAAAATATTTGGTTTATAGAATGGCACATTGTTTTGGATGACAAAAAACAAATTAACAAATAAAAAACTGGATAGCCTTTTTCAACTATAAGTAAACACTTTATTTAACATATCAGTTAGAATCTTGAAGTACTGGTTTGGTTCCTTGCCAAAACTTATATTAATATTGAACTAGAGAAATAAAACTGAAAAATGAACATCTTCTGAAAATACTATTATTTATTTAAAATATACGCTGTAATCAGAGTATTATACATTGCAAGATTTTTTCAAAAACATAATATACCATAGCAGTGGTGTTATTTGATTATTTAGAAAGGTTACATAATCGTGGTATATTACCATCCTGTAATAAATCAGTGGTGGGAACTCAGTAGAAATATTTGGTGTAATAATCTTATATATTATTTCTCTAGCCTGTTTTTCTGTCAGTCCGCGAGATCTTCCTTTTTCCTTTATCAAATTCCATGATTTTCCCCTCATTTTGAAGCTTACTGTGCCGGCTATTGACGAAAAATAGACCCACGCTCTAAAAATGCACCGCTTCTAGTAAATTTGAATAATATGAAAGATAAATAAAGGGAATAGTTTGTTTAAGACAGGAGAAAAATTGTAAACAGAAGAACACCTGATCAGCTGACAAGATTTGGTTCGCAGTGCGGAATTCCGCACGGGTCGACTAGTAACAAATATTTACAACATCGTCATACAAAATACTCCAGTAAAAATTATAATTACACTTATAGACTTGACACTTTTAATGTAAAATGAAGTCTCAGTTGTTTGCCAGTGTTTATTGTTTAGACATACTACCATATATAACTACATAAACAGCGCTAAGATAATTATGGTATTATAGATTTTATTTGTTAAAGAGAACTTTTTTTGGCCATCATCTCCAATTTAAAGCAGTAATGCTGATGACAGTAGCAGGGAATAATTTTTGGTTGGTTGTAATAAAATAACATATTTTATTTACATTCGTTACAGTCAACATTTTCCTTCGATGCTTCTCTGATGCAAATAACTAGTTTTTATTTTTAGTTTCAATAAATATAAGGAAAGGAAAGTTATATTTTATTCAAGTAACTCCTAGATCTGAGCCCCAGAGTTGCGACGTGTTTGTATTATTTTGAGGCTACAGAAGTAGTTAGGGCGGGCACTTGAGCCCCAACATTGGTCTTATGGAGAATAGAATAACATGGACTCTTATGGAGAATAGATTAACATGGACTCTTATGGAGAATAGAATAACATGGGTTCTTTTGAGGAATGGAATTAGGGTGTAATAACTACCCTGTGTCTTTCTTTTGCTCCCCTTTGGAGTTGATTATTTATCTTTTGCACCCCTCTTGCAACCTTCTGTGTATAATTATCTACCATTTTTGGTAATTATTTAACCCTCGCGTCCTTCTGTCTCCTTCACTTCCTTCTGTGTATCTAACTGCAGCTCCTGTTATCTCAGTGTACTGTAGTTGGCGGGTGTAACATTTTAAGTAACCCTGTTGGTTGGCATGTTAATCCGCGTTCTGCTCAAGGCTTGACACACCCACTACAATTTCGCACTACTATCGCCTCCAGGCCTGTCACCCAGACGGCGCTCACTACCTGTCCCCAGCCGCTGCCACTGCCCTGTCGCTACCTCCTGTAACAAATAAACATATATCATTAGCCACCTCCCCACCACTTTCTATTATCTCGCTCTCTCTCTCTCTCTCTCTCTCTCTCTCTCTCTCTCTCTCTCTCTCTCTCTCTCTCTCTCTCTCTCTCTCTCTCTCTCTCTCTCTCTCTCTCTCTCTCTCTCTCTCTCTCTTTGCTCCCTTCTCCGTTGCGATCTGACGTGTCCCTGCGTTTGCTGCGCTTGGCGAAGATAACCCTACTTTTCCTAACCTCACTTTCGAGTGTTCCCACGCGGGTGTTTTGTTCGTGTTTGACTTGTCTGTGTTAAGTGCGTTTTATGACTTGCTAGTGTACAGTAACATCAGTTTATTGTTTGACTTGGCTACAGTAATGATACGTCTTACGTACTGACTAACCTCACCTCCAGTAACCTTTGAGAGTTACCATAACCTCACTTCCTTGTGTCAAGGGTTGTATCATACTTGTGTGTGTTGACTAACATAACCTCACTTTCTGTCCTTGTTCTTTATTAAGTAACCTCACCATCTTGTTTTTCTTGGTAGTGCTGTGTTTGTATGTGCTGGATAACATAACAGTAACCTTAGTTTCTTGTATCAAGAGTAGTGTTTTGCGTTGTATTTCATTGTTTGATTTGGTTAGAGTAGTATTTGTATATGCTGACTAACATGACCTCACTGCCAGTAAACTCAGTTTATTGTGTCAAAAGTAGTGTTGTGTTTGTATGTGCTGACTAACGTAACCCTATGCCCAGTAACCTTAAGTTTCAGAGTTAACTTAACCTCGCTTTTCCTAACCTCAATATCACGTTATCATGCACTTGTCTTGTTCATGTCTGACTTGTCTATGTTAAGAGCGTTTTATGACTTGCTAGTGTACAGTAACATCAGTTTTTAGAGTTAATATAAACCTCACTTTCTTGTTTCAAGAGCCTTCCTTGAGAGTCTTTCTTCTTATTGGGTGATTATTAGCATTATCTAAATTGCTAAAGTAACCTATTTTTTCTAACCCCACCCATTACACTCCAAAATGTATAACCTTACTGTATTATATTAATTTTCCGTGCATGGTGTACTTCATTTTATTTTTGTGATGTATGCGTGTTTATTGTCTTGGCTAAAGTAGTGTTGTGTTTGTATTTAATTGTTCGATTTAGTAGTTTACAGTAAAGAAAGTAAACATACCCTCACTTCCTTGTGGCTAAAGTAGTGTTGTGTTGACTAACATAACCTCACTCTCAGTAACCTAATTTTTTGCCCTGGTTCTTTTGTACAGTAAATTCACCTCAGCAACCTCACTTTCTATTATTGTTATTTCATGCAGTTTTGGTTGGAGCAATTTTTGTATGTATTGACTAACATAACCTCACTTTTCCTAACCTCACTTCCTTGTGTCAAGAGTAGTGTTGTGTTTGTATGTGTTGAGTGACAGTAATCTCACTTTCTATTCTTGTTCTTGGTTAGAGTAGTGTTTGATACCTTCATTAGAGTTAACTTTCGGTAACCTGTAGTTCTGGTTTGACTTGTGTAGTTTGTGTGTTAGGGTTTTTCTGACTTGCGTAGTAATGCAGAGGTACTGTGCTCTTTTGTAGATCCTCTGTACCTGTTCTTTTAGAGAACTTGATCGGTGACTTTAAAGTATCAGTTCCAAGAGTTACAGTTACATCATCTATCTTGTTCATTTAATATCAATGAAGACTGCTGCAAAGTAACAGTTCTAAAAGTAACCGTTCCAAAAAAAAGTAACATGTCCAGCACCATCCATTCCCATTCCCACAGTTTTAAAGGTAACAGTTCCAAAAGTATCAGTTTCAGTAGATCAAACAGTGAAAAAGTAACAGTTCCGCTCTCTATATATATCTCTAACAACTGACTCCATTACCTCAGTCTGATTTCAGTCGTGACGCTGATCAGACGTATTTTGTGCTGCTCTTGCGTAAGTATTCTCTTGCACAGATTATTATTGATTCTGCGTAATTCAGTTGTATCCGTGTGAGTTTGACTCTGGTCGGTGTGTTTGCTGTTTTAAGTGTTAACACAGTTCAGCTTGTTTTCAGTATTTAATTCTGTGTTGAAGGATGGACGTTTCTAAAAAGGACCCTCAAAACCCGGTAAATTTAATTAGTAAAGATGAAACCTATGTTAGACACTTTAGGCTTTACGGGACTAACACTGTTTTCAAATTCACTAAACCTCCCAAAGGTATCTCTGAGTTTGATTGGATTCGTAAAGGTTTTAATCAAATTGTAGAGACATCCAAAGCCAATGTTGCACCCACTGATTATCTAGGGTTTAAATTACAGTCTATGAATTTAAAAAGTGCTGAACCGGGATATGTATCGTTGAGACCGGTCTCTGAAGTTAGCGGTGATGTTCTCTGGGATATTTTCGGGGGCATAATTCAATCCAATTCAGAATCAATTACCAGCAGTGACACGTTTAGAGTTGATGTTACGCGGATTAACGTCCCCGTAGGTAAAGGAAGGGCAAGACCCGACTTTTACAATACCTTTGATGAAGAAACTAAAGCGAGACGGGGTATTGTAGTAATTAATAATAAAGACAATTTATGTTTGGCTAGAGCGTTGGTAGTAGGCAAAGCACTCGCAAAAAATGATCCTCAGTACAAAGCAATACGTCAGGACAAGGGGAAAAGACAAACTTTCAGAGCTAATAAGCTCATAGCAAAGGCCCGTGTAGAAATGCCGGAGGAGGGTGCCGGCATCCCTGAGCTTGAAAAATTTCAGTCCCATCTTAAAAAATACAAAATTACCGTCTACAACTACGACAGGAAAGGCCGGGACGTTTATTTTGAGGGAGGTAATGAAGACGCTAAATTAAAAATTAACCTTCTCTTTCACAACGGTCATTATAATGTAATTACAAACTTAACTGCTGCTTTCGTATGTTATTATTTCTGTGAAGCCTGTCATATTCCCTACAATAACAAGGGTGAGCACCGTTGCTCTAACAAATGCCCGTCCTGCCATACCATCTCCCCGCCCTATAAACTAGAACACGGAGGCATTACATGTCGTTTTTGCTGTCGCTTCTTCAAAAACGAGCGGTGTTTAGTAGCCCATCAAGGGCAAGTTTGTAAAACTATAAAGTTCTGCCGCGACTGTAACAAAATGATTCATCCAAAAAAACGTAAGACAACTCATGTATGCGGAGAAGTTTACTGTAAGCCGTGCGAAGCGTTCAAAGACCCCGCGCATCAGTGTTTTATGAGGGTAGATAGGCGAACACCGAAAGACCGTGATTTTTTGTTTATTTTCTTTGACTTGGAAACAAGGCAGGACGAGTCTCTCCCCTCTGACCCGCAACAGAAAGTACATAAAGTAAACTTGTGCGTTTCTCAACAGTACTGCTTTAAATGTATTAATGGGGGTGAGTGTGAAACTTGCTCGGAACGGCAAAGGGTAGTTGAAAAAGAACCGGTAAAACAGTTTATGGACTATGTAATGGAAATTCGGAAAAAATTAAAGATGTCTGTGTAATTGCCCACAACGGGCAAGGTTTTGATTTCCAATTCATTCTACAGTACATCATGGAAGAAACTAAATTTACCCCAAAAATAACTCCTCGGGGAACCAAAGCTATTTTGATTGAAGTAGCCAATGTGAGGTTTGTGGACTCACTTAGCTACTTCCCCATGGCCCTCTCTGCACTCCCTAAAGCCTTTGACCTACCTCCCGAGAAAAAGAAGGGCTACTTTCCCCACCTCTTCAATACTCTGGCAAACCAAAATTATGTAGGCCCTATGCCCGACAAAAAATACTACTGCCCCGAGTCTATGTTTGAAAAGAAACACGATGATTTTGAGATATGGTATGACGAACGAGTCGCTGAAGATTACGTGTTTGATTTTAAAAAGGAAATCTTAGAGTACTGTATCTCTGACGTGGAGATTTTAGCTCAGGCATGTATTAAATTTAGAGCCTTACTTCTTCAAGAATGTAACGTAGATCCTTTTCTTGAGGCTATAACAATCGCCAGTGCATGCAACTTGGCCTTCCGCCGTAACTTCTTAAAAGAAAATACTATTGGACTTATACCAAAATCAGGGTACCGACTTGCAGACAATCAGTCAGCCGTTGCTTTACAGTGGTTAACGTGGGAGGAGGAGCAACGTGGAGTAAAGATTCAACATGCGGGCCGGGGTAAAGAAGTAAAAATTAAAGGAATGAAAGTAGATGGGTTTGATGGTGAAAGAATTTATGAGTTTCACGGGTGTTATTGGCACGGTTGCCCAAAATGTTATCAATACAGCAGGGAAGAACCTCTGCCGGAGGATCCCTCAGACAGTTTGCATCTCCGTTACGAGAGGACCAAGTCAAAAATGGCAAAATTTAACGACTATGATGTCGTGGAGATGTGGGAGTGTGAGTTTAGAGCTTTGAAGAAAGACAAAAAATTAAATCACCTGAACCAATTGTCCATTCTAAACACACTTCCACTTAATCCTAGGGATTCCTTCTTTGGAGGTAGGACGGGTAATACTAAAACGTATTGTAAATGTGAAGAGGGAGAAACAATCCAATATGTAGATGTCTGTTCCCTTTATCCGTATGTAAATAAATATTGTAAGTATCCCGTGGGTCATCCTACTATTTATGTTGGAAATGAGTGCCGAGAGAGGGGTCTTGAGGTAGAGGGCTTGTTAAAATGTAAGATTCTACCTCCTTACAACTTGTATCATCCCGTACTCCTCACTAAAATGAATAATAAATTGATGTTTGTTTTGTGTAGAACTTGCGGGGAGACTTTAAACCAAGGGGAATGTTTTCATGATAGTGAGGAAAGGGCAATGGTAGGAACATGGACCATGGATGAAATTAGAAAAGCTGTAGAAAAAGGCTATGTGATCTTAGACATGTATGAGTTGTGGGAGTATGAAGTCGCCACATACGAGAAAGGTGGACTTTTTACCGATTTTATTAATAAATTCTTGAAAGTAAAGCAGGAAGCTTCAGGGTATCCCGCATGGTGTAAAACAGAGGAGGATTAAGACAAGTATGTTTCTGATTTCTTTGAGCGTGAGGGTATTCAACTGGAGAAAGACAAAATTGCTAAAAATGGAGGACTCAGGTCAGTAGCTAAATAAATGTTAAATTCATTCTGGGGAAAGTTTGGTCAACGCGAAAACATGACAAAAACTTCAATCGTGAGAGACTCTAAAGAATTTTTCAAATCGTTAACTCAACCAGGAACAAAAGTAAAGTTTGTTGAAGTAATTAACCAAGAGGTTTTATTAGTTAATTGGCAGAATGTTGATGATGCCAGTGAGGCTCTAAAAACTGTAAATGTTGTAATTGCGGCCTACACTACTGCCCAGGCGAGACTTAAATTGTATGAACACTTGGATGTTCTTGGAGGTCAAGTCTTGTATTATGACACAGATAGCTGTATATATTTCTACCGGGGAGGATTGTACAGGGTCCCTACGGGAGACTACCTCGGCGAGATGACCGATGAGTTAGTAGACGAGTACGGGCCCGGCTCTTATATCGTAGAGTTTGTTTCTGGAGGACCAAAGACTTACGCGTACCTTGTTTGGTCAACCAAAAAACAAAAACTACAAACCGTGTGCAAAATCAAGGGCCTCACCCTCAACCTAAAGACCTCCGAAACATTAAATTTTGAACAATTAAAAAAGATGGTCCTTAGTGAAGCTGCTGAAATACTAGAAATTGAAGAGAGTAGAATCAGGAGAACAAAGAGACGAGAAGTCGTTACAGTAAGTGAAATTAAACAGTTTAAAATTACAGGACCCAAGAGAAAATTTAATGATGATCACGATACCTTGCCTTTCGGCTTTAAAAAACAAAGAGTTGCTTAAAAGAGCTGTCACTCACACGGGTACTGAGTGCATATACCTCTAAAAATCAGCTCTATTACCTCATTCTGCTCTGAGACGCGGTACTGAACAGACGTGCCTGTGCTGTTACTGTTTGTCTCTCCTTGTAGAATGTTTGCTGAAAATAATACACTCCCTATTCAAGCAGTGTTTTTAAAGTTTATATCTAAAAGAAAGTTAAATGAAAATTCTAAATTTCGCATTACATCCTCAGAGTATGAGTTCTTTCTTACTGGGTCATTAGACTATTAGAATGGCCTTTGATGTTCTCGGAGTACATAGTAGATAAAATAACGGAGAACTACTCATCAAACACCTACATCGGAGTATCAATAAAGCATGGCGATGTTTCGGGAAATATACCATTCTTTCCTTTAGAGAATTTAACACCGTCAGTTTTTGATGATCACTTTGAACAAATATTTTGTAACGTTGAGAAACTATCTGGTGTTTTACGTCTTGAAGTAACACTTGTCTCAATTCCATGTTGCTACCTTCGATAAAGGGAGTACCTTTCCCTACGGAGCAGCGTTACTCTTGTATATACCACTTGTCACTAGTACAGTTACATCATTCTGCTCCAAGTCGTGGTACTGATCAGACGTTCTTTTGCGCTCCTTTTGCCTGTACTATTGAGTAAATTGTGAAATGGCTGCTAAATACTATACATTCAATAACAAGCCGGTATTGGTTCTGTTTGATAGTGAAGGAAAACCATGGTTTAAAGCTAAAGACGTAGCTACTGCTCTAAAGCATGTTAATGGTTGGAGTGCAGTTCGGAAACATGTAGATGACAGTGATAAATTAACTGTTAGTAGTTTTTCTGACGCCCAAAAACAGGGCGTTGGACCGATTGAGAAAACAACAGTTTTCATAAACGAAGCCGGATTATGTTCTTTGATGTTAAAATCAAATACTCCTGAAGCAAGACTGTTAGTAAGAAGTCTGTTGCCGGAGAAGTTTTACCTTACTTACACAAATATGAAAGATGAAAGTTCACTTTAAATGTAAATTTTTCTTTAAAATCATAAGTTCCCACTGTATGTATGTGTGTGTGTGTGAATGAAGGTCCCTGGCGCGGGTGACGAAAAGCCCCGTAAACCTGAATGAAGGTCACTGGCGTGGGTGACGAAAAACCCCGTAAACCTTAATGTGTGATGAAGGGTTTAGTAGATTGAGGCGCCTGGCTAACACCCCGGCTACTCTTTCGAACAACCCGGTGTGAATGAAGGCCTATGTACATTGAGTAGTCTAGCTAACACTTAGAATACTCCTTGGAACAGTCCGTACGGTGGGACTTGTAAAAAATAAAAATAAAAAAAATACAAAAAGTAAAAAAGTACAAAATAAAAAACAAAAAATATATAAAAAGGAGGTAGCATTTTGTTATGGAGTGGCTACCACAGTGAGAGGCGATGGTTGGGGCCTCTCACCCCAGAGGTTTAGGGCTCCTGGCGATGCTCTGGGTAACCAAAAAGAACGCGCCGACGCTCCTACGGCCTAGCCTAACGGCTTACCGTGGTGTGGAAACGTGAGCGTTCAAAATTATTTCACCGGTTTGGCCGAGAAATTTAAGAAGTTTCGGCCATGTTAAATATAGTTCCCGACCAAGTACGTTCAGCGGACTTGGAAACTTTCAGCCGAGAAATTTAAAACACTACGGTCAAATTAATTGTAGCCCCCGTTAAAGTAACTTCACCGGACTTGGACATAATTGACCTGGAAACTTAAAAAGACACTACGGTAAAGTTAAATGTAATCCCTGGTAAAGTATTTTTACCGGACTGTAAAGTAAATGGCCGAGGAATTTAAGAATTTTCGGCCATGTTAAATATAGTTCCCGACCAAGTACGTTCAGCGGACTTGGAAACTTTCAGCCGAAAAATTTAAAACACTACGGTAAAATTAATTGTAGCCCCCGTTAAAGTAACTTCACCGGACTTGGACATAATTGACCTGGAAACTTAAAAAGACACTACGGTAAAGTTAAATGTAATCCCTGGTAAAGTATTTTTTACCGGACTGTAAAGTAAATGGCCGAGGAATTTAAGAAGTTTTGGCCATGTTAAATATAGTTCCCGACCAAGTACGTTCAGCGGACTTGGAAACTTTCAGCCGAGGAATTTAAGCCATTACGGTAAAGTTAAATGTAATCCCTGGTAAAGTATTTTTTACCGGACTCTGAAACGTTCAACTAAGAAATCACATGGTGAAAGTACTTCACTGACCCCTGGCAAACAGTTTAGCGGGACTGGAATCCTTTGGCCGAGGGATTTAAGAGTTTCAGTCAATTTATGACACTGCCCTCTTAGAACACCTTCAAGCGGAATTTGAAGTATTTGACGGAGAAATTACACCGTAAAATTACAACAGACCCACCGTTTTACAAAACTTGGAAGCAGATTTCAATGAAACATGGTATGTATATACCTGTTAACCTCCTCTACATTAAAAACCTAAACCCTGTACTGCAGGTAAGCATAGAAACAATTGCAGGAGCTATACTATGAAATGTAATCTCTTGAGAATGGCAAGGCCTATTCTAATGAAACTCGGTATGTATGTTCTTGTTAACCTCCGCTACATTAAAAACTTAAACTCTGTACTGCGGGCAAGTATCAAGACGGTTGAAGGGGATATACTTTGAAATGTAATATCTTGAGAGCTGCTGGGGCGATTGAAATGCAGTTTGGTAATTATTATTAACCCTCGCTACAATTTAAACTCTGTAAAGAAGAAACATCACAAAAACTGGACAGAACCATTTATCTCAAGCTCTGTTGTACTAGTTTTTTCAGGGTGTTTGCTTCTATTTGTTGTGTAAAATTAAGTGAGTAAAGGCTTGGTTTATTCAATATGGGGAGAGTTTCGCTCCCCCGTACTTCCGGTATTGTTTTCTCTACATTATCTCAGCTACTCTTAAATAATGGCACTGACATGGTTGAACAGTTTATACAAACACTCACATACAAGAAAACTAGCTCTGTGTTAAAATTAGCGAATAAAGACCGGGCTCGCTAAGAAAGATTGTATGGGCGTTTCGCCCCCCCCTGTACTTCCAGTGTTGCTTTGCGGTGTTTTTCTCTTACATGGGTACGGATTGCGTGTTTTGTGTTAGCGTACCCAAGATTTGAGCAGTCTCTTTAGTTCAGTTACAGTTGTCAAATACTTGTGATTGAAAAATATTTAACATACAAGAAAACTGGTTACAAACCAACACAAAATAAATTATACTTTGACTGACTGTTTAACGAGAAGTTACTGAAAATAAAGGAACCAAAACACCTCCCATTGCTAAAATGGCTCTATGGCTATTTTTTAACTGTTACAATTAAGGTAATTATTGTTAAAATATGTTGACTTTTTAGCTGTTCTAATGGGATATGTATCTGCCTTGTTTATTAGAAAAATAGACCAATAGCTGGACTTTAGTTGTTGTGCATGGGGTAGTGTATGTAAATTAAAGGAATATTTAGAACTTTATACTTATGATAGCAGGATTACTTTGGGCAACTTTACATGTATTGAACTGTTTAGAAGTCTCAAGGTAATATTAACTGAAAAGAGAGAAGAGGCTTGTAAAAACTAGCAGAAATGGACAGACAAGAAAACTATACCCCCACTCCACCGGAAGTAGGTGGGACCCAAAATGGGTCCCACTTGATAAGGATTCAAAGAGTTAGACCTTGTGGTACATCGAGTCCACTGTTTAAATATTTAAACTAATGTGTAAAAAAAAGAGACAGGTGACAGTAGGGTATTTTGTAAAGTTAAACAAATACAGAGATTAGAGTTGTCTTTTTGCTGTAGTTGTATTTATTAAATCAGTTACTGAAAAACGCTGTTACGAAACACCAAAAAAAAAGAATATATCATTTTACTGAATTTAATAGTAAAAGGATTGTAACTAACACCAATATCGGAGAGTTGGCCATAAATTACACACCATGGGTACATATCAGAAGACGACCAACTATGAAATACGATCTTTAGTATGGTAAATTATATGGTATTTTCTCCTCGGTAATTTATTTATGATTCCCATGAAACCAGGGGCAACATTTACCCTTGACGATGTAATTCCTTGGTCATATGCGTCCAAGTTTTGTAAAACGGTGGGTCTGTTGTAATTTTACGGTGTAATTTCTCCGTCAAATACTTCAAATTCCGCTTGAAGGTGTTCTAAGAGGGCAGTGTCATAAATTGACTGAAACTCTTAAATCCCTCGGCCAAAGGATTCCAGTCCCGCTAAACTGTTTGCCAGGGGTCAGTGAAGTACTTTCACCATGTGATTTCTTAGTTGAACGTTTCAGAGTCCGGTAAAAAATACTTTACCAGGGATTACATTTAACTTTACCGTAATGGCTTAAATTCCTCGGCTGAAAGTTTCCAAGTCCGCTGAACGTACTTGGTCGGGAACTATATTTAACATGGCCAAAACTTCTTAAATTCCTCGGCCATTTACTTTACAGTCCGGTAAAAAATACTTTACCAGGGATTACATTTAACTTTACCGTAGTGTCTTTTTAAGTTTCCAGGTCAATTATGTCCAAGTCCGGTGAAGTTACTTTAACGGGGGCTACAATTAATTTTACCGTAGTGTTTTAAATTTTTCGGCTGAAAGTTTCCAAGTCCGCTGAACGTACTTGGTCGGGAACTATATTTAACATGGCCGAAAATTCTTAAATTCCTCGGCCATTTACTTTACAGTCCGGTAAAAATACTTTACCAGGGATTACATTTAACTTTACCGTAGTGACTTTTTAAGTTTCCAGGTCAATTATGTCCAAGTCCGGTGAAGTTACTTTAACGGGGGCTACAATTAATTTGACCGTAGTGTTTTAAATTTCTCGGCTAAAAGTTTCCAAGTCCGCTGAACGTACTTGGTCGGGAACTATATTTAACATGGCCGAAACTTCTTAAATTTCTCGGCCAAACCGGTGAAATAATTTTGAACGCTCACGTTTCCACACCACGGTAAGCCGTTAGGCTAGGCCGTAGGAGCGTCGGCGCGTTCTTTTTGGTTACCCAGAGCATCGCCAGGAGCCCTAAACCTCTGGGGTGAGAGGCCCCAACCATCGCCTCTCACTGTGGTAGCCACTCCATAACAAAATGCTACCTCCTTTTTATATATTTTTTGTTTTTTATTTTGTACTTTTTTACTTTTTGTATTTTTTTTATTTTTATTTTTTACAAGTCCCACCGTACGGACTGTTCCAAGGAGTATTCTAAGTGTTAGCTAGACTACTCAATGTACATAGGCCTTCATTCACACCGGGTTGTTCGAAAGAGTAGCCGGGGTGTTAGCCAGGCGCCTCAATCTACTAAACCCTTCATCACACATTAAGGTTTACGGGGTTTTTCGTCACCCACGCCAGTGACCTTCATTCAGGTTTACGGGGCTTTTCGTCACCCGCGCCAGGGACCTTCATTCACACACACACACATACATACAGTGGGAACTTATGATTTTAAAGAAAAATTTACATTTAAAGTGAACTTTCATCTTTCATATTTGTGTAAGTAAGGTAAAACTTCTCCGGCAACAGACTTCTTACTAACAGTCTTGCTTCAGGAGTATTTGATTTTAACATCAAAGAACATAATCCGGCTTCGTTTATGAAAACTGTTGTTTTCTCAATCGGTCCAACGCCCTGTTTTTGGGCGTCAGAAAAACTACTAACAGTTAATTTATCACTGTCATCTACATGTTTCCGAACTGCACTCCAACCATTAACATGCTTTAGAGCAGTAGCTACGTCTTTAGCTTTAAACCATGGCTTTCCTTCACTATCAAACAGAACCAATACCGGCTTGTTATTGAATGTATAGTATTTAGCAGCCATTTCACAATTTACTCAATAGTACAGGCAAAAGGAGCGCAAAAGAACGTCTGATCAGTACCACGACTTGGAGCAGAATGATGTAACTGTACTAGTGACAAGTGGTATATACAAGAGTAACGCTGCTCCGTAGGGAAAGGTACTCCCTTTATCGAAGGTAGCAACATGGAATTGAGACAAGTGTTACTTCAAGACGTAAAACACCAGATAGTTTCTCAACGTTACAAAATATTTGTTCAAAGTGATCATCAAAAACTGACGGTGTTAAATTCTCTAAAGGAAAGAATGGTATATTTCCCGAAACATCGCCATGCTTTATTGATACTCCGATATAGGTGTTTGATGAGTAGTTCTCCGTTATTTTATCTACTATGTACTCCGAGAACATCAAAGGACATTCTAATAGTCTAATGGCCCAGTAAGAAAGAACTCATACTCTGAGGATGTAATGCGAAATTTAGAATTATCATTTAACTTTCTTTTAGATATAAACTTTAAAAACACTGCTTGAATAGGGAGTGTATTATTTTCAGCAAACATTCTACAAGGAGAGACAAACAGTAACAGCACAGGCACGTCTGTTCAGTACCGCGTCTCAGAGCAGAATGAGGTAATAGAGCTGATTTTTAGAGGTATATGCACTCAGTACCCGTGTGAGTGACAGCTCTTTTAAGCAACTCTTTGTTTTTTAAAGCCGAAAGGCAAGGTATCGTGATCATCATTAAATTTTCTCTTGGGTCCTGTAATTTTAAACTGTTTAATTTCACTTACTGTAACGACTTCTCGTCTCTTTGTTCTCCTGATTCTACTCTCTTCAATTTCTAGTATTTCAGCAGCTTCACTAAGGACCATCTTTTTTAATTGTTCAAAATTTAATGTTTCGGAGGTCTTTAGGTTGAGGGTGAGGCCCTTGATTTTGCACACGGTTTGTAGTTTTTGTTTTTTGGTTGACCAAACAAGGTACGCGTAAGTCTTTGGTCCTCCAGAAACAAACTCTACGATATAAGAGCCGGGCCCGTACTCGTCTACTAACTCATCGGTCATCTCGCCGAGGTAGTCTCCCGTAGGGACCCTGTACAATCCTCCCCGGTAGAAATATATACAGCTATCTGTGTCATAATACAAGACTTGACCTCCAAGAACATCCAAGTGTTCATACAATTTAAGTCTCGCCTGGGCAGTAGTGTAGGCCGCAATTACAACATTTACAGTTTTTAGAGCCTCACTGGCATCTTCAACATTCTGCCAATTAACTAATAAAACCTCTTGGTTAATTACTTCAACAAACTTTACTTTTGTTCCTGGTTGAGTTAACGATTTGAAAAATTCTTTAGAGTCTCTCACGATTGAAGTTTTTGTCATGTTTTCGCGTTGACCAAACTTTCCCCAGAATGAATTTAACATTAATTTAGCTACTGACCTGAGTCCTCCATTTTTAGCAATTTTGTCTTTCTCCAGTTGAATACCCTCACGCTCAAAGAAATCAGAAACATACTTGTCTTTATCCTCCTCTGTTTTACACCATGCGGGATACCCTGAAGCTTCCTGCTTTACTTTCAAGAATTTATTAATAAAATCGGTAAAAAGTCCACCTTTCTCGTATGTGGCGACTTCATACTCCCACAACTCATACATGTCTAAGATCACATAGCCTTTTTCTACAGCTTTTCTAATTTCATCCATGGTCCATGTTCCTACCATTGCCCTTTCCTCACTATCATGAAAACATTCCCCTTGGTTTAAAGTCTCCCCGCAAGTTCTACACAAAACAAACATCAATTTATTATTCATTTTAGTGGGGAGTACGGGATGATACAAGTTGTAAGGAGGTAGAATCTTACATTTTAACAAGCCCTCTACCTCAAGACCCCTCTCTCGGCACTCATTTCCAACATAAATAGTAGGATGACCCACGGGATACTTACAATATTTATTTACATACGGATAAAGGGAACAGACATCTACATATTGGATTGTTTCTCCCTCTTCACATTTACAATACGTTTTAGTATTACCCGTCCTACCTCCAAAGAAGGAATCCCTAGGATTAAGTGGAAGTGTGTTTAGAATGGACAATTGGTTCAGGTGATTTAATTTTTTGTCTTTCTTCAAAGCTCTAAACTCACACTCCCACATCTCCACGACATCATAGTCGTTAAATTTTGCCATTTTGGACTTGGTCCTCTCGTAACGGAGATGCAAACTGTCTGAGGGATCCTCCGGCAGAGGTTCTTCCCTGCTGTATTGATAACATTTTGGGCAACCGTGCCAATAACACCCGTGAAACTCATAAATTCTTTCACCATCAAACCCATCTACTTTCATTCCTTTAATTTTTACTTCTTTACCCCGGCCCGCATGTTGAATCTTTACTCCACGTTGCTCCTCCTCCCACGTTAACCACTGTAAAGCAACGGCTGACTGATTGTCTGCAAGTCGGTACCCTGATTTTGGTATAAGTCCAATAGTATTTTCTTTTAAGAAGTTACGGCGGAAGGCCAAGTTGCATGCACTGGCGATTGTTATAGCCTCAAGAAAAGGATCTACGTTACATTCTTGAAGAAGTAAGGCTCTAAATTTAATACATGCCTGAGCTAAAATCTCCACGTCAGAGATACAGTACTCTAAGATTTCCTTTTTAAAATCAAACACGTAATCTTCAGCGACTCGTTCGTCATACCATATCTCAAAATCATCGTGTTTCTTTTCAAACATAGACTCGGGGCAGTAGTATTTTTTGTCGGGCATAGGGCCTACATAATTTTGGTTTGCCAGAGTATTGAAGAGGTGGGGAAAGTAGCCCTTCTTTTTCTCGGGTGGTAGGTCAAAGGCTTTAGGGAGTGCAGAGAGGGCCATGGGGAAGTAGCTAAGTGAGTCCACAAACCTCACATTGGCTACTTCAATCAAAATAGCTTTGGTTCCCCGAGGAGTTATTTTTGGGGTAAATTTAGTTTCTTCCATGATGTACTGTAGAATGAATTGGAAATCAAAACCTTGCCCGTTGTGGGCAATTACACAGACATCTTTAATTTTTTTCCGAATTTCCATTACATAGTCCATAAACTGTTTTACCGGTTCTTTTTCAAATACCCTTTGCCGTTCCGAGCAAGTTTCACACTCACCCCCATTAATACATTTAAAGCAGTACTGTTGAGAAACGCACAAGTTTACTTTATGTACTTTCTGTTGCGGGTCAGAGGGGAGAGACTCGTCCTGCCTTGTTTCCAAGTCAAAGAAAATAAACAAAAAATCACGGTCTTTCGGTGTTCGCCTATCTACCCTCATAAAACACTGATGCGCGGGGTCTTTGAACGCTTCGCACGGCTTACAGTAAACTTCTCCGCATACATGAGTTGTCTTACGTTTTTTTGGATGAATCATTTTGTTACAGTCGCGGCAGAACTTTATAGTTTTACAAACTTGCCCTTGATGGGCTACTAAACACCGCTCGTTTTTGAAGAAGCGACAGCAAAAACGACATGTAATGCCTCCGTGTTCTAGTTTACAGGGCGGGGAGATGGTATGGCAGGACGGGCATTTGTTAGAGCAACGGTGCTCACCCTTGTTATTGTAGGGAATATGACAGGCTTCACAGAAATAATAACATACGAAAGCAGCAGTTAAGTTTGTAATTACATTATAATGACCGTTGTGAACTTCTCTTTCACAACGGTCATTATTAACGGTTAATTTTTAATTTAGCGTCTTCATTACCTCCCTCAAAATAAACGTCCCGGCCTTTCCTGTCGTAGTTGTAGACGGTAATTTTGTATTTTTTAAGATGGGACTGAAATTTTTCAAGCTCAGGGATGCCGGCACCCTCCTCCGGCATTTCTACACGGGCCTTTGCTATGAGCTTATTAGCTCTGAAAGTTTGTCTTTTCCCCTTGTCCTGACGTATTGCTTTGTACTGAGGATCATTTTTTGCGAGTGCTTTGCCTACTACCAACGCTCTAGCCAAACATAAATTGTCTTTATTATTAATTACTACAATACCCCGTCTCGCTTTAGATTCTTCATCAAAGGTATTGTAAAAGTCGGGTCTTGCCCTTCCTTTACCTACGGGGACGTTAATCCGCGTAACATCAACTCTAAACGTGTCACTGCTGGTAATTGATTCTGAATTGGATTGAATTATGCCCCCGAAAATATCCCAGAGAACATCACCGCTAACTTCAGAGACCGGTCTCAACGATACATATCCCGGTTCAGCACTTTTTAAATTCATAGACTGTAATTTAAACCCTAGATAATCAGTGGGTGCAACATTGGCTTTGGATGTCTCTACAATTTGATTAAAACCTTTACGAATCCAATCAAACTCAGAGATACCTTTGGGAGGTTTAGTGAATTTGAAAACAGTGTTAGTCCCGTAAAGCCTAAAGTGTCTAACATAGGTTTCATCTTTACTAATTAAATTTACCGGGTTTTGAGGGTCCTTTTTAGAAACGTCCATCCTTCAACACAGAATTAAATACTGAAAACAAGCTGAACTGTGTTAACACTTAAAACAGCAAACACACCGACCAGAGTCAAACTCACACGGATACAACTGAATTACGCAGAATCAATAATAATCTGTGCAAGAGAATACTTACGCAAGAGCAGCACAAAATACGTCTGATCAGCGTCACGACTGAAATCAGACTGAGGTAATGGAGTCAGTTGTTAGAGATATATATAGAGAGCGGAACTGTTACTTTTTCACTGTTTGATCTACTGAAACTGATACTTTTGGAACTGTTACCTTTAAAACTGTGGGAATGGGAATGGATGGTGCTGGACATGTTACTTTTTTTTGGAACGGTTACTTTTAGAACTGTTACTTTGCAGCAGTCTTCATTGATATTAAATGAACAAGATAGATGATGTAACTGTAACTCTTGGAACTGATACTTTAAAGTCACCGATCAAGTTCTCTAAAAGAACAGGTACAGAGGATCTACAAAAGAGCACAGTACCTCTGCATTACTACGCAAGTCAGAAAAACCCTAACACACAAACTACACAAGTCAAACCAGAACTACAGGTTACCGAAAGTTAACTCTAATGAAGGTATCAAACACTACTCTAACCAAGAACAAGAATAGAAAGTGAGATTACTGTCACTCAACACATACAAACACAACACTACTCTTGACACAAGGAAGTGAGGTTAGGAAAAGTGAGGTTATGTTAGTCAATACATACAAAAATTGCTCCAACCAAAACTGCATAAAATAACAATAATAGAAAGTGAGGTTGCTGAGGTGAATTTACTGTACAAAAGAACCAGGGCAAAAAATTAGGTTACTGAGAGTGAGGTTATGTTAGTCAACACAACACTACTTTAGCCACAAGGAAGTGAGGGTATGTTTACTTTCTTTACTGTAAACTACTAAATCGAACAATTAAATACAAACACAACACTACTTTAGCCAAGACAATAAACACGCATACATCACAAAAATAAAATGAAGTACACCATGCACGGAAAATTAATATAATACAGTAAGGTTATACATTTTGGAGTGTAATGGGTGGGGTTAGAAAAAATAGGTTACTTTAGCAATTTAGATAATGCTAATAATCACCCAATAAGAAGAAAGACTCTCAAGGAAGGCTCTTGAAACAAGAAAGTGAGGTTTATATTAACTCTAAAAACTGATGTTACTGTACACTAGCAAGTCATAAAACGCTCTTAACATAGACAAGTCAGACATGAACAAGACAAGTGCATGATAACGTGATATTGAGGTTAGGAAAAGCGAGGTTAAGTTAACTCTGAAACTTAAGGTTACTGGGCATAGGGTTACGTTAGTCAGCACATACAAACACAACACTACTTTTGACACAATAAACTGAGTTTACTGGCAGTGAGGTCATGTTAGTCAGCATATACAAATACTACTCTAACCAAATCAAACAATGAAATACAACGCAAAACACTACTCTTGATACAAGAAACTAAGGTTACTGTTATGTTATCCAGCACATACAAACACAGCACTACCAAGAAAAACAAGATGGTGAGGTTACTTAATAAAGAACAAGGACAGAAAGTGAGGTTATGTTAGTCAACACACACAAGTATGATACAACCCTTGACACAAGGAAGTGAGGTTATGGTAACTCTCAAAGGTTACTGGAGGTGAGGTTAGTCAGTACGTAAGACGTATCATTACTGTAGCCAAGTCAAACAATAAACTGATGTTACTGTACACTAGCAAGTCATAAAACGCACTTAACACAGACAAGTCAAACACGAACAAAACACCCGCGTGGGAACACTCGAAAGTGAGGTTAGGAAAAGTAGGGTTATCTTCGCCAAGCGCAGCAAACGCAGGGACACGTCAGATCGCAACGGAGAAGGGAGCAAAGAGAGAGAGAGAGAGAGAGAGAGAGAGAGAGAGAGAGAGAGCGAGATAATAGAAAGTGGTGGGGAGGTGGCTGATGATATATGTTTATTTGTTACAGGAGGTAGCGACAGGGCAGTGGCAGCGGCTGGGGACAGGTAGTGAGCGCCGTCTGGGTGACAGGCCTGGAGGCGATAGTAGTGCAAAATTGTAGTGGGTGTGTCAAGCCTTGAGCAGAACGCGGATTAACATGCCAACCAACAGGGTTACTTAAAATGTTACACCCGCCAACTACAGTACACTGAGATAACAGGAGCTGCAGTTAGATACACAGAAGGAAGTGAAGGAGACAGAAGGACGCGAGGGTTAAATAATTACCAAAAATGGTAGATAATTAAACACAGAAGGTTGCAAGAGGAGTGCAAAAGATAAATAATCAACTCCAAAGGGGAGCAAAAGAAAGACACAGGGTAGTTATTACACCCTAATTCCATTCCTCAAAAGAACCCATGTTATTCTATTCTCCATAAGAGTCCATGTTAATCTATTCTCCATAAGAGTCCATGTTATTATATTCTCCATAAGACCAATGTTGGGGCTCAAGCGCCCGCCCTAACTACTTACAGAGGCTTCATTAGAGGCAGCATAATTATTTTATCCTTAAGATTCTAAGCCTACTTATACGCATATTTGTTCAGATATATTTTGTCTATTAATTACTTCAATACAAGTATAAACCTAATTACATTGAGGGTGTTTAATGAATTAAAATGTTCTTTGGTGGTTTGAGTGTGGCAAATTCAAGTCCTCACACATCATATCACCTATCACAAACTGGTAAATAAACACAGTATAAAGCCAACCAGTCACGTAACAACGCCAAATAACAGGCCTTTGAGAGGGACTCTGATACTGATTTGTGCACCTTCCCTCTGGGGACCAGCCTTAGAAACTAAGAACTAAGACTTTGCGACGTCTTTTGAATGGGCATTGAGTTTCAAGTCACGTCTGAATCCAGCATTTCCTTGTGTAGAACAGCTAAAACAAATCTTAATTTTTGGTGTGAATCGTATACGTAAACCTTCTAATGATACAAAATTCAATTTTGCAAATAAGCATTACTTTCTTAGGAAAATCCTATGAGAAAAAACTATCCTACATAATAATAGCGTGTAGTGGCAACTTGTAACCAACCACCTATTCCGAGAAAACTACTAAATGTAGAGAGGCAAGGTTGGTGACAATAGATGCCAAGGATGATTAAACAAATTACGATATCCTACATTTAGTTTCAACCAAAACTAAAATAACAAAACGAAGTTATACTAAATCATTGAAAACCATTGAATACCATTGAGAACCATTGAATAATTCATGTTAAAATATTCATTAAAACGTGTCTAAATTCAAAAAGTGTTTTTTTACGAAAGAAATTTTACGCATGCATGCAATAGCCCAAAAGGGTTTTTGATGGTTTAGTATACCTTCGTTTTGTTAGTTTAGTTTTGGTTGAACCTAAATAAATGTAGGATATCGTATTTTTTTAATTATTAAAGTTATTTTGTAATTAAGCATAATTATTATGCTTTAACAATACACATTAGGTTTTATTGCAATAATATCTTTAAATTTTGCGCGACGGATTCCCATTTTATTACATGCAATTCAAAATTAGCTTTTTAAATATAAATGTTTAAGCCATTAATTTTATTTTATAGCTAGGGAACAATACTTCTTTAGTTTGTTTACGCCCGTCATTTTTGACGGGCTAGTAACAGCTAGTTTAAAATAGTAATAATTGTAAACGAAGTTATCACTCTTCCTGATTTCAGGTTTACAAACAGAAGCAAATTTAAATTTGCACAAACCATCCACTAGCATGTTAAACGCATATTTTATGATATATTATCTAAAACCAGCTTTATATTTTTGACCCTCTGGGGAGAAGGCCTAAATCAAAATGTCAGATAGAACCAATGGTTGTGTAGTACCTCGTTTTAAAGTATTGGTGAGCTTGTAATGCATAATTTAAATCAAAACAAAGGTTACAGGTGATTGTGACGGTTAGTTTTTTATATCTACAAAACCAGTATTATAGATGACACAGGTTGCTTGAAGTGGTTCGATGTTTGTTTGATTTAATTTATCTTGCCTTACCAAGATCAGTAAAATGATGTATTAGACGACCGTAAGTCCCTAGCTAAACATTTTTAGTTACTCCCTTCACCTAGGATTAAAACATATTAAACTGATCTTCGTTAATGTAGCTTTCCTCATAGGATTATAAGATTGCCGCAAACCTTATACAAAGAACAACAAAAGTATTGGGGCGGGTGGTTACTTTTCAGCCACCCTGTATACTATTGAACCAATAACATATTTTATCAAATAAATTCGTGGGGAAATTGAATTAAGATATATACTTATAAACAAGTTTCTAAAAGGGGCAACCTAATTATTTACATTTTATATAGTATTAATAATAGTATATCTTAATATTATTATGATTATAAAAATTACCTAAGATAAAAAATGGGTGTCACTAGATTTATATATTTTCCAATATTGCCATCTTCTGTTTCCAAAAAGCTTCATCAACTCCCTTTTCCCTGGTGACAATCTCTCAGCTGATAAATCACTGCTGTTTGTCGAGTCAATGGAAATGATTAATTGCCACTCACTGGATTGAATAATATTCTGGAGATCTTGTGATACAGTTCACGTTAAGTATATTTCTTCCAAACCAATCTCACTAAATTGGCAGTTGAGTTAATGGTATTATGGGAATCGTCGTGCACAAGCCCATGTGTGTACAGTATAATTGAAAGAGCCGGACAACGGTATTGGTTCAAGTACGGTCAGCTTACGGGACGTAGTAATAAACAGTTCAATATCTGATTATTACTACTACTGTATATTACTACTATATATATACTACTACTGATTACTACTGATTTATACTACTACTATATTTATACTAATACTGATTACTACTGATTTATTAATAGGCTAAGGTCGTTGTTGTGGTACCAATTTCCTCGGATATGCGGAATCGTAGAATTATGAAACTTGGCACACTTATTTAGTACTATTAAGGCGGCCCCACACTTCTCGTGAACACGCCCGAATATTCGGCTGAACTCTGAATGTTCGGAGAGTTCGCGAGAAGTGTGGGAGCTGCACGAACTTTTGAATACATACGGGAACATCCGGGACGGATTTTTCAGTGAACATTCGGGGGAATGTTCGGCCGAATGTTCAGGCCTGATCGCGAGAAGTGTGGGACCGCCTTTTGGAGATGTGTCGAATGTAAATAATTTTTTGTTGGCGTGTGCATGGCTATGCCCTTTTTTGACTTTCAAAGTTACATGTTATCCTTATGGGAACATGCGTTCTGCTTTCGTTATGCTTTTAATTTAATTAACAGCTGCGTTATTCAAATAAATATGTAGTACAACGACAAGGACAGATGATTCTTAAATACGAAATATTACTGACTACTGGAACGGTAACACCCTTCTCTTATCCGTTTTAATTACACAAAAAAAATTAAACCTGTTTGTAAAGGGAGAGGATGAAGGACGGGGAGAGGTTTCAGACATAAATAAAAAGGCTACTGATTACTGAAATGGTGACGACTTTAAGTTGAGCGCAACAGAACCCACTAGATATTACTAATTTTATTTTGTTTAATATTCGTAGACTATATTTAAATTTCAACCACTGGGCTCTAGTATAAGTATAACAAGTTCCTAGAATTGTATTGGTTATTATTATTATTATTATTATTATTATGATAGGCCTATCACGGTTTAGTGACATAGCCGCGGTCACAAGAGGAACAGACTGCCGGACGGTTTAAGTCGAGATTATCTTGTCCTATTGTCAGCGTTATCAGTGTTCCGACAATCAGCTGATTTAGGTATGTTTTCTCGTTGGAGAAGGGCGTTAAATATATAATTCAACTTTACTGGAGTTTGTCGTTCAAAATTAAATTTCTCAAATCCTGGGCTTCGTGGATTGCCAAAGGTCCACAAAGAAGGCAATCCGATACCGCCACTAGCTGATTATACCTCGGCACCCACGTATAGTCTGGCCAAAAAATTAGAGAAAATGTTGGGGCTAAACATAAATCTTGAACACAATTTTAGTATCAAAAATTCATACTAACTAATAGAAAAGACAAAAGACTTAACAATAGCAATACATCTCACCCTAGTGTCATTTGATTTACAACATATCTTTATACGAACGTCCCTGTGTTAGACTTTGTGGAAAGTCAATTAGAGAAGAGTAACCTTTTACCTGAGGCTGTTGCTGAAATTATAAAACTAAAATAAGTGTTGGACCAGAATTACTTTTGTTTTCAAAATATAAATTTTGTACCCAAACTGATGGGTTGGCGATGGGTTCGCTGTTGTCAGGTATACTTGCTGAATAGGCATATAGTAATTCAAGTTTACCTATATCTGAATTATATTAAGACTGAATATATTTTTTATGAACGCAATAGACACAAAGATAATATAGTTACATATTTCAGATATGTGGATGACACACTGTTTTTATTTAATGGAAATGAACATCAACTTGAAGTACTCCAAAAACATCTAAATAGTATCACCCCGAAATTGAAATTTACTCTCGAAACAGAAAATCTAACAAGTTAAACTTTTTGGATTTAACTTTGGAAATAGATAACAATAACCTAAAATACAGCATATTCCGAAAGCCTAAAACTTCATCACAAACAATTCACGCGACTTCTTACCACCCCCACTCCCAGAAAGTGGCGGCCTATAATAGTATGGTTTAAGGACTTCTAAACGTACCTCTAAATCCTTACTGCTACAATAAAGAATTAAATATAATCAAATATATCGCCATTTCAAACGGACACAAAAGCAATCTTATAGATGGGCTTATCGCCAAACAGAGAGTAAGCGAGAAAGGTACAGGTGTTAAATAAAAAGGGTCTGATAAAAAGTATGTTTGTGTTGAATTTATTAATGCAATTCAGTACGGCCTCAAAAAACAGTTAAAAAAAATAATAATGTGAGTTAGAATTCAGAACTACTAACAAAACTCGTAATATTTTTAATACTAGTAAAGTTAAACAGAGTGACAAGTCTAATATGACAGGTGTGTACAAAATAAAGTGTGCCGAGTGTCCGAGCTTTTATATCGGTCAGACAGGTCGGGCGTTTAGAACACGGTATAAAGAACACCGATCAGACCCGAGAAGACAACCAAAAGCCGACATTTGGCAGCATCTGATTGACAGTAATCATGATATGTACGACATCAACACCGGTCTTGAAGTTTTGCATTACTGTTGTAAAGGGAGCAGGATGGAAGAATTAGAGGAGTTTGAAATTTATAAATCCCTTAAAAACCAAGAAGGAGAAATTTAATTTTGAAAGACAAACTCCAGTTCCAGTCAAATTATATTTTTAACCCTTCTCCAACGAACAAACATACCTACATCAGCTGATTGTCAGAACACTGATAACGCTGACAATAGGACAAGATGATCTCGATTTGAACCGTCCGGCAGTCTGTTCCTGCTCGTGACCGCGGCTATGTCGCTAAACCGTGATAGGCCTATCATAATTATTATTCGCAGTGTTTCATGTTGTACTGTCCGTGCGTCCGTGTTTTATATGACGGAGGTATATTAATTTTCTTAGTTATCGTACGGTACTAGTTTTTTTCAAGGGGCTTTATACGATTCCAATGGTTGTGGTAGGCGCATGCAAAATGGCGTTAGGCTTGCAGAAAGTTTTGGGATTTTACATATTCTGTTGCAGAAGGAATGAAAACATTGTGCCTCGGGGCCTTTAAGTTATTTGGTATTTTGATTAACTCTTACTTTCTTTCCTGATACATTATTCAGAAATGTATCTTGAACATTCATATGAATAAATAACTTAGAATTTGAACTTGGATTCGATCATCAGCCAACCATTGGGACTCCACCTGAAAAATACTGCTACAACAGATTGTATACCACCTGGATAAAAGCATTTCCTCAGTTTTATTCATAATCGAGAATCAGATGTAATAATAAAAGCACCAAATTGTCATGTAAATTTTATATTATTCTTCAAAGGAAGTTATTCTTGTTGTGATAATGACCTATTTTGAGCCTTAACAAAGATTACAAAATTAATTTTGTGAAGTAGCGATAAGGTGGAATAGTAATCAGTATTGTCTATAAACTACAAATTTGTTTTTATATCTTTAGTTGACATATGCCACGGCCAAATCAGTCAGCGATGGGTCGTGGGCGGTAATTGTTTATGCTCAGTTTAAATGAGGTCTCAACTAGGCCTACTGTCGGGGGAAAAAAGATGTGCCCTCGAGTTTGAAGGTATGTAAACAGCGGTTTTAGTAAACGTTTACAAAATTAACAACAGGATTAAAAACGTTAATGATAAAATTACGAAACCTTAGGAATATATTTACAATAAACCAGATATTACTCCACACAAATTTTAGCACGATTGCTCAATCGGGTTTTGTACAATAAATGTTTAAACTTAACTTTTAGTGCGGACCTTCGGAAAACCCGATACATTTCCTGGTTTTTATTGTATAATAATTTTTCGGCTTGATCAAATTTGTTATTATTATCACACAAAACATATTTAGTGAAGCTTCAGTTTAACATTTATTTAATTAAAATCGGTTAATCCATTCCAGAGATATATGGGTTCAAACTCGAGGGCACATCTTTTTTTCCCCGACTTTAGTAGCTCCAACGAAGGAAGGCTGCAGGGCGCCACCCAGTTTGGGACACAGACTCTGGACGAACAACTGGGAACTGTCCAGTCCCATGATGTCGGTAATGTTTTGCATTGCAGTCTAATGGTGAAGTAGTACCCGTATAATTTCTTGGATATGTAAAATTCCTACAATAACCTAGGGGTAGGCAGGGTCCTAACAAAGCTGACTTTATTGTTGGAGGTTGAAAATTTAGAAAAGAAAACAGTTCTGTTAATTCCAGGGGTAGACCCACCTACGCCTACTACGGTACTGAAGAATTCAAGTGAAACTGGACTAAATAACTAACTACAGCTGGATGTGCCACAATATATCAATTTATTTATGCAATGAAGAATTAACGGCCAACAAGCACCAAATCCAAATACCCTAGCTATTTCTTTCAAAATTCAAGCGGTTAACCGCAAACAAGAGTTTTGCTTTAAAAATACTGCTAAACTTATGCCTTGGACAATCTTATTGCTAAACAATCATATAAATATTCATACAAAAGTGAGCCGAGAACAAAAAAATCAATAGACCCTTGAATTGAAACAATATACACTTAGGATAACATGACGTATGGCACTCAATAATATTTTATCCAGGCAGTAGGCCTATAATGGAAGACCAGCTAAATATTCTTAATAATGAAAGGTTTTTTCTTTCTTTTTTCCAAAAATATAAATATAGGCCTATATATTTTAATTGGGCTGCGACCATCAACCACAGGTACATTCCTTTCAGAGACATGCATTTTATAATAATTAAATTCCGTACTATAAATCAAATACAAGACAAGACATATGGCACCAGATGCAATAAAATTGAATGCAGACAAATATATATATATATATATATGTATATATATATATGTATATATATATATGTATATATATATATATATATATATATATATATATATATATATATATATATATTAATAACAAAATAGAGGCTTAATATCACAGGGATTACAGTAGTCAGCTCAGTCCTAGGGCCTATCTTCTCTGCTCGCTTAGAAGTAGCATCTCACTTGGCGATACATAGCCTACCAGTAGGCTTCACTTATAGGAGATAAGCTAATTTAAATCAGTTTAAAGTTTTAAAATGTTCATCCAAGAGCACCATGCATTCTTTAAAGTTTATGAAATTCCAATGGTAATTTGGATCCGCTAATTGGGTTTGGATTTTAAATTTTGTTAAATGAAATTGGAGAATTTGATAAAATGATAGGCTAGCCTATAACTTGTCATGTGGTTAGATTATTCGCTGCAATGATGTAGGCCGCACGCAGTCCTGGGGAGACGTTGTAGACCAGTGTAGTCGTTGAAGAAGTATGGACACCAGGTAGGCGGCGAAGAACCACAGCTAGTCCAGCGAGGACTCAGTCCGACGTCGACCATGCAGAACTCGGGTGGTGAAGGAGTAACTCGAACGTGAAGCAGAGCCATAAATCCTGTAATGTCCATGAATAGTTTCTGGTCTCAACAAGATCATCACACATTTCAATATCAATCATGACTCTTACAAACTAATTTTTGGTTCATTAAAATAAATGTTTAAATGGTCACATCAGTTATATGTTGTAAATCAGAACTTGCTGTTTTCATTATACTTATTCCATAAGCAGTCACCAATTTCAACATGACTTGCTTGGCTCAACTGCACTCACACAGTTAGGATACTATACGACTGATGACAACACTGCAAAATCCAGCTAGGCCCTGATATAAAGTACAGTTACAATTAAACTGAGTGGGCTTTAACTTTCAAAGCTAATAACAGTTGATATACATAACAAGAATAAACTCTGATTTCCAAAACTATGTTAGCCCTAACCTAAAAGTGTACAACAATGTGATCTTCCATTTACAAAGATATATTACGTAAAATTGATTGGGCGTAGATTGTTACATTCTACTCCCTAGTTTGCATTCCACAAGCTAACTTACTATTACAATCTTTTAGCCATTTTCCTCTACTATGATTAAAATGTTCAAGTGAAGTGTTAAGATAAATCTGATAAAGTATTAAACAATTTAATTAAATCTGTTTGGTTTTCATATTGACATGAGTTTTGATACATAGAATACCGTCATTTAAGTTATAAGCACATAGGCTAGGTATAGCATAAAGAATACAACTTGTATACCACGTGGTTTGCATTCAATCTCAAACATGCTCTGTTGCTCAAACATAAAAATGACACGACACAAATACAATAAAATACACTTTGAAACTACTTTTGAGGCATATATTTACTATTTTTAACTCAATTACCCTATCGATCAATCCCTGGAATTATCTGCTTGGTTAAGTTAACCTTAAACTTGGTTCTAGAATTCACTACGACAAAGTGGCAGCTTGTCTGTTAAGTTAATTGCTTCTAGATTTTTATATTTCAACCAAATAAACTAAAGAAACAAACTCGCGACTGCCTCACCTCATGTTTATAAATACCAAGTTGGATCTAAAGGTTGAGAAGGTTGGATCTGACTTTGCGGCGTTGAGAAGGTGGTCAGTCAGTTGCAGGGAAGAGTGAATTGATGTAGTCGCTGTGAATCTGTGGGCTGTGGCCGCCAAGGGAGGTAGAATAGACGGTTGGAAAATCCCACGTAAACTTCTGACAGCAGGAAAACTTTGGTTAAACATCACCCGATGTCTGTGGAGTCCGCGCTCAACTCTGATTGGCCGAGGCCGCCTTTTAGCGAATTTCCCCTATAGGGAAGAAGCTATTACCGTAGGTCTCATGGTAAGACTTAAGCCCGAGACCATGATAACTTTTCATTTTGAGGTCCCCAGATGCCAGAAACACCATTCGTTCAAATTTGTATACATGTATTTATATATATATATATATATATATATATATATATATATATATGTGTCCGTAAGCACGATAACTCTCGTTAAAAAGGTACGATCTTAATGAAAATTGGTACAAATGTGTAAAGTAACATTTATTTGAACGAGTTCGAAAACCAGATGAATTGCACCATCCGAAGGGGGGTTTTTGGGTGGTTTTGTACCCCAAAAATGTGTTTTTTGGGGTTTTCACATGTACAATACGGTGCGTGTCTTACAAAAAGGGAAATAATAATTGTCCATCCTTAAAATTTGCGCGATATACGCAACCTGCGGAATCTGTTATCTGTATAGCGCGAAACTCATACAGAATATTACCGGATAAGCTACATCAGACAAGTTGGGCCATTATAGTTTATGATATATGCCTAAACTGCACTCGAGTTGACATGATTCGCAAAAGAGAGAAATAATAGATAACGAAGAGTACCTTTGGTCCATTTGCGTTGAAATACGATGCACCTGGGTAGTAGTGGCGAGCTGTCGTCTAGGTGTGGGTTGAGGGCCTCTCTGCATGGGAAATAGGGGCCTCACAGCTAGGGGGAGAAGGCGCCTTCTGTGGGACCAGGGCTGGAGGAGTGATGAGCGAAAAGCAGGTGTCGTTGGGCATGAGCTAAGTCCTGACGTCACGTCGTCCTATCGTTGGTTCACAGGATGAAGATGCGCACTTTATGGTCACAGTCCGGCACTTTCACATAAGTTAAAAGGCAATTCACTTTTCGTACGAAAAATATAACTAAAACGTAGGCTACTGTCAATAGTGCGTATGGAAAATAAAGAGGTACCAGTAATTGTTTTTATTTTAACACTAAATTTAACAACGAGAGTTTATATTCGTAATTTGACGTAGTGAAAATTATGGAACGAACGATATTTATATATTAATTTAAAGCTGACTGTGGAAAACCACGAGAATTTAATTGTACCGCGCGACGCGGGAGTTCGTCATGAAGTTTAGCTCGGAACTGGCGAAAAAAAATTAAAATCGGGTAAGCGTCCTTTACCCCTACTCTAACTATTTTGGAACTGACCAATCAGAAACGAATAAAATATGCATGAAAATTCAATAAGACGACGAAAGATTATCTGTGGAGAACTATCTTATCTGCCTTGTTTTGTTAGTTTGCTGGTTTTTAATTATGTAGAAATAAATACTGTCCATACCGCCGGCCGTGAATCTCACGGAGATTCGCAAAAGAAAATAAGTCAAGTAAATATTTGTTTACTTTTTATATGTAGTTTAAATCACACAGTTCAAAGGTTGAGTTAAAGTTTATGTACTTTCACACGAAAAATATAAAATTTTTGTTGTTTTGTTTTGATTCAAATAGGCAAATTATAACTAAGAAACACTTAATATGAAAATATGCTCTCTTTATGTTGAAAAAGTCACACTATTTGGGCAAGGGAGAGACCTTTATGACAGGTCGAGTGAGAGTTCCAGCAGCGGTCTTGAGAGTGACGACACGGGTAACTCCGTCAGTGCCTGGATGTGTTGCGGTAACTCGTCCCAGTGACCAAGACTGGGGGGCAGATGAACTGTCATGAATGATAACTAAGTCATTAACTTCAATGTTAGGTAGATTTTTAGTCCATTTAGCCTTTTGCTGTAGTGTATGTAAATACTCTGTTTGCCATCGTTTCCAAAGCTGTTGCTTCATAGCTTGCACACATTGCCATCGTTTTAGGCGGTTCAGTGGGATCGCTTCATAATTATTTTCTGGTAAAGAGACCATAGGCCTACCGATAATGAAGTGTCCAGGTGTTAGGACGTCTAGTTCAGAAGGATCGGTAGATATTGGATAAAGTGGTCTGGAGTTGAGTATCGCTTCCACAGATATTGCTAATGTTTGAAATTCCTCCAATGTCAATATTTTCTTACCAATTACCTTTTTAAGATGAGTTTTAGCACTCTTTATTCCACTTTCCCAAATCCCCCCTTGGTGCGGGGCTGAAGGCGGAATAAAGTGAAAATTGATGTTATGATGAAGAGACAACTTATTTATCTCATCCTTTGTGTTCTTATTGTTAATAACGTTTCTAATTACCCTATTCAATTGGTTTGAAGCGCCGACAAAATTTGTGGCGTTATCAAGATAGATATCTGAAGAGGCGCCTCTGCACGCAACAAAGCGTGAAAGAGCTGCGACAAATGAATCAGTGGTCAAATCTGTAACCACTTCAACATGTATTGCTTTAGTAGCAAAGCAAACAAACAGGCACAAATATACTTTCACAATTTGTGCTCTCCTTAAAGTGTGGATTATTACTTGAAAAGGTCCACCATAGTCCAGACCGGAAGTTTGAAAACAAGGTGCGGGATTTACACGCGGTTCCGGAAGGTTTCCCATTAGTGGATACACAGTTCTAGGTCTGTGTCGAAAACACGTCATACATTTATGTATACGAGATCTGATAATGCTTCTGGCAGAAATAATCCAAAATTGTCGTGATACAAGTGACTGAAGTAGTTGCGGTCCGGCATGAAAGTATTTCAGGTGATAATCATCGATGATAAGACTGCTGATAACATGTGACTTGGGTAGCAAAATCGGATGTTTTGCTTGGGAACTAATGTTAGCATTTTTCAGTCGTCCGCCAACACGTATCAATCCATTTTCATCAATGAAGGGAGATAAACTTTGTATTTTACTGTTGCATTCTTTATTTTTCCTTAGGATGTCGTATTCCACAAGAAATTCATTCAACTGTACTAGACGACAGATTACAATAGTCGCTTTGTGGACTTCAGCTGTAGTAAGATAACCTGTCAGTTTGTTGTTTCGGTTGGTAGCATTGTGTTTGAATCGTAACAAATACGCAACAACTCTTTTCAATTTATCCCACGAAGAATATTTATGCAATAACTTTTGATCGGTATTTTTAACTGATACTAAGGTGTTTTCATTTAATACTTTAAGTTCTGGTATTTCAGAAATTTCCAGTGTTTTATTTGCTGGTTTTGGCCACATATAGCTATCTAGTAAAAGCCATTTTGGTCCTGCCCACCATAATTCTTGGCTTATTAGCTGAGAGGGAAAAATTCCCCGTGAGGCGCTGTCGGCGGGGTTGTGTGCGGACCGGACGTGTGACCAAGCTGAGGCAGGAAGCCATTCTTGTATCTGTGCCACTCTGTTCGATACATAAGTTTTTAACTTATATGAAGGTGTATAAATCCAAGATAAGGTGACCATAGAATCTGTCCAGGCATGTACAGAGTCAATATGCATTTGTTTCTCAAGAACATGAATGCAGTAAAACATTAATTTTGCCAATAAATGCGCACTGCTTCGTTCTAATCGTGGTAAAGAGACACGTTTAAGGGGTGCTACTCGTGTCTTAGCCATTACAAGGACAGTTTTGACTATCTGGTCTACGTCAGTTATACGTAAATAAATACAAGCTGCGAATGCAGTTTCACTCGAATCACAAAAACCATGTAATTGGATATCAGTAGCATTAGAGGTTCCAAAAAATCTTGGAATAGTGATTTTATCTAGTAAGGGAAGCTCATTCAAAAAACGAATCCATTTATCAGATAGATCGGACGGGAGGGGGGTGTCCCATTCAAGTCTCCTCGTCCATAAAACCTAAATGAATATTTTGGAATAAATTACCACTGGTGCCAAAAAACCACAAGGATCAAATATTTTGGCTATCTCTGATAACACAGCTCGCTTGGTGTACATTTTCCTTTCAGTAACAGATATTTTATAAGTAAAATTATCTGTTTGAGGCAGCCATTTTACACCTAAAATACTTATCAAAGGTTGATCAGGCACACGGAAGTTGACTGGTTTTTCATGTAGCTCTTGAGGTATGTCCCTTAGAAGTTTAGCGTCATTTGCTGTCCATTTTCTAAGGTGAAAGTCACCCCTTTTCAATAGGTTTATTACATCACTTTGTAATTTAATTGCGTCATTAACATCATCAGCGCCCAGCGCTATGTCATCTACGTAGATATGATTCATGAGAATATCTGATGTTACGGGAAAGTTACCTTTTTCGTCTTCAACTACCTGTTGTATTACCCTATTTGCTAAATAAGGACTGCACGCCATTCCGTAAGTAACGGTGTTCAATTGATAGACTGATAATTTATCATGGGGGTTCTGCCTCCAATAGATAAGCTGATATTTTCGATCGGTCTCGTCTAAATCGATTGAACGGAACATCTGTTTAATGTCTGTTGTAAAAACATATTTATAACGTCTGAAGCTTGTTAAGATATCTGTAATATCGTTGTGTAGTTTAGGTCCTACGTGAAGTATGTCATTCAGAGAAACGTTACTTGTTGTCTTACAACTTGCGTCGAATACAACTCTGAGCCGAGTAGTAGAACTCGTTTCTTTAAAAACACCATGATGTGGCAGAAAGCAATGCGATGTTTTCGAAAAATCATCATTAGTCAGTGACATGTGTCCAGACTCCGCGTAATCTTTGAAAAAATCTGTATAGAGTTTTTTGTCCTCAGATGATAATTTATTTTCTAAAGCAAAAAATCGCCTTTTTGCGATGTTAGATGATTCGCCCAATTTCTCTGGGCTTTGCTTAAAAGGAAGCATAACTGTGTATTTTCCAGTTTTAGTACTGCGTGAAAAATTTTCAGTAAAATGAGTCTCACATTCGATTTCATCTTTTGTGAGTTTACTAGCAGGCTCAGGGGGTTGTTCTAGCGTCCAGAAGTTGGGCATGAGTTTGTGTAAGGGGTCGTCTTGTATACAAACAAGTGTAGTGCAATTAGCGGAAGCTTCATTTCCGGGTTGACGGATAACAGGCGACTTACCAATTATAACAAATCCAAAAATGGTGTCTAAAGCGTGGGGCATGTTGTCACCTAAGCTGTACTTAGCTGGTTTAATAATGTGCATAAATAAATCAGCACCAATCAACATCTGAATTGGCCCGCTTTTGTCAAAGTCAGGATCAGCAAGTTTGAAATTATTCAGAGACCTTCGCACTTGAGAAGAAATCAAAGCCGAGGGCATGTCAGATGCGATTTTGTCTAAAATCAATAAAGGATGTCGACATGATACCTGATGATTGTCTACAGTGTAGATATTTACGTGTGTCATTCCTCTAGTATTTACGGAGGTCGAGGAAATGCCATTCACTTGCAATAACTGTTTATTAAACTGTCTCTTTAAATGTAGTTTATTTACAATATCAGTATTAATAAATGAACACGTAGAGGCGCTGTCAATCAAGGCTATAACGATCGTAGAATCGCCTTCAGGCGCAGAAACTCTGACAAGTGCAGTACCTAAAAGTGTAGTGAACAAATCACTATTACTATTTACTGTGCATACAGACTGCGGGGCAGGGGGAGTCTCAGTCATAGCCTGTGGCGCTCGGGGGTAATGACCTTGGGCTGATCAGCTGAACGCGAGCTACTGTGTTTATTTTTATCGGACTGTACAATACGGGAATCGCTTGTATTCAAATGCAGTAGTGTGTGATGTTTCCGATTGCATTGCTTACAAGTCCTTTTACTAACACATTCCTTATATTTATGCGTTCCGAGACAATTGACACAACAGTTTTTCGATTTAATAAAATTAAATCGATCAGAAGGTGACAATTTCGAAAAATCTGAGCATGAATCAATCAGATGATCTGCATTACAGTATATGCATAAATGCGATTTGCTTTGTGCAGTAAAAGTCACATTTTTACTTTGTAAAAACTTTTGTTTTGGTTTCACGGAGGAAACATTTGCAATACTAACTCGAGAGCTGTTGGTGGCAATCAAATGGGCGTTTTCCATGAACGAACATTCATCCTCCAAAAATGTAATAAATTCCTCGGGGGTTGGCATGTCTTGTTTGTTATTACGTTTAGTTTCAAAACGTGTTCTTAAATTTACATCAAATTTGCGTAACATCAAAGTGGTGAGAACTGGGTTGTCTTCCGTTACATTTATGTCTAAGCTCGATAAAGCAGAGCTGTGCTCTCTAAATTGCGAAATAAAATGACGCAGATTTGTTGCGTTTGTATCCTGACAGTTAGGCATGTCGATTAGATGATTAATATGCAGCGCTTTTAACACTCTAGGATTTTGATACCTTTTTAATAATGTGTCATAAGCTGTTTCATAATTATTAGGAGTCAATGGCAGAGCTTTAATTAAATTTAAAGGCTCATTTTGCAGACATGAAAGAAGATACTGAAACTTTTCAATATTCGTCAGTGCAGTATTTTTGTGTACCGTTGTATCAAAAATGTTGTGAAAAGCAATCCATTGTGACACATCGCCGTTGAATGTTTTAAATTGAATTTTAGGCAGCCTAACATTACCAAACTTAGAGTTACTTGCAGTTGAAGTAGTACTTTCATTTAAATTATCTTCATTTGTGGGAACAAGAGGTCGCAATATTGTTTGGATATCTAAAAATAAATCAGCAATTTTTGCGTCGATAGATTCCAATTCCCTTTCATCGCTATCTTCTAAAGAACTAGGAGTATTGAGTAACTTATCTTTCAAGCTTTGGAATTCCTTATTCTTTTCAATAGTTTCCTCCTGTAGGGAAAATGCTCTTTGTTTATGCTTATCAGATAAGTCTGATAAATCCTCAATAGTTTTAGCATATTCAACTATTTTAGCGAGTCTATTTTCAATCAGCTTACATTGTCGTTTAAATGTTATGAATTTCATTTTGTTTGTATTTATTGCAAGATAAGATATTGATATGAAACATAAAGAGAGCTTTACTTGAATAGATTAATATTTTCTCTTGACAAAGAAAATATTTGATTAATGTTTATGATTCAAATTTGTCAATCAAGCACTTGAAAAGTTCACTTTGCACTAACCACAATTTATTTGGTCTGAGTCTCTAATATAAAGTCCAAAAATGTCTGAACAACATCCGGCTCGAAGGACCAATGTACAATACGGTGCGTGTCTTACAAAAAGGGAAATAATAATTGTCCATCCTTAAAATTTGCGCGATATACGCAACCTGCGGAATCTGTTATCTGTATAGCACGAAACTCATACAGAATATTACCGGATAAGCTACATCAGACAAGTTGGGCCATTATAGTTTATGATATATGCCTAAACTGCACTCGAGTTGACATGATTCGCAAAAGAGAGAAATAATAGATAACGAAGAGTACCTTTGGTCCATTTGCGTTGAAATACGATGCACCTGGGTAGTAGTGGCGAGCTGTCGTCTAGGTGTGGGTTGAGGGCCTCTCTGCATGGGGAATAGGGGCCTCACAGCTAGGGGGAGAAGGCGCCTTCTGTGGGACCAGGGCTGGAGGAGTGATGAGCGAAAAGCAGGTGTCGTCGGGCATGAGCTAAGTCCTGACGTCACGTCGTCCTATCGTTCGTTCACAGGATGAAGATGCGTACTTTATGGTCACAGTCCGGCACTTTCACATAAGTTAAAAGGCAATTCACTTTTCGTACGAAAAATATAACTAAAACGTAGGCTACTGTCAATAGCGCGTATGGAAAATAAAGAGGTACCGGTAATTGTTTTTATTTTAACACTAAATTTAACAACGAGAGTTTATATTCGTAATTTGACGTAGTGAAAATTATGGAACGAACGATATTTATATATTAATTTAAAGCTGACTGTGGAAAACCACGAGAATTTAAATGTACCGCGCGACGCGGGAGTTCGTCATGAAGTTTAGCTCGGAACTGGCGAAAAAACATTAAAATCGGGTAAGCGTCCTTTACCCCTACTCTAACTATTTTGGAACTGACCAATCAGAAACGAATAAAATATGCATGAAAATTCAATAAGACGACGAAAGATTATCTGTGGAGAACTATCTTATCTGCCTTGTTTTGTTAGTTTGCTGGTTTTTAATTATGTAGAAATAAATACTGTCCATCACATTTAATTTTAATTTAAATCAAATTTTAATTTATATCATTGAATTAAGCTTAAAAAAACCAACAATTTGGTATTTTGATCATTGCTCTACGTCAATTGGTTACCGAGATATTGAAAGTGCTAAACACAGTACGTTGTCTAATGTTATTCTTATGGAGAAAAAGAAAAATTGTATATCTCGCTTATTTATGAACATAAACTGGCGAAATTTGGTATATGGCTTGATCTGGTTATGGTTTATTGTTGTTTGCACAAAAAAAATTTTTCGCCTATGGCTCCTGTAGCAGCGAACCTAGGTACTTGGTCCCCATGTTATTCTTAAGGAAAATACTTAAAATGTTATATATCGCTTATTTATGAATGAATATGGATGAAACTTGGTATGTGACTTCACTAAGATGAGTTCTATTGATATTTGCATAAAAACCCATTATGTTGTGTGCCTTGTTGCAGCAAACCTGCGTACTCATCCCCAATGTTATTCTTATGGAGGATAATTAATATTTTAAATATCGCTTGTTTGTGAATACATTTCTTATGAATCCTGTTAAGTGTTATAATGTGTTATTTTATATATTCATTTGAAATTCGCTGAGTATGCAGGTTTGCTGCGACGGGGGTATTCTTATATGGCATGCAGTGTTACGATAACTAATTAATTGAACTGGATTAACTAATTTATTGAAGTGTAAAAAGTTTAATATGTAGAAAAATAACTGTAATTTGTAACAAGAATTACACAGTAAAATTTTATTAAGCATAACATTAATTTATGTCGAAAATTTCCCGTAGGTACAAACCATAAAGGCAGAGCAACTGTCGACGGAAAAGGAAAAGGGTTTGGAGTGGATTCAAGTGGCCGGGCCGAATCCAAATACGATCCGTAAAAGGCATTAAACAATTCGTTTGGATTGAAAAACGACAAAATAAAATCAGAATATTTGTTAACGTCTTATTATTCTTATCATATTTTTCTTCTATAACATTACCCTAAATGATTACCCTAAATTACCCAGCATCATGATACGTTCTTTCCAATAATACCAAATGTATTTTTATAGTAGTATTAAAGAATGCTAAGAATAGTTTTCAGACTCGCTTACTCTATGAATGACGCATAGACGTTGGTTAAAATTTAACTACTCAAGCACCACTAAAACTGCTTCCAATGTATTTCTTATGGGGAAAACACTAAATTTTATTTTAAGATATTTCGTTAATTACTGAACAGAATCCATCCAAAATCAAACTTCGATCTAAAAATTACGCCAAAAATTTACTGTCAAAGTTTGGAGTTGATCTGTGAATGCGTTCGAAAGTTATCGTCTCCCGTTCAAATAACGAAAGTCATTTCCCTAGACCAATCTATAAAGAGTGGAGTCTAGTATGATGATTCCTCCACTTCGTTCCGATCATCCAATTATAAATTGGAAATTCGCTGAGTACGCAGGTTTGCTGCGACGGGGGTATTTTCTGTTAATTGGAGTTCTCCGTTGCAAGCTTGATAAGAATGTTATTATTTTTAAGAATAAAATATTAGTAAATTATTTTTATTTAACAAGTTTGTGGATAGTTAATTTTTAATGGAAAGCTAGATTGCAAATTCAAACCATGCATGATGTGTCTTTGGTCAGATTACACTGCCCCAAAGAAGATTCAGCTCATGTACAGACAAAATGTTAGCAAAACACATATTAATGCAGTAACGTTTTGTCGTCATTCCATGCCGCTGGCAATTTTAAACCTAGCTATTTCAGAATTTAACAAACCTCAGATTATGAGGCGAGAACTTATGTGGTTGGTAGAATTTCTATTACAAAAATACTATTTTTCGGAAACTTACTTCCTTTAATGTAGACAAAATCAAATCCACACTTTTAAATGACCTAGTAGTAGGCTTTGGGACGCTCTGGATCAATCCCAGTCTCAACTAGATAATACCATTTCCAAATGGCATTCATTTTTTCTTTTCAAAGCTAAATATATTAAATACCATAAGAATTAAAAAGGTTGTGTCAATTTTTCCTAAAATAATAGTATGAAGATTTTAACTATACGATTTTTAATATCTGAGAAATTTTAATTTTTATGGGGAAATTAATTAAAAGGTTTCGAATACCTCCCAAATTAATTCTCCAGAGTTAGATCGAAGAACGTGACGCGATGATGCCTGCTAGAATATACTACACAAAAAGTATGTAGATTTTCTTCAGATGGAAATACCAACCTAACAAATAGATGTATATTACTGATCTATTTCACAATTTTATAAAATACAAAACTGTAATTAATTGGCAGCGGAGGTGTAAAAGTCGTATATATTGTACGTTGAATGGTTTCTTCTGAGAAAAATTAAATTAAGTTTATAGGTTTTTTAAACACCAACTTTGGAGGAATTTGGCACATATCTACATTTCCATACCATTAGAAGGAATAAACTATGAAGAAAGTTATATCATTACTTAAAAGGATTTTTTTTTGGGGAAGGCAAACTAATAAACGAGTTCGCACGCAGCACGCTGACGTGAGGGAAGTGAATTTCCACATAAAAACTTGTAAAACTCAAAATAAGTGTAAAAACATACATTTGTCCAATTTTTATTGAAATCTGAAAACATTGATTTTTTGGCTGTTCTGATACTCCTGGTTTCTTTTACTTGCAAAGCTGGGAATACAATTTTGCGCATTATAAGGTTAGGAGAAGGTCCAGACAGGCTTGAAAGTAAGCGTGAGGTTGCTGGGGATGATAAAAGTACTCTTAACAAAGGAATAACAGGCTTTTCTAGTGTAAAACCCCCATAAGACAACGTACTGTGTTTGGTCGATTCACATTTTCTTTAATAACTCGGTAAATATTTATGCTAGAATGACGAGAGAGGGCTTAAAACTTTCGCCTCTCTAATTCCCATCTTTTTACATGCATTGAATTTACATCTGGGGCTTTTATGACCCTTTTTGAGCCCAAAAACTCAAAATTTGAAAGATTAATCCCCAAAAAAGGGGTTTAGAGTTTTCCGATTGTTTTGCCCAACGAACTTGTCCAACTGATTACAGAAAGGTACGTCCCTACCAAATTTGAAGTAAATCGGACAAAAAATGCGACCGCTAGAGTGCAAACACATATATATATATATATACAATTTTGAACGACCCCCCAAAACGTGTTCAGGGGGTCACGTTAGGAACTTCTATGGTGGTCCCGGGCTTAAGTTTCACCGTGCGAGTCATGCTAATAGTTCACTTTCCAAAGGAAATTCACTAATAAATGGAGTTTTCCTATTTTGTTCCGAACTCCTCCCTAAGGACGAAAATTTAATATGGTCAAAACCAGTATCTGCTAAAAATATAACACTGTTGAAGTTATTCGGTACCAAAGCACGGTAGCACTCACGGCCAAACCTTGGCATAATGGTACCAAGTTTTAATTTTCTTGGTTATATTAAAATTCAGTATTTTAACAAATATAAACCACGTTACTTATTTTAATTTCTCCTACAGGCATAAATCAATAACTTATCTTGCTCCGTCATAAACATTTATACAATTATTATTAAACATTTATTTTTTACAACATAACATCCTTCAATAAACTATGTAGTTTGAAATAGTTATAAAAAATAAGCTAATCTAAAAGTTGTTCAATGATAGCTATCGAAGATTATTAAACCTAAATATCTTTAATCGACTAAATCACTCGAACTAAAGTTTCGGGGCGTTACTCCTAAACATTGTCTAGAAGGTTAAAACGTTCAACGCTGAGGTTTATAAAGGGGTAATATTATGGATGTTTGCTGATACAAAGTTACGTAAGAAGCAATAAAGCTTTACAACATTAGACCAGACAACTCAATAAAAAATAGGGCGTTATAAGGAAAATTATCAATTGTTCTAAGTAGCAAGAATATGATTACAAATCATATAAATTTAAAATTTGTTTCGTAAATGACTTGGATTACAACATATATAAACCGGTTTGTCATCTTTGCGATGACAATATGTTTCACAGCTTAGCAAAACGAACACATGAGTGGAAATGACAGCTCATTAAATATAACGAGAAACAATTGAAACTTCCTTACAAAGTATAGTTTAGTAATACCACTTTAATGATTTTATGAACGGATTTAACTTAAAATATTGTGCTTTCAATATAATCATAAAATATTCTCCATAATAAAAAATATGGTGTCTGTCGAATTTGGGTCTGGGTGACACAAACCTATAGACCTAACATTTGTGTTGAGGTTAGTATTATATCTGAACCAAAAACTTACTCAGCCTGTTGTATCAATTATGCAGCATAAAAATACAATGTAAATGGCTTTAACACAACAATCCGAACGTGCATTGGTTTAGTAGGGCGATCTCCGATACACAACCTATGAGAAGCTACATAACTCAGGGGGTTTTACCAATCGAAAGGCGAAAGTTCAAGTAAATAACCAACAAGAAATACATCCATCAATGCATGTGTTATTTTTTATTGAAAACATACTTCTCGTGTGAAGAATGGGTTATTAGCTAGTTTTTAAATTAAGTAATAATTGCCTTTTATTTAAAAGAATAAACCTATGCATACTAAACCATAATGAAAGATAGAGCAAATTTATACGTAAGAATCGTATATCATTGTCTAAGACAATTTAGTTTGAATAAATATAAAAAAAAAAATAAAATAAATTTTAGGTGGTCCTAATTCACCTAAAATATTCCAAATCTTTAAGAAATTAAATTTATATCTAAATTGTGAACAATATTAAATAAACTAGCTCAAACTTCAACCACGCGTACACCATATCTACGACATCTAATCTAAAACTATCTTTATCATCAATTTTCAATAATTATTTCGCACTTATTACCTATGAAACATCTTATCATATTCAGGCCACACATCTTTCACATCACAGTATTTTTAAAGTAAGGATCTAAATGTACAGATAAATAAAAAACAAAGAAAACGTAGATAAGTGCAATTTCAGAGTTCATTATACCCAAATAATTATAATTTTAGGACACGTTTTGTGTTTTATTAGCGTGTTGTGTTTTGTCTGTTCATTTTAAAGAACGTTTTGCTGAATTTAGTCAAATTCGTATAGGTTGATTCCTGTAGCTCAGGAAAACATAAACTGAGTCTAATACAAAGGTTAATACCATCAAAGTTTAATACCAGCCGTTCATCAGTCGATTGAAAGTTACAGTGTAATGAACTATCTGTTGTATTCTTCTGTTTTCAATAATAAATTTGCTTTTATACATTTAAGTTTTAGGTAAATACATTTTCCCCTTACTGTAACGACTACTTCAGTCGTTAAAATATGAATAAATCAATAAAGAGCATTTCTAAGATATACTTTAATTTATAATTACTGAACGGTACTTAACGATGCGAGTCTGGTTTTTTATCTCCAAAATGTTGTTGGTTATTACATCTTCAATATTGCCAATGTTGCTGATGATATAATTCACTAGATTTAGATTTAAATTTAGATTTACCTGCAGAAATTCGAATAATTATAATTTTAATTGTGCCTGTTTTCGGAATAAAGCTGTTCAAAATCAATAATGAAAAAGTCAAAAGAGTGTTTTACACCCTGATATAAAAGGTAATCGAAACTGGACGGTTAGGTTCCAGGCCGTTGATAGATGGACCGAGTGCACAATTCTTACCGAGGGAGGAAGGAACATATCTCTAACTTACGAGCGAAACCCCTTTTAATATATATTTGTCGCGAACGATCTCAATGATGAGTAAGAGTAAAATGTAAGAGTATTGCCAGACCGTACTAAATAAACGGGATGATTCAACTTTACGCAGGGTAGAGAGAGTTGGTTCTAGTAAAAGGGAAAGTTAAAGTGGTAAAACGCATTGAGTTAATACAGTAATTTTTGGAATGGTTTGTTAAAAGCCTAGAATAAAGTATTATGAAAACTAAAAATATAAGGTACCTTAACTATTCTATTTCATTATATTTTTCCATCAGACATTATAAATTACCTAAATAGGCTTTACATTATCAAGCGTGCAAATAATTGTAATATACATTTTATTACACTTTTCACGTTTATCAGTAAAGTATATCATGTAGTAAGTTAGTAAATAACTCGAGTTCATATTACTTATATATTTATATGATTGGAGTAAGAGATATCTCTAATCAGTTGTGTTTTCAAATTGTAATTTTGACTGTAGGCTTATTAGCACAAAACGGATGCGCATGAAATCTAAAAGTAATTTGAATACTTTCAAAATATTCTCTCAACAATCACACGATTGATCGATAAAAGATAATTACGTTATATGTTATTTTAATTTATTACTACAACAATAGGAATTAAAATGGATATTTAAAAAAAAATGATCAGAAAATATTATTGTAATATTGTATGTACGTGACAGTTATAATACTTCAATCGGAGCACAATGGTTTGGTCTTAATATTTACCACCTTAAGTACCTTTACCAGCAAAGAAGTATGCTAAATGAATGTAGAACTTTAATATTCATCTGATTTATATTTTGCACTAATGTACTTTTAATTTTTCTTGATTCAATCAATCAATCACTTTATTCTCATCAAAAATTTACAAATTGTATGACATGCGTCAACAATGTTACATATACAGCACTAATTATATATACTACTACATATAAAATACCCCCATCGCAGCAAACCTGCATACTTAGAGAATTTCCAATGGATATATAAATGTCTTAATACTACATAAAGACACTGACCAAGTTTCATACAAATATATTCATAAACAAGTGGTATATACAATTTTAATTATTCTCCATAAGAATAACATTGGGGCTGAGTACTCAGGTTTGCTGCAACAAGGAACAAAAAAATGGGCTTTTATGCTAATATCAATATAACTCAACTAGGTGAAGTCGGATACCAGTTTTTATTAATTTATGTTCATAATTAAGGGAGACATAGAATTTAATTATCCTCCATAAGAATAACATGGGGGTTGAGCACGCAGGTTTGCTGCTACGGGAGCCTTTTGCCAAACAATTTTTTTTAGCAAAATCAATCGACCACAACCAGATGAAGCCTTACACCAAGTTTCGTCAGTATACGTTCATAAATAAGCGAGATATAATTTTTTTCCTTTCCTCCATAAGAATAACATTAGACAACGTACTGTGTTTAGCACTTTCAATATCTTGGTAACCAATTGACTTAGAGGAATGATCAAAATACCAAATTGTGTATTTTTTTAAGCTGAATCCAATGGTAAAAACCAATTGTTGACTTTTTCAAAAATTATATATACAAAATTCAAAAACCCCATTTTTGGGGTACAAAACCCTCCAAAATACCTCTTCGGATGGAGCAATATGGCTGGTTTTCGAACTTAAAGTCATAAATGTTGCTTTACATGTTTATACTAAATTTCATAAAAATCGGATCATTTTTACGAGAGTTATCGTGCTCACGGACACACACACACACACACACACACACACATATATATATATATATATATATATTTATATTTATATTGCATTCATTTGTTAGGGCTATTAATATAATAATAATCAAATTAAACATTTTTCAACTGAGTACCCTTAAGGAATTTCTTTATTTTTTCTAAATAAAAAATAAAGAAATTCCTGAAGGGTACTCAGTTGAAAAATGTTTAATTTGATTATTAATATATATACATATATATCTACAGTTTCGAACGAATGGTGTTTTTGGGGTCTAGGGACCTCAAAACGAAAAGTTATCATGGTCCCGGGCCTAGGTCTTACCATGCCAACTACGGTAATAGCTTCTTCCCTATAGGGGAAATTCGCTAAAATCAAATCATACATTAGTTCCAAGCTGCAAACTACGGTTCATAATCAATAAATAAATACGTAATTTTTTCTATTGCAAATTATAGGGGGTCTAGTTGTCTAAATTACGTGGTTCACATGTCAGTTTGGCCAAAATAAAACTTTCTGGTTTTCATTTCCAATAAAGTATATGCCTGCTGTAAGGCTCCCGAATTTCACTATCGCTAGTGAGTTTTAAAGTTTGATAACATAATTAAATCCGGTTTCTTGAAGAAATGGTTGTTAACTCGTGTTAAATTAGTATACAACTTTAAAATTGCTGACATGTTTTCTGGCATAATTTTATTTTCCGACAAAGTGACATTTTTGTGACTTAACCAAATTGATTAAAGTGTTAATTAATTTTGTGAAATGATCAGAATGTTCTAATTTATATTTACTAGTCAAATTATATGCTAGACATAATTTAACTATGCCATATTAACTAAACAAAAATTGCTTTTAACATTTTTTAAGATTCAAAACTGAGGTATAATGTTTATTTTGAACGCCTTATTTTTTTCTAAGCCATAAAATCACTATTGGTGTAGGTTTTTAATAAAGAATCATTACAAATAGTTAATAATACAATGTATGCATACAGCTGTATCCGAATTTTGAGATCACATATGTGTAATCATCGATGTGTTCCATATTCCCGAATTTAAATATTTTTTAAAAGCTATTGAGTATTCATCCAGATTTTCAATTGGTTGATGGTATAATATGCTTTGTTTTGATTTTGTTATCTTTTGTCGCTAAGTTCAAAGGGACCAGTCTCGAACCTTTCCGGCACTTTTATGATTAAGGATCAATCTTGCAATCAAATTACGAGGCAAACATTTACGCTGCACAAACAATTCTGATAAGAAAACCCCAAAGAATATGACGAGGGTGTACACCCATTATATGAAAAATATAACTATATAATAATTATATTTTGTTCAAAAGTCGGCAAACTTTATTCAACCAAGTTAGGGAATATTTGTTTACATACTTCAGTGTTAGTAGTACGCTTGCTTGTAAATAATGCCTAATACAGATGATCATGTATTTTATGAATTGACTTAAGGATTAAAAATGTACATTTACTGACTAATATCCCTGTTAACAATTTGTAACACCTCATCACATCCTCTTCACATGTACTAATGTATTAAAGACAACTGCCACCTCATAAACAACGGTTTGTACAAAGCGAGTAAGCTAAGAGGTTTATTAGCCATGAAGATAGGCAGTAATGGCAATAAGCGTAGAGAAGCCCTGCTGTCTTAACAACGTTGTTATCAACCACTTTGGCCTCTTAAGGGAGGACTAATTGTTTGATTGCTTGGCTGAGATGGAAGGTAACTATAACTGTGCCATGTTCCTCAGCTGAATCCAAATCTAGGGTAAAATCGACGACTGGCTATGCATATAAACTGAGAGTTAATAGAAAACGTATAAATTAATCAATATTTGGAACATAATTATCGTGGCAACCCAATCCAAGAATGTCATCGGGTGCAAAATTAAATGTAAATAAAATAAATTTATTGATTTGGGTATTTAACCTACACTGAAGTCAGCCTTATTCTATTCAACCTATAATACAACCTTCAAGTGATATGTTTACCCAACTGCTATAAAACTGTCAGTTTTAGCGTATTTCCCCTATAGGGAAGAAGCTATTACCGTAGTCGGTGTCATATCCGGGGCAATGATAACTTTTCGTTTGAGGTCCCCAGATGGCAAAAACACCATATATATATATATATATGTCCGTAAGCACGATAACTCTCGTAAAAAAGGTCCGATCTTAGTGAAATTTTGTTTAATTGTGTAAAGGAACATTTATTTGAACGAGTTCGAAAACCAGACGAATCGCATCATCCGAAGGGGGTTTTTAGGGGGGTTTTGTACCCCCAAAATGTGTTTTTTGGGGTTTTTGCAAGTAATTTTTATTTAAATAAAATTTTAATTCTTACCATTGAATTTAACTTAAAAAACAAACAGTTTGGTATTTTTATCATTGCTCTACGTCAATTGGTTACTATTGTTTACCAATATGGTGGAAGTGAAAGTGGTAAACACAGTACGTTGTCTATGTTATTCTTATAGAGAAAAAGAAAAATTTTATATCTCGCTTACTTATGAACATAAACTGATGAAACTTGGTATATGACTTCACCGGTTGTTGTTTATTGTTTTTTGCACAAAAAGCTATTTTTCGACTTTGGATCCCATAGCAGCAAACCTAGGTACTGGGTCCCCATGTTATTCTTATGGAGAATAATAAAAATCTTTTATCTCGCATATTTATGAATGTATATGGATGAAACTTGGTATGTCACTTCAATTAGATGAGTTCTATTGATATTTGCATAAATACCCATGATTTTATGTTCTTTGTTGCAGCAAACTTGCGTACTCATCCCCAATGTTATTCTTATGGAGAATAATTAATATTTTAAATATCGCTTATTTGTGAATATATTTCTTATGAATCCTGGTATGTGGCTTAATGTGTTATTAAGACATATATTTTCATTGGAAATTCGCTGAGTACGCAGGTTTGCTGCAACGGGGGTATTTTTATATAATTTCGTTCGGTTCACCAAGTTTATATAATCTGCCTGACAACGATCACATGAAAACCGATTGGTCGGTGCTTTTGTCGATCTAATGACATTTGCAGCCAGAATCCAGCTCTGTGTACTCCGTTTAAATCGATTGAAAAACATAAGAATGTTTTCGTTCTCTTTTAGCGAATTTCTCCTATAGGGAAGAACCTATTACCGTAGGTGGCATGGTAACTTAAGCCCGAGACCATGATAAGTTTTCATTTTGAGGCCCCCAGATGCCAAAAACACCATTCGTTCAAATTTGTATATATTTATATAAATATGTACAAATATATATACATATTTATATATTTTTATATTTATTTATGTGTCCGTAAGCGCAACAACTCTCGTAAAAAAGGTCCGATCGTGATGAAATTTGGTACAGACGTGTAAAGTAGCATTTATTTGAACAAGTTCGAAAACCAGACGAATCGCACCATCCGAAGGGGTTTTTTGGGGTTTTCACATGCAATTATTATTTAAATCAAATATTTAGATACACCATTGAATTCAGTTAAACAGATTTGGTATTTTTATCATTGCTCTACGTCAATTGCTTATTGAGATATTGCAGTTGCTAAACACAGTACGTTGTCTAATGCTATTCTATGGAGAAAAATGAAATTTATTTCTTGCTTATTTATGAATTTACACTGACGAAACATAGTATATGCTTCATCTGGTTGTGGTTTTTTGTTGTTTGCACAAAAACAAAATTTTCACCTATGGTTCCCGTAGCAGCAAACCTAGGTACTCGGTCCCCATGTTATTCCTATGGAGAATAATTAAAATGTTCTATATCGCTTACTTATAAATGTATGTGAATGAAACTTGGTATGTGACTTTATTTAGATGAGTTCTATTGATATTTGTATTAAAACCCATTATTTTGTGTTCCTTGTTGCAGCAAACCTGCTCATCCCTAATGTTATTCTTATGGAGAATAATAAAAATTGTATTTATCACTTATTTGTGAATATATTTTTATGAACTTTTTGTAGTATTAAGACATTGGAAATTCGCTAAGTTCGCAGGTCTGCTCCAACGGGGGTATTTCTCTATCTTACAAATATGCAAATCTTTTCTGGTTTTAATTTGTTTAGCATTCAGTAACAAACGCCACGTCACTCGGTTGTCTGTCAGCCTCAGATTTTCCACCGTCCAGCGCTGTCAAGCTTTTCAGATAATATATATATATATATATATATATATATATATATATATATATATATATACGAAGTATTGATTTTCCTGCTCACTCTTGGGATCTAAAAACCTGTGAGGAAAAAATTGTATATACAAATATAATTGTTTCAAAACGGTGCCAGTGGGGGATTCGTAAGGGGATAAAGTAAAACCGTATGTCTCAGCTATATTTGTGATATTGTTTAAAACTCTCACAGAACAATCCTGAAGTTGCGGTTATCCTGAAGTTTCTTCAAAAATTAATCACACTGATAGTTTTACAAACACTGTACTCTTTTAACAATTAAGTTATGTATATTTTTTATTAAAGAGATAGAACAGAGATAACAGAGACAAAGCGATAACAGGTATGGCACACCTGTTAAATGTAAAATTAATTAGATTGATTAATACTCTTTTTTTATAATATTCACATTGAAGCTTTGAGTGTCTGTGAGGAAGGGCCCTTAAAATGAATGACCATTTTTTAGAAATTCTATTAGAATCTATACCTCGACATCTTTTGATTAACACACAATAAATCATTTTTGATTAACACAACACTTTGTTCAGTTTAAACAGTAAATCCATGTTGTTAAAACCATGTTAGAGTATATGTATGTTTATATGAACTTGTAGAATTCGTTGAATTAGTATTTTACGAAAATCTTTAAACAGTAATGACAAAGCTTACCTACTTATATTTGATTTTTAACAATTATGTTTTGTTGTGATATCAGGTACACGCGTAACGAATTGTGTGTAGTTAATTTGTATCTTTTATACCTGATAATTTACAAATTTAGAGACAAATGTTCTAGAACTGACAAGCGTTTCATGCTTTACAATAGTAAACTGAAAAACAACAATCATAACAGTATCAATTTTACATTTGTAATGTAGCAAGGACGTAAACACAATACATGTGGAAAACAAAACTTTCTCCCAAATTCTGGTTATAAATTATTTTGACACAAGGAAAATTGGAATAGGCTTGCATGCTATTGGCCTACCACGGTATAATGTTCTTATATACTGCTGCAATACGTACACGTCAATATTTGGGAAAATGATTGTTTACACGTTAGTGAAATATTATATTGTAATTTAATGTTGATTTCTAATTAATAGGAGTGAAGCGTTAAATGAGTTATTTAACTCTTTACCACAAGCCCCTAACATGATTCATTTTGTTACTGTATCCAGTTTTACCATTACTGTTGTAATAGTGCCTAAGCAGATAAGTATTTTGCACAATAACCTGTCATGCTTATCATTCTTCAGTTGATACCGCATTGGGTACCTAAGATAGGATATTTTTAAATAGTCTACACATAACCAAAAAAAAGCAGGATAAACAATCTCTTAAAAAATAATAGGAGAAAATAATCTATAATTAACACGCTGTGTATTAATTAATAAAATATTAAATTAATTTGTGAAGTTCATTTTATTAAACAGTTTTTTGCAAAGGTTGTTTACATTTCAAATGTTAATATATCACTATTTTTATGATCTGTATAATCTTTATATTCATAATATGAGGGTATGTAAACCCTCTCACAAGTAATGCTAAAGATTGCACAGTGAGGCAAAGTTCCCAGCCTGTCGCCATAAATACTTTATTCCTCAGCACTTTCTGATGCAACACTTCATGTACATGGGCTTGATCTGATTCATTATTCATTACTTTGAATATTCATATTACTTGCAAAATACTGTCACAGCTTTTTACGACTACTTTAAGGGTGTTTTATTTAACTTATAAACTTCCATGAATTTGTTTAACCAGTAGCCTACTGTAAGAGATTGTTCTTTCATGTTAAAAATTTGTCTTGAGTTAATGGTAATCTTCACAATATAAGTAATTAGTAGTAGTATGTATTCTGTGGCTGTTGGAGATATTTGTGTTAATTAACGTGCAACGTGTGCTTAATTACAGAGGGATTGTGTTAATTTACACAAATTCTTCTTCTAACCACAGAATTTTACTATCATGAATATAGCCTAGTTGGGTTTAGACTTATGTTGTTATAAGACAGTAGATTACTTGGTAACGGTGATATACAGTATAATAAAGTAATTCCAACTAGAAGTCATCCCAAACTGGCCTAAAGGCTTATTTCACATGACTATAGGTGATTTTCCAAGTAGCATAGTCGTAAATACAGGAAGCCTCCAGTATTTGTTGTCAACATTATGGTAAAAGTTAAAAGAAGTTTTAACGTACTAAGTCTTCATGAAAATACTTGAGGGAGGTATTGTAAACATGCAATGTTTCCACATAGTATTATAAAATAGCTAATTTAATAAACAAAACTCATAATAAAATAACAAAATCAGTTAAATCAAGCGGTTTTCATAATTGTGTTAGGTATGTATAATATTTGTTGCAGTTGGATCCCTTCTGTGACCTTGGTGTGCACTAAGGCGAGAGGTGGGTTCGCACTTTGCAGAATGAACACTTAATAGGAACATTTATTGTAATATTTATACACATTAAACACATTATACACATTATTGTAAACATCTTTCCACGGACAGATTAACTGATGATGTCAGTTGAATGATTTACTTTTAGACGACACTCCGCATTATAGCTTGACCTTCATCCATAAGAAATAAGTTTCCCAAAACAGATGAGTTCAATGAAGTGACTAACAAAGGATTGAAGACTTGACCCCATTAGATTTTTTTTGTGGGAGTGTTAACTCAAATATTTATTAGTGAATTTCATATGGAAAGTGAACTATTAGCATGACCCGCACGGCGATTCTGAAGCCCGGGACCACCATAGAAGTTCCTAACGTGAACCCCTAAACACGTTTTGGGGGGCCGTTCAAAATTGTATATACAAATTACTTAAATGTATTAATGTTGTAAACATAAAAAATACCCACTATATTTATTGATAAAATGATTATTGGCAAGACTTTTTACTATCATTTTCGACAAAGTGTTAGCAATACCATCATTGGAAAGTTATTTGACAAGTTATTTTGTCATTACAGCCCTGAAAAATGTTTGCTCTAACTTGAGTCATTCTATGTTTTGGTTAGTTGGAAAAATCCAGAGTAAAACAACACTTTAACATTTTTTTTGCAAATTATCTAACTTTTTTTAATATTGGTTTTCAGTTTAAGAAAATAAAATAGGTTCCGGATTTTTTATGAGTAAAAGTTATAGAGAGATGTTGAATAATTGGGACCGTCCCATAACTATTAAATATATTAAAAAACTGGTTATCAGAGACGTTTTTATAATTTTGTATCATTATCTAATTGATACTCATAATTTAAGTAACTCTGGTAAATACCAGTAATTATTCCGAGCGGCTTGGTAGTGGATTCTCGGTAAAAGTTCGCTGCCACAACCCGACCTCGGCCGAACATGCCCGAGCTCTTTGTCGTCTGCTGTAGCTTATGATCTGTAAGATCGATGCGTTCCCTAGGGAGTAAATAAAGTATATACAAGTAATGAAATCAAAGACTTCAGGCGCCAGAGAATCTTTCACATTGTGAGGCTACGCTTCAGATACTGTAATATCGGCCAATTAATCTGGACGGCCTTAGACCTATTTAGCTTGTTTACTATAAAGGAACTTTGATAGAATTTATTTTACTTGTTGCAAGATGTCAAGTAATTTTAAATTCTATGTTCAGACCAAAATAAATTAGAATAATGTCTGTAAAACTACTATGATTATTAATGTTCAATTAATTTCAAACTTATTTAATTTGAATAGTCTATAAACATTAATATCACAGTAAACAGTAATGTAATTTTACTGCAATATAATACAATATTCCACATACTGGAAGTACGCTTACATAAAGGCTGGAAATTTCCAATATTAATGCTCCTATTACCTCCAAAAAAATACATATCAAAAGTAATCGCGTTCATTCTACCTATCAATAATATCTTTTAATAAATATCCACCGACACAATTTTTTAATTGGCGTTTACACCGATATTGTTAACAGACTGTGATTGTTTGTTGAGAAAATACATTTAAGTAAATGCAAAATCACAACCAAATTAAAATTTCGATAATATTTTTAATCTAAAAATGAATTAATTTTGTAGAACACCGTAAATATAACCGGATTTATAATCCGGATATAACCTGATCATATGCAATGGGGTTCTGACTCGAAGCAATTTTCACGTTGATTTCCAAATCACTAATTTCTGTATAACTGTATATTGAGGTATTATTTATTAAATAAAACATTATAATCCATGTTGTATAGTAAATAAAATACTGCTTTACAGTAAATACACAAATTATTACTTTCTATCGAGAAATCCTTAAGTAAGTAGGCCTACTTTGCAGATACTGAGAGAATACGCACAAAGAAAAATAACAAAACCATAGAGTTGATTCTTCCCTATAACTCTTTGTTCGAACTCAAGTAGGGGTGAAATCTAGAGTTGATAAGTTTGCACTTATATTGTACGAAGGCCAGAGAATCAGAGATAATCTTGTTTTATTTCACACCAAGACCTTTCACTCTATTTATATGGCCAGCGGCCACTGACGATTAAAAGAGACTTTTATCTTTTTCAGTCGATTAGAACCAGATAAACGAAACGCCATTTACTTTGTGAAAGCGTGGATGCTCATTGTCCTTTATAAAAGAGTTTAGCAAAATATTATCGAACTCTCAAGACTGTATTTTTGTTCGACGTTTTATATAACATTTAAGAATCTGTATTTTTAACAACTTCGTAACATCGTATTTAGCGAATTTCCCCTATAAGGAAGAAGCTATTACCGTAGCTCTCATGGAAAGACTTAAGCCCGAGACCATGATAACTTTTTGTTTTCAGGTCCCCAGATGCCAAAAAACACTATTCGATCAAAATTATATATATATATATATATGTGTGTGTGTGTGTGTGTGTGTGTGTGTGTGTGTGTGTGTGTGCGTGTGTGTGTGTGTGTGTGTGTGTGTGTGTGTGTGTGTGTGTGTGTGTGTGTGTGTGTGTGTGTGTGTGTGTGTGTGTGTGTGTGTGTGTGTGTGTGTGTGTGTGTGTGTGTGTGTGTGTGTGTCTGTCCGTGAATGCAATAACTTGAGTAAAAAACGTCCGATTTCGATGAAATTTGGCTCAAATGTGTAAAGTGACATTCATGACTTTACACACCCAGATGCCAAAAACACCATTCGTTCAAATTCATATATATATATACACATACATATATATATTATATACATACATACGTATATATATGTGTGTGTGTGTGTGTGTGTGTGTGTGTGTGTGTGTGTGTGTCCGTGAATGCGATAACTTGAGTAAAAAAGGTCCGATTTCGATTAAATTTGGCTCAAAGTGTAAAGTGACATTCATGAATTTCGAAAACTAGAAAAACCGTACCATGGGAAGGGGAGTTTATGGGGTTTCAAAATTGTTCAAAAATCAGTTTTTTTTGCATCTTTTACCCTAAAATTATTAAAACAACCGATTTTTGTTTTGCCCGTTTTATAGAGCTTAAAAAATTATATATATAGTATTTTGAATCATTAACCTAGGTTAAGTGGTTCCGGAGAAAATCCAAAAAACCTGTTCATAAAATCTCCCATGTTAATCTTATGGGAAAAAGGTTTTTAGCTTTTCCTAAGGTAATTTTATTGTAAACTTTACATTTACTTTTACCAATCAATTCAGCTCTCCAAAACAATCATTTTGTTGTTTTAATTGTGATTCTACGTCCAACCGTTGCAGAGATATTCAAAGTGCTAAACACAGCACGTTTCCCAATATTATCCTTATGGAGAATAAATAAAATTTTGTATCTCGATTATTTATGAATAAATATTGATGAAACTTGGTATGTGGCTTCACCTAGCACTGGTATATTGATATTTGCACAAAAAAGCGATTTTTTTAATCATCCCCGTAGCAGCAAACCTGCATACTCAGCAATAATGTTATTCTTATGGAGATAAAGTAAAGTGTTTTATCCCCCTTAATTATGAACATAAATTTTTAAAACTAGGTATGTAGCATCACCTGGTTGAGTTATATTTAAAATTGCTTAAAAACACATTTCTTATCCTTCTTGTTGCAGCAAACCTGCGTACTCAGCCCTAATGTTATTCTTATGGAGAATAAATAAAATGTCATGTATCACTTATTTATAAATATATTTTTATGAAACTTGGTACGTGGCTTTATGTGGTAATGACAACTATATATATGCTTTATAAATTCCCTTTGTACGCAGCTTTGCTGCGAAGGGGGTATTTTTTTAATTTTTTCATGTTTGTAGAGGTAATACTATTCACAATTCAAACAGGTTCATTTTACATTTACATATAATATATATTTTTATATCACATAAAAAGTACTTCTTATTTTATACTATAGTATACTATTAAAAATAAAATTATTTTTATGATCACTTATAAAATTAATCGTTAAATCCAAACAGTACAAAGTGTATTTTATAAGGGTTTGATATCTTTTTCAGTTTATTTGCAATGTTTTGGCTCTTTTTATCAGGTTTAAAATAATAAATGGTTTTCCTGACTTTGCGGAGTATATTTAAAAAGTGCGTGGATCTCTGAGAATCGTTTTTATTCCAAAATAGAATTTATAAGGAGTATTCCTGATACTTACACAATGTTGTCTTTACAACAGCTTGTTATAAAATGGCCCTTTTAATGAGTATGCCCAGTGTATAAAATACACATAAAATAAAACAAATAAAATATTTAAAACATTTCAATACTTAATACGTTTAAATCTACAAACATAAAAATTGTTGTACGATTTATCAAAATGGAAGAATTAATCAAAATTAATTAATTTGTTGTGTAATGTCAAATTATAAAAAGAAATAAATAAGAACTAAATAAAAAAGTGGCAATGAAAGAGGAATAGACACCGGTGATTCACGCCTGGCTCTAATCATCTATCACGGTATCAATAGGTTGCTTATGGTGTCTCTTTTATGAGCATCCGGTTTTACTGATGCGGCTTATGAGACAGGTAAAAGGATAAAGCTATGGATATCTCTGTTTGGAACATTTTTTAAATTCAGTAAATAACTATTTGGTTTAGATTGTTATTCAAATTATATTAAAGTTAAAGATTACATAGTTATATATTCTGAAAGAGTACAAGCTTAAGTTTATTTTTGTATTCAATACACTTCGTCTTGTGCACGCCATGTTTAAACAGTAATCCAGCTCTTCTCCACGCACTCGCATTTTTAAGTTTTTAAATTCAGTATTGTGTTTTTGTTATTTTTTAATTAGGGGCTTTACATTCGTGGTAATATACTCATAAATAGGGTAAGACAACTGTATAAATATAAATGCAAATTGTATAAGTATCGGAAATATTCCTTGTACATTCATTTTGTAAATACAAACTTTTTTCCGAGACCAACTTAATCTTTAAAATATACTCCTCAAAGTCAAGAATACAATTTTTCATTTTCAAACTGCAAATTTGATATAGGTAAACAAAGAAAGACAACAAATTATGAATGCAAAATTTGTTATAATACTCTAAAAAAGTTTCTGAAAAAATCTGAGTTTAACAATTTATTTTTTATAAGTGACCATTACAGTGGTTTTATTTTATATAATGTACTATGATATAAAATGATAATTACTATTTATGTGACATATAAATATACATATATTATATTAAAATGTGACGGACTTGTTTAAATTGTGTATCGTTTTACCTTTAGCAACCTTCAAAAATGTAAAACGAGTTCGCACGCAGCACGCTGACGTGAGGGAAGTGAATTTCCACATAACAAACTTTAAAAACTCAAAATCAGTGTAAAACATACATTTATTCCAATTAATATTGAAATTGATTTTTGGCTGTTCTGATGCTCATGGTTTCATTTACCTGCAATGCTGGGAATACAATTTTGCCCATTGTAAGGTTAGGAGAAGGTCCAGTCAGGCTTGAAAGTAGGCATGAGGTTTCTGGGGAAGATAAAAGTACACCAATAAATGAATAACAGGCTTTTCTAATGTAAAACCCCATAAGACAACGTACTGTGTTTGGTCGATAAACCTTTTCTTTAATAACACGGTAAATTTTTATGCTAGAATGACGCGAGAGGGCTTACAAGTTTCGCCTCACTAATTCCCATCTTTTATATGTATTATATTAATAGGCAAGCACAAAACTGTTCCTCCTTTTTCTCTTTGTGTGCATCCTGAATCGTAGGAGAAATTCACGCATACCGTTAGAAAGGTAGGTCTGTTTGGGGTCCTGCAGATGAGCTTAAACCCCTTTTAATTTACATCGGTACTGATGGCTATGCCCCACAAGTCTTCTTAAGGATGAACAGTGATTAATGAAATTGTATACTAGTGGCTTGAATGGGTCATTGCCCCTAACCTTGCTCCAATACACATAGACCAGAAAATTAGCTTGAGCAATAGAAAAAAATCCGAACAAGCAGATTTTTGGTATACACATTAGTATGACTCTTGTAAACAAAACTACAAAAGTCCCAAAAAGTCCAGGCCTGGCAACGGCCGCCATCTTAAAAATAGCATTTCCGGTCCATGTTTTTTCACATTTACTTAATTTACGGCAAAACCATGCAAGATACGAAGATGGTACACCGGACCTTTTTTGTAGAGGATAATATTCCAGATAAAATAAGTGTAAATTCAATTACAGTATGATAGAACCAACCAGCGCTATTTAGTTTTCCCAAATGTCTACTTTTTGCAGTTTTGTTATTTATCAAAGTTATGTTTGGTTTTGCCAAGTCTCTTACTCTAATTTCTGCGATCTCAAGAGCTATTTAGATTAATGTAATAATTTACTATTCGTAGTGCAAGTTTAGATACTTTTAGGTTTTAAAATAAGAGTTCTAGACTTGTAAAAGACAGTCTCTGTAGAATGGGAAATCATTGGCATTTAGCCTCGCCCAAACAAGTCAACATCAGCCTGCACATTGCATTGCGCAAGCCTTCATTTAGGCGGCAGGAACAGCTCTTGCTAATGATGCTTTGGCAAAGAATATATAGTGAGTCAGATTAACCATCGAGCAAGTATAAGAGGAGAACGGTTTAGTATAAAATCACCCAGTAAAATTCCTTTCACCGAAATCGCACATTGGAAGTAAATAAAAAATATTCCTATCATAATCTATGTTCAGACTGTTCTAAAACTAAATATCATGGGGTGAAATTCCTAAATTTTCTTATTTGAATCAAAGAAAAAATCATATGTAATTTTAAAGTCCTCGTCATCAAAAATAAACGTGTTAACGAAATTAGAATTTTCTTATCCGTTTAAAAGTAATAGACATTTTTGCTGTCACTATTTAGATTTGCGGGATACCCTTCATTTTCTGAATGACTATACGTATAATTTGCTCCTACTTTAATTTCTTAGTCGAACACCTCATACCTCGTGGTTTTAACTTTTAATTTGTCCAACTTCGATTATTATAACAATAAAAGGAATTTTCTGATCAACTAGGCTCAAGACGTATACTATTTATAATTTGAAGGTACATAGAGAAAGATGATCTTAATTATGTTGTTTAAAGTTGGAAATTCAACGTTTAATGGCTATGGTTTCACCCCGGTTTGATTAATAGATCTATATTAAAAATGTAACCAAAAAACTGTTTTTTAGAACAACGATCAATAAGGTTTTTAAGAATATGTTCCTAAAGGTAGGTATGATATGCCCATCATAATCGTAAGATAAACATTCTCATACATAACCATTGCAAAATAATCAATGTAATGTAATGAGGTAAAATGAAAATAACAGGCTACTCAAAGCTAATATTCTAATAATGATAAGTACAACAGCCATAAAACCACAACAACCATAGTGGTGATAACAATAATAATCATTTATAATAATATCTATATTAATACTATGAACGATAATGTAATAATACAAATAATATTATTACTGATGATGATAACAATAATGATAATAAAGCCAATATACAGTTCAATGTTATTTAATTTTTTAAAAGGTAAAATTTCAAAAACTCAAATAAAAGTATATATCAAATACCCCGGTCGCAGCAAACCTGCATACTCAGCAAATTTCCAATGAATATATAACACAACACATTAAAACACTTAACAGGATTCATACGAAATATATTCATCAACTAGCAATATTTAAAATATTAATTATTCTCCATAAGAATAACATTGGGGATGAGTACGCAGGTTTGCTGCTACAAGGAATAAAAAATAATCGGTTTTTATGAAAATATCAATAGAAATCATCTTAGTGAAGTCACATACCAAGTTTCATCCATATCCATTCATAAATAAGCGATATATAACATTTTAATTATTTTGCATAAGAATAACATGTGGACCAAGAACCTAGGTTTGCTGCTACGGGAACCATAGGCAAAAAATGGTTTTATTGTGCAAACAACAATAAACCACAACCAGATGAAGCGATATACCAAATTTCGTCAGTTTATGTTCATAAATAAGCAAGATATACAATTTTCTTTTTCTCCATAAGAATAACATTAGACGACGTACTGTATTTAGCACTTTCAATATCACAGTAACCAATTGACGTAGAGCAATGATCAAAATACCAAATTCTTTGTTTTTTATGCTGAATTCAATGGTAAAAAATAAAATTTAATATTAAAAATTACATGTGGAAACCCCAAAAAACCCATTTTTGGGGTACAAAACCCCCTAAAACCCCCAAAATTCCTCCCTTTGGATGGCGAAATTCGTCTGGTTTTCAAACTCGTTCAAATAAAAGGTACTTTACACATTTGTACCAAATTTCATTAAGATCGGACCTTTTTTTCGAGAGTTACCGTGCTTACGGACACACATATATATAAATATATACATATATAACAATTTGAACGAATGGTGTTTTAGGCATCAGGCGACCCAAAATGAAAAGTTATTATGGTCTCGGGCTTAAGTCTTACCATGATACCTACAGTAATAGCTTATTCCCTATAGGGGAAATTTACTAAAACCATAGCATCGGAAAGATATTAATATAAATTCTAGAAATAACTTTATTAACACCAACTAAGTATCCTTCTTCGTTGTTTGCAGTGAGCAAAAAACCTAATTTTCCCAAATATGGGAATTAGGGAATGCATGTCATTGAGGTCAAATGATACAAGGAGGTTTTATGCACAAGTAGCATGCATTTCATATGGAAAAGTGACGTTTTTACTGATAGCAAAAAACTAAAAAATTTAGAAGAGGTGCACTACAAGGTTAATGTAAATAAGAAAGTTCCTAGGATTTACACGACCTTTGCAATCAACGAGTTTTATACATCTCGAGCTCTCGTCTAAGACAATAAGTGAAGCCTCCACGAGGATATTTAAAATAATAAACCACAGAGAACAATGATTCTAGCAATTATGTTTGCACATATGTTTGACATAAAAGTTGTATTTAAAAAAATACTTATTTTTGTTTTTTGTGTTATATATTCGTTACCGATTCAAATTAATAAATATATGGTGTTCAGGAAAATTGTATTGTTTTCTTATGGAAAACAGTTAGATTGATTACTTCATTTTAAAGCTTATGGTTAGTTGTGATGCCATAAGAACGGTGAGGCAGAGGGAACAATGGCGACACCATGTCGGCTTCCCTTTTTCTTGGACATTAACATAGTATGTGAGGAGATTAAGAAAGTAGTTTACAACACTATGTTATAATACTACAATTTTACTTTTTTAAATTAAGAGCATATAAGAATTTAAAAAAATCCTTTTTTTTTGGAGTAAAAGCTGTCAAGTATCATATTATATAAAAGTTTAATTTATTAGCAGTAAGAAATTTTAATCTGAGAAAATATACAACTGTCGGTTTAGGAAATATAGGGTATTCCGTAAAAGTAAATATTTTCAACATAAACGGCCATTATTTTTAAACGGATTAAACTAAAGTATCGGGGAGACTGAGCCTTGCTCGTTGATATTTGATTAGTTTCGTGGGTGAACATATATCTATATGCGATCTTTATTCAAGGGTTTTAGTTACTTTTTTCAAGAAATCATGTGTTGATACTTGACCTTAAGTAAGTGCTACTTTGACAGTTTACTGGTTAATGTTATAATTCTTTTGTTTTAATTTGAAACTCCACAAGCTTAATGTAAAATAAATTCACATATTTGTATTTGGGATAAGAGGTGTGGCCTTGGACTGGTTTAGATTATACCTTGAGAACCGGAAACAAAGTGTGGAGATGTCCTACTTTGACCAAAGAAAATGCATTATGAAGCTATATTCAAATAAATTGGCAGTAGCTATGGGAGTTCCTCAAGGGTCGGTATTAGGTCCTGTTCTTTTTCTTCTATTTATTAACAATATTGACAGTAGGATAAATAATGGTAAATTATGTATCTTCGCTAACGACACATCTCTAGTTGTTACTGATCATCAAACTAAGGATTTAGAGGTGGCTGCATTTGTTCAATTAAATTCCCTTCTTCAATGGTTAAATGAGAATGGTCTTTTTGTAAATACTGACAAGACAAGGATGTTTGATTTTCAAATTCGTAATCAGACAGACATCGTTTCGAATTCCGAAAATACTGTTTCATCCACTGATACAGTAAATTTGCATGGTCTTTTAATCGATTCGAGAAGTTCTTCTGACCACATCAGTAAATTGGCTGGTAAACTCAGTTCGATAATTTATGGAATACGGAAGTTATCATTTTACACTAATTCTGATGTACTGCTCACATCTTACTAAGGTTGATTTTATCCTCATCTCGTTTACGCTGTACCCATTTGGGGATCGGAAAAGACTAGTATGAGATACATTTTTACTTTTCAAAAGAAGATAATCAGAATTGTTTTTGGACTCAAGCGGCTACAATCTTGAAAGGAGACTTTTCGTCAGTGTGGCCTGTTGACATTTCTTTCCACATATATTTTTGAAACGCTAATATTTTGTATGAAAAAACCGTGGGATTTTTGAGTCCAGAATCTCTACAGTATATTCTCTTTGCCAAAGTTTAAATCTCCCAATTCCAAAACATAGAACAAAGTTTTTTTTAATAATGTTTATTATTGCTATGTCAAACATTTGAATGCGTTGTCTGATTGCCTCAAGGTGGAGATGCCACATGATGAATTTAGGAGGAATGTTGAAAGGGACGTTTTACAGTGTCCATGACTACATAAAGAATTTATGATTTAGAAGTGTTGACTATTTTGTTGTTTTGTAAATGACTCATGCCAATGCTTGTACAAGTTTTAAGGCAATAAAGGAATTATTGATTGATTGATTGATTGATTGATTAACAAAACTGCAACAAGAAGAAATTCGTGAAAAACCAAATAATCCTGGTTGGGTCTATCATGCTGTTATTGTATTTATACTTACTTTATCTGGAATGTTATCCTCTACAAAAAAAGGTCCTGTGTACCATTTTCGTATTTTGTAGGCTTTGCCTAAAATTAAGAAAATTTGAAGAAAAACATGGACCGGAAATGCTGTTTTCAAGATGGCGGCCGTTGCCAGGCCTGAACTTTTTGGATCTTTTGTAGTTTTATTACAAGGGTCATACTAATGTATATACCAAAAATCAGCTTGTTCGGAATTTTTTCCATTGCTCACCCTACAGACTTACACTAATTTGACTGGTCTAACATGTCAGTTCGTAAAAAAAGTAGACACTTAATCACATGCTTTAATGTGAACACAGCAGATTTTTTTAAATTCCAATGCGTTTCTTATGAAAATATTACGTTATTTCTCGTTTGCTGGCAAGATTTTGGAAATACTGGTATATTTACCGTGTCCCTGTGGTCAAGACCTTCAATTTGAGCCCTCTCCCATCACCCTGCCGATTACCCAAACTACCACAATTTTGACTTAAAATTTCGCTTGCAGAATTATATATAAAGATTTTACAAGCTGATATAACAACAAATGCACACGAGCAAGAACAGGTGTTTCCGGACTAATATCGATAAAAAATACTACTGACTGGAATGGTAACACCCTTCTCTTATCCGTTTTAACTCCACATTAAAACAATTAAACCTAGGTGTGAGGGGGGAGAGGGTGAGATAAAGATAGAGAGAGTGGATATTCGTGAAGTTCAGCATAAGGACATTGGTTCAAATGCATTTAATTATGTGGTGAACCTTTCACGCAAACAGCCATTATTCATATGTGGAGCTTTGGGTTTACGTAACATTATTTTTGGTCGAATTTTGACCTCTGAGTGATCGCTAGTATTTATAAATATTATTGGATAATATATAGAGTACCGAATAACTAGGTGTACGCTCATTCCTCACGTATAACGATAATCGAAACACATGATCAAACTTAAATCGAGTCTTATAAAAATTCAAGATCTGATTTGAGTTACATCATCAGAACACATTCCGGTATCATTCAACTACCGTCAGAATCCGGGTTTTACATCTATATAGCTATACTGATGGTCACTTCTTCCCAAAAACTACTTATCGCGGTAGCTCAATTGGTATCACACTGGCTCTTTGAGCGAAAGGTTGCAGGTTCGGACTCCGTCGCAGACTTAACTTTTTATCCGAAGAAAAATATTAATACATTTATCACTTGTTTTTATCACAGGACATTTTGTTTAAATCCGTAAATTTATTTATTTTTAAAATAAATTGTAGGTTTTAGACATGGTTTGTTGTTAGGATTGGCATGGGTGCGTTATCGTAGTACAAACAGAGTGTTTTAAGATAGGCAGCGTGATTAATTTAACTTTTAAGAGAGCAGCGAGTTTCCTAAATTAACTAGTGTTACAATTTCTATTTCTAGTCAGAATATTCTTAAGGATTAACAATAAATAGTCAAGTCTAGTTATTTAGATGACAAAATGAGATTTCAATATATCGTTTCAAAAGCCTAGGCTATCATGAAATTAAATGCTATAAACATGGTTTGGTCCAAGACCGTATATAAAACTTCTAAAATGGCAAGTAGCCTAAGTGTATATGCCTACATTTCATAGCCATAGGTCCAAGTTTATGATGAAAACAGCTCACTGTAATCCAAACCTAGGATATGTCAAATCATTTAAGATAACCTGTACAAAAGGCTTAGTTTGGTTAGAATAGTTTAAAGCTTTTGTTTTGGTTCGCTACAACATTTCTGGTAATGTGTTTTAAGTATTTTAGAACAGTTAGTTGTATTGTCAGTTTAATGTCGGCTTACTCTTACTGTAATCCAACCATAGGCTATGTCAAATCATTCAAGATAACCTTCCGAAAAAGACAGTTTGATTATAATAGTCTATAGCTTTTATTGTGGTTAGCTGCAACATTACTGGTAATGTATTGTAGGTAACGTAGAACATTTTGTTATTAATTTAGTGAAAAATAACCTAGCAAATAATTGTGCTACAAAATGAATTTAAGGTTGCTCGCTTACTGTGACTGACTTGATCAAAGCTTTCTAGACAAATTGAGGCTTTGTACTTATTACACATGATAATCACAATATTACCAATTGTCTAAGACGATGTAATAAAACAAACTATTTTATAAGTTAAGTTAATATCTCAGTATCTACAGTCATCGAGTAATCTATTTTGAAAAGTTATTTAGAGTTTTTCGATCTACCATCTGCCACACGCGTCGTCTGCCACTGTTATTCGTCGCCTCTGACGACTGACGATATTTACACAGAGTAGGCATACTAAGAGAATATTAACTTATGTATATCTTTATAATAACGTACACTTAAGAATTTTATAAAATAAGAAATATGCTCACAACTTAAAAATATACTTCGATTTATCTCTCTTGGGTGTTTTTTAAACCTTTTGTTATCCAGTATAACAAAGTATACTCTAGTAAACTAATTATTGTGTCTCTTTTGTTGAAACATAGACGTCGGCTAAGTTTAAGGATTCAATTCTTAATATATCGATTCCGGACTGCCGCCGATCATTGTTGATCAACTGATACCTCATTTTGATTTAGTTAATATTTTTCGCCGTTATCTTGGATTCAATTTTTTTCAGATGTAAAGGTGGGGTGTGGCCTTATATAGAACAGTCATTTTACGGTAAACGCAATTCCGCAATCAGTTTTATAAAATCATAATTCACACTCAAGATATTGGTGATTTTATAAAGATAGTTTTGGGAGAATTGTAAATGTTTAAACCTTAAAACATATTCCCATCATTACATAAAATAATGACCACGAACTGCTACCTATCATTGTTGAGTGGTATTTACTTCATTTTTAAAAACATAACAATTTTCGGCTGCCATCTTGGATCCGTCACTTTGGAATGATATATTTTTTAATGGAAATGTGGGTGGGGTTGTGACCCCTCATTTACAACTGTTTTTCCACTCTGAAACCTAGGTTGGCCGACATTTTTTATTTTATTTATTTTTTAATGAAGCAAATGCCACTCAACAATGATCGGTATTAGTTATTGGTCATTTTATGTAATTTACGAGATTTTAAGGTCTGAGCGTTTAAAATTCTCTCAAAAATGATTAGTTTTTAAATCACTGATGTCTTGAGGACGAATAATGATTTTTAAAAGCGGATTGCGGCATTGTGTTCACCGTAAGAAAGTAGTTCTATATGAAGGGTCACAACCCCATCTTAACATTTGAAAAACAAATTGAATCCAATATGGTAGATCCAAGATGGTGGTGAAAAATATGAACCAAGTCAAATGAAGTATAAGATGATCAACAATGATCGGCAGTGGTCCGGACTCGATGTCTCAGGAAATATATAAAAAAGTAGGTGTACGATTTACTCATTTGAAACATATATGACGGGGAATGTGAAACGATTTATTAGTGTTTTCGAAATATACTTATTAAAATAATAAGTCGAATTTTGTGCAGTCGATGTTATTCTAAAACCATTAAGGCTCCGGTCTGCTCTACAGAAAAATCTGCACCGCCGTGTAAAAATGAATTGTTAGGGAAAAGGAGTGGTGCGGAGGTCCGCAGGGTTCTTGTTTGCGGCAATCATAATTATGTTTGTTATAATTTCATAAAAAGAGTTTCTTATATAATTAAAAGACATAGTTATTCCCCCCCCCCTAAATGTTCATGGGCCCAGTGATTAGTCGTGTTCCGTATTGATTAACAATATGCTTTGAAAAGTGTTAGTGAACACATGTCATATGGCGAACGTCAATATAATCGTCCTCATATTTTTAAGTACAAACTTTAACAGTTGGAAATTTAGAATAAATGCAATATCGGAGAAATAACAGTTGGTATTTGTAGTAACAGAAGATTCACTGAACGACGAGACGAAGAAGAAAGAGCATCTCATCAACGAAGCAAAGGCTAATGCGATCATAATTCAAGGCTTAATTGGCAAAACCTTGGCATCTTAAAATAGGCGAAATCTTCCAAAGAAATGTTAAAGTCACTGCAATATATTTTCGTAAGGTCGAGTTCTTTCTCTGAATTGACTTTCGGGAGGAGGTTGGTAAATATGAAATGGGACAGAAATGACAGACTAGAAGACCATTTTCTCAAGTTTGACTCATTTGAAAGAAATTTGGAAGATCATGAAACCAAAATCGACAAAAAAGAGCAAAGTTTTCAATCTCTTATCGTCTCTACCTAAACAGTAAGAAACATTGATGGCTGCTCTTAAAACTCATGATAGCCTACAAATGGAATTGGTTGGATTTCGTCCCCTTGACGAAGAAGTTATGATAAGATCTGGAAGATCTGGAAAGGTTAGTAGGAACGAAACTGAAGTAAGTTTTTAAAGCAATACTGGTTGTTTTAACTTTGGGGAAAGCCAGAACTTCATTTCAAACCACCCAAGAGCAAATCAAAGTGTACATCATTTTACAAAGACTATTACAGGGCAAAATACTTGTAGCACTCTCAACTATGGAAGTAAAATATTATGCTGCCTCAGCAGTAACACAAGAATTAGTGAGTTTAAGAGGGATTGTTTTGGAATTTGTATAGTGTAATAAATCCCCCGTCGCAGCAAACTTGCATACTCAGTAAATTTCCAGTGCTAAATATATTTATATTTCTTAATACCACATAAAGACGCATACCAAGTTTCATAAAAATATATTCACATATTAGCGATTTATCAAATTTGAATTATTTTCCATAAGAATAACATTGGGGATAAGTTCGCAGGTTTGCTGCAACAAGGAATAAAAAATATGGGGTTTCATGTAAATATCAATATTACTCAACTAGGTGAAGCCACATACCAAGTTTCATCAATATAAATTCATAAATAAGCGATATATACCATTTTGATTATTCTCCATAAGAATAACATGGGGGATGAGTACGCAGCTTTGCTGCAACCAGGAACACACAAATGGGGTTTTATGCAAATATCAATATAATTCAACTAGTTGAACTAACAAACCAAGTTTTATTAATTTATGTTCATAATTAAGGGAGACATTAGTTTTACTTATTCTCCATAATAATAACATGGAAGCTGATGACGTAGGTTTGCTGCTACAAGAATTATCGGTAAAAATTGCGTTTTTTGTGAAAATAACAATAGATCACAACCAGATGAAGTCGTACATCAACTTTCGTTAGTATACCTTCATAAATAAGCAAGCTATAATTTTGTTCTTATTCCCCATAAGAATACCATTGGACAACGTAACTTTCAATATCTCTGTAACCAGTTGACGTAAAGAAATGATCAAAACACCGAATTGTATGTTTTTTTAAGCTGAATACAATGTTAAAAAATAAAATTTGACTTTTTAAAATATTACATGTAAATTAAAGTTTTTACACTCATTTTTGGGGTACAAAACTCCCCAAAATACCACTTTGGATGGAGCGATCTGTCTGGTTTTTGAACTTAATGTCATAAATATTGCTTTACATGTTTGTACCAAATTTGATGAAAATCGGACCATTTTTACGAGAGTTATCGCACCCGCGGACACATATATATATACAGTTTCGAACGAATGGTGTTTTGGGGTCTGGGGTCCTCAAAACGAAAAGTTATCATGGTCTCTGGCCTAGGTATTACAATGCCGACTACGATAATAGCTTCATTCCTATAGGGGAAATTTGCTAAAAGCAATCAGTCAAAAGTGTGTCTCAAAGTAGATAATGCCATTGCAGTGTCACAAGTTACCTATCAAAATTCAAAGCTAGGGAAACATACAGAGATGAGAGCACATTATGTTAAAAGGGTATAATTGATGTTCAACATGTGAGTAGCCATGATAACGTAGCAGATATTTTCACTAGGGAAACGTTTGTCCAACTGCGATACATTCTAATGAACATGGCATAGATTTTTTTTAAAGTTGCTCATGACTAAATGTTTTTATTTTAGTTAAATGTCTCAGGCAATGTTTTGTTTTATTAGCGTGTTTAGGTTAGGTTCAAATTTTTAGTTTTGAATGGTACATCGTTACTTTTGAAAGGGTGTGTTATTATGTATGTGTGTTTTTATACTGGCATTATCACCAGCAGTACTAGCCTTCTTTGTATTAGATTACTATAAGTTTGAATCTTCATGAAAAAAATGAATTGGTTATGTAGCAAAAGTAAAGATGTAGCTAGTTATGGTGAATAGCAACGATGTTAAAATTGATTAATACTGATTTCTTGATTACTGCATACTTCATTTCTTGTATAATTAAAACATATAGTTGTATTTTATTTTGCCCTAAAATGACTTTTATTATAAATTAGTTATAATTACTATAAAAGCTATAATTGTTGAACAGTTTTAGTTCTAGGGAAATTTAAATACCTGATTTTAGATACCTGAGTAACTAGTTAAAAAGTTCATAAAAATTTATAATTTACATGATTGGTTTAAATAATCAATATTAAATTTAAAGGCCGTTACGTTAGGTTTAATACATAAACTTGCTTATTTTTATAGAATAAATAATCCAATACTAATATAGACAAATAAATATAACATGCAATGCAAATCATATAACATATGATACATTTTACAGGATAGTAGGCTTCATAAAAATATCTTTCTTCCCACAAGGTTCCTCCAGTTCTTTGGAGTTTCTGTAAATTTATTTTAGAAATACCTATCACATTATAGTTCTTGAACTGTATTGATAACGGTTTTATGTACTTATTGGTGAATTTACCAATTTACCTTCATGATTTTCTTCACATCTGGTATTTTAATAACGAATTGAATATATATTGAAAAACTATGTGAATTTACTAAAGGAGAATATAATTAATTATTTAATATAAAAATTAGATTGGTAAAATATATGGATTGTAACATAATTTAAATTTACATGAATAAATCAAAACTGATATAAAGGTAATCTAGTGAATTCATATTTATGTTTAATTTTGAATTGTATTGTAATAAATATACTCGGGAGGTATACAACTCATCCCGGAAATTACAGGCAGGAAATATCGGTGCTATTTATCAGTCGCCGCAGCTACGGCCACCGCCGGTCGGTAGCGCCATGAGACAATCATCGTATTCAAATAAAAAATAAAATAGTTTTAAAATTAAAAAAATACTACAAAGTAAAATAGATTCATTGGCTCTATTTGTAGGTGTCTTAACTTAAACGAAATTCACATCCCTCCACTGTCTATCCCTTGCTATTTTTACCTGCAAACGTGTGACGTATCCAGGAACAAGCAAAAACCACGAATAAAATTTCTTAAGGGCAAAAATTTGGTCAAATTATAATGTTGATATTGTTGAACAATAGCTATTTCGTTGTATGTTGCCTCTTATGATTGTTATATGCAGAGTACATTTGTTTAACGATTAAGTTATTCACTTTTAGTTTAATGTTGTAAGGTTTTATGTTACATGTTATACTCTTGAATAGTTTCTGGAAGACTTTATTTATTTATTTATGAGGAATTCTTTACCTACAAAAGTATTGCTTCTTTGTTCTGTATTTATGATATGAATCTTGTTAACGTGATTTCAAATTAATTTGTAAATTGTACAGTAACGAGATTCCAGACTGTTTAAATTCATTTATATGCACTTCAGTCACAATAAAAGGTTTATACAAAATGATTGCTCAAATAAAACTGTATCGCACATGTTTGTGCAAATGAGGCATGACTTTTTCAAGAAACCTTGTTGTTTAGTCACGAATTTGTAATTTAATTGAATTTAACTATTTGTACGTACTGTATAAGACATTCTCATTACATTTTTAATTCATACTATACCACTACATATTTGTTATAAAACTATGTTGTAAATAATAAAATCGCACTATATTTAACTTATAATCATCAGTCACAGTCACCTAGATAATAAAATATGTTTAGTTAGAAGTGCTTGCAATGCATTCATGACTACCAATAATCTTAATTAGATATCCGCCAAAAACTACAATAACAACAAATTAATTATATTAATAACTGCAACGAAATTTAAATACACAGTCAAGATTCTCTCAATAAAAGCATATGTTGAACCAAAGTTAAACATGAAAACATATGTGTTAAACCATGTTTGTGAAATCTTATGAAACTTCAAACTTTGTTTACAAAATAGTTTTTTTTCATTTTCTGATATAAAAACGTAGAAATATGAAGATAAAAATGCATTTAAATAAAATATTTACGTTGCTTATTTGATAAAAATGCAGAAACAGTAATTATAAAACAATATTATGCTAAGTTACGTATAACACCTTTAGGAGCATCGTGGAATTAAAAGAAATCATTATAATGGAACACCTGTTTTGGGTTGGATGAATCAGTTGGTAAAATGAGTCACCTGGTGTCTTATAACATTAATGTTTACACCTAAATTGTTATTGTATACGCGATGAAAAATAAGTATATGTTACACATTACATACGTATCATAAAAAGTATTCAATATGTTAGTGGGTGAAAATGAGTTTCTATCGGTCAAGGAAATCAGTTCAGGTTTAATTAAAGAATGGCATAGGCTCAATGATTTTCCGCCGTTGATTAATTTTGCTTTGACGTTAAACGTATTTTGTTATATCTTGCACTTACATGCTATAAAATTATGTTTACAACCATTTACCGATGTTTTCTACAGAAAAAGCAGTAAATAATACTGTCGGCTTTTCACAACTGTTCAGGAAATTAACGGTGTGAAGTATGGCTGTGTATTTATCAGCAGACACAGCTGTCGACGTTGCCACACAGCGGGGCGGACCTCTAGTATATACAGAATATTCCGTCGTGTTCCATTAAAAAACGGGTCAGCAGGCAGCGCGCTGACATGAGGGAAGTGAATTTCCGCATTAACATCTTCAAAAATCTAATAAAGGGTTTAAAACAACACTGGTACATTTTTTTGGAAAATTGAAAAATTAAATTTGTTGGCTGTTCTGATGCTCCTGGTTATACTTAAATTCAGTACTAGGATGGCAATGTTGTACATTATAAGTTTAGGAGGAGGTATAGTCAGGATAACAAGTTGGTGTAGTGATATTGGGGGTGATAAACGACATAAAGGTATGAAAAACAGCCTTTTCCAGTGTAAAATCCCCATAAGAAAGCGTACTGTGTTAAGAAAATTGGCATTTTCGTTAATAACTCGGTATATAATTGTGCTAGAATGATGAGAGAAAGCTTAACACTTTCGCCTTACTAATCTCCATCTTTTTACTTGAATTAATTTTACATTCGGGGCTTTCTGACCCTTTTTGAGCCCAAAAACTCAAAATTTTAAAAATTAAAATCCCAAAAAAGGGGGTTAGAGTTGTCCGATTGTTTTGCACAACGAACTTGTCCAACTGTTTACAGAAGGGAAGGTACCTACCAAATTTCAAGTAAGTCGGACAAAAAATGCAACCGCTAGAGTGCGATCACACACACACACACATATATATAAAGGTGTTAGCGACACCCCAAAACAGGGGGTCACGTTAGGAACTTCTATGGTGGTCCCGGGCTTGAGTTTCACCTTGCGGGTTATGCTAATAGTTCACTTTTCCATAGGAAATTCACTAACAAGGATATGGCCCAGATCCAATGGTTTGCTAATGTATATTATGTAAACTCGCAATACGCAAAAATAATTGTTTAGTGAGAACTCGCCTATCTCATACCTTACTTTAATACCACCATACGTCAATAGGACTTTAGTAACACTGCAGGTATTGGAATAAAAATTATTATTTGTGGGTAATGTAATAAGAAATGTATATCGGTTGATTGTTTTATATATTTTGAACCGGTTCATGAAATATGTCGTAGATTATAAAAAAAATCATGGTGGAATAATTTTAAGGACACTTTGAGGTAAATATTACAAATAAATGACAGTGTTAAGTGGACTTGAATAACAGGTTTTGCAAATAGGAATCTTGAAGTATAGTTGAAGTACGAGTCCAACCCAATCAAGTCACTTTCAATGCTTCCCTTTCGACCTCATTTCAAAGATTAACGGATCCGTGAAAAGATCCGCCGCTCGTTAGGACGATACCGCATCCTGCCGCGGGATTGTATATTTGGAGATAGAGACCCGTAAATGTGGAAGTGGGTTGCAGTAGTGGGAATCTTAAACCTAATTTCTTCTGAATATTCTCAGTATCAAAGAGAGATTGCGAAAGTAAACCTGATCTTCAAGAGAAGGAAAGGTTTGCTGATCGATAATTTCAGCCTTTTACATTGTAGAATATTCACGAGGACACAAATTGTCTTAAGCTCCGTCACCATAAAAACAGTACACCATATGCGTCATGAGATTGTTCCGCAAAGCAATAGAAATTCGGGCAATGGTTGTATATTCTTACTTATAAGGAGCCTTCATGTCATGAGGGTGTAAACGACTTTTCAGACACAACTTTTAAAAGGGTTTGTTCGCAATTACAAAATAATTTGACCAACTATTTATTTTAATCTATATTTATTTATTTTAAATAAGTATTCTGAATATCTGTGACTATTACGGCTCAAACTGACTTTTTATCACAATAATGCCTGTATCAAGTGGAGTTTACTAGGAAAATGTTTAAAAACCAGACATTTTAACCAGCCAGTCTGTCCCCTACGTTCGCGTGGTGTGATCGTGACGTATTGTTGAGATAGGCCTGTCAAAATTGTTTAAATGTTTTCTCGTTTGTTAAATTTTCGTTTCGATACTTGTGAATATGTTTTGTGTTTTTTAATATTCCTGACGAAGCCAAGTTGTTCGACAACTTCATTATAAATGAGCAGCTGAAGATGGCGTATTAACGCCGAAACATGTCTTGAACAGGATTAACACATTTTGAGCTGTTTGACGGTATACGTAAGTAATTTAGTCTTACAACAAGACATTGACCGATTCGAAATAAGTCATACATTCTGAATGTGATAAAAAATACTTAAATAGTAGGATTGTTAGTAATCAAATGGTTTAAACACTGCTATTAAAACCTCATATATATATTCACATACTTAAACAAAATATCATGACTTCTGTATGTTTTTATTTGTATTTCGACGCTAAAAGAAACTTTGTTTAGCAAGACAAATGTGTATAATGTACTTTATTACACATATTGCGGACACCCTGAGAATCGAACCCCCGAGCGATTGTGTTGCAGTCCAACACGTTGCAAGCTGTTTAAGGCACGACTCTCATTCACTGATAGCGAAACTTCTTCTCTCCTCCTCAATCCTGAAGATCAACTCCCATATATTATAAAATTAAAATTATATTTTAATCTTCGAAAAATATAAAATCGAAACTTTTAGTTCCACTACAACTGCAGAAATCTTTATTTTATACCATTTGCAAACATTTAGCCTAGTACGGTTTTTCCTTAAGCTGTTCATTTCTGACATGCATTTACTGCAGGTTAGTATTTGCACATTATTTATTCTACCTCTCTAGATGCATGGATCATTTGTTAATTCAGTGGCAAGGGTCAACTGCAGATTGCTACCATCAAACCCACAGCTGGGGGTCAACAGAAGTTTAGATAGATCCTTTTAACTAACTTACGTCTTGGGCCGATGCCTTTGAGTAGACCGTCATAACTTGCCTACTCTCTCCAGTTAATCTTATATGTTTTGTTAAATTAATATTTGTTTATTTGAGTGGGTATTTTTCTTCTGTGCTCACATACATAATAATTCTCTCTGTCGTTATTACTACTGTCAACAAGTCTATCTAAAATGTATTTATACCGGGTATGTTTGAATAGCATGGAGTTAAAGTTTCATGTTTGTTAGAGAAATGTTGTAAAGTTATGACTAATAACCTTGTCAAAAACGTAATTCGCTTATCACCACCGTCTCAGTTGCCCTTCATGACAAAGGGGCAAACTTCTTAGCACGCGAACTTGGTTAAGTTGATTATACACTCGCTAGTTAAATTAAACTCGTCAACAACTTCACTGTAATTTAAATTATAGAGCAATGCATAATCCTGGATCAGAGTTTAACAGGAAATATAAAAAATATTAGATAAAAATGTCAATTAGTAAAGTAGAATTTGTTATTTATAATTTTGTATTGAAACTCCATCACTCCTGTATTTTGTACTTGTAGTTAATTCACGTTTAACCTTTTACATAATTGTTCACATATAATTTCAATTTAAATAATTTATTTAAAATCGAAGAATAATTTAACAGTATGTTATGAAGATATTAAAAATATGTAAAAGTTACCTGTGTCTATTCGTCTATATCATATACATAAGCTTCTTTACACATTACCAAGGTAATTAATTATTTAGTGAAATACATAATGGGGAGGACATAACTGACATCTAATAGGTTTGCAGTTGTTATTTTACAACATATTTCCCTTTAAATACGATGCAGTAATATTTATTTTAGGTAGCTAAGAGTTAGAGCGCTGGCCTCTCAAGTCAGCCATGGTCAAGCGTAGGTTCGATCCCGGCCGACTGCAGTGATAATTTTTTATTAGTGGTCACCACTGACTTGCCCATGTGACTACTGCCGTTAACGGTACCTTGCTGTCCTTTGCCGCACAGAGCTCTTGGCCTATGGCGACGAGTGGTTAAGGTTTAAAAAATCAAAATAAATCTAGGCATAATACTAAGGTCATGAATGACTGATTAACATTCAGGATTGCTATGAGTAGGGTATTTGTTATAAACTGTCTCGCAAATGAAAGTTAGTAAATGAACTATTTTGAGATTTTATTGCCGAATGTTTGACCGCAGATTTTATATCACTGCGGATCTAACTGATCACTTCAACTGATTACAATATAAACTCAACAATACTCTGTAGTCCATGGTAACTTTTAAACAGTTGTCTATACTGTGACAGTCATAACATAATGGTGAAATAATGTGCATCGCTCTGATAATAATGTCAACAAATCTGGGTCGAAAAAACTCGTAAGTTTTTTTGTTGCATCGTTCAAAATTTCACGACATATATCACAAATGTATGAATTGGTTCGACTAAATGTATTGAAAACTTTAATCTTACGGTCATTTTGAAAAGTATAATTTAATTTACAATAAACATGAATTAATACTGAATCTTAAAATTTCGATTAATTCCTTATATTTAAATATAATTATTTAAAATTACTCAGTTGTTAAATATAGTGGCCAATCATGTATTTGAACTAGTAAACAATTTGATTATTTCATTATAATTTTTTTGAGAGGAGGGAAGAATGCATCTACTCTCACAGGTGGCCAACCTGTAGTGTGGGACTCCAACTAAAAATGTGACTACCCACTAAAAAAAACCCTCTACTCTTTGGGATTCTAATCTGGGATTGTTTGTCACATTACTCCAGGTTAGGCCTATATTCGGCTTAAGCCCGCAGGGCTCGCTCCGTTTCCAGTCGTCTGATCGTTCGATCTAGTCCGCTTCCCGGTCTAGATCAGTTTTTTTTCCTCGGAGGATGCCCTGGACCAAACGCAAACAGTCCCAGTTGCCCAAACCCTCCATAATCTTTTCACAGACCGTATCCACCGAAAATTCACCCAGTGAACGCATGGCCTCCAAGCGGGGCCTTTCCCAAAGCGGGTAGCGGAATAAAGTGTGTTCCGTGTCGTCGGGATCGCCCGGGCAGTAGGTGCAATCTGGTGAACCAGCTTGGCCCATCAGGTGCAGGTACGACCTTAAATAGCCGTGCCCTTTGAGCAACTGTGTCAGGTAGTAATCCACCTCGCTGTGCCGACGTTCCCCCCCACGGTTGGACCTGCTTGACGAGTCTCGCAGTCCATCGACCTCGGATCTCCTGTTCCCAGCTAAGTTGCCATTGCTGGTAGGTGCGGAAGCGCTCTTCGGATCTGGCAGCGTCCTCACCAAAATCGCATTGTCACTGATAAATCGCCTTCCTCTCTAAAGCCAAGAGCTTGACAGGGATGTCTCCAGCTACCACCAGGACAGCCGGTTTGGACACTGTACGGTTGGCGGAACACACTCGGAGCGCAGCTTGACGCTGTACTCGAGCGAGCCGTATCCGATAAATCTCTTTATTGAGAGCGTCTGCCCACACCTCAGCCCCGTACATGAGCACAGACTGGACTGCAGACATCAATAAACGTCTTCTGCTAGACCTGGGACCCCGACATTGGCCATCAGCTTGCTAAGATATGCGACTCCCTTAGCAGCCTTGTCTACCGTACAGAAGGTCTGGTCCCTCCAGCTTAACTTATTGTCCTCCATGACTCCGAGGTATTTGGCGGCACGCTTGGTCTGGACGACCACCTTCCCCACTCGCAGCGGGACGACGGTGTCTATCCTTTTCTTTGTTAGGATCACGAGCTCTGCCTTGCTCAAGGTGAGCGAGAGAGTGTGATCAGACATCCAAGCGTTAACTACACGCATCACTTGGTTCAGCTTTAGCTGGACCATCTCAACGTCGCGTGCAGTGATGAGAGCTGTGACGTCATCGGCGTACCCAACCAAAACGGTTTCCTCAGGCACCTCGGATCTCAGATGGCTGTCGTAAGCGATGTTCCAGAGATCCGGGCCGAGTATCGAACTCTGTGAGGCACCGGAAGTGACATCCATCGTCCGCGTTCCGTCTTTCGTGTCGTATATCAAGAGCCTGGAGCGGAGATAGTCTTCGATGAGCCGCAAAATATACGATGGGATGCGGAAGGAGTTTCGCAGTGCATCCAACTTATCGATCCACCTCGAGTTGAAGGCATTCTTGACATCAAGCGTAAAAAGAAGCACTAATCGACGGGAGAAATGGTTGTAGCTCTCAGCTCTTACCAACGCTTTTTGAACCTCCGTAATTGCGCCAATTTTTGATCGCCCCTTTCTAAATCCGTACTGTCGGGGGCACAGATCCCCGGCAGCTTCCACGGAAGAATTCAGTCGGGAGCGAGTCAACTTTTCAAAAAGTTTCCCTGCCGTGCCCAGAATGCATAGAGGCCTGTAGGAAGACGGAAGGTCAGCGTAACATTTCCCCTTGCTGATGAGTTCAAGTCTAGCCGTTTTCCAACAAGTGGGGAACACCCCCTCAGACAAGCAGGCATTGTACGTATTCAGCAACAACCGGGGGTTTACAGAAAATACTTTCTTCAGGGCCTCGCTGGGGATCCCATCAGATTCAGGAGCCTTGGTGTTCTTCAGGGAGAAAATAGAAGTTTCCAACTCCTCAATGTTAAAGAGGGGAAAGTCCTCTACCCGTCCAAAATCAAATTGTGGGCGCAGAGAATGTTCTGGAATCAGGGTGGTGACGATCCTTCGCCCTCCATGATGGAATTGGAGAGCGGGCGCCGAGTCTCTGAGTTACAACTCTGTAACCCAGGCCCCATGGATCGGAATCAACATCCTCCCGAAGTTTCCTCCAACTGTCAGCCTTGCTCCGATTACTTTCTTGCAGCTTTGTAGGCCTCTGACTTACAAACTCTGCCTGCGGGAATTCTTGCTCTCGTGGCGGCTCGTCTGGCTCTTAAACAACCTCTGTGGAGTTCCGCGATCTCTTCAGTCCACCAGCATACGGGTTGCTTGTCGCACAGGGGTTTCCTTCGTGGCATAGACTGGTCATAAGCCGAGACAATCAGATCCATCGTAGATGTTACTAATGCCTCGCCAGGTTGTGCAGGATCCTCCTGTGCTCCCCGTAAGATGACCTGGGTGAACTTGGCTACGTCCAGCTTGTTTGTGTTCCAGCGGCGAGGCCCTTCCACTATGATATATATTTTAACTATAATAATAATAACAAAAACAATAATAATAATAATTTTGTATTATCTCGCATGCGCATTCTATTTTACACTGCAGTGCTTGAGTATCTCTCTAGCTTAAAGCTATTTGTGATAAAATACTTAGTGTAGTTTACATGCATATTACAATTGTTTTGTTTACATTAATCTTAAACATTATAATTTTTTTTATTAAACATTTTCTTGATTATGCATTTTTAAATAATTTATTTTTTTATTTTTGGAAAAAAATTGAATTTACATCAGGAATAGTATTGTACATGCTATTGTACATGCTACAACATACTATTATATAAGTTAGTTTGAATCAAATTTAACAAAAATAAATAAATACCTTATCTTAACAACAAAAACGGATTTTTAAAATCATTCATAAATATTTAAATGCAAACATTATGTACAAACTATATATTAATAACATGCATTAACAACAATCTTAATTTGGATCACATTTTTTTAACAACACATTAGAGCCACTATATTCACCTCAAACCTATGTCAAGCTTTATTTTTCCTATGATGCACTTACTCTATGGATTATTTTCTTTCTACTTACTCTATCCACAATTTTCAGGCCGTAACAAAAACAACATAACCCTTCATGAAATTGACATAGTTTCACGTTTATTGCTGCACGTTGTCTTATTAAATTATACATTTAAAACTGGAATGTTTGTGCCATAAATATAATAAATTATTTCTCTCTTTTCCTTTGTTGTTGTGTGTGTAATGTGCTGTTATTTGCTAAAATAAAACCTGTACTAATCATTGTGATCCCAACATACTAATCTAACAAAATAGGTCCAAGTGTTTCATTACATTAATTTTATATTTTTTTAGTAAAATCTTACTTTTGCAGTTTAAAACGTTATATTAATCACCATAACTATCGTTCATAAAGTAGGATTTTAACTTAACTCTTATCTGATGTATGTTTTCTAATGACCTGAGTTCTACTGGTAGTGAGTTTAACAAATTAGGTATCCTAAATTCTCGTACATTTTTTCCATAAATATTATAGTGTATTTGTGGTCTAAATTGGCGTTGTCTAAGATTATAACCGATCTCAATTAACAATATATACTCTTTATTAAAGTAGTTACAAGACAAATCAGTATACATGGCAAGTGCATCAAAACTCATAATACCTAAGAGCTCTTTGGGAACATTGTTAAATACAACTTTTACTATTCTATTCAATAGATTTCCAAGGCGTTGTTTAATATATTCAGGAGCTAGATAGTATACAGTAATTCCATAATATACAGCGCTTTGGACATGAGAGAAATATACTATTCTTTTAATACTAACTTGAAAAACTACTTAGCCTTTTATTAATAATAATAATAATAATTAATAATAATAATAAAAAATGTAACAACATTTCTTATTTTAACTTGTAAATTATTTTTCTTAACTTTTGGTAATTGCAACATCCAAAGTATCGTTTACTAATTCGACAAACACAGAGGGGTTTCCATATGTATAATCAAACACTTATAGCAAAATAGAAATATTTGGTGGAATTTAACTTTTAATTTATATGAGGAACAAATTTTGCCATTAGTCTATTGATAATTTGTTATTAAATTTTACCCTGTATGATTAACTTAAAAGTTAATGTATGTAAAATAACATTATTTGTACTCCAATCAGCGGATTTTCAACGTTTTACAAACAACAATTAAACATAGACTTAACAGAGCATTTATCTGGAGGAATCTATTGATCGAGTACAGATATTGATTAAATGTTATTATTTATGATTTAATAATTAATTAATTAAGTAACAAATTAGCAATATTTGTTTCCTCAATTATAAATAAAACTGAAACATGGACTCAGTAGGGGTTTATCCACCAAAATATGTATTTATGTATATAATATAAATATATTTTTACTTTGATTGGCTTGATTTTTAAAATATCTTTTATTAAAAAGTAAAATTTTATTTTTCTCACGGACAGACCAGTAATTTAGGTTGGCAGTTGGAGTCGGTGTTTCCACATACAGTACGTCAATGCTGTCTTTGGTGTTATGTCCTGATACATGATAAATAGGAAGACGAGTGTTAGTAAAATATTCCCATGGCAATTGTTAACAAACAACTTATATGTAGTTAATAAATTAAATGTAGTTACATTTGCTATTTAGTGAAGTCAGTTTATTATTTTACTTGCGGTTTTTAAATGTTTACAAAACAAAAAATACTAAAACTACAAAACTACCTGCTTGTCTAGTTTATTTTAGAATAAAGATGTACAACAATAATTGGATTCTAAATGTTGACAGACTTTAAGAAATTGTTTTGATTGTAGTATATTTTTAAACGAAGTATCTAATTTAGTAGATTATTTAATTATTATTCATTTAGCTATTCAGTTATTATTTATAACACTAGTTTTTTCAAGAGTGACGGGCAATTGTTTTGATGTTTTATAAGATTTCAACAAATATGAATATTTGGTTCCAAATACACTTTTAGTGACAGTATATTGACTGTGTATTTAAATTTCCGTTGCTGTTGATAATATAATTACAATTTTGTTATTGTATTTTTTTGCCCGAGTCTAATTAACATTGTTGGTAGTCATGAATATATTCCAAGCACTTCTAAATAACCATATTTAAATATCTAGGCATTAAAACTGGCTGATGATTATAAATTACGTACAGTACGGTTTTGTTATTTACAACGTACTGTTATAACGAATACGTATTGGTATAACATCATTTGAAAATATAATAAGAATGTGTTATACGTAAAATAGTTAAATTCAATAAAATTAAAACTCTTTATTCATAAAAACATATTTCATAGATGAGTCATGCCTCATTTGCACACACACGTGCAATACAGCTTTATTTGAGCAATCCTAATGTGTAAACGTTTTACTGGTGACTAAAGTGCATTGAAATGAATTTAAAAAGTCTGAAAACTTGGCACATTGTATAAATTTCACTTGAAGTCATGATAGAAAAATTAAAATTAAAAATTCAAAATAATGAAGCAATACTTTACAGCGCAAGGACTATTATTAATAAATAAGATTTTCTTGAAACTATTCAACCGTATGACATTTCATATAACCCTCTAACATTTAGTTATAAATAAATAACTTAACCGTTAAAAAAATACTCTACATTTAAATATCACAAGAGATAACTAATTAGCTATTGGTCAACAATATCAACATTATAATTTGACCAAAGTTTTGCCCGTTAACAACTTTTATTCGTGGTTTATGCTTGTTCCTGGATACGTCACACGTTTGCAGGTCAAAATAGCAAGGGCATACACATGAAAACATCCTGTTGTTGTTTTTGTTGTATTCCGTTCATTTCGCACTAATGCTAGACAGTGGAGGGATGTGCATTTCGTTTAAGTTAACACACCTACAAATAGAGCCAATGAATCCATTTTACTTTGTAGTATTTTTTTTATTTTAGAACTATTTTATTTTTTATTTGAATACGATGATTGTCTCATGGCGCTACCGACCGGCGGTGGCCGTAGCTGCGGCGACTGATAAATAGCACCGATATTTCCTGCCTGTAATTTCCGGGATGAGTTGTACACCTCCCGAGTATATTTATTACAATACAATTCACAATTAAACATAAATATGAATTCACTAGATTACCTTTATATTTTCAGTCTTGTATTATTAATGTAAATTTAGATTATCTTACAATCCATATATTTTATTAATCTATTTATTGTATTAAATAATAAATTGTAGTCACCTTTAGTAAATTCACATATTTTGACGATGTCTATTCAATTCGTTATTAAAATAAAGATTTAAAGTAAATCATGAAGGTAAATTGGTAAATTTAGCAATAAATGTATACAGTTCAAGTACTGCAATGTGATGGGTATTTATAAGCCTTTTTTACGTAACGATGAGACATGTTGTCTACATGTTCTTTTAGAAACATGTCCTTAAGTCATTAACATTGGACGATAAAATAATACTGTATTAGTTAATTGTGTTTATTCAGGGATATTAAATCTTATATATTAATTAGCTAAGGAATTTCGTTTTTGGCCCGCTACGTCGTTATTTTTAAACCGATTTGGACACCCGATGTGTCATTTTAAAACTTTTCCACTGCAGAAAACAGAAAAATGTAAAACTCAAAAATACCGGTTTAGTTTATAAAATATTGACATTTAAATAATTGCTCCATGTTATTTAAATGGGAGAATATTTTTGAAGGAACTCGGCCGTAGTTTGAGAATACCAGGCAACGTATTGGAATTTGTACTAATTTGAAGCTTAAACATTCCGATACTCCCCAAAATTGTCAGATTTTTTATATTCTCATTTTAAGTTTTTTACATGATTAGAATTATAAAGTCCTAAAATTTCGCAGTGTTAATAACATGGGAGAATTTTTACCTAGGATTTTGAGGAACTCGGCCTTAGTTTGAGAAAACCAGGCAACGTGTAGTTGTGGAAGTTGTTCCAATTTGAAGCTTAAACATTCCGATACTCCCCAAAATTGTCAGATTTATAATTTTCTTCCTTTAAGTTCGTTAAATGAAACAAAGTATAAAGTCCTAAAATTTCATCATGTCATTCATATGGGACAAATTTTGACCAGAAACTCGGCCTTAGTTTGAGAAAACCAGGCAACGTGTAGTCATGGAGTTTGTACCAATTTGTAGCTTAAACATTCAAAAACTCCCCAAAATTGTCAGTTTTATAATTTTCTCCTTTTAAGTTTGTTTAGTGAAATAAATTATAAAGGCCTAAAATGTATACATTTTGTTTATATGGGAGAAATTTTGACCAGCAACTCGGCCTTAGTTTGAGAAAACCGAGCAACGTGTGGTCATGGAATTCGTACCAATTTAAAACTTGGACATTCCGATACTCCCCAAAATGGTCAGATTTATCATTTTCTTATTTTAAGTTTGTTAAATGATACAAAATGTAAGTGTCTACAAACCATTTTGGTGGAATTTATAGTATGTTTTGTTTACAACAAACAGCTGATTATAATCCCAACTCGGTGAGTCTCATTAGGCAGCTGATCAGGTCATCAAGCTTTTGATTTATTTTTGTCCGTATTAACATAAACGTAATTTTATTTTATTTTATTGGAAGGTAGAAATGCTTTTTGCACACCCCCTCTCCCACGGGGGTAGCGTGGGACTCCTCCAAGAGAAGACTGGTACCCACTAAACCCACCTCCCCCCCCACAATAATGGATGAGATAGGAGGGCGACCACAGCATGAGAGGGTGATTGTTACCTGTAAAAAGTATGTTATTTTTTAAGAGTTACTATTTGTTTTGTGATTTTGTGACTTTTTAACTTTATCGTGCCACATATAAATGTGCATTTTCATAATTCATATTGTATCCGTTGAATTTCGACGGGTACCTACTAGTAATACTTAAATCTTGAATAACAAAGCTCTTTAACATGTTAGTTTTGTTGAATGTATTTTTTGAAGTTCGTTTTCTCACACTGATCTACACACAATACTATTCCTCTAGAGCTTAATAGAACAAATTTTAAGTTTTTACTATTTAACAATAATCTTGATATATAAATCTGTAAGCGAAATTTTTAAATCAAAATTGTAGGAGTTTGGCTAATGGCAGGATTATATTAGAGGTATAAAATTAAAGCCCTTGATCCAAGGGACTCGGGAAAAATATCAGCATTTCCAAAAAATAACCAGCAAACGAGAAATAAAGTAAAACATCCCCATAAGTAAAGCATGTGGATTTAAACAAATCTCCTTTGTTTACACTTAAGCATGTGATTAAGTTTCTTCTTTGTTTACGAACTGACATGTACTCCTACTTATATTGTTTTATTTTCTTTAGCATGTAAACAGTAAAAGAGTCAGATGAGGCAGACTACTGGAGCAAGGGTAGGGGCTTTGGCCCTTTCAAGCCACTAGTTTTTACTATTTATGTTAAAAGTACAAAATATATCAACAACTATTTATTTATTATTTGTTATAACTTGTTGTAAACGAGTATTAAAATATAGTTTTTAAATTAAGAAAACAATAAAAGGTGTTCGGAACACTAGTAGTTGAAAGCTTTACTCGAGTAAACCAGAACAAATGTCTTTTTAAATAGGTACCCGCATGCAGTATTGTTATATTAAGAAAGAAAAATAGCATTTTATACTTTTACCTTTGGGATAGATGACCCGCAGTTTTACGGAATAAAGGAATTGTTTTTCACTTTTAATATGTAAATGCATTATAATTTATCAACATAAAAATGTAACTGCTAATATCTTAGGAAATAAAAATGATTTCAATCCAGGACATTTTATAAATATGCCGTTTACTTATTTTTTTCTTTAAATACATCATAAGAGTGTAGTGTAGTGTAAGAGTACTGTGCCAAAAGAACATAATGACCAATCATTTTTTCCTTTGCAAACCACCCAACAATAAATTGTTCAAGTTAAAAAAAATGTTAAAAGAAAATATATCTTGCAGACCGGACTTAAATTTGTAGTTGTGCTTAAGGGAATAAACATTGTTATTAATGATATTTTGAAAAGCTATGAAAATAAATTGAATGCATACTACTAAAATAAAACTCGTTTTAATTCGGTTAGTTTAATCAATAGTATGTATTTTTGTCGTTAAAAAACTTTAAACAAAGGAAATAATATTGAAGTGTAAGGGTTAATATTCTTGAAGGTAACATTGTAGGAGTATTACACAAGAGATCACAGGCTCTATAAAATCCTGCCCGGAAAAACATAATAAACTGAGTCCTAAATAACATGTCAAGGAAACGTGAACAGTATTTCCACAACATGGCGATGTCTTCCTACGTTGAGAGTTCGTTTACTGCCTGTTTATTGTTTCCCGTTCAAGGTTTTAGTTTGCCTTGTATAAGATAACATCCAGCGTTTGTTTGATTTAACTGATAAGTAGTTATTTTGTTTTAATTTACAGAAGGCTTTTGATTGATATTTATCCATAAAAAAACATTCTATATTTAATATACAGCATGGATTTGAGTATTTACTACACCATGGATTGTCATGTTTTATTCAATAAATAATACCTCAATATTAATACAGTAATACAGTAATTAGTGATTTGAAAATGAATCCTGCAACAAATAAACAAAACATAAAACAATGCCGAATGATTTAGCAAATTTCTAATTATCTAAGCCAGGGTTCAACGCCTAAATAGCCGAACAATTTAATAAACCAAGGTCTGCTGCACCTGTAATGCTATTTAAGTTTAAAAACACTTGTAAAATACTATTATTTAAAATAATTGGAATGACTCATAAAGCTACACCATTTCCAGGACTGACAACCAAAAGATTATAAGATTAAAGATTGTGGTTTGTAAGTCTATCAAACGAGCTCGTCTAAAAAATTAACAAAATAACGTTTATAGTTAAGTTGGTTTTAAAAATCCTCTCAGAGGTAGACTAAGAGAACATTAACGTTGCCACATCTGAGCATTTTCAGTGAAATATAAGGGACGAAGAAAACAATATAAAAAGAACAATAGACTTGAGATCGGCTCAAAAGAAAATTTTTGCTTTCGCTTTAGGTTTATGTTTTCTTACAAACGAATAAATGATTTTGAATGTAATTTTATTACTTTGTATTCCTGACTTGATATAATTTCAGTGATTATGCGAACAAGTACATTTAAATGCAGTGATTTGTTTTTTAACAGCTTTCGCAAAGCAAGTACTAATAAGTTATTATACACAATTCCGAGCCTTTTTTCTCGAGCAAATAAAACTGTTTGCTCATTGCCATTTATGTAATCTCGCCTTATATTACTGTTATAAACTGAAAAAGTTCCATTTTGCAGCCTAAGAAACATCACAAATGTGATCCCGACTCTGTTTACGCAGCATAACCGGTCTACTTATTAGCTGTTATTTTCCATATGCATTCATAAATTATAGTTTTATTTTAACCCTAAACCATTGCTGTGGCTAGATAAATTGGCACTAAATACGAATATGTTTGATGCTAGTTTTACAGGATATTTATTAACATTTTACTCTTCTTAAGCATATTCACTCTTCTTAAGTACCTATAGATTATATAAATACATGGTTTGTTAGATCTTACAGCTCACATCCGCAGTTAGGTTCTGCCCCAGTAAAAACTCATTTAATATGCACATAAAAACAGGTGATATTATGTTCTCAACTAATTATGAAATATCATTATTATTTAACGGGTTTGTAGTAAATTAATGTTAGAAGATCTCACTCCTTATTTTTCACTTGTAATTTGTGTTTTATGCGTGCATATAACTGTATCAGTGACGTAACTGTTTGTAAAATAACACTCTCCAAACCTACTATGAAAAATAAGGAGCGGATGTTCCAAAAAATGTATTGAAGATTCAGAATGTTGCATTCAGCTTTTATATACAAAACTCGAGTATCAGCGTGTATGTTTCATCCATTTTAAAAAGAAGGTTCACAGTGCCGTTTCTGCTTTGTTGCTTCTAACTCAAGTACCAGTGTTTGAATTATTCTAGTTTGAACGAAGGTTTAACAGGAAGTTTCCTGCTTCGTTATCTGTAACACAAATGCCAGAGTATGAAAAAGAGTATTTGAATGATGAATAAAATTTAGAATTACGTTTTTAGTAACTTAACAGAGAAAGTACTTTATAAGTATTCATCATGCAAAAACTATTACTTTTAATGGAGATTAACGTAGGTTGCTGTATATAACTCAAGTACCAATGTATTAAACTAACATTGGCATTGTGAAACACATGGGTAATTACACTCACAAGATTGTATATGTCTGCTTGCATGGTAATAATCAGATTGTCTGTTGTTTTTAGCGAATTTCCTCTATAGGGAAGAAGCTATTCCCGTAGTTGGCGTGGTAAGACCTGAGCCCGGGACCATGATAACTTTTCGTTTTGAGGTCCCCAGATTCCAAAAAAACACCATTCGTTCAAAACTGTATATATATATATATATATATATATTAAATGTGTGTGTGTGTGTGTGTGCCGTAAGCACGATAACTCTCGAAAAAATAGTCCGATTTTTATGAAATTTGGTACAAACATGTAAAGCAGCATTTATGACTTTAAGTTAGAAAACTAGATAGATTGACCTATTGAATGGATAAATTCTAAGGGGTATTTTGGGGGCGGGGGTTTGTACCCCAAAAATGTGTTTTTGAAATTGTTTACATACCATTTTTGAAAAGGTCAAACTTCAGTTTTCTTCATTGGATGCAGCTTACAAAGACACACAATTTGGCGTTTTGATCATTGCTCTTCTCAAATAGTAATGAAAGTGCTATACACAGTACATTGTCCTATGTCATTCTTATGAAGAATAAGAATAATGTTATATATCGCTTATTTATGAACGTATACCGACCAAACTTAGTATATGGCTTCATCTGCTTGTGGTCTATTTTTCTTTGCACAAAAAGATTGTTGCCGATATTTCCTGTAGCAGCAATCTTGCGTACTCAGCTTCCATGTTATTCTTATGGAGGATGAGTAAAATATTATGCCTCTCTTAATTATGAAAATAAATTAATAATACCCCCGTTGCAGCAAACCTGCGTACTCAGCGAATCTAAAATGCAAATATATGTGACTCACTACTACATAAAGCCGCTTACCAAGTTTCTCAAAAATACATTCATGTATAAGTGATATATAATATTTGATTTATTCTTCATAAGAATAATATTAGGGTTGAGTACGCAGTTTTGCTGCAACGAGAAAGATAATTAACGTGTTTTTTTGCAATTATCAATATAACTCAACCAGTTGAAGCTACATACCAAGTTTTATTAATCTAGGTTCATAACTAAGGAGATATAAAGCTTTAATTATTTTCTATTTTTAATAACATGGGGCCGAGTATTCAGGTTTGCTGCTATGAGGAAAATCAACAACAAACTTTTTGCAAATATCAATATACCACAACTAGTTGAAGCCACATACCAAGTTTCATTACTATAAAATCATAAATAATCGAGCTATCAAATTTTATTTATTCTCCATAAGGATAACATTGGACAACGTACTGTGTTTAGCACTTTGATTATCTCTGCAACGGTTGGCCGTAGAACAACAATTAAAACCCCAAAATGATTAATTTGTAGAACTAAACTTATTGGTAAAAGGAAATTTGAATTTTTTAGTAAAATTATCTGAGAAAAATCCAAAAACCTTTTTTCCCATAACATTAACATAGGGAATCTTAGGTGTGCGTTTTATTTATTCTTTTATACACAATTACTTAACCTAGGTTAATGATTCAAAATACTATATTATTTGTTTTTATGCTCTATAAAATGGCTATAACCAAAATTGAGTGTTTTTCAAATTTTAGGGTAGAAAATTCAAAAAACGGTTTTTTGGAAAATTCTAAACCCCTATAACACCCCCTTCCCATAGTCCGATCAGTCTGGTTTTTTAAACTTAAAGTCATAAATGTTACTCTCCAAATTGTTGCCAAATTTAATTTAAATCAAGCCTTTCTTTCAAAAGTTTTCGAGTTAATGGACACACACACACACACACACACACACACACACACACACACACACACACACACAAACACACACACACACACACACACACACACACACACACACACACACACACACACACACACACACACACACACACATATATATATATATAATATAATTATAGTAAACAGAGTTAGGGCTATATTAGTAGCCCTAACAAGTGAATAAAAATGATCTCATATATACATATGTACATAAATTTGAACGAATGGTGTTTTTGGCATCTGGGGACCTCAAACAAAAAGTTATCATGGTTTCGGGCTTAAGTCTTACCATGCCACCTACGGTAATAGCTCTTCTCTATAGGAGAAATTCGCTAAAACTAGATATGTGGCTTCACCTTGTTGAGTTATCTAAATTCTTGCATGAAAACCCATATTTTTTCTCCCGTGATACAGCAAACCTGCGCATTAAGCTCCCATGTTATTCTTAAGGATAATCATTAAAATGGCATATATCGCTTATTCATAACTGTATATTGATGGAACTTGGTATGTGGCTTCACGTAGTTGAATTATATTCATATTTTTATAAAAACCAATATTTTGTTTCCCTTGTTGCTACAAACCTGCGTCCAGTACTTAGCTCCTAAGTTATTCTTATGGAAAATAATTAAAATGTCATTCATCGCCTATTTATGAATGCATATTAATGAAACTTGGTAAGTGGCTTTATGCGGTATTAAGACATATATGCATTGGAAATTTGCTGAGTACTTAGGTTTGCTGTGACGGGGGTATTTAACTAATTGGTATATCATTCTTGTTATAGGGTTCGTTCACTCAAAAAGCCACACGTTCTTTAAAAGTTTAGTAATTACTTACTGTTAGCTTGCTAATTCATTGATTATATGAACAAAATAGCTATTGCAGTTTGTTAGAATTTAGACCATTCATGGGGTGAAGCCACTTGATCACAATATAATTTTTACCAATACAATAATGTAATTATTTTTTAATTTATTTTAATTTTCCCGAGAGATTTCTGGTATTTTTGACATACTACAATTTCGTTATATCAAAACGGATTTCCGAATTCAAATTAACTCGCATTTTTCATTCAATGCGTATATATATTGTGAAGCGTGTATTAGCTATCTGGTCGCAGTAGCCCCGAGGTAGAGCGCTGGCCTCGTAAGTCAGCCGTGGTCAAGCGTAGGTTCGATCCCGGTTGACTGCTGTCATACCTTTTCACGGGTAGACACCACTGGTTTGCCAATGTGATTATTTCCTTGTTGTCTTTAGATCACACCGCTCAGGCCTATTGGCCTATGGCGACGGGCAGTTGAAGTTTTTTAATAAAGAAAACAAGTTATATAAAAATAAAATTAAGAGTGATAAAAAAGGCTTTTCTTGAATTGGTCTGTGAATTTATTTTATTTTCATTTGTATATAAATAGCTGAATTCTTTATATAGCCTAAAGCCTAAAGAAAAGCTTAAAGTCTCTTAGATATTTCAGTGGTGATAATTAAAAAAGTAATTAAGTGAACCTGTTTATAAAACTATTTTTAATAACAGCAATAAAATAAAATCCACATATTATTGGTAAATTTCAAGAGAAAATATAATACCTATAACATAATGAACATATTTAGTGCTTATAACATATTCATGGAAGTAGGAATTACTACCCGTATGAAGAATTCATGTTGCATGAAAGAGAAAGGTAAAATACTATCTCAACCAGGTCGATGCAATTACCGTCTCCCTTGCAGCAGTAACAGGTTCCGGTGTAACTGGGACCAGCTTTGTGTCCTATGCAGCAGTAACAGATTCCGGCTTTGTGGAACCGTGCGTTGTTGACTGATTTACCATCGTTATTGCTGCTGGGGAATGTACCTTTTGAATGGCATTGCCCAAATACAAATCTACTTACATCAACCACAGTATTTCAGTTACAACGGTTTAAACAACTTTTTTATGCTTAGATGGCTCATTTTCAATTGATATTTATGTAAAATGTTGTTTAAAACCTGAATCTGAAATAATTATAAATTGTGTCAAAGCTATAAAAAAACTTCATTCAAAGGCGTTCGGCAAGTTTTTATATCTTGCTAACTACATTACCGCAAAAAGATAAACTTCTTTGTCAATTAAACCAACAAAACAGAGCAAGGCAGCTGCCATGTATCAGTTACCAACAACCATGCTGACCTTCACCAAACGTCTTACTTAACTTTATTTACTGCGGCGTCAAAATGCAGTGGTGAGAAATATTAATTTAAATTTGTATTTGTTAAATGCCAAGCGCTAGGAAAGGGGCAGGTTAGTCCGTGTTGTATTAATGATGTACAGCTTGCCTTTGTGCAGGCCCATGTGCTCGCTGCTTGACATGGCTGTGGTAATGCTGAATTGGGCTTAATTATTGTTGCTGCAGTTTCAGTACGGAGCAATGTTAAACCAAATTGTAACATGCCAACTATGTTAAATAATAAAACAATGTTACTAAGCTAAAAAATCATTAAGGGTAGATTTATAAGTTTGTATTGAGTTTGTAAATTTATTAAAAAACTTCTACTTGTTAAACCGTGTTCTTGTTTTATAATACTAGAATTTTTATTTATTTAATTTATTGATTAGTAAACACGAACATTGATTAAAAATAAATACTACTATGAACTTTAATATTTGTTAAACCGTAGTAATAACTGCAATATATGTATATAATTTTAATAATTAGTTAATAATAAAATATAATATCACTAGGAAAGCTACAATCATATACAGAACTCTTTGACAATATATTGTGTTTAATGTAATTATATGGGTTTTTTATCTATGATTTAAGTAATTTATTGAAAAATAAGTTAAGTAATGTTACGATATGTTTATGTACTTGCTCAGTGCATAGTAAAAATAATAAGAGGTGTACAATGTTAGTGTTTTAGTTTTACGACTGGTGAATGTTTGAAATATTACGTAAACAAATCAATCATATATTTAAAAATTAATGAAATGGCCGTTACTCTAATAGCACGATTAACATTATGTAAGTAGACAGTTCTAAATATGTTATTGTAATGATATACTTTAGCATTTTAAGGCTATAATTATTTCAAAGGCTTTGATTAAACTACTTCCTTATTAGATCTGTTGATAATCGATTAGATCATTACACAAAGTTCTGAATGCGCCATCTTTATGGAAATTCACAATCGCGTTATCTGCGAATAGCATAAATGTCTGATAGTGCCGTAAAATGATATAAGTAGAAAATATTCAAAAATAAATGGCATCAATACACCAGTTTGATCAATAAATAACCATTCCAACAATAAGGGGTGGGATAAGTACGGGACAGAGGAGGTCTCCACCGCCTAATGGAGGTCGACCATTGCATCGTTATCCTACTACTACTTGTGTGTCTCCGCTTGCAATAAGTCTCCGCCGCCTAATGAAGGTCGACCATTGCATCGTTACACTACTAATACTTGTGTGTCTCCACTTGCAATAAGTCTCCGCCGCCTAATGGAGGTCGACCATTGCATCGTTATCCTACTACTACTTGTGTGTCTCCGCTTGCAATGAGTCTCCACCGCCTAATGGAGGTCGATCATTGCATCATTACACTACTACTACTTGTGTGTCTCTGCTTGCAATAACTCTCCGCCGCCTAATGGAGGTCGACAACTGCATCGTTATCCTACTACTACTTGTGTGTCTCCGCTTGCAATAAGTCTCCGCCACCTAATGGAGGTCGACCACTGCATCGTTATCCCACTACTACTTGTGTGTCTCCGCTTGCAATGAGTCTCCACCGCCTAATGGGGGTCGATCATTGCATAATTACACTACTACTACTTGTGTGTCTCTGCTTGCAATAACTCTCCGCCGCCTAATGGACGTCGACCACTGCATCGTTATCCTACTACTACTTGTGTGTCTCCGCTTGCAATAAGTCTCCGCCACCTAATGGAGGTCGACCACTGCATCGTTATCCTACTACTACTTGTGTGTCTCCACTTGCAATAAGTCTCCGCCGCCTAATGGAGGTTGACGATTGCATCGTTATCCTACTACTACTTGTGTGTCTCCGCTTGCAATGAGTTTCTGCCGCCTAATGGAGGTTGACTATTGTATCGTTATCCTACTACTACTCGTGTGTCTCCGCTTGCAATGAGTTTCTGCCACCTAATGGAGGTTGACCATTGAATCGTTATTCTAGTACTATTTGTGTGTCTCTGCTTGCAATGAGTCTCCGCCACCTAATGGAGGTTGACCATTGCATCGTTATCTACTACTACTTGTGTGTCTCCTCTTGCAATAAGTCTCCGCCGCCTAATGGAGGTCGACCAATGCATCGTTATCCTACTTCTACTTGTGTGTCTCCGCTTGCAATGAGTCTCCGCCGCCTAATGGAGGTCGACCATTGCATCATTACACTACTACTACTTGTGTGTCTCCGCTTGCAATAAATCTCCGCCGCCTAATGAAGGTCGACCATTGCATCGTTATGCTACTACTACTTATGTGTCTCCGCTTGCAATAAGTCTCCGCCGGTTAATGGAGGTTGACTATTGCATCGTTATCCTACTACTACTTGTGTGTCTCCGCTTGCAATAAATCTCCGCCGCCTAATGAAGGTCGACCATTGCATCGTTATCCTACTACTACTTGTGTGTCTCCGCTTGCAATAAGTCTCCGCCGCCTAATGGAGGTCGACCATTGCATCACTACACTACTACTACTTGTGTGTCTCCGCTTGCAATAAGTCTCCACCGCCTAATGGAGGTCGACCATTGCATCGTTATCCTACTAATACTTGTGTGTCTCCGCTTGCAATAAGTCTCCGCCGCCTAATGGAGGTTGACTATTGCATCGTTATCCTACTACTACTTGTGTGTCCCCGCTTGCAATGAGTTTCTGAAGCTTAATGGAGGTTGACTATTGTATCGTTATCCTACTACTACTTGTGTATCTCCGCTTGCAATGAGTTTCTGCCACCTAATGGAGGTTGAACATTGCATCGTTATTCTAGTACTACTTGTGTGTCTCCGCTTGCAATGAGTCTCCGCCGCTTAATGGAGGTTGACCATTGTATCGTTATCCTACTACTACTTGTGTGTCCCCGCTTGCAATGAGTTTCTGAAGCTTAATGGAGGTTGACTATTGTATCGTTATCCTACTACTACTTGTGTGTCTCCGCTTGCAATGAGTTTCTGCCACCTAATGGAGGTTGAACATTGCATCGTTATTCTAGTACTACTTGTGTGTCTCCGCTTGCAATAAGTCTCCGCCGCTTAATGGAGTTTGACTATTGCACCGTTACACTACTACTACTTGTGTATATCCGCTTGCAATAAGTCTCCGCCGCTTAATGGAGGTTGACCATTGTATCGTTATCCTACTACTACTTGTGTGTCTCCTCTTGCAATAAGTCTCCGCCGCCTAATGGAGGTTGACTATTGCATCGTTATCCTACTACTACTTGTGTGTCCCCGCTTGCAATGAGTTTCTGAAGCTTAATGGAGGTTGACTATTGTATCGTTATCCTACTACTACTTGTGTGTCTCCGCTTGCAATGAGTTTCTGCCACCTAATGGAGGTTGAACATTGCATCGTTATTCTAGTACTACTTGTGTGTCTCTGCTTGCAATGAGTCTCCGCCACCTAATGGAGGTTGACCATTGCATCGTTATCCTACTACTACTTGTGTGTCTCCTCTTGCAATAAGTCTCCGCCACCTAATGGAGGTCGAACACTGCATCGTTATCCTACTACTACTTGTGTGTCTCCGCTTGCAATAAGTCTCCGCCGCCTAATGGAGGTTGACGATTGTATCGTTATTCTACTACTACTCGTGTGTCTCCGCTTGCAATGAGTTTCTGCCACCTAATGGAGGTTGACCATTGAATCGTTATTCTAGTACTATTTGTGTGTCTCTGCTTGCAATGAGTCTCCGCCACCTAATGGAGGTTGACCATTGCATCGTTATCCTACTACTACTTGTGTGTCTCCACTTGCAATAAGTCTCCGCCGCCTAATGGAGGTTGACGATTGTATCGTTATTCTACTACTACTCGTGTGTCTCCGCTTGCAATGAGTTTCTGCCACCTAATGGAGGTTGACCATTGTATCGTTATCCTACTACTACTTGTGTGTCTCCTCTTGCAATAAATCTCTGCCGCCTAATGAAGGTCGACCATTGCATCGTTATTCTACTACTACTTGTGTGTCTCCGCTTGCAATAAGTCTCCGCCGCCTAATGGAGGTCGACCATTGCATCACTACACTACTACTACTTGTGTGTCTCCGCTTGCAATAAGTCTCCACCGCCTAATGGAGGTCGACCATTGCATCGTTATCCTACTAATACTTGTGTGTCTCCGCTTGCAATAAGTCTCCGCCGCCTAATGGAGGTTGACTATTGCATCGTTATCCTACTACTACTTGTGTGTCTCCGCTTGCAATGAGTTTCTGCCGCTTAATGGAGGTTGACTATTGTATCGTTATCCTACTACTACTTGTGTGTCTCCTCTTGCAATAAGTCTCCGCCGCCTAATGGAGGTTTACTATTGCATCGTTATCCTACTACTACTTGTGTGTCTCCGCTTGCAATGAGTTTCTGCAACCTAATGGAGGTTGACCATTGCATCGTTATCCTACTACTACTTGTGTGTCTCCGCTTGCAATGAGTTTCTGCCGCTTAATGGAGGTTGACTATTGTATCGTTGTCCTACTACTACTTGTGTGTCTCCGCTTGCAATAAATCTCCGCCGCCTAATGAAGGTCGACCATTGCATCGTTATCCTACTACTACTTGTGTGTCTCCGCTTGCAATAAGTCTCCGCCGCCTAATGGAGGTCGACCATTGCATCACTACACTACTACTACTTGTGTGTCTCCGCTTGCAATAAGTCTCCACCGCCTAATGGAGGTCGACCATTTCATCGTTATCCTACTAATACTTGTGTGTCTCCGCTTGCAATAAGTCTCCGCCGCCTAATGGAGGTTGACTATTGCATCGTTATCCTACTACTACTTGTGTGTCCCCGCTTGCAATGAGTTTCTGCCGCTTAATGGAGGTTGACTATTGTATCGTTATCCTACTACTACTTGTGTGTCTCCGCTTGCAATGAGTTTCTGCCACCTAATGGAGCTTGAACATTGCATCGTTATTCTAGTACTACTTGTGTGTCTCCGCTTGCAATGAGCCTCCGCCGCTTAATGGAGGTTGACCATTGTATCGTTATCCTACTACTACTTGTGTGTCTCCTCTTGCAATAAGTCTCCGCCACCTAATGGAGGTCGACCACTGCATCGTTATCCTACTACTACTTGTGTGTCTCCACTTGCAATAAGTCTCCGCCGCCTAATGGAGGTTGACGATTGCATCGTTATCCTACTAATACTTGTGTGTCTCCACTTGCAATAAGTCTCCGCTGCTTAATGGAGGTTGACTATTGCATCGTTATCCTACTACTACTTGTGTGTCTCCGCTTGCAATGAGTTTCTGCCACCAAATGGAGGTTGACTATTGTATCGTTATCCTACTACTACTTGTGTGTCTCCGCTTGCAATAAATCTCCGCCGCCTAATGAAGGTCGACCATTGCATCGTTATCCTACTACTACTTGTGTGTCTCCTCTTGCAATAAGTCTCCGCCACCTAATGGAGGTCGACCACTGCATCTTTATCCTACTACTACTTGTGTGTCTCCGCTTGCAATGAGTCTCCACCACCTAATGGAGGTTGACTGTTGCATCGTTATTCTAGTACTACTCGTGTGTCTCTGCTTGCAATAAGTCTCCGCCGCTTAATGGAGTTTGACTATTGCACCGTTACACTACTACTACTTGTGTATATCCGCTTGCAATAAGTCTCCGCTGCTTAATGGAGGTTGACTATTGCATCGTTATCCTACTACTACTTGTGTGTCTCCGCTTGCAATGAGTCTCCGCCGCCTAATGGAGGTCGACCATTGCATCATTACACTACTACTACTTGTGTGTCTCCGCTTGCAATAAATCTCGGCCGCCTAATGAAGGTCGACCATTGCATCGTTATCCTACTACTACTTGTGTGTCTCCGCTTGCAATAAGTCTCCGCCGCCTAATGGAGGTCGACCATTGCATCACTACACTACTACTACTTGTGTGTCTCCGCTTGCAATAAGTCTCCGCCGCCTAATGGAGGTTGACTATTGCATCGTTATCCTACTACTACTTGTGTGTCTCCGCTTGCAATGAGTTTCTGCCGCTTAATGGAGGTTGACTATTGTATCGTTATCCTACTACTACTTGTGTGTCTCCGCTTGCAATGAGTTTCTGCAACCTAATGGAGGTTGAACATTGCATCGTTATTCTAGTACTACTTGTGTGTCTCCGCTTGCAATGAGTCTCCGCTGCTTAATGGAGGTTGACTATTGCATCGTTATCCTACTACTACTTGTGTGTCTCCGCTTGCAATGAGTTTCTGCCACCAAATGGAGGTTGACTATTGTATCGTTATCCTACTACTACTTGTGTGTCTCCGCTTGCAATAAATCTCCGCCGCCTAATGAAGGTCGACCATTGCATCGTTATCCTACTACTACTTGTGTGTCTCTGCTTGCAATAAGTCTCCGCCGCTTAATGGAGTTTGACTATTGCACCGTTACACTACTACTACTTGTGTATATCCGCTTGCAATAAGTCTCCGCTGCTTAATGGAGTTTGACTATTGCATCGTTATCCTACTACTACTTGTGTGTCTCCGCTTGCAATGAGTCTCCGCCGCCTAATGGAGGTCGACCATTGCATCATTACACTACTACTACTTGTGTGTCTCCGCTTGCAATAAATCTCGGCCGCCTAATGAAGGTCGACCATTGCATCGTTATCCTACTACTACTTGTGTGTCTCCGCTTGCAATAAGTCTCCGCCGCCTAATGGAGGTCGACCATTGCATCACTACACTACTACTACTTGTGTGTCTCCGCTTGCAATAAGTCTCCACCGCCTAATGGAGGTCGACCATTGCATCGTTATCCTACTAATACTTGTGTGTCTCCGCTTGCAATAAGTCTCCGCCGCCTAATGGAGGTTGACTATTGCATCGTTATCCTACTACTACTTGTGTGTCTCCGCTTGCAATGAGTTTCTGCCGCTTAATGGAGGTTGACTATTGTTACGTTATCCTACTACTACTTGTGTGTCTCCGCTTGCAATGAGTTTCTGCCGCTTAATGGAGGTTGACTATTGTATCGTTATCCTACTACTACTTGTGTGTCTCCGATTGCAATGAGTTTCTGCAACCTAATGGAGGTTGAACATTGCATCGTTATTCTAGTACTACTTCTGTGTCTCCGCTTGCAATGAGTCTCCGCCGCTTAATGGAGGTTGACCATTGTATCGTTATCCTACTACTACTTGTGTGTCTCCTCTTGCAATAAGTCTCCGCCGCCTAATGGAGGTTTACTATTGCATCGTTATCCTACTACTACTTGTGTATTTCCGCTTGCAATGAGTCTCCGCCGCCTAATGGAGGTCGGCCATTGCATCGTTATCCTACTACTACTTGTGTGTCTCCGCTTGCAATGAGTTTCTGCCGCTTAATGGAGGTTGACTATTGTAGCGTTATCCTACTACTACTTTTGTGTCTCCACTTGCAATGAGTTTCTGCCACCTAATGGAGGTTGAACATTGCATCGTTATTCTAGTACTACTTGTGTGTCTCCGCTTGCAATGAGTCTCCGCCGCTTAAAGGAGGTTGACCATTACTTCCTTATCCTACTACTACTTGTGTGTCTCCTCTTGCAATAAGTCTCCGCCACCTAATGGATGTTTACTATTGCATCGTTATCCTACTACTACTTGTGTATATCCGCTTGCAATGAGTCTCCGCCGCCTAATGGAGGTTGACCATTCTATCGTTATCCTACTACTACTTATGTGTCTCTGCTTGCAATGAGTTTCTGCCACCTAATGGAGGTTGTCCATTGCATCGTTATTCTAGTACTACTTGTGTGTCTCCGTTTGCAATAAGTTTCTGCAACCTAATGGAGGTTGACCATTGCATCGTCATCCTACTACTACTTGTGTGTCTTCTCTTGCAATAAGCCTCGGCCGCCTAATGGAGGTCGACCATTGCATCGTTACACTACTACTACTTGTGTGTCTCCGCTTGCAATGAGTCTCCGCCACCTAATGGAGGTTGACTATTGTATCGTTATCCTACTACTACTTGTGTGCCTCCTCTTGCAATGAGTTTCTGCCACCTAATGGAGGTTGACCATTGCATCGTTATTCTCGTACTACTTGTGTGTCTCCGCTTGCAATGAGTTTCTGCCACCTAATGAAGGTTGACCATTGCATCGTTATCCTACTACTACTTCTGTGTCTCCTCTTGCAATAAGTCTCCGCCGCCTAATGGAGGTTGGCTATTGCATCGTTATCCTACTACTACTTGTATGTCTCCGCTTGCAATGAGTCTCCGCCGCCTAATGGAGGTCGGCCATTGCATCGTTATCCTACTACTACTTGTGTGTCTCCGCTTGCAATGAGTTTCTGCCGCTTAATGGAGGTTGACTATTGTAGCGTTATCCTACTACTACTTTTGTGTCTTACTTGCAATGAGTTTCTGCCACCTAATGGAGGTTGAACATTGCATCGTTATTCTAGTACTACTTGTGTGTCTCCGCTTGCAATGAGTCTCCGCCGCTTAAAGGATGTTGACCATTACTTCCTTATCCTACTACTACTTGTGTGTCTCCTCTTGCAATAAGTCTCCGCCACCTAATGGATGTTTACTATTGCATCGTTATCCTACTACTACTTGTGTATATCCGCTTGCAATGAGTCTCCGCCGCCTAATGGAGGTTGACCATTCTATCGTTATCCTACTACTACTTATGTGTCTCTGCTTGCAATGAGTTTCTGCCACCTAATGGAGGTTGTCCATTGCATCGTTATTCTAGTACTACTTGTGTGTCTCCGCTTGCAATAAGTTTCTGCAACCTAATGTAGGTTGACCATTGCATCGTCATCCTACTACTACTTGTGTGTCTTCTCTTGCAATAAGCCTCCGCCGCCTAATGGAGGTCGACCATTGCATCGTTACACTACTACTACTTGTGTGTCTCCGCTTGCAATGAGTCTCCGCCACCTAATGGAGGTTGACTATTGTATCGTTATCCTACTACTACTTGTGTGCCTCCTCTTGCAATGAGTTTCTGCCACCTAATGGAGGTTGACCATTGCATCGTTATTCTCGTACTACTTGTGTGTCTCCGCTTGCAATGAGTTTCTGCCACCTAATGAAGGTTGACCATTGCATCGTTATCCTACTACTACTTGTGTGTCTCCTCTTGCAATAAGTCTCCGCCGCCTAATGGAGGTTGGCTATTGCATCGTTATCCTACTACTACTTGTATGTCTCCGCTTGCAATGAGTCTCTGCCGCCTAATGGGGGTTGGCCATTGCATCGTTATTCTAGTGTTACTAGTGTGAATCCGCTTACAATGAGGGGTAGGATAAGTACGGTACAGGTGTTCTCCACTGGCTAATGGAGGTTGACCGTTGCGTTGTTATTATCCTACTACTTGTGTGTATCCTCTTGCAGTAAGGTGGTGGGTTAAGTATGGTACGGAAGGTCTCCGTCGCCTAATTGAGGTCGACCGTTGCACTTTTTTCTACTACTACTTGAGTAGTATCCACTTGAGGAGAAAATTTCTTCCGCGGGAACATTCCTTGAAAATCAAGTGCTATAAAAACTTAACTTTATTGTAAGGTGGTAACGTGTGTTCACTCGTACGTCGTGTTTTGCAAAATGTTGGAAAATATGCCTTTTGTCCCGCTTAGGTTGCAAGTGCATTGTAATTTCCGTTTTTATAATAAATCGATATCAATCTTATCTTTCCGTTGTTGATTATCTTTTTTTTATTTTGTATTTGTTATTGATATTTCTTTTTAGTACTACCACCTTTTGAAAAAATATAATATTGCATAATCTCATGGCGAAATACCACTTAATAAGTTTCGTTTGGGCAATGTTTCCAATAGGAGCAGGCAAGGACTGTTTGAAAAATATACATTACTGTATGAGAGTAGTAAACTAAATACTAACCCATATTTATTATTCATATTTATTCACTAAATCACAGTTCTTGCCCCTGTTCCGCATACGTGACGTGGTTGTGCCCTTTCTGGCCGTTCTTTCGCTGTTGACCACTCTCTCGGCTGGGCTGTATTTACCACCAGCCCCAATAAGCCCAGGCCAACGGGTACAAGCGCACGGTCATATTTTGTTATTTACAAAAGAAAAGAAAATTACAAACCAGAACTCCATCCGAAATTTTTTGTAATAATTAAAAAACAAAGAAAACCTAGAGTTTTTATTAAGTTATTCTTGAATGTTTTCATTCGGGACAATAAAATGAAGTGTGAGGTCCTGCCTGAAATTTGCGTAAATGATGAAATAGATGTTAAAATAAACAACACCTCGATTGTAAAACTTGAAAGAACATAACTCGGGGACGCAAATATTGACAAATTAAATTTAAGATTGTACCGGTATAAATGTTAAATGTTAATAATATTCAGATTCAAACTATCATATGAATTACCACTGTTACTTTTATATACATATCCTTCCAAAATAAGAGGAAAGTGAAGCTGTCTTTATGAAAGAATTGTGTCTACGTTTTAATCAGTCCTGAACAAAATAGTTAATAGTTCCTTGAATGCAATTCCCGTAGTAATTTCCTTCACTTCACATTTCTACAACTCGCCATTTCCATTGTAAATAATTTTTCTCTAAGCCATTTGAAAGATTTAGTTTAGTCGGCTAAGTTAATTTTGTAACGCATCATTTTTGTAAAAAACAAAAAAATCCACAAGCAGGGAAAAAATCCATGAACAGTGTTAAGAGCAATCGAGAGCTTGAGAGCCAATTAGCTCCGATAGCGGACTCGGTAAAATTTAAATCTTTTTAAAATGCAAATATTGGAATTTTATTTTATTTTCCTTAAATATCGGCCATTTATATCATAGGGAAATTTAAAACAATATAAAATAAACGTTTAAAATTTGCTCCGACCATGACAAGTCTTTGAGCATTGTTTCATTTATATACATATTGACATATCTTACTTTGCATATGGCACCTTTGCACATATTTACATTAAATGAATCCAGTCAAAAGTCAAACACATTTTATTGTCCTATCTTTACTTGGAATAACTAAATAAGCATGATAAATAATGAATAAGAATTATTGTTTAAAGAACTAATTAAATTTTTTTAAGATTTGAGCATGATTTGTGTGCAAACAGGGTTTTCAACAGATTTTCATCCATGGATTTTATTTAATGTTTTAATTTTTTAACTGAAATAGAGGATATACTAAGAAATATATTGGTTAAACAAGTAAATGATTAATAGTTAATGGTAAAATAGGTGTTTAAAGTGACATTTTTGTATTCATATTGATTGCTAATTGATATGTTGAACAACCTTCATTATTTATTTTTAAGCTACATAACACTTTCTTTTCAGGTAGGTAAAGTGGGTACATGTCTACAGTAAATATTCAAGCAACATCAAAATGGTAATAATATTAACGTAACTATTAACTGTGTGAAATTACTTCCACTTAAATCCTACCCCATTTACCAAGTGTGTGCTGCATATTTCATGATTTTTATTTCTTTCGTGATAGTTATTTCAAACGCTTAACGTTGAAAAGAGTCAACAAAATAGTTAATGAAGCTACGCGAATAACCTCTTACTAAGTCAACTTCACTGAATAAATAGCGTCATACAAAGAGTTACTTTAAACAAAGATAATAATTACCGTGACAGGAACAGATGAACATGTCTTGTTACACAAGCCTTAAACTTTAAATGTATCAATACTTGGTTGATTTTCTCAAAAAATATATTTAGTCTGGTAAAAATTTGATTGTTGTCCTAATTTGTTACTGCAATTTAACTATAAGAATTGTGTATTGTTTACTTTATGTAGGAATATTTTCAATCTAGTGGCTAACTTATTGCCTCAAAAAATGTAAAGTAGATTTTCGACCGATTTATGTTTGCATTTTATATTTTGTCGAAAGAAAACAAGAAAATTTAGATTTTATACTATGCAAAAGTATGAGTATAAGAAAGTAACAACGAATTTGGAAATTTATGGTTAATATAAATTATCTACTCTTATATATTTACTCTCAATAATGATTACACTGTCGCTTCTCAAAGTGAATAGCTCTTAGAACTTTCAAAGCTTAATTTTATGAAGTGAGTGCCCTCAGGTGCGCTCGTTCAAACTGTTACTGTCAGCAGAAAAGCTTATAGTTAAAAAGTTCTGTCCCTAAGATTCCATAACTTGAACGTCAACTAGTAAGCTTAGTTACTTTAATCTTTCCAGTTAATCATTATGTCAGAATTTCTAAATAAACTGTTGGTACTGTAAAGACTGTGCGATTATATTTTGGATACAAGAAACCAGAAATATTGTTACCAAGCTTGTTATAAATTCCCAAAAGACCACGCTATAACTAGTATGTTATTGTTTTCATATCTAAATACAATTTTTAACTTGTCCTCTAAACGCAGTATAAATATTTTATGTTTAAAACAATACTTGATATCTTATTTTTTCTGACTATAAGTGTTACTAGTAAACCCGTTGCTCGAAATCGAGCTTTATTTCGCTATGATGAATTTTATCAATATATTACCATCTGTATCGCTAATTCAGTCCTTATTGCCTCATACTATTATTAGAGGGGCGTGTAGCAACTCAGGTTTTTGGGATTCCGATTTTGTATAAATAAATGTCCCAAAACCTTTCCTGATGTATGATAACCCATTCTTTTCCAAAACTCATTTATTACATTTCGTTACATGATATTGGCTATTTTGCTTTGCTGTAAATACTCTCAGGTCTACAATGTACCAACCCTCAAGTTGTGGGTTTGAACAATTTTGGGTAAAATGCCATTATGACTAAGGAAGGTTTAATACAATTTTGCACAAAACTCATGGAATGCTAACTTTAGTTCACATGTTATGGAGACTCTGAAAATAAGGATGCGATAATTTATTGTCTTCCAAGACATTCATTCTGATTCTGAACTTTTTACATCTGATTGACACATTCTGAAAAATATTTGCTTGAAGCTGACATTGCAGCGGAGGGGAGGAAATTTAGATTGATGGATACCGCTACTACATGTGTAGCGGGGGGGTAATTAAAGCATCATGTGTTGGCCGGGGAATTAATTGACTGGTTAAGGTATGGGCTACAGGGGTGGCTAATTGGGCTGCTAATTGGTTAATGAACTAATTGACTGGGTGGTTACTACAACTGGAATCTGGGCGTGCTGACTCTGCTACTGATTTGGCTAATTAATGACTGGCAATTTAACAAGCCAGGCCGTTGTGTGGCCTAACCATGAACTGCTAATTGGTACTGCAATAACTAATTGGGGGTTGGAAAACGTGACTGGGTGCCCAGAGACCTATGGATCTTTACCAGACCAGAATGCTATACCAGCCAGCTCTGATGATTGTTTTAAATATAAATAACTAATACATATCCTTCCAATACCTACTACTGAAATTATTACAAGTGTCTAAACCAGGTAAATTGATAACTGTACTGGATAATAAATGAATAACTAAGTTTCTGAATCCAAACAATGATAATTTATTAATTAATTGTCTTCTGAGAAGTGGGATAACCAGAATCTAATATGCTAATCTGAAACTTGACATGCGGTCGAGGGTTGCCCCTCCGATTGTCAGTTAGCCTACCATTTCTGGTACTAACAACTACTTAAAATATGGTACTTATGTATGATGGTGGAAAATTCTGGAGAACGTGCGGGGGAGGTGATGCTCTAGGGGCTCCGCAAACGACAAGGGGGAGAGACGCCGCAGGAAGTCGCCGCTAACGGTAAAAGGATCAGCTGGCTCAACGCCGCTGATGGCGTTTGGTGCGCTTATGCAGGCCGCCTACACTATATAAAAATAGCGTGACGCTTAGCGTCACAACGTTGGGGGTTATCTAATAATCGAATTATATTTCCTTAACTGTAACATTCAATAAAAAACCAGCGAATTACGAATCATTTATTTTTATTTTACCCATTTAAAATAAATGTTTTAGTGATCGATGGCTTCCCCGACGCAAAAACTTCCCTAGGCTCCTTAGGTTCCTTAGGCTTATGTAGTCCGAAATAATTTGTATTCCCCCGTTCCACAAATGATTTAGAGCTCTAATGCCCACAAATGATTTACAGCTCTGATGCCCTCTTGACATTCAAAATACTGATTCCAACCATCTTGTACCTATTACTTGACTGATGAATGTAAAATTCAGTAGAAATATAGCTGATAGCTAAAGGCAGATAATAGCCCTACCTCTGGTAATATTATACGTTAGGATTTCGCCCTACTGGCCTTTCTTTATATACCCAAGTTAAACATTATACACCAAGACTGAAACAATGGAGCTGAAATTTGGAAGGAAAATAAATAATACACCAGAAGCAAAGGGAAATTTAATTTGTTTACAAAATTATTTAATTCAAACATCAGTAGTGAATGTTGAAAGCCTGCATTGTACTTTTTTAGTTGAAATTTGCTTTATTGACAAGTTTTAGCCTTTCCCTAACTTATATTAAAATATTGAATCTCTTTCCGCTTTTTAGCGAATTTTCCCTATAGGGAAGAAGCTATTACTGGTTTATTAACTAACTATAGTAATCTTTTTAAACTAACTTTAACAATGTAATATCGTACAAAACTAAATTGTGTTATGCAATTAATAAAATAATGCATTCAATAATAATAATTCAAATTATTTATTTTCTGGAATGCCCATTCTGTTCTTGCACTGCATTGCATAATTATCTCTGTAGCTAAAGCTTTTTGGGAGAAAATACAATCGTAGTTTACATATCGTTTGTTAGCGAATTTCCCCTATAGTGAAGAAGCTATTACCGTAGGTCTCATGCTAAGACTTAAGCCCGAGACCATGATAACTTTTTGTTTTGAGGTCCCCAGATGCCAAAAACACTATTCGTTCAAATTTAAATATATATCTATATATATACTAATACTATAATACATATCCTCTTCACTGTGTTTTTCTTCTCAATCCAGTAAACACAGGGGCAGAAGTTGGGATCCACACAGTGTACGAGTTTTTTAAATCTTTGTTTTGATACTGATATAATGGTATAAGATAAAAATAAATAAAAAAATAAAAAATTGGCTGCAATGTAAAAAATATTTGTATATTCATTGTTTAATATGCATATATATATATATATATACTAGCTGATAGCCGCAGGCTTCGCCTCGCAAATGATTTATAAAAACTATAACAGTTGTGTGTGCTGTGTTCTATGGAACTACTACGAATCAAGATCAGCTGTTTGTATTTTCATCAGCTCGAACAAAATTGAATGTCCATAAGGAATACATGGGAACTTTGTCGGGGTCTCTGGCGGAGCCCTAAGGTCAGATGAGGATTAAAACCATTTAGTTTCCCTATTTTATGCCTAAAGAATCAGTGTACAAAATTCCAGCTCTCTACCTACATGGAAAGGTGGAGAATTAGTGATGAGTGAGTCAGTCAGCCAGGGCTTTGCCTTTTATAGATACAGATATACTGGCCGTTCCCGCAGCCTTCGCCCCACAAATAATTTATAATAAACGGTATCAGGAAACTGACACATACTTTCTCCCTTTAAGCCAAACTTTAATGACAAAACATTTGTTATTTACTAAATATAGAATATGAAGTATAGATAAATGTACAGAAAATTGTCTAAAATAGTTATTTTCAGAAATATCCACCCAAATCCCTTTTTGGGAGGCACTATAGAGTCCGTTGCTACACACAGTGGTTTTGAGAGGGGAAATGCCCCCTTGCCCCCCCCAGGGTTAAATAGCAACACATTTCGAACATCATCTGTTGGTCAATGCTAACTTGACCTGCATATCAAATTTTAATGAAATTGATCAGTAAATAAGGGAGAAATAGTTATTTGTGTATTCCCCATAAGAATAACATTGGACAACGTACTGCGTTTACCGCTAAATGAAAATTTCAATTTTCTCCGCAACTAGCAATCGTAGAATAGTAATTTAAAATACCAATTTATTTAGTTTTTGAGCTATTTTTAATGGTGAATAGCTCTTTTTAAATTTTTTTTTCTTTAATGCCTCTTTTTTAACATTTATGATTTTTTATGAAAAATCCAAAAAACTGAATTTTGGATGTTTTAAGTCCTGTAATTTCTGAACCCGAATTTTTCCAGAAATGCGGGTGGTGTCATTTTGTTGGAAACCTAAAGTTTTACAAACCACTAAAGTTTAATCAAAATCGTTAGAGCCGTTTTTGAGAAATTTGGATTTTTCATGTTTTTTGGCGGTTTTTAGGGGATAATTACCCTTAAAAATGAAAAATTCAAAAAATGAAAAAAACGCCTGGAGATATCGTGGATTAGTACCAACATACCAAATTTTTTAAAAATCGGCCCATAGGTTAGGACTCACTCATCACTAGCTCTGTACACATCCACACAGACACACACACACACACACACACACACACACACACACACACACACACACACACACACACACACACACACACACACACACACACACACACACACACACACACACACACACACACACACACACACACACACACACACACACACACACACACACACACACACACACACGGACACACGGACACACACAAACACACACACACAGACAGACATCACGTAAAAACCACTTTGTTGGGTTCAGGGAGCACCAAAACGAATATTTCCACTAACAACTAAAATTCGAAAATTTTTACGAAAACAATACTTTCTCCATATACTATGTATAGGGGGAGAAAGTCAAATAAACGGTATCAGGAAACTGACACATATTTTCTCCCTTTTAGCCCAACTTTAATGAACAAATTACTTTTTATTTACTAAATATAGAATACAAAGCACTGTCGAATGTACAGAAAATCTTGTAAACAAGTTGTTTTAAAAAACATCCACCCAAATCCCTGCTTTGGAGGCACTACAGAATCCATTGCTACACTCGTGGTTTTAAGAGGGTAAATGCCCCCTATACCCCCCCCCCAGGGTTATTAAGGGGCAACATATTTCGATTTAACTCTATTGGTCAATGCTAAATTTACAAGCATATCAAGTTTGAATGAAATTGATCAGTAAATCAGAGAGAAATAGTAATTTTTGTATTCCCCATAAGAATAACATTGGACAACGTACTGCGTTTACCGCAAAATGAAAATTTCAATTTTCTCCGAAACCAGCAATCGTAGAATAGTAATTCAAAATACTAAATTATTTAGTTTTTTTAGCTCTTTTTAATGGTGGGTAGTGATATATTTTTATATTTATGTCTTTTTATGAAAAATCCAAAAAACTGAATTTTGGATGTTTTAAGTCCTGTAATTTCTGAATCCGAATTTTTACAGGAATGCGGGTGGTGTCATTTTGTTGGAAAACTAAAGTTCTACAAACGACTAAAGTTTCATCAAAATCGTTAGAGCCGTTTTTGAGAAATTTGGATTTTTCATGTTTTTTGGCGGTTTTTGGGGGATAATTACCCTTAAAAATAAAAAATTCAAAAAAATGAAAAAAACACCTGGAGATATCGTGGATTAGTACCTACATACCAAATTTCATAAAAATTGGCTCATTGGTTAGGGCTCTAGCTCTGTACACATCCACACAGACACACACACACACACACACACACACACACACACACACACACACACACACACACACACACACACACACACACACACACACACACACACACACACAGACAGACATCACGTAAAAACCACTTTTTTGGGTTCAGGGAGCACCAAAAAATTCGAAAATTTTGACGAAAACAATACTTTCTCCATATACTATGTATAGAGGGAGAAAGTAAAAATATGACATTTGTGTGTGCTGCATTCTGTGGTTAGCCCGTGGAACTACTACGAATCAAGATCAGCTGTTTGTATTTTCATTAGCTCAAACAGAATGAATGTCCATAAGAAATACATGGGAACTTTGTCGGGATCTCTGGCGGAGCCCTAAGGTCAGATCACGTTGAATACCATTTATTTTTCCTATTTTATGCCTAAAGAATCAATGTACAAAATTTCAGTTCTCTCAGTACATGGGAAAGTGGAGAATTAGTGATGAGTGAGTCAGTCAGTCAGCCAGGGCTTTGCCTTTAATAGATATATGTGATATATAAGATATATGTGTGTGTGTCCGTGAATGCGATAACTAGAGTAAAAAACGTCCGATTTAGATTAAATTTGGCTCAAATGTGTAAAGTGACATTCATGACTAAGTTCGAAAACCAGAACAATCGGACCATGGGAAGGAGGGGTTTATGGGGTTTTTAAACTGTCCAAAATCAGTTTTTGCCTTTTTCATCCTACAAATTTGTAAACCACTTAATTTTAGTTTTGACCGTGTTATAGAGGTTTTAAAAAATAATGTAGTATTTTAAATTATCAACCTAGGTTAAGTGGTTGCGGAAAAAATCCAAAAAGTCTGATCATAAAATCTTCCATTTTAATCTTAAGAGAAAAAGGTTTTTGGCTTTTCCTCAGTTAATTTTACTTAAAACTTCACATTTGCTTTTACCAATCATTTCAGCTCCACAAAACAATAATTTTGGTGTTCGAATTGTGATTCTACGTCCAACCGTTGCAGAGGTATTCAAAGTGCTAAACACAGTACGTTGTTCAATGTTATCCTTATGGGGAATAAGTAACATTTGATATCTTGATTATTTATGAATGTATATTGATGGAATTTGGTATGTGGCTTCACGTTGTATTGGTATATTGATATTTAAACAAAAAATTTATTTTTTCTTGATTGTCCCCGTAGCAGCTAACCTGCAAACTCAGCCCTAATGTATTCTTATGTAGAATAAGTAAAGTTTTATATCTCCCTTAATTTGGAACATTAATTAATAAAACTTGGTATGTAGCTTCACCTGGTTCAGCAATATTGATAATTGCATAAAAACTCATTTATTATCTTCCTTTTACAGCAAACCTACGTGCTCAGCCCTAATGTTATTCTTATGGGGAATAAATAAAATGTTATACATCACTTATTTATGAATGTTGTGAAACTTGTTAAGTGGCTTACGTAGGAGTGAGAAACATATAAATGCATTGGAAATTCGCTGAGCACGCAGGTTTGCTGGGACAAGGGGTATTTTATATTTTACCTTAGCTAAACTAAAAGTAGGTTTATACAATTAAAAAATCAAACATGTTCACCAGGAATGCTATTATTTACTCCACTCATAAAATAGGTTTAGTTATTGTATGTTATTGTGCTGGTTATTTCATCAAAAAATTATTACAATACAGTACATATCCTCTTCACTGTGTTATTCTTCTCAATCCAGTAAACACAGGGGCAGAAGTTGGGATCCGCACAGTGTACGAGTTTTTAAATCTTTGCTATGATACTGATATAATGGTATAAGGGGGTTGCGTAACATGCAATGTAAAAAATATTTGTATATTCATTGTTTAATATGCATCATACGTTTTAATCATATTAAGGAAGATTATAGATAAATATTTACATGATGGGAATGGTTGTGTTTCAATATGATCTAATATTATTACACGCAGTGTTTCACAACAACGATGTATTAATAAAATTGTGCTTCTTTTTTATTTAGACCTACTGTAATATTTTAAATAAAATATTAAACAAATGTTATAATAAATAAGTAAGTATAAATTTAATTATTACGACTACATATACAATCATTTAAATACCATTCAAAAGGTTACGACGTAAAGTTTAAAATAAGTAATGCGTGGAAATAAAAAACTGATTATAAAAGTGATATACTACTAATAACAGTATCAGAATCAAGAAAAATTCATTTAAATTGCGCGAGAAGTACAATAACGCATATCCAAGCATATGTCATGCCAACGCTGCGCTGGTTACTGGAGCAGGAGTTTCGCTTTGTAATACTTAAACAATAGCTGTCAGTCTTGACACATGGCTGTAATACTTTCATATGCAAAGTATTTTATACTACTATACTTTATAATACTATTATCAAGTATTTTAAAGAAATCTAATTATACAGAAGGGTTGTTTACTGTAAGATACTTTGCATGTAATGGATCGACTATTTAAAATACCAGCGAAGAAGGCAGACAATCATACCAATCTCCATTACTATATTTACTAAAACACCTTGATTTAAGATTTGAGTTTTAAAACATACGTTTAAGAATTCTTATAAATATTTAAAAACTTTGCTTCAAAACATAAAAATCATACCTAGAAGGCTGAACAACGTTTTGCCACAAGAAAACGTGCAACTATAAAGATAAAGAGCCATTCACTTAATTTGTCAAGGCAACAAAATAAATGAGATCCCTGTAGCATCAATCCTAACTCAGTAAATTTAAAATTAGGCTGATGATTCAAGTTTGCTTCAACAGGGACCCTCAACAGTTCAAGGATAAAAAAACAATCAATGATAAAACAATAAAATTAAATCATGTAAGGCATTTATTAAGCTGTATTTATAAAAAAATGCGAATTATATATTTTTATTCCCTAGAATAACGTACTGTGTTTAGACTTTGAATATCTGCAATGGATTAAGTAGAACGAAAATTAAAACATGAAAATGATTTTAAGCTGAATGTATTGGTAAAACAAAAAGGAAGGGTTTCAATAAAACTAGCTGTGAAAAAAGAAAAAAAAATGCCCACGTAAGATTTACATGAACATTCTTTTAACGCTTTTCCCGTAACCACTTGCTTAGTTTATTCATGTTGAAGCCTTCCGGAATTGTTTTATCAATATAAACAGTGAAGTGTTCAGTGACGTGCGCCGGCCGGCCGGTGAACTGATTTCAATGTTATGTGTCATTTGTTAGTATGTGTTCATTGAATTTTTATAAATTGACGATATTCAAAAGAATGGAATAACGCTCTTATTTAAAGTTTTGATAATGGCTACGTGCTAGCCGAAACTATAGTCAACATTTTTGTTACGATAAGGAATTGCTGACGTCAAGGTATGTTAACCTGTTTACACTTGCTTAGGTTATAATGATTGAAAGTACTGGGTTTTTGTTTATAAGCTCTATAAAATAGACAAGCTCAAAATTATATTTTTTTTTATTTTAAACAATCTTTATATTTTTAGAAAACGTTAACCTTTTATAAAACCCCCTTTTCATGGTCTGATCTTATTGTCTTTCGAACTTAAGAAATAATAATTAGTGACTTAATAAATGTCACTTTACACATTTGTGCCACATTTTATCGAGGTCTGACTTTTCTTTAAAAATTTAATAACGGACACACATACATAATAAATTGATCGAATAGTGATTTTGGCACCTGGGGACTACAAAATCAAAAGTCCTCACCGCATGGTTGCCGCATGGTCTCCGGCTTGGGTCTAACCATGTCACCTATGGTAGTATGGTGGTTCTAACCTTCTTTATAGGGCAAAAACCTAGTTACAACTTCACCTCTTTACGTGGATTTTTATCATAACAATAATTATTTGCTCGTTATTTTTTCAAATTTGAAAAAAAACATTATTCATCATTCTCCCTACAATCTGCCAAACTCAAGATTTTTCCCTGATTTTTCCTACATTCAACTAGGTGAACACTCATTCCTCGCGTATAAGGATACTCGCTTCGCTCGCTGGGGGCTCCGCCCCCAGACCCCTGTGGGGGGCTTTGCCCCCAGGTCGCTGTTTGGCCTCATTTTGAAGTGGCGTCAAATCAAGTGGCCAAGAACCCCCATAAGACTACTACTTATACTAAGAAAACAGACCAATCTTCAGAAATTTAAATATGAGAGCATCTGTACGGCCGTTGGAACTGTTTAAACAACACTAGATTTCGATTGTTTCCATCCGCCATTATTAAGTTATTGAGGTAGTAAAACTGGAAAAAGTAAGGCTTAGGAATTTTCTCTTTGGTTAGAAAGTGCAAAGCACATGAATTCCAAATCTGGAGTTCCTAACTGTAGGAAATGTAACCGAAATACTACTACTATTAATATAATACTACGTGGAAATAAAACCGAAACCAGATAAATAATAATATTAGTGGTATAATCAGACTCCGGGTATAATTTAAGTTATTCAAATAATTGAATAACTTTGAAACATTTTTTAGTATGACCTGTAAATAACGATTTTTAAATGTTGTGGATGGATACACCGTCATAACATACCATAATAATAATACATGTGGTGTCTATAGTACATGTCCGACTAATCAAAACAAATTTGTGCTGGTTTTTACCCACTATGTAAGTCAAACATGCCCAAATATCAATGAAAACACCGGGAAATCTAATAAACTAGAGGATTTTCAAAATTGTTTAGGGTTCAAACAATTCAAATTGGTCATGCGACTTCTACAACATACTTCCTGTAATGTAGAGATATTCCGTGCCAAATATTAGGACTGTAAGTACTATTTTTGAGTGTCAAATAAATAAAAACCACTAAGTTTTGGTGGAAAATTGCTAAAGATTTAAGAAATCTAGCGCTACCTAAGGGTGAAGGGGGTGAGATACGGAAAAATGTCATAATGAATAAAGTTGTAGTTTGTCTAAAATCCGTGGCACGTGGTGGCCTTCGTTTTTCGATAGGACAGCCTGTTCTGCAACTAGAGCCCAAATAAAAAAAATATTGCATTTTGATTTTATTATTCACAATTATTTTTTGTTGTTGAGATAGTTCAAACTAAAAATAGTAGGATTTGGGAAGAAAAGGTGCAACGCACACGCATGCCATATCTCACGATCCTAGTTAAAGTATAAATGGTGATACGTGCATTCTATTTAATAACAATTGTTCCAGAACCGGCATTTTCCTACTACTTATACTTAGAAAACTGTAAAATATATAGATTTTAGGAGTTTTTGATTTTCCGGCAAGTTTAAGTAGTAAAAATGGTTATATTTCTGCTGCTATTTACTAAGTGTGATGTAGACATACTGCGTGCCCAATATTAGGCCTCCATCAAGTATATTAACGTGATAGGAAATAAAAAACGGCCACAAAATATAGAAAATATGCCGAAATTTGAGAAATCTAGCGCTATCTAAGGGTGAAGGAGACGAGATACGACAAAAAGTCATAGGACCAAAGTTATAGATCGTCTAAAGCCCGTGCGTCGTAGTAGTCCCCGTTTCTCGATTGGACCAACCGTTCGGCCGCTATAGCACAAAAACGCACTATTTTGGAGATGTTCAAAATTTCCTCCCTTTTGAATTTTTTTGAGGTGGTTAAAATAAAAAATTATACCTTTTTGCAATTTTCCTGGGGGTTTCAATAGACAAGCTAAATATAGGCCTAATTCCATGTTTCTAGCTTGTCTAGAATTACCTGGGTAAGTCGATAATGCAGTTTGTCATTTATAGAATAATTAGGGTTTTTAATTGTTTTGGGATGTTTAATTATTAAAATATGTTAGTTTATCGAGTGTTTCGTGAAGGGTAATGTGTAAAAATCTTGAGTGCCAAATATAAAGCCTTTACATACTAAATTAAAGTGATAGGAAATTAAAGACCACAAAAATAACCGTCGAAATTGCCTGAAATTTCAAAAATCTAGCGCTACCTAAGGGTGAAAGGACCAAGATACGACAAAAAGTCATAGGAACAAAGTTGTAGATCTTTTAAAATCCGTGGCACGTGGTGGAGTCTGTTTTTCGATAGGTCAATCCGTTCGGCCGCTAGAGCTCAAAAACTGTAATTTAAAAAAAAGCCTTTTTGGGGGGGTTTTAAATATTTTTTTAGGGGGGTTAAAATAAAAAATTGACAGTTTTGGCAATTTTTCTGGGGGTTACAAGCTATAAGCTACCTGCATGCAAAATTTCAGGTTTCTAGCTAGTCTAGAAGTGGTCTAGAATTCGTATACCTCAGTGAGTGAGTGAGTGAGTGAGTGAGTGAGTGAGTTACACATGCGGCTGTATATATATTAGAATCGAAACACATGATCAAACTTAAATCGAGTCTCATAAAAAATTCAATATCTGATTTGAGTAACATCATCAGAATACATTCCGTTATCATTTAACTGCCGCCAGAATCCGGGTTTTATGTCTATATAGCTATAGTTTTAGTCACATATCCTCTAAAAACCACTTATCGCGGTGGCTGAGTGGGTATCGCACTGACTCTTAGAGCGTAAGGTCGCAGGTTCGGATCCCGTCGTCAACCTAACATTTTATCCGTAGAAAAACATTCATACATTTATCAATTGTTTATATCAAAGTAAATTTTGTATAAATCCGTAAATTTATTTATTTTTAAAATAAATTGAAGATTTCAGGCATGGTTTGTTGTTAGGATTGGCATGGGTGCGTTATCTTAGAACAAACAGAGTATTTTGAGCTAAGCAGTGACTTTAGCAGTGTAGTTAATTTAAATTTTAAGAGAACAGCGAGTTTCCTAAATTAACTAATGTTAACAATTTCTATAGGCCAAGTCAAAATATCCTTAAGGATAAACAATAAGTCGTCAAGTCGAGTTATTTAGATGACAAAATGATATTTCAATAGCCTAGGCCATCATGAAATTAAGTGCTATAAAGTTGGGTTGGTACAAGACCGTACATGAAACTTCTAAAATGGCAAGTAGCCTAAGTGTATAGGCCTACATGTTACAGCCATAGGTCCAAGTTTATGATGAAAACAGCTCACTATAATACAAACCTAGTATATGTCAAATCATTTCAGATAACCTGTATAAAAGGCTTAGTTTGGTTAGAATAGTTTAAAGCTTTTGTTTTGGTTCGCTACAACATTCCTGGTAATGTGTTTAAGGTATTACCATATGTACAATTATATTACCAATGTACAAATGTATGTGTACAACTGTATTACCAGTTTAATCTCGGCTTACTTTTACTGTAATCCAACCCTAGGCTATGTCAAATAATTCAAGATAACCTTCCGAAAAAGGCTGTATGTCTAAAAAGGCTTAGCTGCAACATTACTGGTAATGTATTTTAGTTAATGTAGACAATTGTTATTATTAATTTAGTGAAAATATAACCAATCAGATAATTGTCCTACAAAACAAATTTTAAGGTTGTTCGCTTACTGTGACTAACTTCATCAAAGGTTTCTAGACAAATTGAGGCTTTGTATACTTTTTACACATGACAATCACAATATTACCAATTGTCTAAGACAATGTAATAAAACAAACTAATTTATAAGTTAAGTTAATATCTTAGTCTCTACAGTCATCTATTTTGAAAAGTTATTTTGATTTTTTCCATCTGCCACACGCGTCGTCTGCCAATGTTAAGCCCCACAATCGTCGCCTACGACGACTGACGATATTTACACAGAGTAGGCATACTAAGGGAATATTAACTGTATGGATATTTTTTTAAACGTACATTTAATAATTTTACAAAATAATAAATATGCTCACAACTTAAAAATATTCTTCGATATATCTCTCTTGTGTGTTTTTTGTTGGTAAAAAATCTGTTGTAATCCAGTATAACAAAATATACTCTAGTAAACTAACTATTGTTACTCTGTTGTTGAAACATAGACGTCGGCTAAATTTTAAGTCAATTTTAATTCAAGTACCGCTAAAATGGCTTCCAATGTTATTCTTATGGAGAAAAAAATAAATTTGGTTTTAAGATAATTTTATTAATACTGAACGAAATTATCTGAATAACGAACTCGACCGAGATTTTGACCTGTTAGTTTATCTGGAAAATTTTAAGTTTAACTGTGGAGGCGTTCTCGAGTTTTGTTCGCAGACACGCCAGTTGAGTTGATTCTCTTACCAGTCTAAGCAGTAAAGTTGTGTATAAGGATAAATTTCACTTCGTTCAATTATCCAACTATTTAACTATAGCCAAATAGGCTATATTTTATTTTTAAAATGTTCCAGAACAAAGTGAATAACCAAAACAAAGGAAACTAAAAATCAATAGCTAATAGCTAAAACTTTTCAACGTGGGTCTGACGGATTAGTCAGTAAATCGATAAAGTGAAACTGGTAACTCAAGAACCAGCCAACAAAGCTGCTAGTATAATCTAATCAACGTAATAATCTAGACTTATCGATTATTGTAAAACAACATAATATTCATATATTATCGTTAAGAACATACACTACTAAACAAGCGTTTGAACCGTGATTAATCAACGTAATAAATTGTCTCACATCGAACACAAAGAACAGAAGAAAATGTGTAGCACCGCAACGCTAAAGAAAATTAAACGATAAATTTGTCTAAGTAAAGACTACGTTAGAGAAGATTTTGGATAGATACTAGGTGGCTTACTAGGGCAAAATACCACAGTAAATTCACTTTAATACCCAATAAATTTACCAACGTTGCCGTAAGATTTACTTTTACTAACTAAGTCGTTCTTCTCTAAGACGTTAAATCAACCGTCATTTTAAATATATTTTCGTTACCATACCGTAAATAACATTCGTTACTCTGGAGATTTTTATAATTTTCATACACAAGACTGTTGCCCTTGTTAATTGTCTACAGTGCACAGTTGAGGGTTGTATTGTAGTTTAAACTAGTTAAAATATAAATGATAAGTATAAGAATAATGATTTCTATTTTCGTACAATACAACTATATTTCAGATATTCTTAAAATGTAGACGTTCTGATAGTTAATCAAGTAATAACAAGAAATTACTTTGAATACTTCTAAATATTTATTTAAAAATACTCAAACAAATCTTAATAATAATACGAAAACCTTGTTTATACACAGGTTCACAAGTTTACAGAGAGACGAATTTCCCTACCCAATGTCATAAATACTGAATACCTGCATTCCCTAATGCAACACTAGTTATTTTAGCTTCTCCTGATTACCTTTACATTATAAATGCATAATATACAAACGTGATTTGTGATTTTTTATGGTCGGTATTTATGCAATAATTCTTCTTGGGTGGCTTAAACTTTGGACTAAGTAAGATGGTTTTATCATTAAGCTTATAAATGTTATGTTTAGAACTAGACTGAGTTAGTTGTAGCAGGTGTCGAAACCACATTAAGTCAAGTCTAACTTTCCACAGAGTATATTTGAAATCCCTTAGGAGGTATCAGGTCGCATTATTGGATGTATTTAGTTTTATACAGATGTGATTTGTAATTACCGGTAATAAATTACGAAAACAGTAATCAAGGTAAAAAATTCTATTCTATTTACATTTTCGCAATTGCTCCAAATAACATTGAAATCGTGCGTGTGTCCCTTTTTCTTCAAGGTTAGAGGTCAGCCAAAACCTCATTTTTCCTCCACGGGTAAACCAGGTGCAAAACGGAGCCGCTAAAACGTTACTTTTTCTCTCCGAGAACAAAGGGCTACAGCACCCCAACTCCCCCGAGAGAAATGCACAACATACCTTAAACTATTGCAATATTATTACTTCTAAATAAAACCAATTCACTTCCAAATTAATTAATTATTATCTAAAATGTTATCGTCCTGAGAAGACCTCAAATACAAACGTTAAATAGAAGCTAAAAAAGAGGGTTGTTTATCATAAATCGACGTGTGATAACTCTTATGGCATGGTTAAAATCAAGTAAGAAATCAAGAGGAGATAAAACTTGATTTTAAGAATTTTTTATGCTAACCCATATATTTAAAATGTTAAATATGTAGTGTGTTCCTTAAATGCAATATAGAACCAAGCTTTTAAAGGTAATTATTAGTGAATTTCCTATGGAAAAGTGAACTATTAGCATGACCGACACGGTGAAACTTAAGCCCAGGACCACTATAGAAGTTCCTAACGTGACCCCCTAAACACATTAAAAACATTACGGAGGGGTTGCTAACAACTTTGTATATATATGTGTACGTACGTGTGTGCGTGTGTTCGTGTGTGCGTGTGTGCGTGTGTGCGTGTGTGCGTGTGTGCGTGTGTGCGTGTGTGTGTGTGTGCGTGTGTGTGTGTGTGTGTGTGTGTGTGTGTGTGTGTGTGTGTGTGTGTGTGTGTGTGTGTGTGTGTGTGTGTGTGTGTGTGTGTGTGTGTGTGTGTGTGTGTGTGTGTGTGTGTGTGTGTGTGTGTGTGTGTGTGTGTGTGTGTGTGTGTGTGTGTGTGTGTGTGTGTGTGTGTGTGTGTGTGTGTGTGTGTGTGTGTGTGTGTGTGTGTGTGTGTGTGTGTTCAGTACCTAGCGGTCGCAATTTTTGACCGATTTACTTGAAATTGATTAGGAACCTTTTCTTCTGTAAACAATCGGAACATAACCCCCTTTTTTGGGGATTTTAATGTTTACAATTTTTGAGTTTTTCGGCCCAAAAAGGGTCAGAAAAGCCCCGAATGTAAAAGTATTGCAAATCACATTATTATACACAAAAAGCCAAAAGTTGTAAGCCCTCTCTCATTATTCTATCAGAAGTATCTACCGAGTTATTAAAGGAAATATTAATTATTTAAACACAGTTCGTTGTCAGTTGAGAAATAATCAACTTTTTCAGAACAAATTAAAAAAACTGCCTCCTTAATTGTCTGAAGGGTCCCACTTTCGCGCCTCGGGCTCCGTGCGCCCTTAGGTAAATACAACCCTGATATAAGACTAGTTTTGCCCAACAGCTTCTACTGTTCATCTGAGTTCTGTTTTACAGTCAAGTCAAATCACACAGCTGAACAAATTATAATCCATTGTTCTTTATAATCAAACGTGCAACTGGTAAGTGCGTTTGTATTATAAAATGTGGTGGGCAACTATTTAATGTGAAATTGAAGAGTCGTAAATTATGTTTGATTTACTTGGAAAAAAGGAAAGAAAACTGGGTAGAAACCACTTGATTATTAGTTAAGAAAACCCCTTTTCATCAACGGAGATAAAATGTGACGTTGTTGTCTTAAGAATCAATTTTTAGGGCCCAGTTAACAATTGTAAAAATATAATACACATCTTTGACGGGCATAAAGAAATCTGACGTCAGGCCTGCATACAACTTAACACCTTGGCTTTTAGACCTTTGTTTTATTTGCAAGGAAGATAGCTCCTCTGAAACGGGGTGACGGCGCCGGCAGCCGGCGCGGCGCGCCAATGTGGGGTGGTGAGACCATCGAGGTAAAACTACTGGAGAGATCGCTAAGTGAGCTAAAAACGGTCCGCATGGGACTGAGCGGAACAGAAATGGTGGGCCACTGTGTGCTCAGAGCTGTTACTGGCGTTGAACGCGCAGTCGTTTACACGCTCCTGGACTTCACTGCCATGATTGAATTGTAATGAAATTTATATATCCTTTGTGTACGTGAACTACGGAATCCGAAAGTATAAATATTGTTTTATTTTACTTTGTTTTAATATTTTTAATAATTAAAAACTCTTACGTGTTATTAAAGAGGGACATGAAAAAGTTACTCAGCGAGGAAGTTTTTTATTTTTAGGTTAGAAACAAACTTCCAGCGGGAAAGTTGTAGATAATTAGTTTCTCTAAAACTTTTATTCAAAACATTTTTCGGTAAAGTTGTTGGTTTGCCTACAATTCGTTTGGAAAGATGCTGAAACCTTTCGCCGCGCTCTATCCAAGACGTGCCACGCGCCGTACCGCGCTGTTAAATTCAACTCAGTGATGCTGTGTTACAACTTGGCCTAGTTTTTTGATAAAATACATAGTTATACGACTTTTGTTTTAGACGTCGAATTCGGGTTACGTTTTAGTATCGCTTTTACCCTTCCCAATGAACTAAGTAAATTAACAAACCAACTTCCAATTTAATCACATTTGATCAACGAAATTTAGTAATAGATCTAATTGTAACGTTTAACGTTGGTAACCATGTTGGTAATTAATGTTTATTAAGAATACATTTGCTAATAAAAAGTATTTGTCTTTATGGTATTCATTCATCAACAAAATTTTATGATATAGGCCAATTAACTTTCATGCAATCTACAACTTTTGGCGAACGTCGAAGTTTATATGCTAAAATTCAAAGTTTCACTAGTCCAAAGAACGATATTACTGCTCATAAAAAATCCATTCCAGTACCACTGGACAACACCTAAAGCCTAGTGGATCGTACATAAATTTATATGACTGGAAATATGAAAGAATCAACCATCGAGGAGATTATTTTACAAAACTCCCAACTTTCTGTTATTTTTACGCAATTAACCCTGGTCGGATATAGTTACTTTTGGTATTAAAAATTCGAGAAACTATTCAGAAATACGGATCAGAAGGCCATTCAACCATAAACAATTTTCCCTGGCTGCAAATTCAATTCAAGTGAGCGCGCGTCGTGTTTTTCCCTATATCCCCCACGCTAAGCGCTGCCGCGGTGGCCCACCATTTGCGGCGCGACCTCGAACGCGGCCGGACCGAAATTTGGTTCGCTTCACCACAGGCGCGAGCGGTCCAGTAGTTTTAAGTCTTTGGGTGAGACAGAGAGAGGAGATGTGTCAGAGAGTAAAGGGATGTGCAAGTGAGAGAGAAATATGGTGCGCGGGTGCCTGCACGTGGGAGTTGGGGCGCTATGGGCGGCTCAGGGGTAGATAAGTGTCTGGTGTGGGCTAAAATTAAAAAGTTAATTGTGCACAACTTTGTATGAAACTGTATTTTTACATATTCTTGTATAAAACTGCCTTTGTACACCCTTGGCTTCGGTTAGCTGAAGTTTTAAACCACTTGAATAAAAAACAACCGAGATAAAAAACTTTATTTACTGAAATAATACAAATTTTATTAAAATCAATTTAGGTAACCCTTAAGTTTATTTGTTGAAAATACATAAAGCAATTTTGAAACATTTGTGATTGACAGTTTTCAAATAGTGTATAATTCAAAATGTCTCTAAAACGGCACTTCAAAGGGTGAAAAAACAATATAACGGAAATAATTTTCCAAAAAAATGTGTGTTTATGATTTGTATACACGTAAAAAAAAACAGTGAGAAATACAAATTTGACTGCACAGCCTTAAACGCCTCAGCCCCTGGCCGCGACTGGAACAAATTTTAATTCACCGCATCTCATTAACGCTGTCGAAATCAGCACTTATACTTAAGATAAAATTTTGATTTTTTGGTATAATAATTGGATAATCGAACGAAGTGAAGTTTATCCTTATACACAACTTTACTGCTTAGACTGGTAAGAGAATCAACTCAACTGGCGTGTCTGTGACCAAAATAACTCGAGAACGCCTCCACAGTTAAACGTAAAATTTTCCAGATAAACTTAACAGGTCAAAATCTTGGTCGAGTTCATTATTCAGATAATTTCGTTCAGTATTAATAAAATTATCTTAAAACCAAATTTATTTTTTTCTCCATAAGAATAACATTGGAAGCCATTTTAGTGGTACTTGAATCGTTAAAATTTAGCCGACGTCTATGTTTCAACAACAGAGTAACAATAGTTAGTTTACTATAGAGTATACTTTGTTATACTGGATAAAAAAAGATTTTTTACCAACAAGAAATCACACAGGAGAGATAAATCGAAGTATATTTTTAAGTTGTGAGCATATTTCTTTATTTATATTAAGTGCACGTTTTAAAAAATATATCCATACAGTTAATATTCCCTTAGTATGCCTACTCTGTGTAAATATCGTTAGTATCGGAGGCGTCGGTGGCAGACGACGCCTGTGGCAGATGGTAAGTCGAAAAACTCTAAATAAATTTTCAAAATAGATTACTCGATGGCTGTAGATATCACTTGGTATTACTGAGTTACTGAGTTTGTTTTATTACATTGACTTAGACAATTGGTAATATTGTGATTGTCATGTGTAAAAAGTACAAAGCCTCAATTTGTCTAGAAACCTTTTATCATGTCAGTCACAGTAAGCGACCAACCTTAAATTCATTTTGTAGCACAATTATTTGCTAGGTTATTTTTTCACTAAATTAATAATAAAAATGTTCTACGTTACCTACAATACATCACCAGTAATGTTGCAGCTAACCACAATAAAAGCTATAGACTACTATAACCAGTCAGTCTTTTTCGGAAGCTTATCTTGAATGATTTGACATAGCCTAGGGTTGGATTACAGTAAGAGTAAGCCGACATTAAACTGATGATACGACTGTTCTAAAATACTTAAAACACATTACCAGAAATGTTGTAGCGAACCAAAACAAAAGCTTTGAACTATTCTAACCAAACTAAGCCTTTCTTACAGGTTATCTGAAATGATTTGACAAATCCTAGGTTTGGATTACAGTGAGCTGTTTTCATCATAATCTTGGACCTATGGCTATGAAATGTAGGCAGATACATTTAAAGGCATTAGAACTAAGTCACATCTTAATTCTAACTCTTATAATTAATTTTAATAAAATGCCTAACTATATAGTAATATTTTATATTATAAAACAATACAGTAAATTGTTGTAAACAGTATATATTATATAATACCAAAAGTAAACAAATGCCTACATATTTTACTTGGAAATTCTTTGAGTATGCAGGTTTTATTTGGGTATTTTATTTAAATTTTGTTATGTACGCCGACAGTTGAAAAAGGAAGTACTTTCGTAGTATGTATAGTCAATGTTATTAACAGCGACGTTACTAACCACTTTTATTGCACATGATAGGAACATCGTAATCTGAAATAAAATATTGACAATAATAACAAGTTTATAATAATCAAAGATCAATAATAAAATACACTAAAAACTAAGATGTCAAAACAATAACAATATTTTTTAAGAAACAACAACTTTATTAGCAATTCTGTACAGCATTTAAAATTAACGCTACTGTTAAAATTTAATATTCAACATAATTTAATTTAAAATGTAATCTATTGCCCTAAGAAAGTTATTGTTTTTGTTAGGTAGTTTCGAAATTTTTGCTTGTGCATTTTCTGATTGTATAACTTAGTGAAATGGTGAAGCCGAACAGTAAAATATCTCACGCAAATTGCCTTTAAAAGAAAAACAAAATGATTTTGGTTGGGATCCTGCTTCAAAAAGTGACTGCTCTTATTTCTAAAAATATCTTTACCAATAAATTGATTTAAAACCTTTAAAGACATGATATTTATTAGATCTTGTTGTTTCATAAAAGCTTTTTCAAGACATTCTGATATTATGATGTTCTCACAAACTTTACAAACAAATTGTACGCCATGAGAGGGTTGTAAAAGTCCACCCCTGTTTTTGCATGATATTATTTTGGATATTTATCATACGCAAGACCACGTGGTACCTTTTTTAACAAGACAGTGAGTGACAAGTGCGGAGGGCGGGACAGCGCTCGGCGACGCGACGCTCGGTAGTGGATGACTCACGTGGATTCATCCCCACCACCCAGAGGCTGCCCCGGCTTCAAACCCAGCACGCTATTGCCAGTCTATGTTATTCTGTGGTCACTGTGTTAAAACACTTACCGTATTCAATTCACCTACGCCTTTCAATCAAGCTGTTTATTTTTTAAGACAGTGAGGGAGAGGGGAGAGGAGTTAATACGGACATGTCTGTGAAGCAATGTCGATACTCTTGTTGATAATGTAATTTGACTAAAATGCGGAGCACATAGCAAAAATATCGTTGCTAATGTAAAACAGTGGGGGATTGCGAGAGAACAGTTCGAGACTATAAAATACAGGGTGAGTTTAAAATACCCCCACTGTATTCCTACATTTAATAAAATTTCGACCGTGGACTATTGATCATTGTTGGGTATTCCGTTCTTTATTTTGATTAAGTTACAATTTTCAACCGCCATCTTGGATCCACCAAACTGAACACATCACAAAATTAAACGTTGAACACAATGCCGCAATCCCAATCGGTTTCTATAAACCTTTATTGATTCTCAAGATATTCGCAATTCTCATAAATTAATGTTGAAGTTATATTTAAATGTCCTAACCCCAAAACATGCACATATATTCTTATATTACATAATGACCATGAACCCTAACCAACCATTGTTAGGTCGTATTTATTTAATTTTTAATAATTTGTCGTAATTAAAATCTTTGGACCTATATTGGATCCGACATTTTGGAATGAGATTGATCTTTTTATTAAAAGGTGGGCTTTTGACCTCTAATTTTAAACTATTTCTTCACGCTGAAACAAGTGCCGCAGTCTTAAAATATATTTATTCGTTCTCAAGATATTAACTCTATTTGAGATTTTAAAAAGAATAATTTTGGGCCACAACTCCACTTTTACATTAGCAAATTTTACTGCATTAAAGCGGATCTAAGATGGTGGTCGAAAATGTTAACCAAGTCAAAATGAAGTGCTCACTGCCCATCAATGATCGGTGGTTCCGAGGTATGAAGATTTAGATTTTGAGAGCCAACGAGAATGAACATATCACCGTTGATTTTTAGCTTTACCTTGGCAACATAATCCGGAAAATCTAGCCGAGAATCAGCAACCAATCCTAGAAAACTTATTTTCTGACAAGACTTGATCTCACTCTCACCTGTAATAACACTAGACATGGATTTTCCACTGAATTTCTCAGTTTAAAATCAATGGCCTTTGTCTTTTCTGTTGTTGTTAGCAAACAACCACTGCAGAATATAACTACTTCGAGTGAAGGATTCAATCTCAAGGCTTTCACGACTGCTTACGCTCAAAGACGTAGCATCCGCAAATAGTCCCAAATCAACATTTTATATGCATAAACCAATATTATTGTGTAACAGCATTAAAAGATGCCCCAATACTGATCCCTGTGGGACGCCACGTGTAACAGCAACCAAATTCATACGTTTGCGTTTACCGTTAACGTGATAACTTATGAAAAAATCATCCAATTTAGATGAAAGTTGGCTCTAATTGCAAAGTGGAAATTGAAATCACTTTAAAGTGAATTTAAAGTGTTTCATGAGTTGGTTTTCGTTTTTCTTCGCATTTTTCACTCTAAAATCATAAAAATGCACAATTTTGGTTTTAAACATGTTATTGATCTTAAAACCATATAATTCAGTACTTTGAATCCAATGTTATGTGGTTGCGAAGAAAAAACAAAAATGTATTTATCAAATTCTCCATGTTAATTTCCCAACCAGCGCGTCTGAATCCATTGGCATTGGCAGGTTCATTAAATAGCTGATTATTCGCTGACCCCAACTACATCCAACCATTCAAAATTAACCCACTATTATCTCAGACAACTAGGTGCCTCAAACAATCTTCAAAAGAAGTAAAAACCAACTTATTCAAATCTTAAAATACCCTAATCCTTTTTCCCATCGTATTCAATTATTTAAGCTATTAATTCTTCACATTAGCGCACTGCGTGGATAAATCTTTACTCTTTGTATATTTTAGCTTTGTATTTTTGGTTATTTGGTTTTTTGTTAGTGCTATTTGATAACTGTATAACATTGTAAACCGAAACAGTGTAACTGTAAATTATAGACAGTTTCTTCACATTTTGTGTGGTAAAGTATTATTTTACATACTATGGTTGTAATTTTTACAAAGTTATGAGTGATTTATTTATGGAATTTCAATGAACATGCATATATTCAGTGTGTAAACACCATAACAATCTCCTTATGCTTATGGACATATGATCTTCTTCTATGATGTGACTATTAAAAATTAACAAATTACCACCGTATAATATGCCTTGCCACTAAAATCGGTAAAAAATCTCAATTTATGCCTAAAATTAAAAGCTAGGCCTAGATTATAGGCTTCGAATTTAAACGAGTTCGCACGCAGCACGCTGACGTGAGGGAAGTGAATTTCCGCATTAAAACCTTTAAAAATTTTAAATAAAGGGGTTAAACCAACACTGGTGACATTTTCTGAAAATTGAAACATTTGATTTTTGATTTTCTGATGCTTGTAGTATTTTAATTCACTATTAGGATGGCAATGTTGTGAATTATAAGGTTAGGAGGAGGTATAGCAGGGTAAAAAGTTGGTATAGGGGCATTGGGGGCGATAAAAGAACATCAAGATGTGAAAAACAGCCTTTTCTAGTGTAGTGGTGGGAAACCAGCTTCAACTACAGTAATGCAAAGTGGATAGGGATTGCCAGTTTATGTTATTCTTTGGTCGCTGGTTTAACACTTGTCTTTGTACATCTACCGAATTATGCATATTTCTCAATGTTGTATTATATACTCCTTAAGATTATTGCGGATTCAATTAAAGTTACTTTTAATTACTTTAAAAGTTGTAATGAACTGTCACGGCCACTTCATGTTTAACGGGAAGATGTCAACAGATTTTCAGCAGTGTAAACTGTATATTCCACAGACAAATTTGTTATCTTATTATTATAGTATAATAATAGCATACTAGCGGTAGTATATTATAACAATCCAAACTTTGTGTAATACTATTTTGTTTTTTGTAGGATAAAATTATTGTTTATGTTTTTGTATGTATTATACTCTTTAAATTTCAGTTAGATATCAACTATTTCGTACATCAGTCATTGATTTCAAAGAGTAAAAACAAATTACTTACCAATGCACATTCTTTAAATAACTTTTCGACTTTAGGCACTTTAGGGTGAGCTTCTTACTGAATAAAATTGCAGGTGTTGGAAGATTTTTCAGAAACAATTATCCTCAAGAATGCTGTGTATTTTACCTTCTGAACTTAACCAATCCAAGCATTTTCTTTTTGCGTATTTTTGGGGTGAACTTCCTTTATCTGGTTTATAGTGTTAATAATTTCTTTATAGCATGATACGTGTTGTTAAACTTAAACAGAATAAATAAAATAGTCTTACAACACTACAAAGTATATTTACACTTATACTGTAATTATATACAATACGGTAAAATATACACAAAAGATGGTACAAGGCGATCGATTTTAACCAGTTACACCAGTCATCATCAGGCCCAATCAGAGAAAGGATTATCTCTCTATTGTGTATATTTAACCGTATTGTATAACAGTATAAGTGTGTATTGTACAGTATAAGTGTAAATATACTTTGTAGTGTTGTAAGACGTATTTTATTTATCCTGTTTATATTGTTGCACTTTAATTTGAGTCGAAGGGTGTGAACTCAAATTAAAACCTATTTCTTTTGAGTGCAAGTAGTGATATAACTTTTTTAAATCATATATAATGATTGATACAGGTTGCGTGTTTCCTCGTATCACAAAACGGTTTAGGTTTATTCTTGTTGGCTTTCGGCAACGTTTTTTTTATCCAATAATGGAAACCCGACAGTTAAAATGTGTAGCTTCAAGCTTTTATTTTAATTATTGTTCTTGTTTTGGTAACTATTTCTAGTATAAACCACGAAGACTTAAATTTACTTTCGACCTTTGCGTAGAGTAAAGGTTCTTAAGGAAATACCTCGGAACCGAAACGATAGGTTATAACAGAAGTACTTGTTTAAAAACTATGTTATTTTTGTCTTAGTACAAAACAAACTTTATGCGCTTTTCAATAATATCCATGAAACAAGACAAAAAGTGTAAAAAGAATTTTAATTAAAAAGTTATTAAACGGAATGGAAAACCTACTTATACTTGATTTGGAATATAGTCCTTATTTTTAAACAAATCGTTATTTTAAAAGTATGTTTTTTAAAAAAGTAACTTAATTTTTAAATAATAATAATGTTAACTTCGTGTAATAATAGTTAAAAATAATGAAGGTATACCCATTTAATGTGGTAGTTGGCAAGTTTGCACTGTAGCCAAAGTTCCCAGCCCTACGTCATCAATATTGTAAGACCACGACTCAGCCCGCCGCTGCAGCTGCAAGTATGCCGGGCTCACTATCCGTTGGCAAGTTTGCACTGTAGCTGAAGTTCCCAGTCCTATGTCATCAATATTGTACGACCACGACTCAGCCCGCCGCTGCAGCTGCAAGTGTGCCGGGCTCGCTATCCGTTGGCAAGTTTGCACTGTAGCCGAAGTTCCCAGCTCTACGTCATCAATATTATACGGCCACGACTCAGCCCGCCACTGCAGCTGCAAGTGTGCCGGGCTCGCTATCTGTTGGCAAGTTTGCACTGAAGCCGAAGTTCCCAGCTCTACGTCATCAATATTGTACGACCACGACTCAGTCCGCCACTGCAGCTACAAGTGTGCCGGGCTCACTATTCGTTGGCAAGTTTGCACTGAAGCCGAATTTCCCAGCTCTACGTCATCAATATTGTACGACCACGACTCAGTCCGCCACTGCAGCTGCAAGTGTGCCGGCCTCGCCATCTGTTGGCAACTTTGCACTGTAGCTGAAGTTCCCAGCCATACGTCATCAATATTGTACGACCACGACTCAGCCCACCACTGCAGCTGCAATTGTGCCGGGCTCACTATCCGTTGGCAAGTTTGCACTGTGGCTGAAGTTCCTAGCCCTACGTCATCAATAGTGTACGACCACGACTCAGTCCGCCACTGCAGCTGCAAGTGTGCCGGGCTCACTATCCGTTGGCAACTTTGCACTGTAGCTGAAGTTCCCAGCCCTACGTCATCAATATTGTACGACCACGACTCAGCCCGCCACTGCAGCTGCAAGTGTGCCGGGCTCGCTATCCGTTGGCAAGTTTGCACTTTAGCTGAAGTTCCCAGCATGTCATCAATATTGTAAGACCACGACTCAGCCCGCCACTGCAGCTGCAAAAAAAAAACACATTACTTATCTTCCTCGTTGCAGCAAACCTGCGTCCTCAACCCTAATGTTATTCTTATGGAGAATAAATAAAATGCTATATATCACTTATTTATGGATGTATTTTTGTGAAACTTGGTAAATAGCTCTATATAGTAGTGAGTGACATATATATGCATTGGAAAGTCTCTGAGTACGCAGGTTTGCTGGAACGGGGGTATTTTAAACTTAACACAGCATTGGTTGAACCCTCTATTTTAACTAGACTAGCTGTATTATTAGACCCTTGAGAGGGAAACCATGCGTTCGGCCAATTTCAATGGGGTAACGATGATGAACGAAAAGCTTGTTAGCCAATGAAAACGTTCGGTGTCGATAATGTTAAACGCTATTTTCCAGTGGCAAGTTCATTGAAAGTCTACTCAGAATAGCACAGCATAAGTTCCAAAGACGGAATCAAGACTGCCAACGTCAATGAGTAAATTACCCGTTAGAAAAGTTAAAGGTATCAAAAAATAATGGCAAAGGCCAGTATTAGCAGGTATTTAATTCATGTTAGTGAATTTGTATTTATAATATTGTTGTTTTATCCTCACAACATATATGTGTTTCAAGTAAAATAAATCTAATAATTTTCCCATATCTTCTGGCAATTCGATGAAAATTAAGAATAACGAATAAAAGGAGAATTTTGTGGCTCTAAAAATGCAGTGGTTGTTTCGGAAAAAGTGTAACAGTAACATTGTCAGTGGGCCTAACAAAATGTGATCTTAAAATAGGTAAATCGTTTGCAAATATGACGAAAGGTAGGCCTACACTGAAAGCAAAATAACTTAATGTATGATTTTTCACTGATGATTAAAATAAATGTAATGTTGTGTGATAACTGTATTGGGAACGGAAATGTAATGAGCAATGTTTGTTAGGACAAACTATGTGTAGTTCATAGGTTGGTACCGAGTGTTTTATGAAGTAAACCACACTACTTTCTCGATAGAAACCCATTTCAATAATCCCCCTTACACAAAATTGTTTGTTGCAAGAGAACAATAATGAGGACACTAAAGAAAGGTTATTAGTACTAAAGCGTTATTTTATTAAATTCTGGTATAGCATATCTGTACATTTTAGATCTGAATTCTTGAAACAATAATTTGTGTGTGTAATATTGAGAAGGAAATAGTTTTACTGTTAAATCCAAGTTAAGAATTTAACCATAACTAATTTTCCGGTATCCAGAAGGAAGTTAATTTTACGCAGATTGTAAAATATATAAAGGTTATGAGGTTTTCATGTTATTATATAAGCATTTACTCCAAAATGACATAGCAGTCGGAATAGGTAGACGAATACACTACTGAAAGTTAAAATGGTACATTGTAGTTGCTCTACCTCGGATACTTGGATGGCTCAGTCGGACGAGTGCCCAGCTGTCAACCTATAGCGTCCCGAGTTCTAAACCCACGCTTACCCGATTACTTTGTGTTATAAATTTGTCATTGAATATAACTTTTACCCAACATATCATTTTACTGTCATCACATTATCAGTTTCAAAACGTTCAATCATAATTTGGATGATTAATAACAAAACTTAATCTGGCGTAACTGAAGGGTATCTACGGGGAATTTTTGCATATAGGCATATGTTTATTTTAAAACTATAATTCAATATACTCCCCTAGTTTTAAAACAACTTAGAAATAGCATTTCTCACTGATTATTACATTGTTTAAAGAATACACATCTCTGAAATTAAGTTTCATACTCTCATACCTATTAATAATACATAAGGTAATCTAAGATTAACGCCAAGTGAAAATAAGTTTAGGCCTGGCGAATAAGCCTATGCAACAAGTTTCTGCGATCGTGGATGATTCAGGACATTTTAGGCAAGGGCTAACGTAATCAGCGTTTTACATTGTGTGTTGGGTAATACAAATATTGCAACAGACTAAATTCTAGTCCGTTAGGGCTACAATTGCGGACATAAAACTAAACTTTCTAGCCAGACTTATCCATATTACATCGCAGACACAAGATAAAAAATAATTACATCGGTTAAAGATTAGCTTCGTTTCGTTACTTTTACTTATAACTAACATTCATAACTATTAATATAATGCCTGGTACATTATATGACGTAAAACGTATTATAAACAACAAAATTTAAAGTAGGCACGTTACTTCAATATTATTAAAAAGTTATTGGGAAAATAATGTTATAACATGTTATAATTACGGATAAAACTCTGCTAAGAATTGTAATACATGGGATGAAAAAACTGGGTTCTATGGACCTATCCTGTTACCACTGAATACATACATATTTAGCCATACATTTTAGCTAGTTATGTCTTTATGTTGGTCAGTCTGTAGATATATAGCATTTTAACAGACGAAATACAATTACATGATGGTAAATATGTAGGCTGTATTTATCTTTTCATTATAAAAACAGTGAAAGTAGTTAGTTTAATCTTTATTAAAAAATTGAGCTCGACGAACAAACGTTTTAACATTTAAGAAACAGTTTTTAAGAAACAGAATTTGGCTGAAAGTGACAGTAGTGGCAATATAAGGGTTTTCTCCACAGGTCTGGGCCTTAAGAATAACATGGTGGGCATTTTTTAGCCACTGATTAAAATATTCTGCCCTCGGATATATTCACGTCCTTTTCACTATACACTATACAGTGTGTGTTGTTAGAATATTATCCGGCTAGTCAACATCTACAACATATCCAATAATTAAATCCGGCAAATTAATTATCCGATAAGTTGCACTATAATAATGGATTATGGGAATCAAATTTGGGGGTTGTATTTAGTATTTACACATACACTTGTATAGTGCAACAATATATCCAAGAAGCAGTGATATAGACCAGTAAATACCAAAGTCAGTGTTTTGGGTATAAATTTTCTAAAAATTTTAGATTAATATATGCTAATTACACATACAGTAATTGTGGCTATACAGATTTGTGGGCTATAAAATACATAGCAATCTAAAAGAACGGATGGCAAATAAATAAGCCGGTGCTATAGTAATTTTAATTCAAGATAACACGGAATTGGGACAAAATTGTATGCATTTACACTTATGTCGGCCTAGGACAACAACATATGCAATAATCAATTAAATTAATTAGGAAACAACAAAGTTGGTAGTATTTGGTGAAAGTATACAGTTTATATCGTACCGAATTGAGGATAATACATGGCAAAGAGTTAAGGGCTAGCTTTAACATATAAAAAAATCAAATCAAATTGGGCGGTAAATAAATAAGTTGGCATTTAGAACAATTAGTACAGGATAGTTATGCAAAAAAATTCACTAACCTGGAACAAATTAGTTAAAGTATGAAACCTCCTGGGATGTGTTCCTGACATATCCCCCATCATTTCCTGAAAGTTCCCAAAAATTCCCACCTTGGGAAAATCCGCCATCTTGGGAAATGGCGGGAAAAGTATATAATTATGTAAGCTTTTACTTAAAACGGTATAATTTAATAACTAAACCATTTTGTATAACCACGTACATTTCGAAATGTTCAATATGAAAATTATCTACACTAAAATATTATATTAAGTAGTGGTATTTTGTATTTAATGGTACTAATTACAATTCAAAGTTGATTTGTAAATGTTAAAATATGACATTTTTCTATTTTTCCGATTTTCCAAGGTCATTACTCAAAATAGACAAATTTTACCTCTCGACAAAGTTGATGACAGTTAAATACCGCACAATATTCATATATAATACATGAGATTTGGCCAAGATTAACGCCAACACCAAGCACCAAAATCTACTAATTTACTCAGCGTAAACAACAACTCAGAGTGGAAGAACAAACACCTACCATTCCACCATAGGTTTTTACCACTATGATTTTGGCTTAAGAATATCCACAACCCACTGAAATTGTTGGAGTTATAGAGGAAATATGTCCTTTATATATTAAAAATATCAAAACTCAGTTAAAATCCGCCACATTGGAAAATGGCGGTAAGAAATCGAATAATGCATGTTTTCACTAAACCTTTTCAATAGCTGTACCATTTATAAATCGGAAAATTAGCATAATTTACTCTACACAAAAATACCATATTTTGTGTTGATATTTCGTTAATTTAGTTTAAATTAACAAAACATAATAATAATAAACTTAATTATTTTATCAACTAGAAAGTTATTTTTTTAAGAGCCTTAACAAAAGCCAATTTTGTTGTTGTGTATTTTATCAAAATTCAACTCTAAACGAAATACTCACACATTTTATTTATAACTTACTGCTTACAACTTAAGTGTCATAAAATTATTGATAATTTTTAGATTGAGATATGGTACTTTCTGTGGTCATATTTGATGCCAAAAGGTAACTTTTCAGATAGGGAGCCACTTGGAAATCAATGCAGGACACTAAAATGGTGGCTATTAAAGACGGCATTGAATTCCATTGAATTTATAAATAATTATCCATGGTTTTAGCGCCTGAGCTGTAGATATTATGAAGACTAAATTACTTATGTACCAACGTTACGTAAGTAATTTAGTCTTACAGAATTTATAAAATCCATCTTAACTTTAATATATATCCGATTTCATTGAAGTTGGTTTTGTTCAAAATGCCGTTTTAAACAAAAAATTTTTATTTACATTTTTACGAAATTAAAAATAGTGATTTTCCAGATATTTAAAGATTATTGATTAATTGGCTAAATTTCCATATTAAAGATTTAATTTATAAACACGGCTTAAAAATTTAAAAGTTAAATTTGGTACGATGATTTATTAAGCTAATGAAGGTTATCTAAATAAATAACATTTCAAAATGTCAAGTTATAGGTGAATAGTTTCTAATTTAGTTTTAAACACTCAAATTTTATTGTTGCACATACATACAGTATATATGTGTGTGTGTCCGTAGCCACGCTAACTTTCGTAAAAGAAGTCTTATCTTGATGAAATTTAGTAATTTCACATTTAGTAATTTAGTAATTTAGAAATTTATTAATTTAGAAATTTAGTAATTTAGTAATTTCACAGGTAAGGTAGTGTCTATTTTCATGAGTTCAAAAGCTAGACAGGTCCCACCATTTTGAGGGGAATTTGCACCCCAAAATTTTTTTTAACTTTTTACTTATAATTGGATAATTGAACGAAGTGAAAGTATCCTTATACACTACTTTACTGCTTAGACTGGTAAGAGAATCAACTCAACTGGCGTGTCTGTGACCCCAATAACTCGAGAATGCCTCCACGGTTAAACTTAAAATTTTCCAGAAAAACTTAATAGGTCAAAATCTCGGTCAAGTTCGTTATTCAGATAATTTCGTTCAGTATTAATCAAATTATCTTAAAACCAAATTTATTTTTTTCTCCATAAGAATAACATTGGAAGCCATTTTAGTGGTACTTGAATCGTTAAAATTTAGCCGACGTCTATGTTTCAACAACAGAGTAACAATAGTTAGTTTACTAGAGTATACTTTGTTATACTGGATAACAACAGTTTTTTTACCAACAAAAAACACACAAGAGAGATAAATCGAAGTATATTTTTAAGTTGTTAGCATATTTATTATTTTATAAATGATTAAGTGTACGTTTAAAATAAATTATACAGTTAATATTCTCTTAGTATGCCTACTCTGTGTAAATACCGTCCGTCAGTCGTCGAACCCGACGATTGTATCAGTGGCAGACGACAGACGACGCGTGTGGCAGTCGAAAAACTCAAAATAACTTTTTGATCACTGTAGATACTAAGATATTAACTTATAAAATAGTTTGTTTTATTACATTTTATTAGACAATTGGTAATATTGTGATTGTCATGTGTAAAAAGTATACAATGACTCAATTTGTCTAGAAAGCGTTGATGAAGTTAGTCACAGTAAGCGAACAACCTTAAAACTTATTTTTGTAGGACAATTATTTGCTGGGTTATATTTTCACTAAATTAATAATAAAAATTGTCTACATAACCTAAAATACATTACCAGTAATGTAGTAGGTAACCACAATAAAAGCTATACATTATTCGAACCAAACAGCCTTTTTCGGAAGGTTATCTTGAATGATTTGACATAGCCTAGGGTTGGATTACAGTAAGAGTAAGCCGACATTAAACTGGTAATACAACTTTTGTAAAATACTTTAAACAAATTACCAGGAATGTTGTAGCGAACCAAAATCAAAGCTTTAAACTATTCTAACCAAACTAAGCCTTTTATACAGGTTATCTGAAATGATTTGACAAATCCTAGGTTTGGATTATACTGAGCTGTTTTCATCATAAACTTGGACCTATGGTTATAAAATGTAGGTCTATACACTTAGGCTACTTGCTATTTTAGAAGTTTCATATACGGTCTTGGACCAATCCATGTTTATAGAATTTAATTTCATGATAGCCTAGGCTATTGAAACATTATATTGAAATATCATTTTGTAAAATACAACTGTTGTAAAATACTTTAAACACATTACCAGGAATGTTGTAGCGAACCAAAACAAAAGCTTTAAACTATTCTAACCAAACTAAGCTTTTTGTACAGGTTATCTGAAATGATTTGACATCTCCTAGGTTTGGATTATAGTGAGCTGTCATAAACTTGGACCTATGACTATAAAATGTAGGCATATACACTTAGGCTACTTGTCATTTTAGAAGTTTCATGTACGGACTTGGGCCAACCCATGTTTATAGCATTTAATTTCATGATAGCCTAGGCTATTGAAACAATATATTGAAATCTCATTTTTTCATCTAAATAACTGGGCCTGACGATTTATTGTTAATCCTTAAGGATATTTTGACTTGGCCTATAGAAATTGTTAACGTTAGTTCATATAGGAAACTCGCTGTTCTCTTAAACGTTAAATTAACCACACTGCTAAAGTCACTGCTTAGCCCAAAATTCTCTGTTTGTTCTATGATAACGCACCCATGCCAATCCTAACAACAAACCATACCTGAAATCTTCGATTTATTTAAAAAATAAATAAATTTACGTATTTATACAACATTTACTTTGATAAAAAAAGTGATAAATGTATGTATGTTTTTCTACGGATAAAATGTTAGGTTGGCGGCAGGATCCGAACCTGCGACATTACGCTTCAAGAGCCAGTGCGATACCCCTCAGCTACCGCGTTAATTGATTCTTAGAGAAGTGAATAAAACTATAGCTATACTGTATAGACATAAAATCCGGATTCTGGCGGCAGTTAAATGATAACGGAATGTATTCTGATGATGTTACTCAAATCAGATATTGAATTTTTTATGAGACTCGATTTAAGTTTGATCATGTGTTTCAATTATCCTTATACGCGAGGAATGAGCGTACACCTAGTTATTATTAAACCCAAACTTTTATTTATCCATTAAATTTGTCATTCAAAACCAAACAATTTTGTATGATGACTTGTTGCTCTATGTCAATCGATTACTGAGATATTGAGAGTGCTAATCGCAGTACTTTTCCCAATGTTAATTTTATGGAGAAGTAAAATGTTATACACTCCATTAACGCGTGGTTAATGAGTATTTCGCTCATTAACGCACGTATATTAACGAAACTTGATGTGTGGCTTCATATGGATTGATATATGCATTCAGAATCCATATTTTGTGGTCCCTATGGCAGCAAAGCTGCGTACTCAGCGGTCATTATGTTGTACTTATGAGGAATAAGAATAACTCAATAACCCATTTATTAACCAAAAGACTTATGTACAAGCATTGGGAATGTCAAACAAAATGGTAATGCAAAAAAATAACTTAAATATGCTTACAACCTAAAATGTGCAAACCCTGCATCAAATTATTAAATTAAATCAACTTCCTTGTTAATTTAATCAAACGAATAAATAAATATCTCTCTAGGCAGACCTAATAATTTTAGAGCCATCAGTCAGGAAGTCACGGACGCTGTAAAAACACTTATCAATAATAAAGAATTTAGATATTTCCTGAATTTCAAATGGTTTGACTCTGCTTTGAGGTGTATTGGAAGTTTATTGAATTGTAGTGGAGATTTATTTTAAGGAAGCAGTGTTGTGAACAGGATCTTGTACATTATTGGAAATACTAAACTATAATGATGATTCTGAGGAATGTTGAACTTTATAATGTTTTTTCTTTAAAAACGATAATGTTTCGTAAATATAGAGAGATGGAAAAGTTAAAATATTTGAGGACTGAAAAACTGGTCTGCACGTTTGAAATCTATCCATGGAGAAAATTAGTCGGATTGCCCTCTTTTTCAGGCGAAATAGAAAGATTGTTCTTTATACTCACACGGTATAATATGGGTAAAGCGTAAACAAGGTGGGGGAAAATGAGGCCATAGTAATCAGAAATAAGAACATCACTGTTTGATATTTTTGCTAGAGAGCGGATGGCAAATGTGCCTGAGCTAACTTTGTTGATGACGTCTTCTATATGAGGATAAAATATAAGTTTCTCATCCAGGATCAATCCAAGAAATTTGTACTGTTGGGCGAGTGAATAGCAGTTTCAACTAAATGGAAGCTGAAATCCGGAGAAAATCTATCAGAAATATGGAAAATAAGAAGCTGGGTTTTGAGAGCATTGAATGAGAGCAGGTTGCTGTCAAACCATTGAAGTAATCCGTTGGCTTCTATAAACGTTAATTGTTCAAGAGACTCCACAGTAGGGCTGGACAGTGAAAGAGACGTGTAGTCGGCGAAAAGGAAGACTCCGGTCGATTCGATGTTTCCAGAAAGATTATTGATAAAAATAAGAAAAAATGTGGGGCCAAGACTGGAACCCAGGGGGCACACCACTCGATGTTGGGAGTTCGTGTGAGTTGTACTGCCGCAAAAATCAACGCTCATCGACTGACATACACGGTTGATATCACATTACTTAACTAATATGTAGATAAGTCCAACAAAGTTTGTACAAATTATTAATAGTTTTATGACACTTAAGTTGTAAGCATTAAGTTATAAATAAAATGTGAGAGTTTTTCGTTTAGAGTTTAGGTTTGATTTTGATAAAATATACAACAAAAAATGGGCTTTTGTTAAGGTTCTTAAAAAAATAACTTTCTTGTTGATAAATAATTAAGTTTAATTATTATTATCATGTTTTGTTAATTTAAACTAAATTAACGAAATATCAGCACAGAATATGGTATTTTTGTGTAGAGTAAATTATGCTAGTTTTCCGATTTCTAAATGGCATAGCTATTGAAAAAGGTTTAGTGAAAACATGCATTATTCGATTTCTTTCCGCTATTTTATAATATGACAGATTTTAACTGAGTTTTATTATTTTTAATATCTAAAGGACATATTTCCTCTATTACTCCAACAATTTCAGTGGGTTGTGGATATTCTTAAGCCAAAATCATAGTGGTAAAAACCTATGGTGGAATGGTAGGTGTTTGTTCTTCCACTCTGAGTTGTTGTTTACGCTGAGTAAATTAGTAGATTTTGGTGCTTGGTGTTGACGTTAATTTTGGCCAAATCTCATGTATTATATATGAATATTGTGCGAAATTTAACTGTCATCAACTTTGTCAAGAGGTAAAATTTGTCTATTTTGACTAATGACCTTGTAAAATCAGAAAGAATAGAAAAATGCCATATTTTAACATTTAAAAATCAACTTTGAACTGTAATTACTACCATTAAATACAAAATACCACTACTTAATATACTATTTTAGTGTAGATATTTTCATATTGAACATTTCGAAATGTTTGTGGTTATACCAAATGATTTAGTTATTAAATAATACCATTTTAAGTAAAAGCTTACATAATTATATACTTTTCCCGCCATTTTCCAAGATGGCGGATTTTCCCATGGTGGGAATTTTTGAGAACTTTCAGGAAATGATGAGGGATATGTCAGGAACACATCCCAGGAGGTTTCATACTTTAACTAATTTGTTCCAGATTAAACTCTAACAGTCCTGTACTATATAGAGATTTTTAAAATTTAAGATTAGAATTGGGACATTATTATATGTAATTATACATCCACTAGCATACTACAACATCATATTTTTCTTCTAAATCCTTCTGATGTTGTTGAAGATGGTGATTGTATTCTTGGTTGATTATTAGGCATTCTCATCTTCTTTAAAACAGCAAAGACAGAAATAAGTAATTTAGCACATCACCAGTGTACGAAAAATCATAAAATAAATTTAAATAAAACCAAAATTCTGGCAAAAGAACATGGCAAATTCAAAAGAATATTTATAGAATCAGCAGTAATGGCTTATTCAGAAAATTTTTTTAGTAAACCAAGTTTTGAAATTAATAGTATGTGGAAACCAATTTTAAAACAAGAATTTGAAAAGAATAATTAATAATTATATTTTACTATTTTAATTTATTATAATTTACCTACTAAATATTTAAGCACAGATGTTAATCACATGTTTAAGAAAATTTGTTATCATATTTTGTAAACAAACAAATGTAAACAACTGACGATGAATTGAGTATCAATTCGAAATATATTGGTTTAAATTTCAAATTTGTTTTACTTAATATAGTTTTAAAGAATATGAGAATGCCTAATAATCAACCAAGAATACAACAACATGTCCAATAACCAATTAAATCGACTAATAAACATCAAAGTTCGTAATATTTTGCAATATATATATATAATACAATTATACAATTTACATAGTATTGAATTAGGGGATGTTACCTGGTAATTATAAATAAAATAGTGTAGGGCTAATCCCCTGATAATGCCTCTAGGTTTGAAACATGACGAAAATATGGTTCTTCACTAGGACCAAAGTGGCTTTTCGATCCTTGCTCATTTTCCAGCCTCGGCTCCGCCTCAGCCGTTAAACTTGAACTCGTATCCAAAGGCGTCACTTTTGGTCTTAGTAAAGATAAAAGACAAACGATCCTAAACATGTGATTTTTCGGAAATCCGTAACGGCCAAAACCTAATAACGAACAATACCATGTATTATGGTTTTACTGGACACGAAAGTGATAAGTTTAAAACTATTTCCTAAGCCTTACACGGAGCTTTGCTCGGTTTCGATCAGAAGGAGCTCTAGTTATTATTGTTTACAGTGTGATGAGCATTAGCTTTCATAGCTTATATCTAAAGTGTTCTGGTACTTGCTCGGACCGGAATAGACCACTTTCGGTACTAGTGATGAAACATAATATATCGCTTTCAACATGGACAACATTATGTCCATGTTGAACATAACTCGGAGAAATCCTGCAGTTTTTCCCTACGTGGTCGGGTTCGTCAGGCCAAGTTATTTATAAACTGTAATAAAGCACAATTCATATAGGCTCAATAACGTGTAATCATATAGATAAAGTGACTAATTATGTATAGTAAATATTTTAGACTTGGTTGTTATACCTGATTTGTTTTTGATAGCACAGAACTTTTCAAGTGTTGGAAAATAAACAGGAAGTTGTTGCTTGCACACTTTTTCAGGCATTACTATCACTGTGCTGTAATGAAGATTTTCACTCGTTCACCTATTGCAGAGCTTAATTTCCTCCCGCCAACAACCTGTAAAGTGGTATATATAATCATCTAGAACTGTATATATGGTATATATAGTATATATGGTGAACTGTATCTATCATATACCGTAAACCATTAACTTTGAAACATCAACTGGTTGCATTATATTTCATAGCATATATTCATAAATAAGCATGATATACAACCTATATATTAATAGGCTAAGGACATTTTTGTGGTTCGGATTTCTCGGATATTATCGTAGAATTATGAATCTTGTCACACTTATTTAGTGCTATTAGGAGATGTGTCAAATGTAAATAATGTTGTGTTTGGGTGTGTAGGGATATGCCCTTTTGGCTTTCAAAGTTTACATGTTATCCTTATGGGAACATGCGTGCTGCTTTTCGTTATGTTGACATTCAATAAACAGCTGCGTTATTCAAATAAATATGTAGCACAACAGCAAGAACTGATGATTCATAAATACAAAATATTACTGATTCTAGAATAATAATACCCTTCTTTTGTCCTATTTAACTCCACATTTTAAAACATAATCATGTTTGTGTGGTGGTGGATGAAGGACGGCGAGAGCATGCGGTGGAGAAGTTTAAGGCATCAATAAAAAGGTTACTAATTACTGGAAAAATAACGCCCTTCCGCTTTCCGTTTTAACTCCACATAAAAAAAATTACCTGAGGTTGAGGATGGGGGAAGTGGAGCGGTAGGGAGAGAGAGAGAGAAAGAGAGCTAGAGCGAGAGAGAGAAGAGCACAACAGAACCCACTAGATATATTAAACTTTTTTTCAAATATTCATCGTTTTTATATTCAAATAATATTTGGTCGAGTTTCGATCATTGGGTGGTCTCTGTTTTGAATAATTTTCCAAAAGAATAACACTGGTCAACGTAATGTGTTTAGCACTTTGAACATCTCTGCAATGGATGGACGTATAACAAGTATTTAAACGCCAAAATTATTTTTATTTAGAGCTGAACTCATTGGTAAATACAAAAGTAAGGTTTGCCCAGGAGCAGGAGCCCAAGTTTGAAGTCATGGAATTGGCCGAGGATTCGTCTGGTTTAGGTGACCTTCTTTAAAAAACTTGCTACCTCACCCCCAACGAAGCCATGCAAGACTTCTGTTAAACGATCGACTGTCTAGAAGAGAGCAGGTTCGGCACCACTGGGTACATTATCGTTGGATACGATTGGAACGCTAGGGTTTTTGAGTGAGTAATACCCTCCCGGTGTAAAAACATCCTGGCTTTTGCCACCATAAATCCTGGCTTTTGCCGCGATATCCTCAACGGGAGGAACACGCCTACTTTCCGGGCAGAGGATTATGATTCCCGACATTACGCTTGCGCCTGAGTTGCTGATGGCGTGAATTTCTGTCTGCAGAGTCATTAAGAAATTTATGGCTAGCAACCATCAGTAGATCGTGTCCTAACTCTCTCCAACTTTGCGGATTTTCTTTATAATTTCTGCTGATAAATGATAATACTTTTCTGATAGATGTTTTTTCACGAGATACTGCCCACACATAATCAGCCCTTATTGGCACATCAGTTTGATATTAGGGTTCGCATTGATATTTATTGCAGAATTTTAGTGAAAGCATTTCCAAAGTAAGTGACTGAAGTTAGTTCAAAATTATTTCATAACCATCTAAATTGTAAAATTTCATTAGTTGCATGGAATCTACATGAACGTTTAGTTTTCAACCTGTGATTATGATTAAATTTTTTACACAACAGGTTTTACACTTACATATAATTTAGAGTTCTGAAGTTGATTTGCTCCTTCATCATAATCACGACAAACAGGCATGATGTATTCACCAAACTTTATTTTCTCACTCAATAACACCAGAGCGAGATCAAAACTGAATATGTTTGGGTTGTATTGAGATAGCAAAGCGATTTTTGAAACCTGGACATGTGACATCTTTATTACATTCTGTAAATGTTATAAATTACTGTATACCTATAGCCAAACATCTCTGCCTCTTGATCTTTCCTGTGGATCCCACCAGGGAGCTCTGAAGCTAGTGTAATTCTACTGTTGAAAAAATATAAAAATATAAAATGTTTATCATGACTAGATGTCATTCTTTTTTTGCAAACTCACAAGTACACACAATCATGAAAATAAAAATCACATTCATTCTTAAATGGAGAAAGCCGGGTGAGAGAAAATCCAGATCTCTCCACCGCATTCTACGCTGGATCCCTGTCAAAAAACTCCTTTACTCTATAAAGTTAGCTTTCCATCTCTCACACTTACTGGTTTAGATGAAGTCTCATCAAAAGCTAGTAAGCACTGTGCTGAACAACTACCAGACTCTCTGAAGTCTGATTAATTAGTCATTAGAGCAAGAGCCCTTTCAGCATTAGCATCAGGACATAGCATTAAAGCAGTCAAAAATATTTCCAAACACGAACAAATTTCAACCACAAAAGTTGAGAATGATATGCCAATCTCTCTAATATAAGATAAAAAAATGTATTCCAATTAAAATGAGAATTGAACACTTACAAAAAAAGACCTAATAACAAATCATCACGTGACTTCTTGAAAGGAAGGTCAAAAACTAGTTCCCTTTTCAGGTTGGTAAATTTTGTCATAGATCTGCTGGATAAAAACAAACTTGTAACAACTGTCCTGGTTGACTCGTTTAAATCATGTAGTAAGCATTTCTCTGGTAAGGGCATGACTTCATCCTAACTAAATTATCAGCTTTAGGTTTCAGAGGAAGGTCATGAGACTTAATAGCAAGCTACTGATTTAGGAAAAACAAATTGAATTATCAATGGTGTAAGGAAACTGACACATACTTTCTCTCTTCTAGTCAAATGATAATCACAAAATTTCATAATATATATCGAATACAATATAGAATCAATAAATATAGGTAATATAATGCATGGTATCATGTATAACATATCTTATAATGTAAAATGTTCCAAATACATATTTAACCAAATTCCCTTTTTTTCACACATAAAAATTAAATATTTAAAGCAATCATGTATGCACCATTAGATGTAAAACAAATACCTCATAAAACTTAAAACTGATCAGTTGTAAGTTGTAGTAATTGGATAGCAGCTGGAGAAATGGGGAGAATTTAAATTAATATTTCAACCGCACAATAAATTAGACAGACAATAATTAAGGTATTTACACTATTGTTAATTTAATGTATTCAAGTACTTACATTACGTTTTTCTTCTGAAGGTTCTTGGGTGTCTCAAGATCGGTAATATTTTCCCAAAGCGATACGTACATTGTTTACATCCGCCACTCCATGCACACAGTGGGCCATTTGTGAAACATAATGAATAATTAAGTGCAGTACCGGTTTATTTTATCATAAATATATATATATACAAATATAGAAATACTTAATATTTTTAAGATTGTTCGTGAAGATACAATTAATAGGTTAAAAGGGCATCTCAAACACCGTACAGTAGTAGATCACTAAAGTAGATCATTCTTTATGTTTTGATAGCTGTGGACATGGAAGAACATACTGAGTGTAAAATATGGTTTATAATAATTAAAGTAATGATATATTCAAACCACCTAATATGTACAGTAGGTGGTCCGAAAAAAGTTAACTTCATCCGATCAAAAACATGTATGTCTTCAAAGTTGTTTAGTAGGTCTAGAATAAACATAGTAAAATATTAGGTCAGACAAATAATATGTTTAGACTGTGCAAACGGCTTAAGGATTTATTTTTTTAGTGACATATTAAATTTTTATATATTTAAACAAATAATTTAATTTTGTCCGATCAAAAACACGTAGGTCTTAAAAGTTACATTAAATGTCTATATTGAATTGCGTAACATTTCAGGCCTGAGGGATAATATTTTTAGACTGCGCAATCGGTATAATAATTAAATTTGTTGCAAAATAAATAGTTTTCCTCTAATTACTTTAATCAACGTGTTAAAGCTAAACCAAGCCAAGAAGAGGTTAAAGTTATGTTAAAAGGTTTCATAACCCCCATAAAATATTGAGGTTGTAAAATAACACTCTTGGAAGGCACAAAAACCGTAAAGTCTACTATGTTTATTAATCCTGAATTTGTTGTGGCACTTTAGGTTTTACAGTTATCTCTGTGCTATGGATTTTGGTCGCTATACAACTCTTTGCTAGTTCATAAAAAACTACCTAGGACTCACCACGGGGAGAAGGTTGCATGTGGAGTGTGGAGTACCATTAGTACCCGACCATAAGAGCACAGTACCATGGGTACATCTAGTCTTTCTATTATGCCTTAAGATCGTTCTTATATTCGAAATTTGGTTTATATTTCTGTCCTGTGTTGGGATATTATCACACTATCTCGTTTTTTTTAGTAAAAAAACTTGTTGCTGTGTCTTTGTAATTTCTTTGACTGCCCTTTCTACAGCTTGTGCATGAGTTGGCAACTTAAAAATAACTCCTTCTGAATTAGTTTTAGAGCACCAATCTCCATCTCCAGGACTCGGTTTGGATTTGCTTATGATAAATGCATTGCAATCGGTGGTTCTATTACACTTACAGTCTGCCACACTATTAAATCTGTGTAGACTGTTGCAGTAAAATTAACTTTGGGAATTTCCAAACTTCCCACAGCACGAAAACGAACGGTTGCTGGTTTACTTGACTTATTTCGAGCTGCAATAACTCACCTGATTGAATTCTGGCTGATATACTTAATGCTGTCAGTTAACATTCCAATTAAAACGTTTTTTTGGGTGGGGAAAATAGTCATTGAACTGTAGGAACCACGTCCTAGGGTTCTTTCATGTAACTTGAGAATTGTATATTTTCCACAAATCTTGCAGTTTTGGGTTACATTTGATTCTGAACCAACTTGGTGCGTACACGTTCACAGAATATTTGGCCACTTTTGTTATATATTGGATGGCGAATCAGAAGCAAGTTACGGTTTAAAAATGCGGTTGGCAGTAATAAACTATCTCTCCAAGTCTCTTCTAGAATGTGTATCACGCCTTTGTGTTTGCCTACATTTTTTGAGCAACCATCACAACTTACAAAAACAAATTCAGACAAACTGAGTTTTTTTCAGATATGTACTCTATAACTGAGTTAGCTATATCTACAGTATTTCTTGAAAAAAGGTGTTACATGACCAGCCTCTTGGATAAGTGATATTTTTGTCGTACTCACCGGTGTTTTGCCTTCTTGACGTATCTTCATGTATGGTCGATCCAACATCATCCAACATCCTACATATGTAAATGATTGTATGTCCTTTAACTAAGCTGTTCTTTAAAACCTCAAGATGTTTTGGAGATTATTGTACCTTTTAACATAACTTTAACCTCGTCCCTGGCTTAGTTTAGCTTTAACATGATTATACAAATAACTAAGAAACCATTTGATTCTTTTCCAAAAACTACACTTTTTAAACCAATTGCGCAGTCTAAAAATATCATCCATGGGGCCTAATATTTTACGAAGTTCATTATAGACGTATGATGAAGGTTTTAAGTCATACATGATTTTTATCGGAGAAAATTAAACATAAAATAATAAGGTGAAATATCAATTTTTTATCAAAAACACCCCCTGATGGCAGTGGCGGCCATTTTCCTAAATCTTCGAATCGTGGTTCGAATCTCAAATTTTTCTTAAGTAAATATAGGCAAATTATACATCATTTTAAAGGTCCCATTAAAAGAAACATTTTGGCAAACACAGAACTCAATTACTTTTATCTGTTTAAAAATGGCGGCCATTACTGTGTAAAATATTGACAGTTACGGAATACCCTATATTTTCTAAACCATAACTTGTATCTTTTTCCCGTTTCAAATTTCTTACTCGTAATAAACTCAGTTTTACTCTGGTATGCTACATGAAAGTCTTTCCTTAAAAATTCAAAATTTCAACGAAATAGTTTGTTTAATGATTATATGCCCAAAATTCCAAAACCTCAAACGGTAGGGTATGTCAAAAAGCATGCCATTGGAAAGGTGGTGTACTACCTAGCAACTTTCTAATTTACAGCAACTGGTAAACGGACGTGCCGGAGGTCACCCGTGGCAATGCTGGTCTGACGTCATGCATCCATGCCGGCAACTCTATGCCGGTAACTCTCATGCCAGGTCAGGGCTCGAAGTGGCTAGCTTCAGACACTTTCTTACAGACTCCCCTTGGTAGAGCAAGCTCACCCATCCCCCACTCCAGCCCAGTGACAAACCGGACTAGTTAAGGAGCATTCCCAGGGAAGAAGAGAGTAGTGCCAACCGGGAGAAAGAAAGAATCAAAAGACACGCAGATGGGGACTTCCAGAATACTTCCTTGGAGTATCCCAGAAAAGAGGAAAAAGCTGCAAGCTAAGACCTAGAAGATAGAAGAAAGGCCTTATCTCTTGGAAGGATTGTGAGTGTAAGAAGTCTCACAGTTTGACTAGGGTAACCCGGGGTCCCCAGCCATCCCTGGACAAAGATTCTTAAGTATTGTAATCTTCCAATATTAAAATAATGAAAATAAATACACTAATTCTATTTAAAAGTTGTCTAAATTAATATAAGCAGGAAAATAAAGAGAAGAATGTACCTGTTATAATGACTCGATCAGTTATCAAACTGCCGCCACATTTCTGCTCCCAAGAGATCTTCCCATCATTCTCCTCGCGATAGTGAAGACCATCATGCCAGGGGAAGAAGCCGATATTTGCGTTTTCTCGATCTAAAGTGATGGAGCTATTTACTTCTTTGGACACTCCACACCTTAAAATAAATCCCAAGTTAAAATCATATCCTGAAAAGCTTTAAATGACATTAATTAAATTATAATAGTTATGTAAATTATAAATCTGGCTATATCTCAATTAGTAGTCATACAATTAGGGTAATCTTGTTTTTTTTTACAAATATGTGTCTTATTAAATTAAAACTTATGTTCTTTAAGTAACTCAGCTATTAAAGAGTTTTGTTATAAACACAACACACACTCACTTATCAACAAACTCACATACCAAATTATGCGCAAAAGTAGCAATATGGAAAAATCACACCTTTACTACTAGCTCACATTGGGAACCAGTCCTTTGCAAAATTAGAAATGTTGAATGCTTAGTTTTAAATGTTGTCACCGTGAGGGTGTTTTGAATGTAGTACACATTCTAAACCCTCCAGTGCATGATACATTTATAAAAAGCAAACCTATATAAAATATATATGGTTGTTAAACAAATATAATGATCATATATTTTTATTAAGAACAAGCTTTTTAAACATAGTTAAAGTCGAACAAAACTTACCTATATTTTTTGCCAGAAATATATCAAATAAAAAAAAAAGAATTTTACACATCAACAAGTAAAAAAGTAAATTTAAAATGCTCTCTACTTTGACTTATGACAAAAAGGGTTTATGTAAACCCTTAGAAATGAACTTTAAAAGTGAGTTTAATGAATAAATAAAACTGTTAGATCTGTGTCCCTTGTTAAACGCTGCAACGTGGATTCATTAAACTTGTTTCAGAAAATGTTTTGAACATGTCGCTAGCCTAACGGTTAGCGTGTTGGACCTCTGTTCAAAGGGTCGCGGGTTCAAATCCCGGGGTGTCCACGACAAATTGAGGGGTTTGAATTGCTTTCCCTAATAACATTTGTATGTTCTATAAACTGCCATTGGCGTTGAAATAAAATAAATTTCAAATAAAAAACGGATGAAGATGATTGACAGTAAATATTCACGGCTCAATTGCTATCTCAGGGGTTTGGTGAGATAGCCTTCATAGGTAATATGAAGGGTACTCTCACTTATTCTCACTTCTCTATTTTTTATGGTGTTAAAATCAATAAATATATCCCCCTTTTAAACCACTTTTTCTCAGAATAACTGAAATCTTTTGGTTATCAGCTAAAAATTCTCTTAAATAATACCACCAAGAAGTTTAATGTTATATCTTAAAAATTCGCTAAGGAATTTCATATTCGGACCGCCCCTACGTCGTTATTTCTCAACCGATTTGGACAATAGATGTAGTTATTTGTTGATATGTTTTTATATCTTGATGTAGTTATCACCCCAAATACCACCATACCAACGTTTGATCCTAATGCGGCCTCTTCCTAACTTTATAATGCAGAACATTACTATCCCAATATTGCATTTAAATAGAACCATGTGCATCAGAACAACCAACCCAAGTATTGAGGACGAGCGTAATGTATGTAGATCATAAAACTGTATAATTTGTCCTTAAGTTGGGTGAATTTAAATCTTAATTTTGAATAATGATTTATGTGGATGTTGTATGTATCAGCTTCCTAAACCTAACTAAGTGTTAAGAACTAAGGGGGCATAAAATAATTAAGTGAAGAGCATAGGGGGTTGTTGGTACCCACCTCCATTGTTGTTGTTATCGTTGCGTTGGTATGGTTGAGGTTGCCAAAGATTTCTGGAATCAAGCTCTCAATGTCGTGATCCTGGTTCTCTGGGGCAGGGGAGGTGCTGGGCTGCTCCAGCCCCTTCCTGATGCCCGTCCTATGGTCCTCCTGCGGCATCCCTGCCACGAGACCCACCATGCAGATGGTGGCCCAGCAGTTTAACTGATTAATATACCCATAGATAGTTCATTGAACAATAGTTTTATGGTAACTTTCACACGACTGTTATCTCATACATTATTTTTTAGCGAATTTCCCCTATAGGGAAGAAGCTATTACCGTAGGTGGCATGGTAAGACTCAAGCCCGAGACCATGACAACTTTTTGTTTTGAGGTCCCCAGATGAAAAAAACCTATTCGTTCAAATTTATATATATATATGTGTGTGTGTGTGTGTGTGTGTGTGTGTGTGAGTGTGTGTGTCCGTTAACACGATAACTTTTACAAGAAACGCCCGATTTTAATGAAATTTGGCACAAATGTGTAAAGTAACATTTATGACGTTAAGTTCGAAAACCAGATCGATCGGACTATGGAAAAGGGGTTTTATGGGGATTTTAAATTCTCCAAAAATCAGTTTTTAAAAATTTTCCATCTAAAATTTTAAAAACACTTAATTTTGGATATAGCCATTTTATAGAGCTTAAAAACAAATAATTTGGTATTTGGAATCATTAACCTAGGTTAAATGGTTGTAGAGAAAAGTCAAAAAACGTGTCCATAAAATGTCCCATGTTAATCTTATGGGAGAAAGTTTTTTTGGATTTTCCTCAGATAATTTTACTAAAAACTTAACATTTTTTTACCAATCAGTTTAACTCTACAAAACAATCATTTTGGTGTTTTAATTGTTGCTCTACGTCCAACCTTTGCAGAGATATTCAAAGTGCTAAACACAGTACGTTGTCCAATGTTATCCTTATGGAGGATAAATAAAATTTGATATCTTGATTGTTTATGAATGTATATTGATGAAACTTGGTATGTGGCTTCAACTAGTTGTAGTATATTAATATTTGCACAAAAAATGTTTTTTTTTATTCTCCCCGTAGCAGCAAACCTGCACACTTGGCCCCACGTTATTCATACGGAGAATAAGTAAAGTTGTATATCTCTCTTAGTTATGAACCTAAATTAATAAAAGTTGGTATGTAGCTTCACCTGGTTGAGTTATATTGGTAATTGCAAAAATACACATTTTTTATCTTCCTCGTTGCAGCAAACCTGCGTACTAAGCCCTAATATTATTCTTATGGAGAATAAATAAAATGCTATATATCACTTATTTATGAATATATTTTTGAGATACTTAGTAAGGGGCTCTATCTAGTAGTGAGACACATATATATGCATTGGAAATTCGCTGAGTACGCAGGTTTGCTGCAACGGGGTATTATTATTATCTAAGTATTCATTCAAGGGTTTGCTTCTTGCATATGGTTTGTAATTTAGTATTCTTTGTTACACATTCATCTTCGTAAACAATATCACAACACAGTTTTAAAACGCTAATTTTTGAATGAGTGTACTACAATAGGAAATCCGCAAGTCAAATATATCAGAAAATTAACAAGATTCCCTCGAAGTTTTTCCCCATCGCCTTTAAAATTAAAAACATTTATGTAACAACAGACGATGATTTTATTGATCAGGTGATTGTGTAAACATGCATATAAACTAAAATAACCCCGTCACAGCAATCCTGCGTACTCAGCGAATTTCCAATGCATGCATATGTTTCTCACTACCACACAAAGCCACTTACCAAGTTTCATAAAATATAAAAATAAATAAGTGATCTGTAGCAGTATATTTTGTTCTCCATAAGAATAACATAGGGTTGAGTACGCAGGTTTGCTGCAACAAGGAACACAAAATATGTGTTTTTATGCAATTATCAATATAACTCAACCAGGTGAAGCTACATACTAAGGTTTATTAATTCATGTTCATAATTAAGGAAGATATAAAACTTTACTTATTCTCCATAAGAATAACATTAAAGCTGAGTATGCAGGTTTTCTGCTACTGGGATAATCAACAAAAAATCAATTGATTGTGCAAATATCAATATACCAGTACTACGTGGAGCCACATACCAATTTTCATCAATCTACATTAATAAATAATCAAGATATAAAATTTTATTTATTCTCTATAAGGATAACATTGGACAACGTACTGTGTTTAGTACTTTGCGGCGAATATCTTTGCAACTGTTGGACGTAGAATCACAATTTAAAGACCAAAATGACTGTATTGTAGAGCTGAAGTGATTGGTAAAAGCAAATATAAGGTTTACATTAAATGAACTGAGGAAAAGCCAAAATCCTTTTTCCAATAAGATTAACATGGGAGATTTTATGAGCAGGTTTTTTGGATTTTCTCCACAACCACTTAACCTAGGTTAATAATTTAATTTAAAATACTACATTGTTTGTTTTTTAAGCTCTATAAAATAGTAAAATCCAAAATTGAGTGTTTTAAAAATTTTTAGGTAAAAAGTTCAAAAAACTGTAAAAAAAAATGTAAAACCCCCCATAAACCCCCCTTCCTACGGTCCGATTTTTCTGGTTTTCGAACAAAGTTATGAATGTCACTTTACACATTTGAGCCAAATTTCATTGAAATCGGACGTTTTTTACTCAAGTTATCATGTTTTGAACGAATAGGGTTTTTGGCATCTGGAGGCCTCAAAACCAAAAGTTATCATGGTCTCGGGCTTAAGTCTTACCATCGGTCTCGGTCCATTGGTCTCGGTAATAGCTTCTTCCCTATAGGGGAAATTCGCTAAAACACAAATACAAATATAAATACCCCGTAGCAGCAAACCTGTGTACTCAGCGAATTTCCAATACATATATATGTATCTTAATACCACATAAAGCCACATACCAAGTTTCATCAATATACATTCATAAATAAACGATTTATGACATTTTAATTATTCTCCATAAGAATAATATGGTGGCTGAGGTTTGCTGGAACAAGGAACACAAAAATGGGTTTTTATACAAATATCAATATAACTCAACTAGGTAAAGCCACATACCAAGTTGTATTAATTTATGTTCATAGTTAGCGGAGATAACATTTTGATTAGTCTCCATAAGAATAACATGGGGCTGAGTACGCAGGTTTGCTGCTACGGGAACCATCGTAAAAAACTGTTTTTGTGCAAATATCAATAGACCACAACGATTTGAAGCACTATACCATGTTTCGTCAGGATAAGTTGATAAATAAGCGAGATAATATACAATTTTTCTAATTCTCCACAAGAATAACATTGGACAACGTACGGTGTTTAGCACTTTCAATATCTACGTAACTAATTGATGAAGAGAAATGATCAAAACAACAAACTATTTTGTTTTTTAAGCGGAATCCAAGATGAAAAATAAAAATTGATTTACTAAAATATTATATGTAAACTCTCAACAAAAAACAATTTTGGGTACAAAACCCCCCCAAAATACTCCTTTGAATGGAGCAATCTGGCTGGTTTTCGAACATAAAGTCATAAATGTTGCTTTACATGTTTGTATCAAATTTAATCAAAATCGGACCATTTTTAAGAAAGTTATCGCACCCACGGACACATTTTTACATATGATCAATTAAATAATGAATTGTAACATGTGAAAAGAGGAGCTAGTAAATGCAAAACCAGCAATTTTTTATAAGATTTTTGTACCGAGTGTTCCATAAAGGTCCCCCCCTCTTAATTTTTGAACTACTGTAAATTTTCCTCTTTAAAATGATATGCAACGTGATAGGGGTTGCTGTTTAAAAAATAAAAACTACCACAAGCAACCCCTATTTAGGGGTGAGGGTTGAAACCCTTAACCAATTAAACAAATACTTTGACTTATGCTAGTGATATTTACCAAAAGATTTTTTGAAAATTTTCAGCCGTTCAAAAATTAAGAGGGGGACCTTTATGGGTCACCCGTTATGTATTCTATTCTATCCCAATCGTGAAATAGACCAAAAGTAAAAAACAAACTTTTTCCATTTGTTATTTTTACTTGTGTCTTGACGTATAAAAAAGTTATGTTACTCGTAAAAGTTAATCAGTTTATCCACATAATTGTTAAAAACATAATGTTTTAAAACAAAAAAAATCATGAATATTCCCGGTGTATATGGAATTGTTATGCCTCGTTTTATTTCAGTGAATATCAGTAACTACAAAAGTAAAGCTTTTCTAGATAAATGTTTGGAATGGAAGGGTTTTGCTTATTAGGAATATTAGGAATATATTGATTATATATCTCTTTTGTTATTTCAAGCAGTTAAAATTATCACAATAAATTATCAACCTAAACATACATGTGTTCATGTGTTTTTTACGATTTCAAAAATATTTAAGGCATGGACATTCTGTGTGGTACACAGGGCCCTATAACAAACGTGGCCCTGGTGGTACAAACTTAAGTAAGAATACAATGACTGATTTAATATTTATTCGATGTAGGATATTTTAAGGGGAAAGGGGCTTTTTCAAATTACATTAGCAGGGGCCCCCTAATTGGGACCTTAAATTAGAACATGTAAAACTTATGTATCATTATTTTAATTAATAATATGTGCTTAAATAAGTATTTACTTAATTTTTTTTACCAAAACTGCAAGGTGTGATGTGCTTATATTACACAGTATACAAATCCCGAAACTGATTATACCATTGTCATAGATAAAAACTGAAAACTATCTAAACCATAGGCTAATTTGCCAAATTACCTTTTGGTATGGAATGATGTTAGTCATTGTTTATCTCTAGGGGACATACCCAAAAAGGAAAGAATGTACATTTTAAATGTAAACATATAAAAGGTGCGTTTTCCTCCAACTTCAGTAACCGCGCTGCGTGCTACGCGATTAAGCTACAGAACGCAGCGTGGTCAGGAACAGCGTGATTAAAATTTTACGCAGCGCAAAAGTGTTTTCCTAGAAATCCGCCAATGCGTTGCGTAACAAGCAGATTCCCGGTTATCACAGTAGCGTTCTGCTATGGACCGGAGAAAGAAGTGTCTCGCTTTTATGTTGTTGGTGGAAGAGGAAGAGATGGGCGAAGATGTCGACAGCCCATAACAAAACAACATTGTTTTTGTTGTTGGGTTTTTCTTGGTGAGATTTTGGGCTCTACTGTCCAAAAGTCGAATTCCTGTAGTGAACTGTTTAAATCAAGGAGCCTTGAGGGTGCTTTTAGTATTCTTATGAATAGGAACCTGATAGACGTTGAAGTACAATTTAAGGAATACTTTAGGTTAACTAAAGATCAGTTTTCCTGTCTTGTCGACTTGGTGCATAGTGATATAACCCACGCCAAGTCTTGTCCTTCAAGTTATTTTTAAATTCAGGAAGGCTCATTTTCCACAGAACTTGAAACTCAGACACACGGTCAATTAATAAACTGACGTCATCAACAGTGAACTTAGTAACATCACTCAAACTTATAGTTTTCTCCATATTTCCAGTGTAAACAATAGCCCAGTTCGGCAGCGTGGTTCGCAACTGACTGATCTCGAGGCAGTGCTCCCTATCACGCTGCGCGCTGCGTGCTGCGCAGTTGGCAGTTCGTCGCGCACCGCGCCGCTAGGAAAACAGTCTCATTTGGTTTAAAAGGGATCGGTGATTCCGGCAACCGCGGATCATGAAGCACGCAGCGTAACAGGCTTAATCGCGTCGCTAGGAAAACGCCGCTTAAACGAACTTTGGATGTCAGTTGCGTGTTAAAAATATCTACACTATGTAAAAGACTGCTGCTACATTATATGTTTTCGCCTAGTTATTTCTTCACGTTATTGTAACACATTTTACAAAAAAACTGGTACAATAGTGTTAAAACTGTATGTAAATGCCAAAATAATTACCCCTCTCCAATTTAAATATTATAGTGCTACCGGATATTGGTAGTTATTAAAATATCTTCATCATATTTATAGCTTTTATATATGATACTAAATCTCGACAGTTTTTATAATACTACAAAAAAATTGATTTACTTGTAGTTGTATATAAAGAACTACCAGGGATTTATTTTTTAATAAATATAATGCATACTTAATATAATGTAACATGCACAAAATAGCAGACAAAAATCTACCCCAGTTAAAAGTTTAAGGACATTTCGTTAACAAATTACCTTAGGACTATCTGCCTAAGCTTTTTATATCCTTTGAAACATTTGTAAATGCTCAGAATAAAATTACAAATATAACACTCTGGAGAAAAGTATTTTCAAATAATATAGTATAAATACATTTTCATTGTTTTTCATAGTGTGTCGTGAAAAACTTCCTTATACAATAAACTTCCTTATTCTAAGACTCAAATTCCTTGGTTACCTGACAATGACTGTTTAACTGGGTCATTAAGTTCTAACGCCATACAACGAAAAATCCAATTATGCTAAATGTGTATTTTAAACCAAGTTCGCTGAAGTTATTGTACAATACTTAATAACAGACAGGTTCGGTGAACGAGGAAAACCCGGAGTTGTGACTTGCCTGTCTACGCATCTTGCCCTCCATGTCGATTGGCCACTACTGCCACCGTCTCCAGGACGATGTAAATCTACATTACCGCCGCCGCTGCCACAGCCACGGACGTCAGCATCGCGTTGTCGAGAGAACGCTGTCCAGGATCTCATGGCGGTCGGCTATCTGCTAAGAGTGCAGGACTCAGTAAAACAGGTGCAGGGGCTGACCTACCGATGCCAGTCGGTGTTCCAATGGAGGTTGCCAAGTCACTGGATGGCAGCGACTAGCACCGTGTGTAAACAGGACATGCCAGTCACTGGAAAAGCCAGTAGCTGTCAGCTCCTGCAGATCAAATATTTTTTTGCTGGCGCACCAGCTCCCCCCTCCACCACAGAACCTTTAGTGAGGTACCTTATTTGTGAATTACAGAACTGGTAACATACTTCTTCATAATTAGCATATTAAAGAGTTGGCAAATTATTGTTATTTACAGGAAATTTCAGTTTCACGATTTTTATTTACAAAGAAATCACTGTTATCTGTCTCATATCAGCTTTAAACTCTTGTGGGTAATTAACATGAAGCTCTCTAATTATTGTTTCTAAAGCAACCAAAATCGTATTATTCATCCAGTCTCGTACCCATGTTTTTGGTTCTTTCTTCTGTAACTCGTGGGTACATATTTCCAATAGCTCCTGACTAGAACCATAAATACGGAACGCACTCTTTTTTAACGGCTACAATTTGTGTCGTTCCAGCCGGGTTTTTAACTGAACCAACTGGTAAAATCGGAAAAAAATCAACCACGATACGCACTACAACAAAAACACACACATCATGTTCCAGTAGTTGCCAACGTGTAAACGGTAAAGGGCTAGTAAGCTGGCATTCCAGTCGCTACTTGCCATTGACCTTCCAGTCAATTTAGGAGGGGGCTCCAGCCCTCTGCGTTTACCTGCTTCTCCCATAAAGCCAATATTAACAAAGTTCTCCCTTCTCAACGGATGGTCCGAAATCAACGATTTAAAGTTCATTTTAAAGAGCAACCAAAAAAACACCTAGCGATTTCAGTAAGCAGAATTTTGATATCGCAAATAGTCCAGTCGTCCAAACATCTTAAATATTGAATCTTTTTGGAATTTCTTTGAACAATTGTTATTTGTGATATCAAAATGCTGCTCAGTAAAGTCGATACTTATTTGTTGCTATTTAAAATCAGCCTAAATCAACGATATCGGACAAATTATTGAGAAGGGGCTTTGAAAGTTAACATTGACCTTATGGAGGAAGCAGGGAAGAAACGCGAAAGGTTCGTGACTGGAGCGCCCTCTTAATGACCCCCGGCCGCCTTCAGGCAGTGTGATTGAGCTACCGGATGCTTTGAAGCTTAATATACCTTTTTCATTTACATTTTAATGGGTTTAAACTTATGCCATCAAATTGCTTGTTATAATCGAATTTAAATTATATGTATAATTTCACATAACGGATATAATATTAACTAATTAGGTGTAGTAAATATAACTTTCTGTATATGCTTTACCTGGAAAACGTTGCAATATGGTTTACGAGTACCATATGTTATAATAACTGTAATTTATATTTTCAAACGAAGTTATAATGAACAGTTACCAATTGATAATATCATCATTTAAAACGGGAAAAAAGTGATGTTAAATATTATCTTAAAACTCTCTAAGGTATTTTATTTTCCCGTTTTAATTTTAGCCACTCAAGGTCAACGGAGACCCTGTGCAGCCCTCGGTAAGGGACTCAAGCGCTACCGAGCTCAGCTGGAAAAGTCCTTTTACAGGAATGCAACCCTCTGAATTCCCAGCCGACCGCCATGAGATCCTGGTCAGGGTGTAGTTGGTGGCTTCGTTAAGGAAACTAAAACACCCCGCTTATTTACGTGGGAACATTGTCATCCGCCTAATACTGCGGTCAGTCTCTTTATATTGATCATTTAAAGAAAGACTGTAAGTCCAAACGATTTTGCACGATAAGAGTGGTTATATAAGCAGCTTGTTTCATCCTTATAAATAAGGAAAACTTGGGGCGTAAATCTGAATCATATATGTAGAATAATTGCATTGTATACATTCTGCGTTATTTTGTTTGATTCCAACACTTGTTTGGACAAAAATAAATACCCCGTCACAGCAAACCTGCGTACTCAGTGAATTTACAATGCATACATATGTTTCTCACTACCACATAAAACCACTTACCAAGTTTCATAAAAATACATAAATAAATAAGTGATCTATAGCATTTTATTTATTCTCTATAAGAATAACATTACGGCTGAGTACGCAGGTTTGCTGCCGAAAAAATAAAATAAATATTTTTTTGGGCAATTATCAATATAACTCAACCAGGTAAAGCTACATACTAAGTTTTATTAATTTATGTTCATAATTAAGAGAGATATAAAGCTTTACTTATTATCCATAAGAATAACATTAATTAGTGCTGAGTATGCAGGATTGCTGCTACGGAGATAATCAACAAAAAATCAATTGTTTGTGAAAAGATCAATACACCAATACTACGTGAAGCCACATATCAAGTTTCTTCAATGTACATTCATAAATCATGGAGATATGAAATTTTATTTATTCACCATAAGGATAACATTGGACAACGTACTGTGTTTAGCACTTTGAATATCTCTGCAACAGTTGGACGTAGAATCACAGTTTAAACACCAAAATGATTGTTTTGTGGAGCTGATTTGATTGTTAAAAGCAAATGTGATGTTTACATTACAATTAACTGAGGAAATGCCAAAAACCATTTTCCCATAAGAAACATGGGAGATTTTATGAGCAGGTTTTTGGATTTTTTCCGCAACCACTTAACCTAGGTTAATAATTAAAAATACTATATTATTTTTTATTTTAAGCTCTACAACATGGTCAAAACCAAAATTAAGTGTTTTAAAAATCGTATGGTGAAAAATGCAAAAAAACTGATTTCTGGAAAATTTAAAATCCCCATAAATCCCCCTTCTCATGGTCCGATTTTTCTGTTTTTCAAATTTGAAGTCACGAATGTCATTTTACACATTTGAGCCAAATTTCATCGAAATCGGACGTTTTTTACTCAAGTTATCGCATTCACGGACACACACACACACACACACACACACACACACACACACACACACACACACACACACACACACACATATATATATATATACACGTATAAATTTGAACGAATAGTGTTTTTGTCATCTGGGGACCTCAAAACAAAAACTGTATCATGGTTATCATGGTCTCGGGTTTAAGTCTTACAATGAGACCTACGGTAATAGTTTCTTCCCTATAGTGGAAATTCGCTAAAACTTGCTTTAATCTTTAATCCCTTGTTAAATTCGTCACAAAACTGTATTAAACAAGCCTATGATAGAAAGATATAATATATTGATTATACTTCAACCTTGGCGTAGTTTTATTGAATGTACGGCCCTTTTCTTAAGGGAAATTTAAAATTAACTTAATACTTAATTCCTGCGAGTTAAAAAATGAAATTATATAATGTTTCTTATCTAATAAATAAATTATTTAAAACCACACACCATCTCATTAACAAATATTTATACAGCTAAAAATAACTGCTTTATAATAGTGCTCTGGTAATATGGGTTGCATAATGCTACTTAAAGAAAAGTGCATAGTAAATGCAAACGGTACATTTTTGCATTTTTTCAGCTATCTAGTTAAGGACCGGTCTGCAATAGGATTATGTAAATAAAATTGCTTGAATATAAATATGTGCACAACTATAACCAACGTGCAACGGCTACTAAATAAAAAAAGAGTTTTGCAATTATTTGTTTGGTAATTAAATATCAAATGTCAATAAATGTACGTGTCGATACTAAGTTATAGACTTTACCAATAGTTTATTTTAAATGTATTCTCCCTCACATCTTGTTCACTAGTAGCTTTATGAGTTATGGCATAACCTTATTGTAACAGTTTCCCAAAGAATACAAAATAGACACAGAATTTAGTGAAATACTGTTTTGCACGTAATATCCCCGATATGTTTTGATACAGTTTTTGTGTTAAGTATTAGAATAAAAAAGGTACTAATTGTATTGTTATTGATATAAAAACCAATGATATTAAAACGTACTAGCGATCGTCCAGGCGTTTAAATTTTGACAAAAAATACTTCTACGTATAGCATAAGCGGTTCATACGAATAATGGTTATTGTTACTGTAAAACACTTAGGACTAACAATTAACAATACACTAATACTCTGACTAAACAATCTTGACTTGCAATAGAGTTTTCACTGCATTGTATTTACTAAAACGTTATTCACTTATTATTCCTCAATCAATAGAAGCAAAACTGGTGAAAGCATTGATTTCCCCTTTATCAGATAATTGCTCTGTCGTTTATAATGATACTAGCGTTCTACCCTTTGAAAAACTAACGGTAATTATTAGGATTATCTACCATTTCTAATGAAACAACAATAATAATTTAGTTCTGAAAAAAGTCATGGGTGTTGCCTGTAAACTTAAGAATATTTATTTTATCTTAGGCGTGTAACTATTTCTTGTCTTCAGTCGAACGCAGTTGAAATATGTATAAATCACTCTTTAGTTAGATAATACCTTGATCATATGTGAGTCATTAAGCTCGATTTATATTGCCTTCTGTAAGAATCATACAATGCAAGTTAGGAAATGCAATGCTATTTCTGTAGTAAAAAAATAAAAAAAACATAAATATAGGCTAATTGGAATTATTATTATGTTAATTTTAAAATTATAAGATCATAATGCAAGTTTTAAAAATAAAAATGGGATAATATGTCCAAAATATATCCCCCAATTTTCCAAAATATGTATATTGATAGAACCTGAAATCATGTAATTTGGAAGTATTTGATGCATTGTGGAAACATTATGCAGTCCTGTCAAAACATATCAAGTGTCTCATCCATATCCTTAAAATATGAAATCTTGTTCCATTCAACTATTCCAGATTATTATTAAAAGTATTATAATCAACGTGTTTTTGAACCTTATCACCCTTGCAATGAACCACTGGCTGCGCACTGTTCATAACTAATACTACTAAACTGTGATAAGTTATATTTATGAGAAACATATTAACTTTAAATACATTTACGTTTTTGTGACTTTTAAGTGCACGATCGATCCCACTAGACGAAACCAATGAAATTGTCGTTTAATAGTTTACTACTGGAGTAAAGCCATAAGTGTACATAAAAATGGTAATGTACAAAATTGACACCTTGTTTTGTTGTTCTTAATGCCAGCATTTATATCGCCAATAACTATTGCAATTGTTTCGAACTTATCTCGGATACTTTCTAATTCTGATATAAAATTCTGTTCTGTAGATTTATGAAGCCTATAAAACCAAATGAAACTTAGTATTGTATTGTGTAAACTTTGTTCTAATAGTACAATATCCGCAATGAGCATTATACATGTATATCATTGCACATTTAACTTATTTTAATTTAATTTCATTTCAAAACTACTATACCTCGAGCTCCGTTGTTAGTATTGCGATTAAAAAGAGGAATGTTATAACTCCCTATGTCCTCTTAAAAACTCCATTTTATACTTAAAATAACAAAATCAACACATCTACTTACATTCTAAAAAAATGTATTAAAATATGTAAACATATTTTCTAAGACTACGTGGGTTTTGGTGAATTGCAGTAAAACAGTTGGTGACAATACATGGGTAAAAATGCATTGTCGAAATACCATATATAAATATTTATCCCTTACTCGCCCAGATATAAAAGAAAAAATATTGATCATTCTCCCTAAAAATTACCCAAATCAACATTCTTCTTTGTTTCTATTTCTACCTAATTTGTGATATTTTAGCATTGATATTTTGGAAATATGATAAGGAAATTGCCTAGTTCTCTAAAAAACCTACAATAATATTGGCCATGAATTGTGGGTCTTTTTTATTACTTATCTATTATGGATGTGTGATATACACACGTTATTTCTTGGCCGTTGGGATAACCCGTCCAATAATTCATATATTTTAATTGCGGCTTAAACTTTTGGACTAAGCAGGATAGTTTTGAAATATAGCTTGTGAATGTTTTGTTTAGCTTGCAGACTAAATTAGCTGTTGTAGTTTTCCAAACCATAATAATTCACAGCTCGCATTATTTTCCAAGGAGTATATTTGAACTCCTTTAGTGGTGTTAGGTCGCATGTAATTGGTTTGTTTGGTTTTATACAGATCTACTTTGTAATTTGAAATACGTAAATTACGATAACAATGATCAAAATAAGAGAATTCTATTCTACATAACATTTTCGCCAGTGCCCCATATTTCCACACAGCTGTTCGAGGTCACAGTGGCAAGACATCATAGCATCTGCGTCAGTGACAACTAGCCTGCAGTAGCATAACTAAGGGGGAGAGGAGGTTAATAGTGTGGGTTAAAGGGTTCAGAGTAGGCTATACAGTGATTCCCAAAATATATCTTAAAAATTCACATTTATAAAAATGTGTATACATTTTTGTTGAATAAACTGTTATTTTAAGTATACTATATAAATATACTAAACTTGAGTATTCAAACAACAGATCTCCGTCAACAATCCAGTAACCTTATGACGATTCCTGTTGTGTATTTTATGAATCTTTACTTTACGTATCAGTTCCTATCTATAGTTTACATGTATGTATTTATCTGTTAAACTTGAGACACTGTATTGACTATAACAACTGTTTCAATAGCATTGAATTCTTAAAATATTATAGTGCGATACATTGTTAAAGTATGACCTTCAACCAAAAGCTTGTAAATAAGGCCCGGTGCACATCAGCGGTTTGCGGCGGCGGCGCCGCTGCGGCGTGCGGCGTGCGGCGACGAGAAAGGTAGTGCACATCAGCGGCGGCGGCGGCGGTGCGGCAGCGGCGACTATATAGTATTAGCACTGATTATACATAAGGTGAATAATCAATTGTAATAATCAATCTGTTACTCTATAACAACAACTTTGGGAACAAAATAAATAATAAACAACAATTTAAAAAAAATTGATACATTTTCCATCTCGATATTTAATTTGTTTCTTAAAATATAATCGTACGAATCTAAAGTAAATACTGTACTTAATTTAATATTCAGTCAGTGCTGTTATTAGTTTACAATATTTATGAATGATTGTAAACTTTGTTTTTGATGTTATAAGGTATTGCTGGCATATACAAACTAGAGACCGCCCAAATATATTTTGAATACAAAGCAACGAATATATATATATATATATATAAACAAGTATATTATCTACTGGGCTCATTTATCCCTCCCTCTCCCTCCCCTTCCACCATCCTCAACTCCAGGTATTTTTTTTAACGTGGAGTTAAAACGGATAGCAGAAGGCGTAAGATCAGTGGCCTTTTTATTTATGCCTGAAAAATCTCCACCCCGCCCCTCTTCCCCCCCTCACAAACAGATCTGTTATGTTGAGTTAAAACGGAGGAGTTAAGAGAAGGGTGTTATCATTCCAGTAGTCAGTCATATTTGTTATTTATGAATCATCTGATATTGCTGTTGCGCTACATATTTATTTGAATAACGCAGCTATTTATTAAATGAAAAACAACAAAAAGCAGAACGCAAGTTCCCATAAGTTCCCATAACACATGTAAACTTTGAAAGCCAAAATCACACCCAAACAAAAATTATTTTCATTTCGGCACATCCCCTAATAGTACTAAATAAGTGTGTCAAGTTTCATAATTCTACGATGCCACACATCCGAGAAATCGGTACCACAAACATTTTCTTAACCTATTATTATATAAAATTAACTTAAAATATACTAGAGAATGTGTTTTATGTTTTGCCTAGTAATAAATTTTGTATCTGCAATATTATATGGCTAGACCAGTCGCCCCACGGTTATTTCTGGGTATCGTCAGACTTCCTCTCAGTACAATAGATAGACTAGTCCGGATGTAAAATTTTAGTTTATGCCCGTCAGAATAAAATAATTTAAATAAGTAAGATCAAGAGAAGTGTTTTAATTCTACAAAAATAATAATAAAGTAAAACAAACGATATGTAAACTACGATTGTATTTTCTCCCAAAAAGCTTTAGCTACAGAGATAATTATGCAATACAGTGTAAAAACAGAATGGGCATTTGAGAAAATAAATAATTTGAATTATTATTATTGAATGCATTATTTTATTAATTGCATAACACAATTTAGTTTTGTACGATATTACATAGTTAAAGTTAGTTTAAAAATATTACTATAGTTAGTTAATAAATCAGTTGTAATTTAAAAACGAGTTCGCACGCAGCACGCTGACGTGAGGGGAGTGAATTTCCACATAATAACTTTTAAAACTTAAAATTAGTGTAAAAATATACTTGTATTCCTATTTTTATTGAAATCTGAAAACATTGATTTTTTGGCTGTTCTGATGCTCCTGGTTTCACTTAACCTGCAAAGCTGGAAATACAATTTTGCGCATTATAATGTTAGAAGAAGGTCAATTCAGGCTTGAAAGTAGGCGTGAGGTTGCTGGGGATGATAAAAGTCCTCTAACAAAGGAGTAGCAGGCTTTTCTAGTGTAAAACCCCCATAAGACAACGTACTGTGTTTAGTCGAAACACATTTTCTTTAATAACTCGGTAAATATTTATGCTAGAATGACGGAAGAGGGCTTAAAACTTTCGTCTCACTGATTCCCATCTTTCTACATGCATTAATTTTACATTTGGGGCTTTTTAGACCCTTTTTGGGCCCAAAAACTCGAAATTTGGAAAATTAACCCCCAAAAAAGGGGTTTGGAGTTTTACGATTCTTTTGCCCAACGAACTTGTCCAACTGATTTCAGAAAGGAACGTCCCTACCAAATTTGAAGTTAATCGGACAAAAAATGCGACCGCTAGAGTGCAAACACACACACACACACATATATATATATATATATATATATATATATATATATATATATATACAATTTTTAACGACCCCCCAAAACGTGTTCAGGGGGTCACGTTAGGAACTTCTATGGTGGTCCCGGGCTTAAGTTTCACCGTGCGGGTCATGCTAATAGTTCACTTTCCAAAGGAAATTCACTAATAACGGGCTCCCGAATTTTACTAATAAAAACATCTCAGTTGAAGTCGTTTTCCATCACTACTGGAGTGGTCCGAAGCCTGCGGCGAACTCGCCGCCGCCGCGAGTGTGCATTGCTCCATTTGATTCTATACCCCGACAGACCTTGCGGCGGGACTGCGGCTGGACAAAACTGCGGCGAAGATTTCGCCGTCGCCGCGCCGCCGCCGCAAACAGTTGATGTGCACTGCTCGGCAATTCTCCATTTGCTCCCATGTACCTAAGAACGCGCGGCTGCCGCGCCGCCGCCACAAACCGCTGATGTGCACCGGGCCTATAATGCTGAACAAGTTTACCAGTATGAGGTAATGTAAACCACGGTATAATTTAAACCCAACAAATTAAATTCTGAAAAATTCTGTATGTAGAAGCTGATCTCATGATCACAAAGAATGATACACAATATGGTAAATGAGATATGAAAAACTTAATTATCTAAATTACAGTGTATATATGTGTATATCCTCGGACTAATTCCTAACCATCCTTCACTGTATGACTTTGTCCGCGATATTTTTTCGATTTCTTAAATTAAATTATGCCTACTTTCACAAGTACCCAAACAGCACCCAAACATACCCATAACTCCTCTCTCTCCCTGTCTTGAAAAATGAACTCAGTTTGATCAAAAGGTGTAGGTGTGTTTAATAAGTTTTTTACACTTATCTTTTTAACAGTATCAAACTATACATACTACGCAATGCTGTAATATTATTCCTTGATTATTACAGATTCAATCTAAGTTAGTTTTAATTACTTTTAGTAAGTTGTAATGAACTGTCACGGCCACTTCATGTTCAACGGGAATTGTCGACAGATTTTTAGCGTTAACTCAATGTATCACAAACCGATGTTCCATCTTATTTTAAATATTTATAACAAAATACAGTTTATATAATCATAGGTTTTTTCTTTTGGAGTCTGAAACTATTTTTTGACGGTTTTAACAAAGTCGTATTACTAGAAGTTAATGATATTTAGGGGTCAAGTATTTCGTAAAAAGTCGTTGCTTTCAGAGAGGAAGCGCAAATCTGCTCAAATTATTAATATTAATATATTAACGAAAAGCAATTTATTTTTTGACGTTCAGGATTACCTGCTGTAAGCTTTGTACGGAAAAAATCGTGGGCGTTGAAAGATTATACAAATTATCTTCAAGGAAGCTGTGTATTTCACCAACTGCACTTAGCCCATCCAAGCACTATCTTTTGTAGGTTTTGGGAATAAGCTTCTTCTATCCCATTTAGATGGCTGTCAGTTTAACCAAAGTCGAAGGTGGTCCGCAAGTGGTCTATTTCTCCTTCAAAGTTAACTAAGTAGGATAGAGGTACCATTTTCTGAGCTAACAAAGTGGGTTCCCATTTGAATTGGGTCTATGGTTGACTTTTTTTATAAATATCTGCCTTTTAGGTTCAACGATGACGTGATATGATGTTTTTATTTTTAACATATATAATGATTGAAACAGAAGATATAGATTCGCGTATCATACTGCAGTTTATGTTTATTCTAGCCCGGCAACGTTTGGTTCTCCATCCAATAATGGAAACCCAATTTAGTAAAGGCGTTCAGTAAATGCTTAGAGCACTTATTTTAACTGTTCTTGTTTTATAAATTATTTGTAATATACACTAGAAGGACTTACATATATTTTCAACCTCTACCTAGAGTGAACGTTCATAAAGCATTAACAACACCTCAAAACAAAAAAGTGAACTATAACAAAATCGTAAGCTTAAATCTAAGATATTTTTATTCTGATATCAAAAAATATGTATAAGCTTTTTTATTATTATATACAAAATAAAGAAAGAAAACCCAAAAATTTATTACAAGTTTTAATAAAAAAGTTGATTAACTATGATGTGGAAACCCTAACTACGAGTGATTAAAAAAATCTTGATGTTAAAGAAATCTTCATTTAAAAATTAAGTTTTTTATAAAGATAAGTTTTTTTTTTAAATAATAAAAAACTTAAGTTTATTAATGGTTGATAATAATACTCACGTGTACTCACGTATTCCCGCTTTTAATGTGGTAGTTGGCAGGTTTGAACAGCATCCGAAGTTCCCAGCGCTACATCATCAATATTTTACGTCTGAACCTGCAGCTGCAAGTGTGTTGGGCTCGTTGCTAGTACTCAGTATCCCATGTATGTGCTATCCGAAGTTCCCAATTCTACGTCAACAATATTTTATGACTGAACCTGCAGCTGCAAGTGTGTTGGGCTCGTTGCTAGTACTCAGTATCCCATGTATGTGCTATCCGAAGATCCCAATGCTACGTCATAAATATTTTATGACTGAACCTGCAGCTGCAAGTGTGTTGGGCTCGTTGCTAGTACTCAGTATCCCATGTATGTGCTACCCGAAGTTCCCAGGGCTACGTCATCAAGATTTTATGACTGAACCTGTAGCTGCAAGTGTGTTGGGCTCGTTGCGATTACTCAGTATCCTGAGTATGATCTATATATGTGCTATACGAAGATCCCAGCGCTACGTCTTCGATATTTTATGACTGAACCTGCAGCTGAAAGTGTGTTGGGCTCGTTACGATTACTCAGTATCCTATGTATGTGCTATACGAAGATTCCAGCGCTACGTCTTCGATATTTTATGACTGAACCTGCAGCTGCAAGTGTGTTGGGCTCGTTACGATTACTCAGTATCCTATGTATGTGCTATCCGAAGATCCCAGCGCTACATCATCAAAATTTTACGCCTGAACCTGCAGCTGCAAGTGTGTTGGGCTCGTTGAGGTTACTCAGTATCCTATGTATGTGCTAAACGAAGATCCCAGCGCTACGTCACCGTTATTATACGATTCAGCTTGCAACTGCAAGTGTGTCGAGATTTGTGTCATTACTCAGTCTCCTATGTATGTGCTATCTGAAGTTCCCAACATTACGTCACCAATATTGTACAAATGATCCTGCAAATTCAAATGTGTCGGGATTTTTGCAATTAGTAAGTCTCCTATGTATGTGCTATCTGAAGTTCCCAACATTGCGTCACCAATATTGTACAAATGACCCTGCAGTTTGAAGTGTGTCGGGATTTGTGCCATTACTCAGTCTCCTATGTATGTGCTATCTGAAGTTCCCAACATTACGTCACCAATATTGTACAAATGATCCTGCAGTTTCAAGTGTGTCGGGATTTGTGCCATTACTCAGTCTCCTATGTATGTGCTATCTGAAGTTCTCAACATTACGTCACCAATATTGTACAAATGATCCTGCAGTTTCAAGTGTGTCGAGATTTGTGCCATTACTCAGTCTCCTATGTATGTGCTATCTGAAGTTCCCAACATTACGTCACTAATATTGTACAAATGATCCTGCAGTTTCAAGTGTGTCGGGATTTGTGCCATTACTCAGTCTCCTATGTATGTGCTATCTGAAGCTCCCAACATTACGTCACCAATATTGTACAAATGATCCTGCAGTTTCAAGTGTGTCGAGATTTGTGCCATTACTCAGTCTCCTATGTATGTGCTATCTGAAGTTCCCAAAATTACGTCACCAATATTGTACAAATGATCCTGCAGTTTCAAGTGTGTCGGGATTTGTGCCATTACTCAGTCTCCTATGTATGTGCTATCTGAAGTTCCCAACATTACGTCACCAATATTGTACAAATGATCCTGCAGTTTCAAGTGTGTCGAGATTTGTGCCATTACTCAGTCTCCTATGTATGTGCTATCTGAAGTTCTCAACATTACGTCACCAATATTGTACAAATGATCCTGCAGTTTCAAGTGTGTCGGGATTTGTGCCATTAATCAGTCTCCTATGTATGTGCTATCTGAAGTTCCCAAAATTACGTCACCAATATTGTACAAATGATCCTGCAGTTTCAAGTGTGTCGGGATTTGTGCCATTACTCAGTCTCCTATGTATGTACTATCTTAAGTTCCCAACATTACGTCACCAATATTGTACAAATGATCCTGCAGTTTCAGGTGTGTTGGGATTTGTGCCATTACTCAGTCTCTTATGTATGTGCTATCTGAAGTTCCCAACATTACGTCACCAATATTGTACAAATGATCCTGCAGTTTCAAGTGTGTCGGGATTTGTGCCATTACTCAGTCTCCTATGTATGTGCTATCTGAAGTTCCCAAAATTACGTCACCAATATTGTACAAATGATCCTGCAGTTTCAAGTGTGTCGGGATTTGTGCCATTACTCAGTCTCCTATGTATGTGCTATCTGAAGTTCCCAACATTACGTCACCAATATTGTACAAATGATCCTGCAGTTTCAAGTGTGTCGAGATTTGTGCCATTACTCAGTCTCCTATGTATGTGCTATCTGAAGTTCTCAACATTACGTCACCAATATTGTACAAATGATCCTGCAGTTTCAAGTGTGTCGGGATTTGTGCCATTAATCAGTCTCCTATGTATGTGCTATCTGAAGTTCCCAAAATTACGTCACCAATATTGTACAAATGATCCTGCAGTTTCAAGTGTGTCGGGATTTGTGCCATTACTCAGTCTCCTATGTATGTACTATCTTAAGTTCCCAACATTACGTCACCAATATTGTACAAATGATCCTGCAGTTTCAGGTGTGTTGGGATTTGTGCCATTACTCAGTCTCTTATGTATGTGCTATCTGAAGTTCCCAACATTACGTCACCAATATTGTACAAATGATCCTGCAGTTTCAAGTGTGTCGGGATTTGTGCCATTACTCAGTCTCCTATGTATGTGCTATCTGAAGTTCCCAACATTACGTCACCAATATTGTACAAATGATCCTGCAGTTTCAAGTGTGTCGGGATTTGTGCCGTTAATCAGTCTCCTATGTATGTGCTATCTGAAGTTCCCAAAATTACGTCACCAATATTGTACAAATGATCCTGCAGTTTCAAGTGTGTCTGGATTTGTGCCATTACTCAGTCTCCTATGTATGTGCTATCTGAAGTTCCCAACATTACGTCACCAATATTGTACAAATGATCCTGCAGATTCAAGTGTGTGGGGATTTGTGCCATTACTCAGTCTCCTATGTATGTGCTATCTGAAGTTCACAACATTACGTCACCAATATTGTACAAATGATCTTGCAGTTTCAAGTGTGTCGGGATTTGTGCCATTACTCAGTCTCCTATGTATGTGCTATCTGAAGTTCCCAACATTACGTCACCAGTATTGTACAAATGATCCTGCAGTTTCAAGTGTGTCGAGATTTGTGCCATTACTCAGTCTCCTATGTATGTGCTATCTGAAGTTCCCGAAATTACGTCACCAATATTGTACAAATGATCCTGCAGTTTCAAGTGTGTCGGGATTTGTGCCATTACTCAGTCTCCTATGTATGTGCTATCTGAAGTTCCCAACATTACGTCACCATTATTGTACAAATGATCCTGCAGTTTCAAGTGTAACGGGATTTTTGCCATTACTCAGTCTCCTATGTATGTGCTATCTGAAGTTCCCAACATTACGTCACCAATATTGTACAAATGATCCTGCAGTTTCAAGTGTGTCGAGATTTGTGCCATTACTCAGTCTCCTATGTATGTGCTAGCTGAAGTTCCCAACATTACGTCACCAATATTGTACAAATGATCCTGCAGTTTCAAGCGTGTTGGGCTTTGTGCCATTACTCAGTCTCCTATGTATGTGCTATCTGAAGTTCCCTACATTACGTCACCAATATTGTACAAATGATCCTGCAGTTTCAAGTGTGTCGGGATTTGTGCCATTACTCAGTCTCCTATGTATGTACTATCTTAAGTTCCCAACATTACGTCACCAATATTGTACAAATGATCCTGCAGTTTCAAGTGTGTCGGGATTTGTGCCATTAATCAGGCTCCTATGTATGTGCTATCTGAAGTTCCCAAAATTACGTCACCAATATTGTACAAATGATCCTGCAGTTTCAAGTGTGTCGGGATTTGTGCCATTACTCAGTCTCCTATGTATGTACTATCTTAAGTTCCCAACATTACGTCACCAATATTGTACAAATGATCCTGCAGTTTCAAGTGTGTTGGGATTTTTGCCATTACTCAGTCTCTTATGTATGTGCTATCTGAAGTTCCCAACATTACGTCACCAATATCGTACAAATGATCCTGCAGTTTCAAGTGTGTCGGGATTTGTGCCATTACTCAGTCTCCTATGTATGTGCTATCCGAAGTTCCCAATTCTACGTCAACAATATTTTATGACTGAACCTGCAGCTGCAAGTGTGTTGGGCTCGTTGCTAGTACTCAGTATCCCATGTATGTGCTATCCGAAGTTCCCAATGCTACGTCATAAATATTTTATGACTGAACCTGCAGCTGCAAGTGTGTTGGGCTCGTTGCTAGTACTCAGTATCCCATGTATGTGCTACCCGAAGTTCCCAGGGCTACGTCATCAAGATTTTATGACTGAACCTGTAGCTGCAAGTGTGTTGGGCTCGTTGCGATTACTCAGTATCCTGAGTATGATCTATATATGTGCTATACGAAGATCCCAGCGCTACGTCTTCGATATTTTATGACTGAACCTGCAGCTGAAAGTGTGTTGGGCTCGTTACAATTACTCAGTATCCTATGTATGTGCTATCCGAAGATCCCAGCGCTACATCATCAACATTTTACGCCTGAACCTGCAGCTGCAAGTGTGTTGGGCTCGTTGAGGTTACTCAGTATCCTATGTATGTGCTAAACGAAGATCCCAGCGCTACGTCACCGTTATTATACGATTCAGCTTGCAACTGCAAGTGTGTCGAGATTTGTGTCATTACTCAGTCTCCTATGTATGTGCTATCTGAAGTTCCCAACATTACGTCACCAATATTGTACAAATGATCCTGCAGTTTCAAATGTGTCGGGATTTTTGCAATTAGTAAGTCTCCTATGTATGTGCTATCTGAAGCTCCCAACATTGCGTCACCAATATTGTACAAATGATCCTGCAGTTTGAAGTGTGTCGGGATTTGTGCCATTACTCAGTCTCCTATGTATGTGCTATCTGAAGTTCCCAACATTACGTCACCAATATTGTACAAATGATCCTGCAGTTTCAAGTGTGTCGGGATTTGTGCCATTACTCAGTCTCCTATGTATGTGCTATCTGAAGTTCTCAACATTACGTCACCAATATTGTACAAATGATCCTGCAGTTTCAAGTGTGTCGAGATTTGTGCCATTACTCAGTCTCCTATGTATGTGCTATCTGAAGTTCCCAACATTACGTCACTAATATTGTACAAATGATCCTGCAGTTTCAAGTGTGTCGGGATTTGTGCCATTACTCAGTCTCCTATGTATGTGCTATCTGAAGCTCCCAACATAACGTCACCAATATTGTACAAATGATCCTGCAGTTTCAAGTGTGTCGAGATTTGTGCCATTACTCAGTCTCCTATGTATGTGCTATCTGAAGTTCCCAAAATTACGTCACCAATATTGTACAAATGATCCTGCAGTTTCAAGTGTGTCGGGATTTGTGCCATTACTCAGTCTCCTATGTATGTGCTATCTGAAGTTCCCAACATTACGTCACCAATATTGTACAAATGATCCTGCAGTTTCAAGTGTGTCGAGATTTGTGCCATTACTCAGTCTCCTATGTATGTGATATCTGAAGTTCCCAACATTACGTCACCAATATTGTATAAATGATCCTGCAGTTTCAAGTGTGTCGGGATTTATGCCATTAATCAGTCTCCTATGTATGTGCTATCTGAAGTTCCCAAAATTACGTCACCAATATTGTACAAATGATCCTGCAGTTTCAAGTGTGTCGGGATTTGTGCCATTACTCAGTCTCCTATGTATGTACTATCTTAAGTTCCCAACATTACGTCACCAATATTGTACAAATGATCCTGCAGTTTCAGGTGTGTTGGGATTTGTGCCATTACTCAGTCTCTTATGTATGTGCTATCTGAAGTTCCCAACATTACGTCACCAATATTGTACAAATGATCCTGCAGTTTCAAGTGTGTCGAGATTTGTGCCATTACTCAGTCTCCTATGTATGTGCTAGCTGAAGTTCCCAACATTACGTCACCAATATTGTACAAATGATCCTGCAGTTTCAAGCGTGTTGGGCTTTGTGCCATTACTCAGTCTCCTATGTATGTGCTATCTGAAGTTCCCTACATTACGTCACCAATATTGTACAAATGATCCTGCAGTTTCAAGTGTGTCGGGATTTGTGCCATTACTCAGTCTCCTATGTATGTGCTATCTGAAGTTCCCAACATTACGTCACCAATATTGTACAAATGATCCTGCAGTTTCAAGTGTGTCGGGATTTGTGCCATTACTCAGTCTCCTATGTATGTGCTATCCGAAGTTCCCAATTCTACGTCAACAATATTTTATGACTGAACCTGCAGCTGCAAGTGTGTTGGGCTCGTTGCTAGTACTCAGTATCCCATGTATGTGCTATCCGAAGTTCCCAATGCTACGTCATAAATATTTTATGACTGAACCTGCAGCTGCAAGTGTGTTGGGCTCGTTGCTAGTACTCAGTATCCCATGTATGTGCTACCCGAAGTTCCCAGGGCTACGTCATCAAGATTTTATGACTGAACCTGTAGCTGCAAGTGTGTTGGGCTCGTTGCGATTACTCAGTATCCTGAGTATGATCTATATATGTGCTATACGAAGCTCCCAGCGCTACGTCTTCGATATTTTATGACTGAACCTGCAGCTGAAAGTGTGTTGGGCTCGTTACAATTACTCAGTATCCTATGTATGTGCTATCCGAAGATCCCAGCGCTACATCATCAACATTTTACGCCTGAACCTGCAGCTGCAAGTGTGTTGGGCTCGTTGAGGTTACTCAGTATCCTATGTATGTGCTAAACGAAGATCCCAGCGCTACGTCACCGTTATTATACGATTCAGCTTGCAACTGCAAGTGTGTCGAGATTTGTGTCATTACTCAGTCTCCTATGTATGTGCTATCTGAAGTTCCCAACATTACGTCACCAATATTGTACAAATGATCCTGCAGTTTCAAATGTGTCGGGATTTTTGCAATTAGTAAGTCTCCTATGTATGTGCTATCTGAAGTTCCCAACATTACGTCACCAATATTGTACAAATGATCCTGCAGTTTCAAGTGTGTCGGGATTTGTGCCATTACTCAGTCTCCTATGTATGTGCTATCTGAAGTTCTCAACATTACGTCACAAATATTGTACAAATGATCCTGCAGTTTCAAGTGTGTCGAGATTTGTGCCATTACTCAGTCTCCTTTGTATGTGCTATCTGAAGTTCCCAACATTACGTCACTAATATTGTACAAATGATCCTGCAGTTTGAAGTGTGTCGGGATTTGTGCCATTACTCAGTCTCCTATGTATGTGCTATCTGAAGCTCCCAACATAACGTCACCAATATTGTACAAATGATCCTGCAGTTTCAAGTGTGTCGAGATTTGTGCCATTACTCAGTCTCCTATGTATGTGCTATCTGAAGTTCCCAAAATTACGTCACCAATATTGTACAAATGATCCTGCAGTTTCAAGTGTGTCGGGATTTGTGCCATTACTCAGTCTCCTATGTATGTGCTATCTGAAGTTCCCAACATTACGTCACCAATATTGTACAAATGATCCTGCAGTTTCAAGTGTGTCGAGATTTCTGCCATTACTCAGTCTCCTATGTATGTGCTATCCGAAGTTCCCAATTCTACGTCAACAATATTTTATGACTGAACCTGCAGCTGCAAGTGTGTTGGGCTCGTTGCTAGTACTCAGTATCCCATGTATGTGCTATCCGAAGTTCCCAATGCTACGTCATAAATATTTTATGACTGAACCTGCAGCTGCAAGTGTGTTGGGCTCGTTGCTAGTACTCAGTATCCCATGTATGTGCTACCCGAAGTTCCCAGGGCTACGTCATCAAGATTTTATGACTGAACCTGTAGCTGCAAGTGTGTTGGGCTCGTTGCGATTACTCAGTATCCTGAGTATGATCTATATATGTGCTATACGAAGATCCCAGCGCTACGTCTTCGATATTTTATGACTGAACCTGCAGCTGAAAGTGTGTTGGGCTCGTTACAATTACTCAGTATCCTATGTATGTGCTATCCGAAGATCCCAGCGCTACATCATCAACATTTTACGCCTGAACCTGCAGCTGCAAGTGTGTTGGGCTCGTTGAGGTTACTCAGTATCCTATGTATGTGCTAAACGAAGATCCCAGCGCTACGTCACCGTTATTATACGATTCAGCTTGCAACTGCAAGTGTGTCGAGATTTGTGTCATTACTCAGTCTCCTATGTATGTGCTATCTGAAGTTCCCAACATTACGTCACCAATATTGTACAAATGATCCTGCAGTTTCAAATGTGTCGGGATTTTTGCAATTAGTAAGTCTCCTATGTATGTGCTATCTGAAGTTCCCAACATTACGTCACCAATATTGTACAAATGATCCTGCAGTTTCAAGTGTGTCGGGATTTGTGCCATTACTCAGTCTCCTATGTATGTGCTATCTGAAGTTCTCAACATTACGTCACCAATATTGTACAAATGATCCTGCAGTTTCAAGTGTGTCGAGATTTGTGCCATTACTCAGTCTCCTTTGTATGTGCTATCTGAAGTTCCCAACATTACGTCACTAATATTGTACAAATGATCCTGCAGTTTCAAGTGTGTCGGGATTTGTGCCATTACTCAGTCTCCTATGTATGTGCTATCTGAAGCTCCCAACATAACGTCACCAATATTGTACAAATGATCCTGCAGTTTCAAGTGTGTCGAGATTTGTGCCATTACTCAGTCTCCTATGTATGTGCTATCTGAAGTTCCCAAAATTACGTCACCAATATTGTACAAATGATCCTGCAGTTTCAAGTGTGTCGGGATTTGTGCCATTACTCAGTCTCCTATGTATGTGCTATCTGAAGTTCCCAACATTACGTCACCAATATTGTACAAATGATCCTGCAGTTTCAAGTGTGTCGAGATTTGTGCCATTACTCAGTCTCCTATGTATGTGATATCTGAAGTTCCCAACATTACGTCACCAATATTGTATAAATGATCCTGCAGTTTCAAGTGTGTCGGGATTTGTGCCATTAATCAGTCTCCTATGTATGTACTATCTTAAGTTCCCAACATTACGTCACCAATATTGTACAAATGATCCTGCAGTTTCAGGTGTGTTGGGATTTGTGCCATTACTCAGTCTCTTATGTATGTGCTATCTGAAGTTCCCAACATTACGTCACCAATATTGTACAAATGATCCTGCAGTTTCAAGTGTGTCGAGATTTGTGCCATTACTCAGTCTCCTATGTATGTGCTAGCTGAAGTTCCCAACATTACGTCACCAATATTGTACAAATGATCCTGCAGTTTCAAGCGTGTCGGGATTTTTGCCATTACTCAGTCTCCTATGTATGTGCTATCTGAAGTTCCCAACATTACGTCACCAATATTGTACAAATGATCCTGCAGTTTCAAGTGTGTCGGGATTTGTGCCATTACTCAGTCTCCTATGTATGTACTATCTTAAGTTCCCAACATTACGTCACCAATATTGTACAAATGATCCTGCAGTTTCAAGTGTGTCGGGATTTGTGCCATAAATCAGGCTCCTATGTATGTGCTATCTGAAGTTCCCAAAATTACGTCACCAATATTGTACAAATGATCCTGCAGTTTCAAGTGTGTCGGGATTTGTGCCATTACTCAGTCTCCTATGTATGTACTATCTTAAGTTCCCAACATTACGTCACCAATATTGTACAAATGATCCTGCAGTTTCAAGTGTGTTGGGATTTTTGCCATTACTCAGTCTCTTATGTATGTGCTATCTGAAGTTCCCAACATTACGTCACCAATATTGTACAAATGATCCTGCAGTTTCAAGTGTGTCGGGATTTGTGCCATTACTCAGTCTCCTATGTATGTGCTATCCGAAGTTCCCAATTCTACGTCAACAATATTTTATGACTGAACCTGCAGCTGCAAGTGTGTTGGGCTCGTTGCTAGTACTCAGTATCCCATGTATGTGCTATCCGAAGTTCCCAATGCTACGTCATAAATATTTTATGACTGAACCTGCAGCTGCAAGTGTGTTGGGCTCGTTGCTAGTACTCAGTATCCCATGTATGTGCTACCCGAAGTTCCCAGGGCTACGTCATCAAGATTTTATGACTGAACCTGTAGCTGCAAGTGTGTTGGGCTCGTTGCGATTACTCAGTATCCTGAGTATGATCTATATATGTGCTATACGAAGATCCCAGTGCTACGTCTTCGATATTTTATGACTGAACCTGCAGCTGAAAGTGTGTTGGGCTCGTTACGATTTCTCAGTATCCTATGTATTTGCTATACGAAGATTCCAGCGTTACGTCTTCGATATTTTATGACTGAACCTGCAGCTGCAAGTGTGTTGGGCTCGTTACGATTACTCAGTATCCTATGTATGTGCTATCCGAAGATCCCAGCGCTACATCATCAACATTTTACGCCTGAACCTGCAGCTGCAAGTGTGTTGGGCTCGTTGAGGTTACTCAGTATCCTATGTATGTGCTAAACGAAGATCCCAGCGCTACGTCACCGTTATTATACGATTCAGCTTGCAACTGCAAGTGTGTCGAGATTTGTGTCATTACTCAGTCTCCTATGTATATGCCATCTGAAGTTCCCAACATTACGTCACCAATATTGTACAAATGATCCTGCAGTTTCAGGTGTGTTGGGATTTGTGCCATTACTCAGTCTCTTATGTATGTGCTATCTGAAGTTCCCAACATTACGTCACCAATATTGTACAAATGATCCTGCAGTTTCAAGTGTGTCGGGATTTGTGCCATTACTCAGTCTTCTATGTATGTGCTATCTGAACTTCCCAACATTACGTCACCAATATTGTACAAATGATCCTGCAGTTTCAAGTGTGTCGGGATTTGTGCCGTTAATCAGTCTCCTATGTATGTGCTATCTGAAGTTCCCAAAATTACGTCACCAATATTGTACAAATGATCCTGCAGTTTCAAGTGTGTCTGGATTTGTGCCATTACTCAGTCTCCTATGTATGTGCTATCTGAAGTTCCCAACATTACGTCACCAATATTGTACAAATTATCCTGCAGTTTCAAGTGTGTGGGGATTTGTGCCATTACTCAGTCTCCTATGTATGTGCTATCTGAAGTTCACAACATTACGTCACCAATATTGTACAAATGATCTTGCAGTTTCAAGTGTGTCGGGATTTGTGCCTTTACTCAGTCTCCTATGTATGTGCTATCTGAAGTTCCCAACATTACGTCACCAGTATTGTACAAATGATCCTGCAGTTTCAAGTGTGTCGAGATTTGTGCCATTACTCAGTCTCCTATGTATGTGCTATCTGAAGTTCCCGAAATTACGTCACCAATATTGTACAAATGATCCTGCAGTTTCAAGTGTGTCGGGATTTGTGCCATTACTCAGTCTCCTATGTATGTGCTATCTGAAGTTCCCAACATTACGTCACCATTATTGTACAAATGATCCTGCAGTTTCAAGTGTGTCGGGATTTTTGCCATTACTCAGTCTCCTATGTATGTGCTATCTGAAGTTCCCAACATTACGTCACCAATATTGTACAAATGATCCTGCAGTTTCAAGTGTGTCGAGATTTCTGCCATTACTCAGTCTCCTATGTATGTGCTAGCTGAATTTCCCAACATTACGTCACCAATATTGTACAAATGATCCTGCAGTTTCAAGCGTGTCGGGCTTTGTGCCATTACTCAGTCTCCTATGTATGTGCTATCTGAAGTTCCCTACATTACGTCACCAATATTGTACAAATGATCCTACAGTTTCAAGTGTGTCGGGATTTGTGCCATTACTCAGTCTCCTATGTATGTACTATCTTAAGTTCCCAACATTACGTCACCAATATTGTACAAATGATCCTGCAGTTTCAAGTGTGTCGGGATTTGTGCCATTAATCAGGCTCCTATGTATGTGCTATCTGAAGTTCCCAAAATTACGTCACCAATATTGTACAAATGATCCTGCAGTTTCAAGTGTGTCGGGATTTGTGCCATTACTCAGTCTCCTATGTATGTACTATCTTAAGTTCCCAACATTACGTCAACAATATTGTACAAATGATCCTGCAGTTTCAAGTGTGTTGGGATTTTTGCCATTACTCAGTCTCTTATGTATGTGCTATCTGAAGTTCCCAACATTACGTCACCAATATTGTACAAATGATCCTGCAGTTTCAAGTGTGTCGGGATTTGTGCCATTACTCAGTCTCCTATGTATGTGCTATCCGAAGTTCCCAATTCTACGTCAACAATATTTTATGACTGAACCTGCAGCTGCAAGTGTGTTGGGCTCGTTGCTAGTACTCAGTATCCCATGTATGTGCTATCCGAAGTTCCCAATGCTACGTCATAAATATTTTATGACTGAACCTGCAGCTGCAAGTGTGTTGGGCTCGTTGCTAGTACTCAGTATCCCATGTATGTGCTACCCGAAGTTCCCAGGGCTACGTCATCAAGATTTTATGACTGAAACTGTAGCTGCAAGTGTGTTGGGCTCGTTGCGATTACTCAGTATCCTGAGTATGATCTATATATGTGCTATACGAAGATCCCAGCGCTACGTCTTCGATATTTTATGACTGAACCTGCAGCTGAAAGTGTGTTGGGCTCGTTACGATTACTCAGTATCCTATGTATGTGCTATACGAAGATTCCAGCGTTACGTCTTCGATATTTTATGACTGAACCTGCAGCTGCAAGTGTGTTGGGCTCGCTACGATTACTCAGTATCCTATGTATGTGCTATCCGAAGATCCCAGCGCTACATCATCAACATTTTACGCCTGAACCTGCAGCTGCAGAGTTTGTTGGGCTCGTTGAGGTTACTCAGTATCCTATGTATGTGCTAAACGAAGATCCCAGCGCTACGTCACCGTTATTATACGATTCAGCTTGCAACTGCAAGTGTGTCGAGATTTGTGTCATTACTCAGTCTCCTATGTATGTGCCATCTGAAGTTCCCAACATTACGTCACCAATATTGTACAAATGATCCTGCAGTTTCAAATGTGTCGGGATTTTTGCCATTAGTAAGTCTCCTATGTATGTGCTATCTGGAGTTCCCAACATTGCGTCACCAATATTGTACAAATGATCCTGCAGTTTGAAGTGTGTCGGGATTTGTGCCATTACTCAGTCTCCTATGTATGTGCTATCTGAAGTTCCCAACATTACGTCACCAATATTGTACAAATGATCCTGCAGTTTCAAGTGTGTCGGGATTTGTGCCATTACTCAGTCTCCTATGTATGTGCTATCTGAAGTTCCCAACATTACGTCACCAATATTGTACAAATGATCCTGCAGTTTCAAGTGTGTCGAGATTTGTGCCATTACTCAGTCTCCTATGTATGTGCTATCTGATGTTCCCAACATTACGTCACTAATATTGTACAAATGATCCTGCAGTTTCAAGTGTGTCGGGATTTGTGCCATTACTCAGTCTCCTATGTATGTGCTATCTGAAGCTCCCAACATTACGTCACCAATATTGTACAAATGATCCTGCAGTTTCAAGTGTGTCGAGATTTGTGCAATTACTCAGACTCCTATGTATGTGCTATCTAAAGTTCCCAACATTACGTCAACAATATTGTACAAACGATCCTCCAGTTTCAAGTGTGTCGGGATTTGTGCCATTACTCAGTCTCCTATGTATGTGCTATCTGAAGTTCACAACATTACGTCACCAATATTGTACAAATGATCCTGCAGTTTCAAGTGTGTTGGGATTTGTGCCATTACTCAGTCAGCTATGGATGTGCTATCTGAAGTTCCCAACATTACGTACCAATATTGTACAAATGATCCTGCAGTTTCAAGCGTGTCGGGCTTTGTGCCATTACTCAGTCTTCTATGTATGTGCTATCTGAAGTTCCCAACATCACGTCACCAATATTGTACAAATGATCCTGCAGTTTCAAGTGTGTCGGGATCTGTGCCATTACTCAGTCTCCTATGTATGTGCTATCTGAAGTTCCCAACATTACGTCACCAATATTGTACAAATGATCCTGCAGTTTCAAGTGTGTCGAGATTTGTGCCATTACTAAGTCTCCTATGTATGTGATATCTGAAGTTCCCAACATTACGTCACCAATATTGTACAAATGATCCTGCAGTTGCAAGTGTGTCGGGATTTGTGCCATTAATCAGTCTCCTATGTATGTGCTATCTGAAGTTCCCAAAATTACGTCACCAATATTGTACAAATGATCCTGCAGTTTCAAGTGTGTCGGGATTTGTGCCATTACTCAGTCTCCTATGTATGTACTATCTTAAGTTCCCAACATTACGTCACCAATATTGTACAAATGATCCTGCAGTTTCAAGTGTGTTGGGATTTGTGCCATTACTCAGTCTCTTATGTATCTGCTATCTGAAGTTCCCAACATTACGTCACCAATATTGTACAAATGATCCTGCAGTTTCAAGTGTGTCGGGATTTGTGCCATTACTCAGTCTCCTATGTATGTGCTATCTGAAGTTCCCAACATTACGTCACCAATATTGTACAAATGATCCTGCAGTTTCAAGTGTGTCGGGATTTGTGCCGTTAATCAGTCTCCTATGTATGTGCTATCTGAAGTTCCCAAAATTACGTCACCAATATTGTACAAATGATCCTGCAGTTTCAAGTGTGTCTGGATTTGTGCCATTACTCAGTCTCCTATGTATGTGCTATCTGAAGTTCCCAACATTACGTCACCAATATTGTACAAATGATCCTGCAGTTTCAAGTGTGTCGGGATTTGTGCCATTACTCAGTCTCCTATGTATGTGCTATCTGAAGTTCCCAACATTACGTCACCAATATTGTACAAATGATCTTGCAGTTTCAAGTGTGTCGGGATTTGTGCCATTACTCAGTCTCCTATGTATGTGCTATCTGAAGTTCCCGAAATTACGTCACCAGTATTGTACAAATGATCCTGCAGTTTCAAGTGTGTCGAGATTTGTGCCATTACTCAGTCTCCTATGTATGTGCTATCTGAAGTTCCCGAAATTACGTCACCAATATTGTACAAATGATTCTGCAGTTTCAAGTGTGCCGGGATTTGTGCCATTACTCAGTCTCCTATGTATGTGCTATCTGAAATTCCCAACATTACGTCACCATTATTGTACAAATGATCCTGCAGTTTCAAGTGTGTCGGGATTTGTGCCATTACTCAGTCTCCTATGTATGTGCTATCTGAAGTTCCCAACATTACGTCACCAATATTGTACAAATGATCCTGCAGTTTCAAGTGTGTCGAGATTTGTGCCATACTCAGTCTCCTATGTATGTGCTATCTGAAGTTCCCTACATTACGTCACCAATATTGTACAAATGATCCTGCAGTTTCAAGTGTGTCGGGATTTGTGCCATTACTCAGTCTCCTATGTATGTACTATCTTAAGTTCCCAACATTACGTCACCAATATTGTACAAATGATCCTGCAGTTTCAAGTGTGTCGGGATTTGTGCCATTAATCAGGCTCCTATGTATGTGCTATCTGAAGTTCCCAAAATTACGTCACCAATATTGTACAAATGATCCTGCAGTTTCAAGTGTGTCGGGATTTGTGCCATTACTCAGTCTCCTATGTATGTGCTATCTGAAGTTCCCAACATTACGTCACCAATATTGTACAAATGATCTTGCAGTTTCAAGTGTGACGGGATTTGTGTCATTACTCAGTCTCCTATGTATGTGCTATCTGAAGTTCCCAACATTACGTCACCAGTATTGTAAAAATGATCCTGCAGTTTCAAGTGTGTCGAGATTTGTGCCATTACTCAGTCTCCTATGTATGTGCTATCTGAAGTTCCCGAAATTACGTCACCAATATTGTACAAATGATCCTGCAGTTTCAAGTGTGTCGGGATCTGTGCCATTACTCAGTCTCCTATGTATGTGCTATCTGAAGTTCCCAACATTACGTCACCAATATTGTACAAATGATCTTGCAGTTTCAAGTGTGTCGGGATTTGTGCCATTACTCAGTCTCCTATGTATGTGCTATCTGAAGTTCCCAACATTACGTCACCAATATTGTTCAAATGATCCTGCAGTTTCAAGTGTGTCGGGATTTGTGCCATTACTCAGTCTCCTATATATGTGCTATCTGAAGTTCCCAACATTACGTCACCAATATTGTACAAATGATCTTGCAGTTTCAAGTGTGTCGAGATTTGTGCCATTACTCAGTCTCCTATGTATGTGCTATCTGAAGTTCCCAACATTACGTCACCAATATTGTACTTATGATCCTGCAGTTTCAAGTGTGTTGAGATTTGTGCCATTACTCAGTCCCCTATGTATGTGCTACCTGAAGTTCCCAACATTACGTCACCAATATTGTACAAATGATCCTGCAGTTTCAAGTGTGTCGGGATTTGTGCCATTACTCAGTCTCCTATGTATGTGCTATCTGAAGTTCCCAACATTACGTCACCAATATTGTACAAATTATCCTGCAGTTTCAAGCGTGTCGGGCTTTGTGCTATTACTCGGTCTCCTATGTATGTGCTATCCGGAATCCGATAACATTAAATACACCAGTTTAGGTTACCGCACATTTACTAAAAGCTACTTTACTGTTATTGATTGTATATAAACATATTCCCTTTGCATAATCTAAAAATATTGACCACTAGATATAAAGCCTGAAAACACATTAAAAATAAAGTTCCTGTATTTTTATTTTATTTTCACTCCATTGTTATTTTAAAACCCTGGTGTTGTTGCTACTTAAGTTGCTATTTATATTTTAGAGTATAATTAATTAATAACCTTAGGGCAAAAAGCATTAAGAACCAGGTACGAACCTCCATAATATTTTTAGAATTTTGCTTTGAGCTACAAGTAAAAATCGTTATTTGAAAACAAGGATACTGCAAAAACTATGAATTCGAGGGTTGTGACAAATTTGTTTTAAAATAAGAAATTGTGTCTACTCATTAAGGTAATGAAAATAAAGTGAAATGATTACTTTTTCACATCTTCCCGGCATAAATATATATTAGTTTTCTTCTATTTCACTGCATCATATATAAACATTTACAGTAGAGTTAGAAAATTAAAGCGTTGGTTTTACTTTTAAGCATAATATTAAATAATGCATTTGCATTTATTAGTAATCTTTCAGTGACATTGAAAGTTTAAGGCTGCTCATGATAAACTAGAATTAAGTGAAATTTCGAACATTTAAATTTGTTTGAGTAAAGAAAATTTACTACAAAGTTAGCTTAATCGTAAAATACCTCGTTTAATTTTTAAAAATGTTATTTTAATAACGGTTTTGAATGGTTTTAATACTCAATAATTGTTTCAGCTGATCTGAAGTTTGATTACAATCAAACCTTTTTAAAATACTTTTGGGACAGATTTTAATTGCAAATCCTGCAGAACGACATGTCATGATTGGAATTCATCGATGGGGGCTTAAATACATTACAGGCCTGGTGGTGTTGATTTCCCGGAGCGCCAGCTTGATTACAGGAGATAACATTACTCATAGTCACCCTGTAACGGTCCTGCAGGCGAGTGTGTGTTACGTGTTACCAAACCTAGGATAAAGTCCCCACCTGATCTGCAAGGCGGCAAGGCACAAGACTAGCAATCCGCCCTTTACTATGCCCGAGCAAACCACCACGTGTCGCAGGACAAATAATAACAGCATAGAGAGCAATTTCTGTGCACGCTCAAAAATATAATTTTCTGACAAATAAATAAAACTTTATTTATAGCTAGCTGTTATTATCCCGTCAAAAATGACGGGCTTAAAAAACTAAAGAAATATTCATTAATAAGGAACCGCAATATTGGTTATAAACTAATTTTAAATTAAAAAATTCACCAATATTTTGAAAATTTGTTATATTTCATGAGGCCTTTCACCAGCAGCGCTGGCATTGTCAGACGAACTCGCAAACTGAAATAGGTTACATTTGCAATGTTAATTTAAATATAAACATCACAAACATATGATTTGAAGTACATCAAGTGTTAAAAGTTTTAAGTAAACTTATAAATATAAATATTTATGAAATCAAATGTATAACATAGTAACATTTTAAAATATACTCTACACAAACTTTTTACAATCTTGTATACTCAGTTTAATAACGGAGATATATATGAGTCCATGGTCCATGGTTATTATTTACTAAATTACTCATTTTATTTATGTATAAAGATTCCCACGCATGTGGTTTATTTATGAAATAAATTTAGTGACTTAAAATTGCTCTTTAAAAGTTGATTTTGAAAACGCTAATTATGAACTGCATGTAATAAAATGGGAATCCGCCGCAAACAAATTTAAAGATGTTATTATAATAAAGCCCCAAGATATTGCATATTAAAATATTCATTAAAATGTGTCAAAATTCAAAAAGGTGTCTTCACGAAAGACCTTTTACGCCTAAATGCAAATGGATTTTCAATGGCTTAGTTTAAACTTAGTTGTTACTTAAGTTTTGGATATTGAATCTTATCTATTTTGTTATTACTTCAAGCTAAACTTTGTTTCTTAAAATCATCGTTGTTTACAAAAAGCGTTTGATTCAGTTTTACACAAAACTATAAAAACTACCTAAAAAAACTAAAATTCAATCTGTGAACCACTAGAATACCGCCATGCTCTCATATTTTCTGAGACCCAGTATTTATTGAAAGATGTATTTACTTCTGTTTCCATTATCTGCAATAAAACACAATTTTTTTCGGAAGAGTAAAAGTAAAACAATCTGAAATGTAAATAGAAAATTTGGAATACGTAAATCTAAATAAAATTTTGCATACACTTTTATACAGTATTATAAACTCTATTCCCATTTAGCATAAAATATTTGTTCCTTATTGCTTGGAAATTTCAATCGAAAAACCTAAATTTAATTAAGAACAGTCGTCTGCTTTGTTTACAAAAACAACCTTAACTTTACTCAGCTGTTGTATTGAATTTGGATACAAAGTAGGGAACACATGGCTCGGTAAACAAAATGATTTCAAATAAAATGTAGTCCAAAAATTATTGTTTTTTGCCAATTACAAACTTATAACTAAATAAATGTAGGATATCGTTTTTTTATCATTCTGGGCCTAAGGGAAGTCTTTTGACACCACCCTGGCCTCTCTACGTTCAGTAGTTTACTCTGAATAGGTGGTTAAACGTTCTTTATACATGGGGATGGTGGTTGCGGAGAAAATCCAAAAAACCTGCTCATAAAATCTCCCATGTTATTCTTATGGGAAAAAAGTTTTTGGCTTTTCCTCAGTTCATTTAAATGTAAACTTCACATTTGCTTTTACCAATCAGTTTAGCACCACAAAACAATCATTTTGGTGTTTAAATTGTGAATAAAGCTAAAATGCAAATTGCATTGAGTAAAGAACGGGTAGAGAAAACCCCTGTGCGATGAACGGGTACGTCAGCTAGCTATTAACCTATAATATTAATGAACAAATATTAATATGGCTTCATCTGGTTGTGGTATATTCTTATTTCCACAAAAACAATTTTTACCGATACTTCCTGCACCCCCCCCCCCCCCGATTTTATATTTTTGCTCCCTTCCCCGATTTTTATTTTTGCCCCACCCACGATTGTATATTTTGCTCCCCCCCTCTTCGATTTTATATTTTTATTTTATAACCCCCATTTTATATTTTTGCCCCCCCATTTTATATTTTTGCCCCCTCCGATTTTTATTTTGGCCCCCCAAATTTGTATTTATGCCCCCCAAATTTATATTTTTGACCCCCCCCCCGATATTATATTTGTTTGCCCCACCCCCAATTTTATATTTTGCTCTCCCCCTCTTCGATTTTATATTTTTATTTTATGTCCCCCCTCCATTTTATATTTTTGACCCCCCCCCGATTTTACACTTTTCTCCCCCCGCCGATTTTATGTTTACCCCTCCTCCCACCTCACCAATATTTTTTTAAATTTGTTTGTACTTGAGTTCTTTTATTTCTAAAAGCGAATCCAAAGTGTTACGAGTACTGATTTGGAGTCGCAAACCCACGCCGTTTACTACCCGACAGAGTTCCTCATCTTAGCAACAAGACCCGAACTATCTGCCAGTATATTTCTTTAACTTTGATTTAATTGTACATTAAAAGTGTAAAATGTGATTTGAATATTGTAAAATAATGTGGATTGTTATTTGATTTAGTTAATCTACCATTTATATAAAACCCGTACGAAGGACGGGTACACAACTACTAAATTAATAAAACATAGTATGTAGCTTCACCTGGTTGAGTTATATTGATTATTGCACAAAAACATATTTCTTCTCTTTATTTTTGCAACAAACCTGCGTACTCAGCTCTTATGGGGAATAAATCAAATGCGACAGGGGTATTATTTTTCATCATCCTTGGGCTAAGGGAAATCTATTGACACCAACCTGGCCGTTCTACGTTCAGTAGTTTACTCTGAATAGGTGGTGGCCACTACTCGCTATTATTATATAGGATAGAGGCTAAATTCGCTATCCTCAATACTCAATAAAGTTTTGTAAATAAAACGTTGAAAATCGTAATTTTATTCCATGAAACTATAGATATTTGAATCTGTCAACGGTCCAAGTCTTATAACATGAGGTGCCAAACTTTGTCCCTTAGTAATTGAGAGCGCGTACGCTTCCAAAACATCAATAAATCTAAAACTTAAATATCATATCGTAAAACGTGTTACTCTGGCTATATGTTATAAAAATGTCGGTCCTTTTCAAAAGAGAGTGTGCCGTGTTTATTGAGTGTTAACCGACCGAGAAAAGAAAACATCTTTTGTGGGGTTGAGGCCGGATATAGATAGGTGCGACAGCGGGATGAAGGTCGTAGAGTGGAAGAAAACAAGATTATCAGCGGTCCACGCACAATATGGGGGCGAAGAAGATGCAACGCGAGATAACGTCTGTCACCCGCTCGAGTGGTATTCAAACAACACGTTCCGAACAAGATGGGCTTTCAAGATTTTTTTCTCCAAAGCACCGTCTACGTAACTGTTTTATTGTTATTTTTAACTCTAATCTGTTAGTTCATCGTAAACAAGTTTTTATTTTGTAAGAAAACATGGCCTTCGAATGTAAAAGGCTTTGGACAGTGGACGAAAGGACATAATGGTATGAACTTAACCAGTAATCAGTGTACAAAACGCAAAAAAATTACCATTGGCAGGAATAATATCTTATTTTAGATATGTTATGCAATTTAAAACCTATATTCAAGAAATACTGTACAACGTCGGATGAAGAGAATGACAATGTTAATAATAAAGACTAATACTTATAATGGATACAACATACAGGGCGATGAAAAATGAATCAAACAACTTTGTTTAGATACCTCATAAGTTTGAATCAAAATGTAAATTAAACTTCTATGGTAATGAAATACACATTTAAAAATTGGTCAATACACTTTAAATATTTAACATTGCAATATAGACATCAGCATTGTAAATGAATTTTTACCAAACGCCTTCAAGTGTGTTTTCATTGATACTTAGAATTAAAATTATTATTTTTAAGTTTATCTCGAAGGATAGAAGGGACAAACGAATCATAAGATTTTAATTGAGAGCTACGTGGAAGCAAACGCATAAGTTGGATGGTTGTCTGCTGCAGTCTGTGGGAGAATTAACTACTTTCATTCTAAGCAGTAAACACTCGCACCGAATTCATTGTTGACATTGTTAACAACACTAACTGTTGGAATTAAAGTCATACATTACCCATAGATAACTACATGGTTATTATGACTATTATGTCACTAACATTTATTGATGTAAGAAGTCGTATACTTCTTCTTGAGATAGTAAGCAGTATTACCTACTGAAACGCAAGACAGTATAAATAATAAGTTTGCATTTAACAGATAACAAATCTTGATTTTACCAACTGAATTGAATTTTGAATGTTGATATGTAGGCATACAGTTCTTGAAGGAACGTCATAATAAGATCTAATGATAGGATTAAGCAATAACTCTCTACATCTTATCTGAATGGGATACATCTATCGACAATTAAAGGGATCGATTACGTTTTGTAATAGCATTTCACTAGTATTATTTCTCAAATAAGTTAACATTATTAGCAAATAATACAATCGTTTTATAAGAATTTTTAAAGACAAGTAATAGTTAACAAGTAAGTAATACTTCATAATTGTTTAAGATGTGATATCTGCTTTTGGCAACCTTCTCACACATAAGGGACTATATTATCAAAGGCTAATTTTACATTTTTGATTCTTAATACAAAGGGGGGGGGGGCAAAAAGAAAACTATGGGTATTGAGATACCTCGTTTTAAAAGTGATTATAAGGCAAGAAAAATTACACAGAGAAAAGAAAAATGTGACTACTCAAACAAAATTACGGCCTAAATCGAAATGTATTATATTAAATGCATTTATTATGTCCCTTACAACTATGTTAATTGTGCAGATATCACAGAACCCAAATTGCGGCAATCTTCCTAATTCTTTATAAACCTTTATTTAAGTTCAACTCTATGTATCATAAGCCAATCAAAATTATTTAAGAAATTTTAGTAACACTGAATTCAACCCCTAAATTTGAAAGAAGTGTATATTTTATTTGTTATGCTGCCCCCTTACTTATAGATTTTTGATAAAAAATATACAAAAAACTGTTTCATGTCTTATCCATTGTTTGATTTTTCCATTGATGTATTTAAAGTGTATTTTTACTTTTTTGTTCAGATACTTAGTTTTCGTTTTAAATAGATTATGGGAGGTACAGTGGAGGGGATGGTAGGTCGGGCATTACAGTAGCAGAGAGGGTGGCCCCCGGCATAGGGATATAGTGGCGCCCAATGTCCGTAAATTCGTTACTTCTACACACTTTATTTACTCCCTATGGATAGTATCGATCCCACATAGATCAAATCCCAACAGACGACAGAGTTCGGGCGCCTCCGGTTGCGGTCGGGTCAGTTCGGCACCGGCGTAGGCGGGCGACCCGCGTATCACCGTCAGTAGTCTGTGCGCTCCCATGGCGTTCGGGCGGCTCAAGGGGTGACTTTGATGTTTATATTTTACGAATTACAGGATACATCTGGTTATTGTGTGATAAAAACCTAACAAAAACATAATGACAAGGTCGAAATGTTTTCTTTAATTAAATGTTTAATATATGCTTGGATTATTGTTATAAACTCAATTTGGTGTTTTATTTATGAAGTGATGTGAACGTGAGGCTGGAACGATGACCTTTCGCATAGTTCTGGTGTTTCTCATAGTACTGCAAGAACTGATATGTGCGCCGGCAAAAATTACTCAGGAAGAAATAGGTATGGCCAGAATAAATATAAATCTAATAATTTTTTATTTAAATATGTATGAATATACTCAAGCCCTAAAAATGATTTATCAATATGAAAAATAAAATAAAGTTTTAACTGTGATTCAAGAAAAATTTTACAAAAAAAGGTTTACCAGCACAAAAACTCTTCAACTAAAGTGTGACATTCGTATTTCACATATAAAGTACATATAAGTATTTCTTTTTTGGTTTGGTTTTTTACACAGCAATTGTGATGGGGAAGTGTTTATGACTTTAAATGAAAATAATAACATTTGTTCAAATATGAGTCAGTGTATTCTGAACTCTCTGAAAACCTCAGGTCAACACAAATTAAAATTGCAATTCAATAAACTATGGTACTTCGACTGCAATCCTGTATGTATATGCATTGTCCACACATATCGAACCCACTTGTGATCTTAATTTGGTCGTTTTCAAATTTTACTGTTTTTTTTTTTATTTTAATTGCAGATCTTTTGATTTTTTATAAAACATTATATTTTAGATAGAACTAGACTGTAATAGTTCATCAAATGTTGCCCCATTAAAGACAATTAGTAAAGATTTAAAATATCACACGTTGCACAGTTAAATAACCGCAGTTTACCAAATGCAGATCTGCATGCTATTTCGTGGAAGTCAATAATTGTATCTACTTAGTAACATAATGACAAACCCTCATTATTTTAATATTTTATTTTGTGGGAACAATTTTTACAGTTTTTATTTTTCTAATACAGAGATTATCACGTTTTTGTTTAAAAAAAAACTGCAATTACTCTGCTATGGCATTAGTAGTCATCAAAAATTTAAATTTTGAATTTTTTAATACATGGGTTACAATCTAACAAACTTGCCATTTTAAAGTATCTATATTTTTTTAAACTTAAATAGCTGCCATTTCGAAACGGTGAAAGGTAGAAACGTCGAGTTCAATATCAAAGTAGCTATAAATAAGTATGACACACTTGCCAAGTTTAAGGTCAATAATTCAAGTAGTTCCTAAGGTATGAAGTATTGATTAAAAATCACAAACGTACATACAGACGGTAAAGAAGTGGAATAGGCTCTGTAATACATATACCTATAGCTATACATATATATAGTACAGTGATCGGAAACACGCTGTATATTTGACGAATTTACGTATCATAAAACCAGGACCAACCTTGAGAAGTTTCCCAACAGAATTTGTAAACACCTTTTAGCGAATTTCCCCTACAGGGAATAAGCTATTACCGTTGTCGGCATGGTAAGGCCTAGGCCCGGGACCATGATAACTTTTCGTTTTGAGGTCCCCAGACCCCAAAAATACCATTCGTTCGAAACTATATATATGTGTGTGTGTCCGTGAGCACGATAACTCTCGTAAAAATGACTGGAAAGGGCAGATTTTGATGAAACTTGGTTTAAACGTGTACAGCAACATTTATGACTTTAAGTTCGAAAACCAGCCAGATCGCTCCATCCAAAAGGGTATTTTGGGGGGGTTTTGTACCCCAAAAATGTTTTTTTTTTTACTTTTTACATATCATTTTTGAAATAGTCAAATTTTAGTTTTTACCATTGGATTTAGCTTAAATAAACACACAATTTGGTAATTTGATCATTCCTCTACGTCAATTGGTATACGGTATTGGTATTTGGTATACGTCAATCGGTTTGTTAGATTGTAACCCATATATTAAAAAATTCAAAATTTAAATTTTTGATGACCACTAATGCCATAGCAGAGTAATTGCAGTTTTTTTAAACAAAAACGTGATAATCTCTGTATTAGAAAAATAAAAACTGTAAAAATTGTTCCCACAAAATAAAATATTAAAATAATGAGGGTTTGTCATTATGTTACTAAGTAGATACAATTATTGACTTCCACGAAATAGCATGCAGATCTGCATTTGGTAAACTGCAGTTATTGAAACTGCCGAGATATTGAAAGTGCTAAACACAGTACGTTGTCCAATGCTATTCTTATGGAGGAAAAGACACATTTTATATCTCGCTTATTTGTGAACGTATACTCACGAAACATGGTATACGGCTTCATCTCGTTGTGGTCTATTGATGTTTGCTCAAACAAAATTTTTTTCCAAAGGCTCCCGTAGCAGCAAACCTACGTACTCAGCTCCCATGTTATTCTTATGGAGAATAATTAAATGCTCTGTCTCCCTTAATTATCAACATAAATGAATAAAAACTGGTATACGACTTCACCTAGTTGAGTTATATTGATATTAGTATAAAAAACCATTTTTTGAGTTCCTTGTTGCAGCAAACCTGCGTACTCAGTCCCAATGTTATTCTTATGGAGAATAATTAAAATTGTATATATCGCTTATTTGTGAATATATTTTTATGAAACTTGGTAAGTGGTTTTTTGTAGTATTGAGACATTATATCTCCATTAGAAATTCGCTGAGTATGCAGGTTTTCTGCGACGGGGGTATTTTCCAATTTGAGTTATTAGTGGTAATATTCATTTTAATGGTCCCTGATTCTAAAAAGTTGTTTTCCGAGTGATGTTTGTGAGTCTGTCTGGATGTGTACGAGCTGGAGACGGCACCCGTGGTCCGATTTTGACTAAATTTGGTATGTAGGTACTAATCCACAATATCTTAATTTTTTCATTTTTTTGAATTTTTTATTTTTAAGGCTAATTATCCCCCAAAACCGCAACAAAAATATAAATTCTTGAAAACGGCTCTAACAATTTTGATGGTTTTTAGAGCTTTAGTTTTCCAACAAAATGGCACCACTCGCATTTCTGGAAAAATTTGGGTCAGAAATTACAGGACCTTAAACATTCAAAATACAGTTTTTTGGATTTTTCATAAAAAAAAAACATAAATAATATAAAAAATTACTTATGACCATTAAAAATAGCTAAAAAAACTAAATAATTTAGTATTTTGAATTATTATTTTACGATTGGTGGTTACGGAGAAAATTTAGATTTTCATTTTGCGGTAAACGCAGTTTCCCAATGTTATTCTTATTCAAAAAAAATTACTATTCCTCTCTTATTTACTGATCAATTTCATTAAAACTTTATATGCAGGTCAAGTTGGCATAGGCCAAAAGAGGATTTTCGAAATATGTGGTTATTTAACCCTTGAGGTGATGAGGGGAAGTTTCCCCTCTTGAAACCACTGTGTGTATCAAAGGATTCTGTAGTGCCTCCAAAAAGGGATTTGTGTTTATATTTTTTGAAAACAACTTGTTTAGGCAATTTTCTGTACATTCGAGCGTAATTTATGTTCCGTATTTAGTAAATAAAACGTAATTCATTCATTAAAGTTGGGCTAAAAGGGAGAAAGTATGTGTCAGTTTCCTGATACAGTTTGTTTATAGTTATCTTACTCATGCATCTTTCGACTGAGACGTAAAATATTGATATGATGTGAAGGGAAACACTAGATATTAAAAGATCCAGATCCATAAAAAGTTTAAAGAGGGATGAATTTGGAAAAATTATACCCATCAAAAAGATCTTGACTATTCATCTATCAAGTGTTACAGAGAAACAGACACAATTGTTCCTATGTTATTCTTATAACAATAATGTTTTACATTTGTTTAACTACCCATATTTACATTTTTGTAGTTATAAAATTTGCTTATTACACAATTAAATATCACTGAGGTTTATTTGTTCCTCGTCAAACAATTAATATGTATTCTTATTTAATAGTAAAAATCACATGTATGTTTATATACTTCACCAACAATCATTAATCATTTGATCACGAAATTCACGCTTGGTTAAAACAATTTAATTATTTAACTAGACAATTTGAGAATGCGAAAATCTTAATGTGAAATTTGAAGCCAGTGAATATTTTGCCTATGAATATCCTTAGATGTTAGTTTATTTTGTTTACAAACACAGAAAAACTCTCATATTTAATATTTTATACTTAAATTATCCGCTTTATAAAATTCCCCCATACCATTGCGAGAGGCTGATAACTCTACGCGATCAATCCACCAACAGTAAAGTTCAAAAGGCAATAGGCAAACTATCCTTGAAAACTTGGTGTAGTAGCATCTAACTGTTGACTTCACTAAAGTTGAGTCACTAAAGACATTACATAGAACAGTCCTTATTGTTTTTTATATCTCATCAATATTTGAGTGTTTAGAGAATTGATTGTGTGCGGTTTGCTAGTATGTGCGAGCTGTAACAAGTGTGTTTAGTGTATGTTATTATTTGTTCGATAACTCAAAAAAGGTCTTTTTACTATATCATAAAAACATAATGTCCCATCCGACAAGCGACAAATAAACGTCCGAGTTTATTTGGTGTGATAACATGCGTTACCGGTGCTCCCGTTTTTGGTAACAAGTCTCTTAAAAAGAATTTCTCCTTAAAGTAATTAATTTGTTGCTATTTAAAAATATAAACACATATTATACTTGCATATTTATTTAGGGTTTCTTTTTAATTTGCTAATTATCAATGCACATTGACATATAATACATGATTGTCTATTTGAAGATAAAAGCAAAATCACCATCGAACAATGATAATAATCCGGTATCTTCATCATAATCCTGTTCCAGATTTGGTCCTCTTTATGTAAAGCCAAATTATCTCCTAATAAGCATACGAAATCACAGGCAACGACGATATAAAGCATATCATTACAAATATATTTATATATTATTCATACATTACATTAAAATAACATTCTAAATGGAAAATCGTAAACGAATCGTAAGTTATTATTTGTAGCTTGGGTCTAGACCCTCGGTTTGTTGTGGGAAGTAGTCCAGTACTTTCAGTAGTGTGATGATGTATTATCAGTCACTTACGCCTACAGTCTGTTGTTTTTTTGTGGTTAGTAGCATAGTTTGTTTTAATCCAAAATGATTTACAGATAAAATTATTTTCTTAAAAATGTCTTTAAATAAGTTTTGGAATTTGTATCTCACCTAAGGTGTCTCAAACAGATTGCAGATGAACCACTTGACCTAGAAGGATAAAATAAAATTACTTCCGACTAAATTTATCCCAAGGAATATCTTTAAATATTTTTAACTTGTGTAAAATACACGGTATTAAAAAAACTGAGGGTCACTAGTTCGAATCTCGAAGTACGTTATGTTATACTCCATTTTAAAGAGCTATAACAGAGACACATTTTGGTGAAAACAGAATTCACTTACCCTTTTTTAAATGGCGGCCACTTTTGTTAAGAATATAGAGATTTACGCAATACCATTTTCTAATAAATTACAACACATATTGATTTTCTGATTCAAATTTCTTCCTCGTATTAAATTCAGCTTTACCCTGATACCCTACATGACAGTATTTAAAACAAAATAATTTTTGTTATGTTTTTAAACCCAAAATTTAAATTAGTCAAATAGTAACTTTTATCAACAAGTATACCATTTTAAGTCTTTTAAGTGATTTTAGATCTTGAAAATCCTAGCAACTTTCTAATTTACATCAACCTCGTATCTCTTGTTGTGTTTTAGCAATCAACAAAAATCATCACTTTCCCACATAAATTGCTTATACGTTTTACATACGTCATTTATTAAAGAGGCCACAGAGTAGTAAGAAGTGTTATGTACAAATAGTATGCATTTTATATGCTGATTTATTCTTGATTGCCGATTCGCCTTTTTTGAACTTTGGGCTTATAAACATTTTCAAAAAAAGTATCTTTATTTTATTTTTTTATCATCATGTATTATATCAGTGTAAAGCTAAATTTAACGCGAGAAAGATATTTTAATTAGAAAAAGAACATGTCTTGAGGTTTATTAAATACAGGGTTAGACAGGGTGTCGGTGTGATTCAGGGTGTTTGACTGTAAATTTCAATATTTTTGAAAATTGGCCGTAATTTTGAAATGGTTAGAGATAAATGAGTTCTGTTTTCACCAAAATGTTTGTCTATTATAGGGCCTTAATGTTGTATAACAAAACGTATGTTTACATTTTAAAATTACGGAATTCGAACTGGCGACCCTCAGTTTTTGGAACACCCTGTAATTTAAACAAGTTAAAAATACGTTTAAGTTATTTCTTGGGGTTACTTTAGGGAGAAATAATGTTATTTTATCCTTTTAGGTCAAGAGATTCGCCTGAAATCTGTTTCAGACTCCCTGTATATGTGTCTAATACAACCTAACCTAAAATACCCCCGTCGCAGCAAACCTGCATACTCAGCGAATTTCCAATGCATAATATTTGTCTTAATACCACATAAAGCCGCATACCAAGTTTCATAAAAATATATTCATATATAAGCGATTTTAATTATTCTCCATAAGTATAACATTGGTAATGAGTACGTAGGTTTGGTGAAATAAGGAACACAAACAATTGGTTTTTATGCAAATATAAACATAATTTAACTAGGCGAAGCCACATACCAAGTTTCATCAATATTCAATCATAAATAAGCACTATATAACATTTTTGTTATTCTCCATAAAAATAACATGGGGCTGAGTAAGCAGGTTTGCTGCAACAAGGGAACAAATGTGTTTTTATGCAATTATCAATTTAACTCAACCAAGTAAAGCTACATACCAAGTTTTATTAATTTATGTTCATAATTAAGGGAGTCATTACATTTCACTTATTTTACATAAGAATAACATGGGGGCTGAGTACGCAGGTTTGCTGCTACGGGAATAATAAAAAAAATCAATTTGTTGTACAAATATCAATATACGAGTACTACGTGAAGCCACATACCAAGTTTCATCAACATACATTCATAAATAATTGAGATATCAAATTTTATTTATTCTCCATAAGGATAACATTGGACAACGTACTGTGTTTAGCAATTTGAATATCTCAGCAACGGTTGGGTGTAGAACCACAATTAAAAAACCAAAATGATTGTTTTTGTGGAACTGAACAGATTGGTAACAGCAAATGTGAAGTTTACATTAAAATAACCTTAGGAAAAGCCTAAAACCTTTTTCCCATAAGATTAACATGGAAGATTTTATGAGTAGGTTTTTTGGATTTTCTCCGCAACCACTTAATCTAGGTTAATAATTCAAAATATATTATTTGTTTTTAAGCTCTACAACATGGTCAAAACCAAAATTAAGCTTTTAAAAAATTTTAGGGTGAAAAATGCAAAAAACTGATTTTTGGAAAATTTAAAACACCCATAAACCCCTTTTCCCATGGTCCGATTTTTCTGGTTTTCGAACTTAAATTTATGAATGTCATTTTACACATTTGAGCCAAATTTCATCGAAATCGGACGTTTTTTACTCAAGTTATCGCATTCACGGACACTTATCTATATATAAATATATATACATATATATAAATTTGAACGAACAGTGTTTTTGTCATCTGGGGACCTCAAAAAAAATTGTCATGGTCTCGGGCTTAAGTCTTACCATGAGACCTACGGTAATAGCTTCTTCCCTATAGGGGAAATTCGCTAATAATCGTTGTTCAAATAAAATGGAATTTTGATTTCGTAATAAATCATGTATGTTGTTTATTAACTAAATTATGTAAATTTTTAACATAATTACTATATACCATTCTTGTTGAGAAATCATATTCACAATGCAATACATCAATGTTTTCTCTTTTTACCCGGATGTTTGGCAGTGAAACTACTATCAACAGGTCCATTGAAAAAAATTAATGTTATATTATATCCCACTTAGTTAAACATTAATGCCCTAAGTACAAACAGTTTATCCACAGTTGAAAATTGTTAAATAGGCTATATTTTTGTTTATCAAACAGTTTTTGGAAGTCGCCACTTTACAACCACCAAGGGTCAAGGGTCACCATCTCCGTATAACTAGAATTTTTTTAAATATTGTAGTTAAACCATTCGTCACAAATAATTAAAATAGAAAATATGTTAAATTTGTTTCTGTAAGAATAAGGTTATTTTAATAAAATCCAAAATAAATAAGCAATTAATTATCTTTAACAATTCAGTTATCACTGAAGATTAAATAACGGAAAGATTCAATTACAAAAATCGTTGTTGGAACAAAGCACTCATGAAATCGATAAAACGTGGATACTTTTTTACGGAGTAGGACGAAACGATACTGCTTTCCACGGTATATAAGCTCTCTTAATTAACAACGCGTAAATATTAGTCTCCTAATTGAATTTTTAACTGTATCGCCGGCCCCACTAAACGAGGAAATAATTTTACAAGGGCTTATTAAAAAGGTTTCTTGCAAGTGTAACATTCTCTTTTAATTAAAAATAAATAATAAGAGCTTTAAAAATTTGCGAGTTTAGGCATGATCCTGCATTTTAGTTCTATGCATAGATTTTTTTATAAGTAAATCATTTTAACATTTATATCATATTTCGTTTCGGGTTTAACTATGGCCTTATTTTTTACCACTACATTTAATCGCAGTCCTTACCAAATTTAATAGATTTAACCAAATATTATAGTTCTAGTTATGCTGAACGCCAAGAGGTTTGCTGAAATATTCGAAGTGTGCTAAAGTTCCTGGCAAGATTTTTTGTTAGGATGTGTATCTGGTACATACAAAATATGTCTTAGTTTTTTATTAAAGTTGTTATACCAAATCCAAGTATTCACATTGAGTTAAGTTATTTAATGCAAACAATATTTAATCAAAGTACACACACATCCTATGTTAACCAATTATTTTCCAAAAATACAGAACGGGTCTTTATGTCTAAATATTTTGTTTTGAATTTCAATTTAGGGTTAAGCTATGTTTCTGTGTTAGGGTATATTGTTTTATGAGCTATGTTATAATGCTATGTTTCTCATAGCATAAATGAGGAAGAGACCACGTTTAACATTAAATCAACGGATCAATTTTATTTTATTTTTTTGTATTGATCACGATAAATGGCGGAGTGGGAGCATGGCTAATGGAGCAGCGGCCCTCGTCCTCCGCACTCCTCACCCATTAGCCTCATGCTACATGTCTATCTCCGTCGAACAGATCCTTGTTGGTGATATGAGCTACGTCAAGAGTAATATGTATTACGTTATAGTTTAAAAGCTGTGAAATGTAACTACGCGTCAAGTGAAATTCATTTTAAAACCAATTCTTTATAGTTTAAACTACTAAATTAAACTACTAAAGCGCAAAAGTGATCAGCATAAGGACAATATGACTTTTAAAATTTCAAAAAAATCAATAGACAGGTGGTATTGTATCTCATAACTAAAAACGTTTTTCCATCGTGTTTATAATGCAGCAGCCAATGTTTTAATGAAAGAAACAAGATTTGCCATGTTTCACAATTGTAATAATGTATTCAGTCCGTTAATACAAACGTCTGTACCTGACTACAAACTTCTGCAATATGTGTTCAATTGAAGAATAAGTATGTTATACTACTGTTTTGTGACGTGTTTTAATTTAATATGATAAACAGCAAAAAACGGAATATGCATGTGGACATAACGAATTTCAATTTAAAAGACAACTATATTTCATTTTAAAAATAGACTTAAAATTATATCGGTAGTAAATCAAATTTCGTATAAAAAGTAACTAATTATCGCTCAAATTAATTTACACCTACAGTATTGGAAATTTGTTTATGTGAACGTAATTACGATTTTTCTTTAGAGACAAGAAGTTTGAATAAATAAAATGGCCACATTACAAAGCAAATTGGCGTAGGCTACAAATTCCTGAAGAAAATCCCTCTGCTTGGGACAAAAGACAATTACTTTCATCCAATCACTTAAAAGCTGATAAATTACGCAGTTAATACGTCTTTTTTAGGTAGTTTAATTGTATCAATTAGATCAGTACACGATTAAAGACTTGTAATAATCATTCCTCGGCAATTTTACAGCACAATTAAAAATCAAACAATAATCTGGACTACAATTTTGTTGTTGGCATATGGAAGTATTATATGTTATTGTTACCGCCACTTCTGTTATATTTGCATAAATAACACACAAAGTTTATAATAGTCAGTTATTTTTCAATTTTATTTCACTTAACTTTGAACACATTAGTCCTGCTGTGAAACTTACTTCTCTAGAAATAACTTACAAGCTAAGAAAAACGCTAACATCTAATAATGGCTGGATTATTATCCAGTATACTTAGGTATTACGTTTCCTGTGCAAGAATGCTGGGAATCAGCGTTAAACCAAAAACAGTATTGTTAATTATTTTAAAAGTAAAATGGTTGTAAAATAATTAAAATAACTACTTAAATATTTTACCTTGTTTAGTTATGAGTAAGCTGGTACTGTGTTTTGTAATTATTTAATTACAAATTTATTGTATAAAATATTGTTTTCCGTATATTAAATTTAAAAATATTACTCGCTTGTTCTCCGCTAGAAAGATAGTAATACATTTGTTCTATTAAGACAAAGTGAAGTGTAGTACAGTATTTTTATAAAATCCAGATGTACTGTGACTGGAGTTTTATATTTGTTGCTTTATAGAAAGAATTGTATCGCAGATTTAGGGCATCGACATTAAAGTAGTGGGCTAGCGGCCACTCTAAACCTTTCAGAGCGTAATTGCTTCTATATTTGAGTTTGAAGACAACTGTCCACTTCTGATAATTGAACTCAGCCAGTGACGCTCAATCCGACTCCTCAATATTTTCTGAATATATCAAAATGCATTAACTTTTTACAAAATTGTGTTTTTATTAACTTTAAATTAGTATTAACTAGTTGTCCTATGTTTCTCGAATCCAAGGAAGTTTGTACCCAACGAAAGGTTACTTCAGTTGTAAACAAACGTAACAAACTATCTGATATTAAAACGGATGATAAAATCTGAGAAAATCAACACGTAATTTAGACTTCCGCCGTCAGGATAGTGCCACTGTTCCGAAAACTGAGCCCTTTACTGTATATAAGTGATGTCCTTCTTAAAATTCTGAGACGTATTGGTAAATATAAGTAAAAATATCTTTAATTTGACACCTCAAACGTTAAATTCCGTCCAACCGTTATCAAATTATGACTGTGAAAAAAACAGCTCATTAATATATAGATTATTATTATCCAAATCCAAAGTTAAGTTCAAGGGGAAACGACAGTGAAATACCTTAAGATTAATCAAAGATTTGACATATCCAAGCATTGTAAATAAAATAAAATAATTAAATTTAGCGTTGTTTTTAATTATGATAATGCATTAAAAACCTACCTATTTCAATAGGATTAATTAGTAGCAAATGAAAATGACCTACTTCTTTAAGTAGTTAAAATATATTTATGTAAAATTATAAAATGCACACTTTAGACCTATTTTGCTTTATGGGTGGCACATAAATGAGTGTGTATCAATTTTGTTTGTTTGTATGAGCCGAACATAGGTCTACGGGCCTGAGGTATTTTTCCTGTTGCCTCGCCAATTACCATATGTTTTTACTTAAGAACTGAAGGCTCGTTCAAGCAAACGTTCAGTCGTTTCCTATTCACCACAGCGACTATATCTAGTGAGGCCTAGCTAACTACAGACAACCTGAAGTGGTAATGTAAGGCATTATTTTGGTTCTTAAGCTAAATGTAGACTTAATGTGGTGTAATTCTTTCAACCTTTTTATACTGTTTAAATCCTGTCTAAATTATATTTACAGTATTACTTATAGTCTTGGTCCTCTCTTAATTGTGATATATAGATTTTTTACTTGAGTTCACGAATAGGATTACTAATAATGTTATTAGATTGAGAACAAAACTTCCAGAGTACCCTTTTTTAAACATTTGTTTAGTAATGTTTAAAAAAGGGTACTCTGGAAGTTTTTTATATCTAATAATATATATATATATATATATATATATATATATATATATACATGTGTATAGTTAGGTATTAATCATAAGTTAACTAAATAACATTATACAAAACAAACGTGCATCACAGAATATTATACACTTTATCGAGAGTAGGAATTCCACTTGGAAGTAAACATAAAAAGTAATGCATCGAGTGAATAGAAAATGAATGAAAACTGAATTAACTTTATCAACCCCAATATTCCCCCACCTTCCGAAACACCGATAGAATCCTTTACTGCACACCGACGACATATAAGCCCCAATCCTTTTACTGTAAACCAATTGAATATTGAATTATAAATATTAACAGGTTTTTGGAACAGCCAAAAAAGTGATCTATTATTCAGAGGTGGCTGTGGCATTTATTTTAATATCAGGCAACTTTAAAAATATGTTTTTAATAAAATGTTCACATTCCTCAAGTGAGGGTGCTACGTAGGAAATACGTTGCTCGTACTCATACTTATTTACCACATTTTAGTAACCATACATGTTTTTATAATTAAAGGCATCTCCTTACCGTATATAACAAAGGCCAACAAGTACTCGAAAGTTGATATTCTCCATGTTAGTGAAAGGAATAAATAATACCCAATCGAGGTCGGGCAATCAGTGCATCCTGCGCGATGGCTGCAGGTTCCGCTGCAAATGGCCCTTCTCCGCGTAACTGTTACTTGACAGACACAGTAATACCTCTGCCGGTGAATGGTGCTTTGTCGAATTGTAAATAATTAATTTATGGCTAAATATTAAGCATGGTTTTTATAAATTCGCTTTAAATTGTAATGGATTAGCACCAAATGGATACTTTAACACGTATTTTGAAACAATGCAGTAATTAAAAGACGGAAAAGCCGGCTCCACCGCTCATTTGTGAGGAACGACGTTTTAAAAGATGCAAAAATATTTTACAAAATGAAAGCTGTTATTGTCAGGTGCCAATTACTTAATGAAAGAAAATGGAGTACGTTGTAGAGGACAGTTATTGTTGGCGATGAACCGCGTTCTGAAAAGCCTAAATAGGAAACTTTCCAGCGCACTGGGGAAGCGATCAGATCAGAACCATCAGAACCCGACAAGCAACTAATTGGCTTACTCGAACATTTTCAAGAGTTTTCGTGACATTTCGAGTAAACGCTGACTCCTGTGAATGTGTCACACAACGCAATCAAGCACTAACAACCAGCTATTCTTTCTTCTATTGAATATATTGCTTCCATTTGCCTGAAAAATCAATTTTTTCAAATGAATTAAAATGTCAATTTCAAATTTTATGGCTGGTCGTTTATACTTTATATATAACACCCTGCATTTTAGATAACAAATACTTACAACTTACTATTTTGGTTATAATTTTAGTGCGTAGGTCCTAATGGAAACAAATAAATTTCCATTAATAATAATATATTCAACAAACATACAAATTAATTTCAGGCTATGGCAGCATTATTCAGCCACTTTAGTTATTTTATCCACTATACTAAGTTAACTAATCTAGCAATGCATGGTATTTGGTGCTCTTTGATTTTAAACTCATATTATGTCTAGAAGCTAAGTATGTAGTGCAATTGACATTATGTATCATGTAGCAATAATTGATAAATACAACATAAAAAAACTAAACTCTAAACATTCTTCCACATATTGTTTTTAAATTTTAACATATAAAGTTTATGTCTTACATTATAAATAACAATGTAATCCACCACCAATTTTCATTAGTTTCTCTCTTATAAAGTCCGATAAACAAGCCAATAAACATGTTTAAATAAGATTCTCACCAAACATTTGATAAATCTCCTCGTTCTTGGAAGCCAGAGAGGAGGGATCTATTGCCCGGTCTCGTCACATTTATTCCCAACTTCAAGTTTTATTTTTATTTTCAGCACACATGGTTTTTTAAATTTTTCTGGGAAGAAAAAACTAACTTCGTAGCTCAAGCTAAAATTACTTTTATTTTGAATTTGGTTTTAAATTACCACAGCCTGTACAAGAAACACACTTCTATCCACTGTCCACCTTATTTTATTAGTTTTCAAGATATTGTTATATTACATATTTAAAGACATCCAATCTCGCTTGGGAACCCCACTCAGAGCGTAGAATTTTGAAGTTATACAGAGTCTAGACTCTATATATTCTCTTCAATTCTATATGATCGAACCTCTAAAACTTCACAGCACCTTTATATTCCGACACTAGGTTCAAAAATACTGTAACTTCCTTTGACATATCCTCTTACCTTAAACTTGTATTTTAGTATTTTTTTTTAGTATTTAGTAATTAAATTAGTATTAAAATTTGATGAAATATTGATGTGTTATTCTGGAATAAATTCTTCACATCAGCCAGACAATGTGATGCGATTTTTCTGTTAGCTGTTTACTGACTGTTTATCTGCAGTGAAGTTCATCACAGTCAAGCTCCTGTAAATTACAATTCCTTCATAAATAATTCATCACAATAGCAGAATATAAACCAACGCTGTAATAACACACATGGCTGCTCATTTCCACTTAATGTACTTTAATTTAAATTGCATTCTGATCTGTGTGTTCCAGTATTCTATTTTTAAACAATTTATTGGATTTTATTGTTTGTTTTTGTTTGTAGTGTTTTTAACTTCCCTGTTTTCTTTTACCTATCACCTAAAATATTTAATTTTCGAATGTTTAATTTAGTAAGCGTCCATCGCTTCGTCAGCGTGTCATCTTGTGGATCGATAGTTGTCATAGACTTCTTCAGGAAGTAGGCCTATGATGAGGGACATGGGCACTAATCTATAAACCATCACATAAATCCAAAAGCAAACAAACCTATCAAGAAATAAGTTGAAAGTTCATTTGTGATCGCTTATGTACATTACGCGTGTGGATCGTGTTTCAAGTGCGTTTAGGTACCAAAATCTTAATGGTTTGGATCTTAATAAATCTATAATTTGTCATTTTTCAACATTACAAGAATAATTTCTTTTATTCTAAGAATGGAAAGTAAGCAAGGGTGTAGGAATGTAAATTAATAATGAAGGCTTGATAATGCTATTTAAGTTTACCCGGAGAGGGAGTTATCAGAGGTGTCTTCCTTGCAGGGAAACGTTGCGCGCAAGAGGATTAGTTGGATTAGGGCAGAATGTCTGGCCTTAACCAAGTCGTCTTAATTGCGGCCTAATGGGACAACCATTCTGTTCAATATGATATGTTCCCTGTGATTCTTCCTTATCCTTTTGTAAATTGTGTAAATCAAATGATTAAATACAGGAACTTGATAATATAAAATCAATATAAAAAGTTGTTCACTTTATGTGTACCTCTCTTTAAACTCGAACGACACCGTCGTTCTTTGAGTGACCAATTGTTCAATCTAACAAAGTTTCTTTGTTTATCATAAGTGAAATAAAATAATTTCACGGACACTAAAATAAAAAGTTTGTCTTATACAAAAAGATGCACAGATTCAAATTATCCGATGTAAACGTACTGGTTAGGTTTTATGATGCAACATATTGTCAATATACTGTGCAGGTAAGACTTGTAATAGCACAGATACATTATATTGTTATTGATTTATATTGCTATGATCAAATATAAGACACCTCATAACGTGCTTATGAATACTAATGAAGAATATGTATGATTTTTATATTGTAGTTGTGGGACAGATACACCCCTACATATATTTTTTGCATCCGTCCTTTTTTTTATTCAGGAATATTTCCAAGGAACAATGTTTGGACAAGTTGAGAGCTTGGAAGCCAATCAATTTCGCCAGAGTGCTCTCGGAAATTGAAACGTTTCTTAATGTGCAAATATTGCAGTTATGATCTAGTTGTCGTCAAGGGACCTTCCCTCGTTACGGCGGATTGTTAATAAGTCGCTTATTGAGTTTGTGGTAGAATATTTATTTTCCATTTGGAATTCGAGGTAATTATGACATCTCTGTCATCTGCCTCCGTTTTTACTTTCTCCCCCTTATACATAGTATATGGAGAAAGTATTGTTTTCGTCAAAGTTTTCGAATTTGAGTTCTTAGTGGAAATATTCGTTTTGGTGCTCACTAAACGCAAAAAAAATTATTTTTACGTGATGTCTGTCTGTCTATCTGTATGTATGTGTACAGAGCTAGAGCCCTAACCAATGGTCCGATTTTTATGAAATTTGGTATGTAGGTACTAATCCACAATATCTCCAGGGTTTTTTTCATTTTTTGTAATTTTTGATTTTTAAGAGTAATTATCCCCCAAAACTGAAAAAACATGAAAAATCAAGATTTATCAAAAACGGCTCTAACGATTTTCATTAAACTTTATTCGTTTGTATAACTTTAGTTTTACAACAAAATTACACCACCCGCATTTCTGTAAAAAGTCGGGTTCAGAAATGACAAGACTTAAAATATCAAAAATTCAGTTTTTTGGATTTGTCATAAAAAAACATAAATATAAAAAATATTACTATCCTCCATTAAAAAGTGCTCAAAAAACTAAATAATTTAGAATTTTGAATTACTATTATATGATTATTGGTTGCGGGGAAAATTTTAATTTTAATTTTGCGATAAACGCAGTACGTTGTCCAATGTTATTCTTATGGGGAATACAAAAACTACTATTTATCTCTTATTTATTAATCAATTTCGTTCAAACTTGATATGCTTGTCAAGTTAGCATTGACCAATAGAGGAAATTCGAAATATGTTGCCCCTTAATAACCCTGAGCGGGGGGAATAGGAGGCATTTCCCCTCTTAAAACCACGTGTGTAGCGATGGATTCTGTAGTGCCTCATAAACAGGGATTTGGGTGGATATTTTTGAAAACAACTTGTTTACAAGATTTTTTGTACATTGTACTGTGCTTTTTATTCTATAATTTTGTAAATAAAAAGTAATTTATTCATGAAAGTTGGGCTAAAAGGGAGAAAGTATGTGTCAGTTTCCTTAATACCGTTTATTTTATAATCGCAAGAGACTCGTTGCAGCGAAATGTAAAGCTTTGACAGTTGGCCAAGGAGTCATCTTGAAAGCTTACATTAGCAAATTTAATTTACTGGGGGAACTGCGTTTACATATTTACAATATAAAAAAATATACTAACAGTCTAACAACAACTAGGGGGTAATGAAAAATACTTCGAGCGACTTGGTCCGATTTGACCAAATATGTAAGGAATAGAATAGAATAGAATAGAATAGAATAGAATAGAATACGCAGTAAGTTATGGTTGTACCAAGACACTTATATAAATCAGTTCATTTTAAAATTTTGTTACAAACCACTTTGGCTTTAGTTTTTACATGTGTTATTTTATTTCTGATTTAAAATGCTAGCTGTAGCTCTATTCGTAATTGTTCTTGTTGTTGACATACGACCTCGTTCAATTATAAGTTATTCATTGCATTACGAAACATAACTACATCGGATACAGCGCCGAACTGCAGTTCATGCCACTATTGCCCCAAACTTACTTATGCTACGAATAATTTTTAATCTCCTCACACCACCAACGTAATACATATCGTCACAGTTTACATGATCATAATTTGCTGTAGTTATCATGTATCTAGCCACTTTTACCTTCACAAACGCGAATTTTCTTTAAAGTCTTATTTATAACCAAAATAGTAGTATTTGACTGACTCGTCACAAAATATATCCAGAACTGTTTAGCTGATAAAGTTTATTGATTAATTAACGCACAGCATGTTTAGACAGGAAATATTTATATAAAGTCGACATTTTATTAGAAAGCACCATTATTTTTGGCATTTTAATTGTAATATTTCGAAAAATATGCGTTCCTAGTTAATCTTTGGTTTTCAAGAAGCATTTTAAATAAAATTTCACGTTATAACCATATTAATAGACCTCGGCCTTTGCCCATATATACCTCTCTCATCATCGAACATGTATAAAAAGATCATTAATACTGAATTCTTCCTATTTCGGTACTAAGGCATTTTTTATACATATTATTGTTGTTCATCAAATTGGTGCCATTTGGGGTATAAAGAAATACCTTTAATGGTAATTTAATCTTAACAATCTTAAGGTTTACATCTTTACCCATATATATAGTATTTAAGTTCAGTAAAAGGTTCACTAAACCACATTTTTCGAACCACAAGATCCATAATAAAACTAAACATTCGATTTTTGAATAATTTCATCCTAAAATCGTCCTTCAAACTTTGAAGCTCCCGCTTTCAAACGGGTGGAAACTGTTGCATTTCTTGTCATTGCCCTAGAGTTTTTAAATCTGCTCCTTTCAACATCCATGGCTGGTCGTAGTTTGACTCAACTGCGTGGCTAAGGTAGTTTTAACTTGCACTCTACAGAGCCAAGAATCGACGTTAGACCATTATACTGCTTATGGACTTACAGACAAGTTTAGTCCTTGAAATCATATTCAAAAGATTAGTATAGAGCTTTCAACTTTATACTCATACTTGTAATAAAGGTAATGTCATGGAAACAGTTTTGGGTGCTTTGGACGGGTCACAGTGTGTTGGTGCAATTTACTGTGATTTGTCCAAGGCGTTCGATTGCGTGAATCACTCTGTCCTTTTGGGTAAACTAGAGGGATACGGCGTGAGTGGTGCAATGCTGTCACTTCTGTCCTCATCCAGAACACAACTGCTGATGACACATTGCTGATGACACAACTGCTCTGTCTTCTTGTAATAACATGCATAACCTAGAGATCGTAATGAATCAGACATACACTAGCCTAAATATATGGTTTGAATCAAATGGTCTTTAGTTGAATGACGATAAGACTAAAATTATGGTATTATCAACAGTTAAACGTGATCTAGCAAATTTCAGTGTAAACGGAATAAGTCCATCAGAGTCCGCCTGTCTTCTTGGCGTTACCATTGATGATAGGCTGAACTGGTCCAAACATATTGACTCCCTATGTAAAAAACTGTCTTCAGTTACTTTCGCTTTTCGAATATTAATGCCTGTAGTTGGTAAAGAAACTACACTTCAGATTTACTATGCTTATGCATATAGTAGAATGAAATATGCAATTGGTTTCTGGGGATCGTCTAGTGAGTTCTTGAGGGTATTTAGACTCCAAAAAAGGATTGTTCGTATTATGTGTGGAGGTGGCTATCGAGCACATTGTAAGCCTTTTTTTCAACAACTGCATCTTCCCACTCTCCCAAGTATTTATATTCTTGAGGTTTTATCCTTTTTTAAATGCAACTTCCATCTCTTTGAAGAGAATATTGTTAGACATCCCTTTAATACACGTCATAAGTGTAACATGGTCTACCCTATCCATAGATTGGCACTACTTGAAAAGGGAATCCACTACTCTGCTCTACGACTATACAACAGCAATGCTCTGCCCCGGCACCTGAAAAACATAGCCAGTGCAAGCATTTTCTTAAAAAGGTGAAAAATATTCTGATTGAAAGGTGTCCGTACTCGGTGGATGAATTCCTGTCAGACTGCACAAATATGTGAAGGAAATGTGCACTTTTTGCTAGAGAACAAATTTTAAAATTGTCAATTTAGTATTAAGTATTAGTTTTAAATCTGACTTGTTTCACATAACAATTTGTTATTCACGAAATAAATGATTTCTGATTCTGAATGTATATCAGGTTAGGCCCTACACATTAAAATTGTCTTATTCCGTTATTTAGTAATACTTCTGATTTAACGACTACTATCAATGACCGTTTCATGATGACTGTAATTGAACGCCTATTTTGAAACATCAACCTATGCGGAGGTTATCACGCCAACGAGTCTGATGCATATTGCATGTAGCTGCGCCCTCCGGTAATTAAACAGAGGCGATATTGCAGCGAGGCCGCAGCTACAACCGAGACTGCTGAACTAGCTGACCAACATTCACTATGGAAGAGCCGCAATCACTGACTCCTAGGCCACCTCCGGATATAATATCCGAGAGAGAGAGAGAGAGAGAGAGAGAGAGTGGGGTATATTATAAGAAGAACAACACCTAAGAAATTAACACAAAATAAAACGTATGTAAGAATATTTATTGACTTGCATATTTAATTAATCAATGCTTTTATATTGGATTTGATCTATTTTTCAACTTTTAACATTTTGAAAGGCACAAACATTGCTACAAATAATTTAATAATGAATAACGTTCATTTTTACGTTTTGTGCCTAACCTAAATTTAAATGTAAAAGCAAACATTATTTTTGTGTAAATTCACAAACAATTACGCAGACCTCAGAGGTTATAGAAATCTTAAAAAAACACGGTTACAGAACTCTTTAAAACAATCTCCCACAACCCCTGTTGTTTTTGATTATGTTTGAATTAATAGCAACTTTACATAGAATGTAAACAAGAAAAACGCCAATTCTGTGATATGAAAGTCCAGCAAGAGTTTTTTCACGCATATATGTGCAGTAGTCACATAGTAGCAGTAGTCCATCAGTATTCCATCGATTGTATTTACACCAAAAGAATCGTTCAACATTGCACATTATTATAGTTCTGGTATGGCACGACGAGACACCTAAGTTTTAAGATTAAATATTATATGAGCCTTAATTAATTTCTCGTTATGTATCCTACTTGACTGTTTATTCTTTGAATGTTTATGTATTATCTTTATCACTCATGGATACATCGTAGGAGGTAAATTACATTTTTATTCTATTAATTTTCGGTTTTATTTTAGTTATATTAAAATATGTTGGACGAAATAAACTAGTGCATACAGTAAATAAGAATAATCGATCTTACACATTTTAAAGAAATATGGTTAACAACGGCCTTTAGTTTCGAGATAATTTTATTAAAATCAAACTGAGAAAACAATAACGTATATACAGGAATGGAATATGATAAGATCATCCAACCCAATAAGTATGCATTATCGCCTGGAATTACATATGTTCTGGCAATGGTATGTGTGTTATATTTCCATGAGAATTTAATACACGTAAATAAACTGTTTGGTTCTTTTAAAATGATCATTTAAAATTATCTTTAATCAACTAAATTGTTAACCTTAACATAAAAAGGAAAAGTTGAAGGCCTAACATATTTAATATTTAATACATGGACCGAATAGAACGGCCAACTATTAAGATTTTAAGTTTTATACTTTTGTTTTTATGTGTAAGAGAGCCTTTGTGAGCCTGTATAGTAGTTTGATGAATGTGTGGATTTAAAAGGTCGGTTTAAGACAATCAGACAACAGTTTGAAATACGTCATGAAACCGTTTTTTAATATTCACAAAACATTTTAACCACGAACCCCAAAGGTAAAGGGTAAACTTCCATCTCGTTTCATTTCCCCGCGATATTTAATTACGCTCCGCACGTCCAGAGAATGAGAGCAGTAAATCTTTGGTAAGTAGGTAATTAAGTCGTGAAACGTCGCTAAATATTAAAATGGACCACTTCATTCTGCTGCTCTCTTATATCTTTTCAATGTGTTTATAAAACACTCCTAAAACTACTATATATATTTATCTCCACTTTATATGGTAATTTTGATAACACTTAAATGTGAAATTACTATACAACTTTAAAAAATTAATATGTTCTGCCTCAATCGCCAATATATTTGTCGCCAGTTTAGAGGTCGACATTGGGTACAACAAAAATAAGTCGCCACAAAATTGGTAAATCTTTCTGCCTATCCAGTGTGACCAGCTTCCCTTTCACCTCGATACCACTTCGTTTCTCCGGGGGCTGTTTTCCCTTTCACCTCGATACCACTTCGTTTCTCCGGGGGCTGTTTTCCCTTTCACCTCGATACCACTTCGTTTCTCCGGGGGCTGTTTTCCCTTTCACCTCGATACCACTTCGTTTCTCCGGGGGCTGTTTTCCCTTTCACCTCGATACCACTTCGTTTCTCCGGGGGCTGTTTTCCCTTTCACCTCGATACCACTTCGTTTCTCCGGGGGCTGTTTTCCCTTTCACCTCGATACCACTTCGTTTCTCCGGGGGCTGTTTTCTTGAAGTCTGAGACTCCTTGCTGAGCTTGGATACGCAGTCAAGTTTGACCCCTTTATGGTTATTTTACCCTTCTTTGTTGTCCTCCATCACCTGGATGGACCTGGGAGGAAGATCTCTTACCCGATAAACTCTTGATCTTTTGAATTATGGGCTAGAGGGCGAACTAACCAAGATGCAAGACTCTTCAATGGGTTCTGAAAGCCAAATGGTTTGGAAGGCTCTTATATTACGCTATTTTGTTTTGTATTTCTACGGATCGTGGAAGGCCAGTTGCTGTTTTTATGATCGAAATGGAAACTTGATGATCGTATTGTCTCTGTTTCCTAAGGATATAAAATCTAACACAATTATGATGGGGTGTATGTGATTTTTCATATAAAAAACGTTTAATGTCATAAAAAATAAGCATTAGACATGTTGATATGGTAACATGATAACATTTCCTTAAATTATAAATAAGGGCTGTTTAGTGGGTTTATAGAATCTCAAATGCGCAGAAAAATTTTTACAAGTGCAAATAGAATCATTTAAATGGTAAACGAAACAATACAAATAGAGCAATTTTTTCGCACGCCTCCCGACACGACGTTCACGCGAGTCGTGCAGATGGGATGTTGAGTATTCATTAGTTCTTAAGGATTTGTTTCACGACATTTCTTTCAGTTTAAATATCTTGGGTATCGTAAGTGCTAAGGGAGTAGGTAACCATTGGAATCTACTTCGCATTGAAGGAATGTATTTTATTTTAACAGTCTTTAATAACCAATAAAAAAATCTAACTATTTCGGTGTTAAGGATCTTGGGAAATGTATGTATCGGACAAACAAAATCATACCATAATCCGTGGACCAGTTTTAGAAACTAGTTGAATAAATTTTTGTATAGACTATATATCTAAATGTGGTAATTGTATCCATTCAAACGACATATATTTTTTACTCGCGTTCTACTAAAACTGGTACTAAAATATCAAAAGTATCAATTTTATTTGTGTATATCTATGTATAATTGATTATATATAATGCTTTACAACTTAATATTTTTTATCTCTGAGCAACTAAAGTTTGTTTTACAACATTTTACATTTTATAAAGATTTTCCATTAATGTATGAGTACACAAAAATACTTAATTTTAACCTTAAAAGTAAACAATTTTCAATTTTGCATAGTTTCGCTGGTAGACTGTTTTGACCAAGCTGCCATGAAATGTACTTCTCTATACTGCCGATCATCAAGGAACGGCAATCAAGGATTCAGTGCTAACGAGTAGGGCCGGAAGTGTGAGACGTCGACAACCGGTCCACTTCCACTTCCGGCGAGGCTGAGACGCCAATCACACGCGGCGCGCGGCGATTATCAAACAGCCGAGAGATTGGTCGTTGAACTCTCAGATAGCACCACGTATGCTGGTCTCCTTGTAACAGATAAGACCTCTGTTGGCACGAGACGACTACATATCACGTTATCGCTGTACGACATAGCGCGTCATCTTAATTGGCCTCGGTTTATTGGCTTATAAGTTTGATATCTCGTTATCTTTAATGGGTTCAGTAAAATCTGACTTAATGACAAATCTTTATCAGGACTATTTTAGACAAATAAATACGTATTTAGCACGTGATCTCACTGGCGTTTAAAACCTGTGATTCTCTTATTGTAGGACATAAATTAATTAATATCATAATTATTTCTGGCAATCTGTGGCATCGATTGCAATCAAAATATCCAGTAGCATTTTAAATCCCGAAAATTGCATTAAGAGGTTTTATACATTAAGAGGATATATATATATAAAACCTCTTAATGCAATTTTCGGAATTTAAAATGATTTAATGGTTGGTATATATATATATATATATATATATACATATAAAACCTATATATATAACCTCTTAATGCAATTTTCGGAATTTAAAATGATTTAATGGTTGAAGATTAATGCTATGTTACTCTAAATAAATAATTTATTGTATGGGTATTATTTTGTCAACAAAGGTCAGTGATTCTGATCTATTGATTGCTTAATTGTGGTGTTTTTAGTTGGTATTTGATTTATGTTGTATATAAGTTGGAAACAAACTCAAAGCATTGAACCTGTTATTGAAGTGTTCTCAGTAGTAAAATGTTAGTGGCTGTTTGTTTATTTATTTATATACTTTTTGGGAGAAGGAAATAAGGAAAGGAAAGTAAAAATATTGAGTTCTCCAATAAAAACCGTCTGATTTTTATTGATGAATGAGAAAGGGAAATCCTACTAGGATGAATATACATTATACGCTACTGGATATTTTGATTGCAATCGATGCCACAGATTGCCAGAAATAATTATGATATTAATTAATTTATGTCCTATAATAAGAAAATCTCATGTTTTTAAACGCCCGTGAGATCACGTGCTAACTACGTATTTATTGTCTAAAATATATATGTATATATATATATATATATATATAAAGATATCTCTTCAATGATCCCAATACAATGGGTCAAACACTGACAGGACAAGGAAGCCCCAATACTCACTTCCGACAGGAAACACTCTTAGGAGTTCTTCGCGCTTCTTTGCGTATCACTGCTACTTCATTGTAAGACGTCTGACAAGGGATTTAACAAAACTATTATTCGCCATATTTCATTAATACTAACAGAGATATAAGCAACTTGGTATTATCTTGCCACAGCCGATGGTATAATTTTTACTTGGAAACGGGGTGTATGCATAAAACACCAGGAGCTACAGTTTCCAATTAAAAATGCTATTATCGTCTATGCAAGCTAACACCAAGTTGCTTAAATCTCTGTCACTGTTAATAAAATATGGCGAATAATAGTTTTGTTAAATCTCTAATTTCTTCCGCCATAAATCTTTTTATGGCTTAGCTGTTTTGTAAATGGAAAACAATTCACTCGACAAACGGCGTCATTACCTAAATGTTGTAATAACTTTGTATCCAGCTTCAAAGTTGTATACACATGCACACTACGCATGAGAAAAACTGAATAAAAATAGAATAGGCCCTTTTATAATTTAAAACAATTTTTTGTCCCCGTGGAAGCAAATCTGCTTACTCAGCTCTAATGTTACTGTTATAGAGAATAATAAAAATGTTATAATTGGTTTGTTTATTAGCATTTGTTTTTGGTTTGTCTATGGATCAAACTGGGTATTTGGCTTCATATGATTGAAGTGTATTGATGATTGCGCAGCAGCAACCTGCATACTCGTCCTAATTTCTGTCTTATTGGGAATAAATCAAATGCCATATCTCGCTTATTTACGAATACGTTTTGCTAAAACTTGGTAAGTGTTTTTATGTGATGGTGAGGTACCATTTGAAATTCACTGAGTGCACAGAGTTTCTGTGACAGGGTTATGATAACTTGCATCTGCTACACAAGCAGCTTTATGTTTGTCAACGAAACTGGACACTATAAACTAAAAACTATGCAGTTAAATACGATACATCCTATATTATCAGGATTAGATTCTGCTTTTATATATGCCTACCTAACATCACTAAAAATTCCTTTGTGATATTAAGAGTGTAACATGAAGAAGCTATTGTTTCCCTTAAAATGAGTTATTTCTTACTTAAATTTATTAATGTCTTATATTTATTCAACAACCCAAAATATCCATGGTTATTATAGATGGAATTACAGAGGATTACAAAATCCTACCGTCGTGTCGCTTCGTGTAGAAACAATCATGATGAATATATTTGAACATTCCTACACGAACAAATACCCTGGAGTTGCAGCATTATGAAAACCAAGTGGATAATAATCATAACCAAGTTTATTACTACAGATAAAATACATTGGGAAATAAAAGCTATTCAGGAATACATTATTCCCAGTACCAGTTTCTAAATTATTGTGAAAGGTTCACCTTTAACTCATCTTTGTTACTACTGTTTCTTTAACTACTATCGTTTTTTAAGCCTACTCTTTTCTAGTCACTATTAAGAAACTTACTACATTTAATGGATTGTTATTTTGTCTAATAATATATACGTTTCACAAATAAAAACACCGTTATCATTTAACACTCTAAGCTTTTTGTGCTGGAAATTTCCTCTCAAATGCTTTAATGTTTTATACATTAAGACTTATTCTAAAATAAATTTCATCATATATGGTGTTGTCATTTTAAATTTTAACTGCGTTCAATAGACTCATTTAATTGTACAAGCGACAATACATTCAACCTCTTTGACGGTTAATGTCAGTTTTTTGTTACGTTATAAGTTTGTGGTCGTAAATAGTTTGCTCTTTGTCACGAACAACTAAGACGATGATGATAAGCGGTGCAACACTTCTATGGACAAACCACTTTTAGTTTGCCTTATTACAACCATATTATCCTTTATAATTATGTCAATATTATTATTATTATTATCAGATAGTCAGTATTATTATTTTAAAATGTGTACAACTGAATAATTTATCTCTCTGAGATTTATCTCTTTAACCACCAAATTGCAATTAGAAGTATTAAATACCCCCGTCGCAGCAAACCTGCGTACTCAGCGAATTTCCAATGTATAATATATGTCTTAATACCACATAAAGCCGCAAACCAAGTTTCATAAAAATATATTCACATATAAGCGATTTTAATTATTCTCCATAAGTATAACATTGGTAATGAGTACACAGGTTTGCTGAAACAAGGAACAGAAACAATTGGTTTTTATGCAAATATAAATAGAATTTAACTAGGCGAAGCCACATACTAAGTTTCATCAATATTCAATTATAAATAAGCGCTATATAACATTCTAGTTATTCTCCATAAGAATAACATGGGGGTTGAGAAAGCAGGTTTGCTGCAACAAGGAACAGAAAAATGGGGTTTTATATAATTATCAATATAACTCAACCAAGTGAAGCTACATACCAAGTTTTATTAATTTATGTTCTTAATTAAGGGAGTCATTACATTTTACTTATTCTCCATAAGAATAACATGGGGGCTGAGTACGCAGGTTTGCTGCTACGGGAATAATCAACAAAAAAACAATTTTTTGTGCACATATCAATATACCAGTACTACGTGAAGCCACATACCAAGTTTCCTCAACATACATTCATAAATAATCGAGATATCAAATTTTATTTATTCTCCATAAGGATAACATTGGACAACGTACTGTGTTTAGCACTTTGAATATCTCTGCAACGGTTAGGCGTAGAATCACAATTTAAACACCAAAATGATTGTTTTGTGGATCTGAACAGATTGGTAAAAGCAAATGTGAATTTTACATTAAAATAAAGTGAGTAAAAGCCAAAAACCTTTTTCCCATAAGATTAACATGGGAGATTTTATGAGCAGTTTTTTTGGATTTTCTCTGCAACCACTTAACCTAGGTTAATAATTCAAAATACTAAATTATTTGTTTTTTTAAGCTCTATAACATGGTCAAAACCAAAATTAAGTTTTTTTTAAATTGTAGGGTGAAAAATGCAAAAAACTGATTTTTGGAAAATTTAAAACCCCCATAAACCCCCCTTCCCATGGTCCGATTTTTATGGTTTTCGAACTTAAAGTCATGAATGTAATTTTACACATTTGAGCCAAATTTTATCAAAATCGGACGTTTTTTACTCAAGTTATCGTGTTAACGGACACATACATAGATATATATATATATATAAATATATATAAATTTGAACGAATAGTGTTTTTGGCATCTGGGGACCTCAAAACAAAAAGTTATCATGGTCTCGGGCTTAAGTCTTACCATGAGACCTACGGTAATAGCTTCTTCCCTATAGGGGAAATTCGCTAAAAGTTAAAAATACCTCTACTAGGAGTTCCAAAATATATCAAAGTATTAGACTTGTTGGCTTTTATGTTATCATCAAACATAGAAGTGGATATTACACCAATACCAAATCGCTTGCCAGTAGATGACTAGAGACCAGTCACAACTCAGAATTCACAATAGTCAAACAAAACAGGTATGGCACGACAAAACACCACAAATGAACAACGAACATTAATATTGACGGTTAGCGTCATTCCCACGGTCACGACCAGGATCAAAGTATGGAACAGTAAGGAGTCTGAGTAGGAACAAAGTATGAAACAGTAAGGAGTATGAGCATCTGAGCAGGAAAACGTGTGGAACAGTAAGGAGTCTGAGCAGGAACAAAGTCTGAAACAGCAAGGAATCTAAGCGTCTGAGCAGGAAAACGTATGGAACAGTAAGGAGTCTGAGCAGGAACAAAGTCTGAAACAGCAAGGAATCTGAGCAGCTGAGCAGGAAAACGTATGGAACAGCAAGGAGTCGGAGCAGGAACAAAGTATGAAACAGTAAGGAGTATGAGCATCTGAGCAGGAAAACGTATGGAACAGCAAGGAGTCTGAGCAGGAACAAAGTATGAAACAGTAAGGAGTATGAGCATCTGAGCAGGAACAGAAACGAAGAACAATAAACCATTTCCATTTCAATTTGACGTAAACAATTTCATTTGACGTATTTATCATTTGTGTTACAAAGATTAATTACACAGTATACATTTATCTAAATAAATAACTCAAAAATTGTTGTATTTTTTGTTTTAAAAAATATTTGTAGTAGTTATACAATTACAGAAAATCCTGTAACCTCCTACAATTTTATAGTTTTACAACAGTTTTTTGGCTCCTATAATTATTATTATAACAGGGTCATATGTAAAAAGGTTTACGTATTTATTGGAGAAAATTATACAAATAATAACGGACAACGCGCAATAAAATAAAATAAATAAATTACCTGTAAAATAAGCTTTTAGTAATAATTATTATTATATATATTATATATTATTATTTTTGTACTAATAAAGTAATACCACCAATACATTTTTAAATTTAATTTAAATTAAACTAATTACCATCATATTTATTATTTTGAGTGACCACTTTAAAACCTGTATAGAAACATTTTCTATCTTTGAAATGGTAATGTAAACCATGTGGCAACTGTATGCCACTATATAAGACTACAAGTAGTAAAAGAAAATGAGACTAAAATAATGAATAAGTTTTCACCTTAGTATTGGAACTATTTATTTCTGTCTTGGATAGGAAGCTGTTAATGTGACTGTAATTCGGGTTTCGATTTTTAAGTTGTGATTAAAATAGTTTAAAAAATAACAAAATAGTTAAAATTATCATTTAATATTTTATTATATAGGTTTCCATCGGGATATGTTTATATCCAACTGATCTAGTTGTTGCCTTTCAGTTGATCATTCCTTGCTATGGACGCTGACAAGCCCTCTCTTCCCCACAAATAAAGCAGGAAACCCACTATGCCGTCACCGTCAGGCACCGTCCGGCACCGACCGTCACCCTCAGTCGCCGCCTTCATCGTAATTTTTCCGGCGATAACCAACTTGCCCATCATAGCTCCGACAGAAACCGGAGTTAACCAGAAGAAATACAGCAGTTGCTTTGGAGAGTTCGTCAGAAGAGGAGTTGTTTGTGATAGCCGTGGCGTGTGCTGAAGAAGAAGGGAGGCAGAAACGGAGGAAGCATAGGTACTGGGTGCACGAAATTTTCAGAAGAAGAAAAGAATAAGGTAAATTTCATAATTTGATTGAAATTTAAAAAAAGACTACGCTAAGTTCTTTTTATATTTCCGTATGTCTCCAAAGAAGAAAATAAGTACAAAATGAAAACAAATTTTTAAAATAATAATACTTTACTTCGAAGATAAATAGAAATAAGGAAACAATAGTAAAATGTCCCATAGCAGCAAACCTGCGTACTCAGCTAATTCCCAATGTATATGTATATATATATATATCTTAATACCACATAAAGCCACATACCACATACCAAGTTTCATCAATATACATTCATCAATAAACGATTTATTACATTTTAATTATTCAGTACAATATCTGACTGGGCCTGACCGGTGTAACTGGTTGAAATCGATCGCCTTGTACCATCTTTTGTTTATATTTTACCGTATTGTATGTAAGTACAGTATAAGTCTAAATATACTTTATAGTGTTGTAAGACGTATTTTATTTATCCTGTTTAAAATGTATATACAAACAACTAAAAAAACATTTTTGGGGTACAAAACCCCCCCAAAATACCCCTTCAGATAGGTCGATCTGTCTAGTTTTTGAACTAAAGTCATAAATGCCTCTTTATACATTTATACCAAATTTCGTCAAGATCGGATTATTTTTACGAGAGTTATCGTATTCACGGCAAACATATATATATACAGTTTTGAACGAATGGTATTTTTGGCATCTGGGGACCGCAAAACGAAAAGTTATAGTCCCGGGCCAAGGTCTTACCATGCCGACTACGGTAATAGCTTCTTCCCTATAGAGGATTTTCGCTCAAATCTGGTAGTTGAACTCGACTGGAGAAATGACGGACCGGCTGTCCGGCAGGAATGCCCCAATGGTGACGGACGGATATAGTGGGTTGCCGTTCATTAAAAACAATGCAAAGCAATGTTGCCGGTACGCAACGGTGACGGTCGGTGCCGGACGGTGCCTGACGGTGACGGCATAGTGGGTTTCCTGCTTAATTTTCTATTTCGTTTTTGGTTCAGGTTACTTCCGGGCTTTGAAGTCGTTTAATTACATGTAGCTTAGTTACAGTAAATGATTTAAATTATCGAAAAATTAATTTGTTAGCAAAGCGATTTAAATAATCGTTTTATAGGAGAACTGGTCAGTATCGGGCAGAGACTGCAGGCAGGAAATGGCGGATGGACAATTAACGTTGGTGGTGGCCGCGGATGTGAAACAGAATCTGACACCCTTCCAGGGACGGCACGAGGCCTTCCTCAGGAGCAGGTGTTCATTTCATGTCGGGCTTTGCATTCGGTTTAGATAACCGAGTAGAGGGAACATTTAAAGATTTAAATGACTATATAATATATAATATTATATATTTACCTAAAATATATAATATTTCGAATTATTTGAATTGTTCAAATTCTGTTGCAGTTCCAACTTTTTCTACCATATACGAAATCTGTTACTGTACCTTCTTTGAAAATATTCATTTTAGGGGCCAGCAGTGGCAAATATGATAATTGAAGTTTATACTTTAAAAAGCTTTTGCAGCAATACAACAATTTTCATGAAACCTTTAGTAGAAGTATTGTACTTTGCTTAATTTATGTTAATTGAGAAAGCTACTATATTTGAGTAATTATGATGTAAATTTCAAAGATAAGTAAATTTTCAGTAATAAGTGCATTGAAACTATAAATTTTATCTGTAGCCTTCCTCATATGGAGCTCCTACTACAAGTAGGAGCTATCAGGTATATATACTAAAATATAAAAAGTTCACGTAAAGACCTTTTAAGTCGTGTACTTTTAAAATATTACTTATGGGAAATACTAACTTAAACTGAAAAAAAAAAACTAAAATTATATACTAAATATTTATATGTATTCCACAGGTTCAACTATGAGGAAAGCGGGATAGATTTTTAATATATTAGAAAAAGTGAAGAAATTTAGTTTATAGAGCTCACACTAATTATTGAAAACAATGAAAAGAGATAATACATCAAATGCTCCGAAATTTTTCTGAACTAATTATGAATACTAACTAATTTTTAAGGGATTATTAAAATTGTACTGTATTCATTACTTTAAGTCACTATTAACGTAAAATATATTCCTTTACACAATTTGAATGGCCACAAAACAGTTAAAATAAACATTAGCAGTTAGAATCAACACCAATATTCCAGTGCAGTTGTTGCCCCGTGGCGTCGTGTCATTTATGCAGATAGCGCAAGCAGAACGGAACTCTATACAAAGCTGAGCGCCAGATGGAACCAAACGGTGGCATGTGCAGCTGTTTGGCTAGTGGCGTGGAACACAAGCAAGCCTAGGGAGAATTAGGTATTGGATGATTTGAAAACGTGAACTGCGTTTGACCCGGAATAATATAACTGTATGGCTATATCACAAGTAACAGAAGACGTTATTAAAAATATGTCTAATGAATCCAACAAATTCTTATATTAACTAGGGGATCCCGTGCTAGTACTTGAGCAAATAGTTTTTGTTATGAAATTACAGAAAGTCCTATTAATTTATATTGTGTTGCCATAGCAATAGTTATTAACAACAACAAAAATCCTACCTACTAAATAATAAATTAATAAATAAATCCTATTTTATAAATAAATTAAATATAATAATATTATAAAAGTGAAAGTTTAGATGTATAGATATTTTTAGTTCCATCACGCATAAACTTCTAGACCGATTAAGCTAAAAGTTTCCATGAACATAGCTTACATATCAAATGAACATAAATACTTGATAATGTCCACATCCAACCTTAAGGCTACATTCCACGGATCCTGTAATTTCCAATACATATTTTATGGCCAATGCTTCTTCATTATAATAATATCTAGGTTTATCTTTCAAAAGTCACTTATAGTGGATGTTAGCTTCTGATTTATGTAAAACTAAACAAAACAATACTTTTAAGGTCTAAAATCTTTGCCCAAAAATCAAGAAATACTTATAATATTATAATAAGATAAATCCATAGATAAGCACATAATTTATTTCATGCCTATTCAACAGTATATTCTACCACTGCTACATGCATGCTACAACTGAGCTGAAACTAAAGCTCAGATACTAATGGAGGTGAAATATTGGCTATAATTTATGAAGGACTTGTGCAATCTCGCAATCCCACTATTAGCGGGTATCGAGTGTTGTTTACTGGCCAAGTCCATTAACAGATTAAGAACCCTCTACGTATGCTTGACAGTAATAATTAATTGTTTATAGTTAGTTAACAGCTACAAAAAGTAGTATGCACCTTTACTATGTATATTTAAAGTTCCATTCGTAAATATAATGTATTTTTAAAAGCTGAATGGTTTACCATGTATTGTAAATACAAGTGTGCTTGTCTAACTTACTTCAATAAAGTGGATAAATTTCAGGTAAACTAACAAAGTATGCCTTTGACCGGTATGCCTCCGTCGTCAAATATCGTATTAGTTTATAATTCTTGGAACTGAACCAATGAAAAATAAGCCGATATTTGACGGATCTAACAGCAAAGGTTAATTGTTAGTCGTCCTCCGAATATTTGACAAGCATTCCTTAAACGAACAAAACTTCTTACTTTACTTGGGCTAAATATTGGTCATAAACGAAGAGTACAATCATACCTTGGTTCCCTGTTTAACATCTCCTACTAGTGGTTCTGTGGCCTAGTTGTTGGTATCGATATTTTATGATAAACCATAAAGCAATGGTCTGCATTTAAAAAATTTCATTCTGAAATTGGAACATGGCTTGTAAAATTAAACATGGGAACTGGTTGTTAAAAAGTGTGACTGTGCAGCCAACTACGAAACCTTGAATCACATTTTATTAACTCATTGTCCTTTGCGTGTGTCTCAGTAGGGTTAACTGGCCTCTCTTTCTAAATTAGGCTACAGTTAATTACTTGAGAAGGCTTGGCAAGGCTTTGTGAACAAATGTCATTATTTTACCTTTAACAAAAGTACAGTGTGGTCTGAGAAAATAACTTGAAGCTTGAAAGGTTGTTTTATTTACTATAGTATTTTTTGCGCTATATACCGTATTAAGTTTACATCCGGTAAAAAGTTTTAAAATATCCTATATAAGTAGCATGGATCAAATTATACTTAAACTCAATGGGTCTCTTTTGGTAAAACACAATATTACAAATAATACGCGTTGTCAAACGGGGAACTAGGTTGGTACCAGCAGCAGGTTTCCGTTTGAATTAACATACGGTACCGACATTATTCAATAAACTGTGGGCCCCACCAAATCCGCCTTAAGTATCCCATTGTGGTAGGGTTTGCTCAATGTGGACAATATTAACCATAATTCCATGTTGACCAACACCATAAACATGATACGTAATCATCTACGATTCCACCAATATTTTAAAGACTGTCTGTAAAAAACTTCAATGAGAGGAAGTCTTAAATTTATGAAGATAAACATAGGGAATGGCATGCTGCAGGTCTTAAAAAAATTGTATATGGATACTCTCATTACATGTAAACCTTTTAATGTTACATTAAAATGTTAATGTTTACATTATATGTAAACGAATTTTAATGTTAGAGAGGTGAAATTGCCTGCCAAATCTCATTTTTCTGCTGATTCAGAAAACTGCATATGAGTCTTATGTGGATAAACTGATTGATTTGCACTTGTATTATCTACATTATTCTGTTTATGATTTGTTAAGACATGCAGGTTTTCTTTAGAATATTGATTACAAAAAACTAATATTTTTAATATTAAATTGATGCCTTAGGCCTGCTGTCTTTTTACAAAATATTAAGATCTGAAACATTCAATTATTTTACTTTCGCTTCTTACTTTTAAAAAGCAATGTCTCATTGTCAAAATTCTTACTAAGAAATTTTGGTTCGCCGTGTAATAAAATAGCAACAACCAGACGTAAAACTCCGCCACCATGGTAAAATTAGCCACTGAAGTGCTGGGAAGGCCAAAATAGAGCTTTGGTAGGTTGAAATAATTAACAACGTGTAATATGCGACCGAACTCGATATTTTTATATAGGAGGCAGAGAGCATGTAAACTAAGATATCGTTTGAGTTATGTCACGGGAAATGAGTTTAGGATTATTTTATTTTATTTCCAACAATGGAACATAATTCAACAATCAAATGAATGCAGTATAACAGAGGAATACAGCGAAGCGTGTAAAACGAGATTCATCAATAAATAAAGGACTTTTCGTGGAGTTAAACCAAGCAATATGAGTAGTATAACTATTATTAAATAGATAGTGAAATCCTGAGTATTTTGTTTAAACATTTAAGACTTGTTTAGGTGTTATGCTTTTGACGTCCTCTTGAATGTGTTGGTTATTTTACCACTGAAGATATAACTGCTCCAATTAACATTCAAAGTAAATTCGACTTCTTCTTTTAACCCGTTTAAGAACATATTGGTAACTGTGGTTTGGTTATAAAAACTAATTAAACGTTCCAAAAATGCAATCGAAATAAGTGCAAATGTTGTATAAAAGTGCATTCGCATAGATACATTAAAATCATGCTAAAATACATATACAACTAAACAACTTTTTTATTAGCATATTACGTGTTTTTATTACTTATCATGACTCAGTTCTCTCATTGGCCTGATGATGACCGGTGTGACTGGTCGAAATCGATAGCCTAGTACCATCTTTTATATATGTTTACCGTCTGTATGTAAATCAGTATAAGTGTAAATATATATTAAGTGTTGTAAGACGTCTTTTATTACATCCCGTATATACAACTACTAACTCCCAATCGTTATTAAATTATGTCTCAAAACAGCTCTAACAGATTAAAAACATGGTATACAGCACAATCCAGAAATTAAGTTTCTATTGTCCCAAATTTTAGGATGCTAAAATAATGTATTTATAGTTATCATTTTTATTAACAGTAAACAGTATAACATCGTTACATTTAATTGTCTGAATATGTTCTCTCTAGTAAACGATTCGGTCGAACTATCTAACTTATTTTACCCATCTACAAGGGTATAAAGCATGATTGTAAACGTATCAAGCAAAGCAAAGCGTTACCTACTACGTTATTTAGGCGGGCAGTAATTTGTTAGTATCGCTGTAATAACAAGTATTAGCGATTGCCCAGAGGTCGAAATTTGACCAAAATCCATTCTACGTACATACGAGTGATGGCTTTTTGCGTGAATGTTTTGCCACATCCTGTAAATAAAATCACAGAGAAACTCTGTGATAAAATGCATTTGCACCAGTGTCCTTATGTAGAACTTCACGAATAACCTCTCTTTCTCTCTCTCTCCCCCCGTCCATCACCCTCTCTCCCCTCAAATCAAGGTTTATTATTTTTAATGAGGAGTTAAAACGGATAATATATAAGAGAAGGGTGCTATATACCATTCTAATAGGTAGTAGTAATTTTGCATTTACGTTAGTCCTGAAACATGTCTTCTTGCTTTAATGCTAGCATTTGTTATCATATCAACTGTTAGTTATACATTTCAATTTCAACTTTGAAGGAATGTGGGGCATAGCCCTGAGGGCCGGTGTAAATTATAAGGGTTTTTTGCACATCTACACGACAATACCTTTCTAACGGTATACGTGAATTTCTCCTACGATGCACACAAGCTGAGAAAAAATGAGAGGCAGTTTTCTGGTTAAATACACGCTTACTCGGTGGGTATTCAGAAGAGAACGGAAAGCTGGAGTTTAAGGTACGAGCATATTTTTGCGGACGCTCTATCTTTTGTATTTACTTAACGTTCACTAACGTATATTTTTAGAGTTTTGTGCATGTTAAAATAATTGAGATAGTTTTCTAATATTAAGTGCCTTTTTGTGTTTCAGTATTAAGTAATAAAAGAATTTAAAAAAACACTCTAAATATCTGGTGTTAATCCTCTTACTAAGGGAGGAGCCATTGTGACTTCCATTTCCATTGTGAGGGGGTAATGAGCAGGAAACAACAAAGGACAGTTGCTTCACTTATATTTGACGCTATAATAAATACAATGGAAAACTGGTGGTTATAACGGTTCTACTGTTTTATTTATCGCAACTACACTACATATACCAATTGTAGCAATGAAATTTAATATTTAATTTAAAATTCTGTTAGGTTTATTAGATGAAAAAAAACATAAATATTAATACTGCAAGAACTCTAGATATTAGCTGTCCTATTTAACAACACCTGTTATAGCTCGCGGAAAAACAAAATTCAATCTAATATTCATCTCACTTGTTCAAACTACTTGGTTTCACGGTATTTTCAAATCTGTTAACCTTATTACGATTCAACACATTCAAATTTATGTTAATATTCAGAATTTAAACACTTTTAGTGTAATACGATCCCGCATAACATATTACATAAAGTCTTTAAATCAAATTTAATAAATCTTTCCCTCTAATAAAAATGTCACAGCTCTGTAATCACTGAAGATTTAATATTAACTCTTTCCCTCATTTATAGCTACCCATTGACTTCATAAACAAGTAGTCATACATCAGACTTCACAATCATCTAGACCTTAGACATTTGGGACCATCGACAGGTGCACTATGGACGATTCCATCCCTTGGAATGGGAAATATAATCTGAAATTTATATATACTTATTTAATCTCTTACAATTTCACAAATAAATCACAATAAGTTACGTTAGTACGTGTTTATCATTTTTAGTGAATTTCCCCTATAGGGAAGAAGCTATTACCGTAGGTCTCATGGTAAGACTTAAGCCCGAGACCATGATAACTTTTTGTTTTGAGGTCCCCAGATGTCCAAAACACTATTCGTTCAAATTTATATATATATATATATCTATATATATCTATATATATATATATATATATGTGTCCGTGAATGCGATAACTTGAGTAAAAAACGTCCGATTTCGATGAAATTTGGCTCAAATGTGTAAACTGACATTTATGACTTTAAGTTCGAAAACCAGAAAAATCGGACTATGGGAAGGGGGGTTTATGGGGGTTTTAAATTTTCCAAAAATCAGTTTTTTGCATTTTTTACCCTAAAAGTTTTAAAACACTTAATTTAGGTTTAGACCATGTTATAGAGCTTAAAAAAACAAATAATATGGTATTTTGAATTATTAACCTAGGTTAAGTGGTTGCGGAAAAAATCAAAAAAACATGCTCATAAAATCTCCCATGTTAATCTTATGGGAAAAAGGTTTTTGGCTTTTCCTCAGTTAATTTTACTTTAAACTTCACATTTTCTTTTACCAATCTGTTCAGCTCCACAAAACAATCATTTTGGTGTTTAAATTGTGATTCTACGTCAAACCGTTGCAGAGATATTCAAAGTGCTCAACACAGTACGTTGTCCAATGTTATCCTTATGGAGAATAACTAAAATTTGATATCTTGATTATTTATGAATGTATATTGATGAAATTTGGTATGTGGCTTCATGTTGTACTGGTATATTGATAATTGCACAAAAAATAAATGTTTTGTTGATTGTCCCCGTAGCAGCTAACCTGCATACTCAGCCCTAATGTTATTCTTATGGAGAATAAGTAAAGTTTTATATCTCCCTTAATTATGAACATAAATTAATAAAACATGGTAAGTAGCTTCACCTGGTTCAGTTACATTGATAATTGCATAAAAACACATTTCTTATCTTCCTCGTTGCAGCAAACCTGCGTACTCAGTCCTAATGTTATATGGGGAATAAATAAAATGTAATAAATCACTTATTTATGAATGTATTTTTGTCAAACTTGGTGAGTGGCTTCATGTACTAGTGAGAAACATATCATTGCATTGGAAATTCGCTGAGTACGCAGGTTTGCTGCGACAGGGGGTATTATTTTATGTAATCATTAAACAAATGGGTAACTTACCATCTGACTTAATGAATACATAGTTTTAAATTAAAATACCCCCGTAGCAGCAAACCTGCGTACTCAGCGAATGTCCAATGCATATACATGCATCTTAATACTACATAAAGCCACATACCAAGTTTAATCAATATACATTCTTAAATAAACGATTTATGACATTTTAATTATTCTCCATAAGAATAACATAGCGGCTGAGTATGCAGGTTTGCTGAAGCAAGGAGTACAAAAAATGGGGTTTTATACAAATATCAATATAACTCATGTAGGTAAAGCCACATACCAAATGTCATTAATTTATTTTCATAATGAAGGGAGATAACACGTTACTTATTCTCCATAAGAATAACATGGGGCTGAGTACGCAGGTTTGCTGCTACGGGAGCCATTAGTAAAAAATGTTTTTTTGAGCAAATATCAATGGTCCACAACCAGATGAAGTCGTTTACCAAGTTTCGTCAGTATACGTTCATAAATAAGCAAGATATAATTTTTTTTTCTTTTCCTCCATAAGAATAACATTAGACAACGTACTGTGTTTAGCACTTTCAATATCTCGGTAACCAATTGACGTAGAGAAATGATCAAAATACCAAATTGTGTGTTTTTTAAGCTGAATCGAATGGGAAAACTAAAATTTGACTATTTCCAAAATTACATGTAAAAAATTCGAAAAACCCATTTTTGGGGTACAAAACCCCCTCAAAATACCCCTTTGGATAGAGCGATCTGGCTGGTTTTCGAACTTAAGGTCATAAATGTTGCTTTACACGTTTATACCAAATTTTATCAAAATCGGATAACTTTTACGAGAGTAATCGTGCTCACGGACACATATATATATACAGTTTCGAACGAATGGTGTTTTTGGGGTCTGGGGACCTCAAAACGAAAAGTTATCATGGTCCCGGGCCTAGGTCTTACCATGCCGACTACGGTAATAGCTTCTTCCCATAGGGGAAATTCGCTAATTCCCTATAGGGGAAATTCGCTAATACACCACGTTATTAGTGATTTTAAGGCTTGAGTGTTCATGTTATACACCTCCTTTAAATTGGGTAATAAACAGGTACTTTAATTCGTTAATAATTATATGCACATATTTGTAAAGAAATTCACAATCTAACCATCGTAAAATTTTAAATTATTGAATAATTGAACGAAGTGAAAGTATCTTTATACACAACTTTACTGCTTAGACTGGTAAGAGAATCAACTCAACTGGCGTGTCTGTGACCACAATAACTCGAGAATGCCTCCACAGTTAAACTTAAAATTTTCCAGAAAAACTTAACAGGTCAAAATCTCGGTCAAGTTTGTTATTCAGATAATTTCGTTCAGTATTAATCAAATTATCTTAAAACCAAATTTATTTTTTCCCCATAAGAATAACATTGGAAGCCATTTTAGTGGTACTTGAATCGTTAAAATTTAGCCAACGTCTATGTTTCAACAACAGAGTAACAATAGTTAGTTTACTAGAGTGTACTTTGTTATACTGGGTAACAAAAGGTTTTTACCAACAAAATTACACATAAGAGGGATAAATCGAAGTATATTTTTAAGTTCTGAGCACATTTCTTATTTTATAAAATTATTAAGTGTACTTATTAAAAAAATACCCATTCAGTTAATTTCCCCTTAGTATGCCTAATCTGTGTAAATATCGTCAGTCCGTCAGTCGTCGGAGGCAACGATTGTAACAGTAGAGCGTGGAGGATCGAAAACCTCAAAATAACTTTTCAATATAGATGACTGTAGATACTGAGATATTAACTTAACTTATAAAATAGTTTGTTTTATTACATTGTCTTAGACAATTGGTAATATTGTGATTGTCATGTGTAAAAAGTATACAAAGCCTCAATTTGTCTAGAAAGCGTTGAAGTTAGTCACAGTAAGCGAACAACCTTAAAATTTATTTTTGTAGGACAACTATTTGCTAGGTTATATTTTCACTACATTAATAATAAAAATTCCCTACATTACCTAAAATACATTACCAGTAATGTAGTAGGTAACCACAATAACAGCTATAGATTATTCGAACCAAACAGCCTTTTTCGGAAGGTTATCTTGAATGATTTGACATAGCCTAGGGTTGGATTACAGTAAGAGTAAGCCGACGTTAAACTGGTAATACATAACTGTTGTAAAATACTTTAAACACATTACCAGGAATGTTGTAGTGAACCAAAACAAAAACTTTAAACTATTCTAACCAAACTAAGCCTTTTATTCAGGTTATCTGAAATGATTTGACATATCCTAGGTTTGGATTATACTGAGCTGTTTTCATCTTAAACTTGGACCTATGGCTATAAAATGTAGGCCTATACACTTAGGCTACTTGCCATATTAGAAGTTTCATGTACGGTCTTGGACCAACCCATGTTTATAGAATTTAATTTCATGATAGCCTAGGCTATTGAAACAATATATTGAAATATCATTTTGTAAAATACAACTGTTGTAAAATACTTTAAACACATTACCAGGAATGTTGTAGCGAACCAAAACAACAGCTTTTAAACTATTCTAACCAAACTAAGCCTTTTATACAGGTTATCTGAAATGATTTGACATATCCTAGGTTTGGATTATACTGAGCTGTTTTCATCATAAACTTGGACCTATGGCTATAAAACCAAGTGTAGGCCTATACACTTAGGCTACTTGCCATTTTAGAAGTTTCATGTACGGTCTTGGACCAACCCATGTTTATGGAATTTAATTTCATGATAGCCTAGGCTATTGAAATAATATATTGAAATATCATTTTGTAAAATACAACTGTTGTAAAATACTTTAAACACATTACCAGGAATGTTGTAGCGAACCAAAACAAAAGCTTTAAACTATTCTAACCAAACTAAGCCTTTTGTACAGGTTATCTGAAATGATTTGACATCTCCTAGGTTTGGATTATACTGAGCTGTTTTCATCATAAACTTGGACCTATGACTAAAAAATGTAGGCATATACACTTAGGCTACTTGTCATTTTAGAAGTTTCATGCACGGACTTGGGCCAACCCATGTTTATAGCATTTAATTTCATGATAGCCTAGGCTATTGAAACAATATATTGAAATCTCATTTTTCATCTAAATAACTGGGCCTGACTATTTATTGTTAATCCTTAATGATATTTTGACTTGGCCTATAGAAATTGTTAACATTAGTTGATATAGGAAACTCGCTGTTCTCTTAAAAGTTAAATTAACCACACTGCTAAAGTCACTGATTAGCCCAAAATGCTCTATTTGTTCTAAGATAACGCACCCATGCCAATCCTAACAACAAACCATGCCTGAAATCTTCAATTTATTTTAAAAATGAATAAATTTACGTATTTATACAATATTTACTTTGATAAAAACAAGTGATAAATGTATGTATGTTTTTCTACGGATAAAATGTTAGATCGGCGGCGGGATCCGAACCTGCCACATTACGCTCCAAGAGCCAGTGCGATACCCCTCAGCTACCGCGATAATTGATTCTTAGAGAAGTGAATAAAACTATAGCTATACTGTATAGACATAAAATCCGGATTCTGGCGGCAGTTAAATGATAACGGAATGTATTCTGATGATGTTACTCAAATAAGATATTGAATTTTTTATTAGACTCGATTTAAGTTTGATCATGTTTTTCAATTATCCTTATACGGGAGGAATGAGCGTACACCTAGTATTACAGTTCAAGAATGTTGGCAGTTTACAAGTTCCTTTTTTGTTTTACAATTTTTGATTGCAATAATGACTTATGGTTTATGGTTGGTTTACAGTAGAGAGTATAAACCTGTCAGATTTATTGTTCCAAGACTTATTCAATGGCCGTCTCTAGTACAAGGCCACGAGTGAAAATGGCAACGTCGCACACGAGTGCCTACCGGGCAACGTCGCACACGAGGGCTTACCGGGCGGCGCCACGCAGTGCAAGGGTTTGCAGGATTATGGTTTATAGTGGCTACATAAACAAGAATAAAGGTTAATGTATGTTATAAAATAGGAAGAAATTATATATTAATTGAGAATTTTACATCTTGAAATACACTATACCTATATATCCTACATAAACCATTTTAATTGTATATGATCGTGGAAAAGGATCTTTTCCGAGCATAAATAACTTAAGCATTAATTTTTAAATTGTGAAAAATGGTAAATGGAACTTATATTTTATTATTTATAGTCCTGCCTATATTTCTTCTTTAAGTTAATTACTGTGAAAATAAACAGTAAACTTCTGCAATAACATTTTTACAATCTTGACAATGTACTTTCAATCGGTGAAGCAGGTTTTTTCATAAGCAAAACCAAATCCGTAAGGTTATTTTTCCGGTCTAAGTGCAACGAAACAAAATATAACCGGCTGTCAAGTTTATAAAGTATTTGTCACTGCAGTAGTTGCAGCCGAGGTTTTTGAAATGTCTATTTTTACGTTTGTACTTGGATTTCAGTCCTTAAATATTTGGATTAGTATAAACACTACTGACTTTATTATAATAATATAGATATGGAGGTTGACCATGAACATAAAAAGAGCCTTTATGTAATAGTATTGGATCATCAGATTACATTTTAGACATTATTTGGAAAGTCTATAAAAATGGAATGATTTAATTGTTTGAGTGGCGTATAAACGGTATTTTTTTAACACGGAAAATACCTAACAGTACCCCTTTGAAACGATAGATTTAACACATTGTATTTCAGAAACATGTCACGTTTGATTATTTAATAGAAAACTTTAAATAATTCAGAACTTCAATGTCTTAGTTACAATTATAGATGTTATAATTTTTCGAAGTAATGTGTATATGTAGTAGATTATTTACAAAAATGCTATTTATTTGTCCGCCAATTTCTTGGGTTAACTTCCTAGAGGTAGGAGGTTTTCCTTAAATAATATTTGAATTATAATCATGAACCTTAACCACTTTTCAGCTAGTATAAAACAACTATGGACAAATTATTTAAACAAACTTCAAAGATAAAACACTATAACAACACGACATTAAGTAATCATTGTGCCAAACAATGTATACCTATGCTGTCAGAAACACAACAGCTGCATGACTTAATTTAAAAAATAATTAACTAATTTATTGCTCTAATTTATAAAACAAATTAATAAAAGACCATTTCTTTGCACTAATTAATTTCTGTATTATCACCACATTAATGAACTATTACTGTAGTTTGATTGCCTTGGTTACACCGGGAAAACGCCTACCCTGCTCCGGAAACATGGTACCACGTTCTGTAGTATAATTTGAACTTTTATAGCTAATTAACATTTGTAAAAATAAATAATGAGAATAAATAAAATGTGAGAAAACTATATGAAATCCAGTCAAGGATGATAAATTTAAAAAGATTTGGTGTCCTATACATCCACTATTGATGAGTCTTCGGACCTGATATCGATTTGGATTTTTAATTTTTTGGATTGGTTAGGTAAGTCTAGAAATAGCTCTTTTGGTATCACATTTATGAGGAATTTGATAATAATAGTAAGAACAAATTATTATGAGGAGTAGATTTTAAAGAAGAGCTTTAAGATAAAATTACAATACGTTTTGGGGGATAAGTTTACGAATTGTGTGAGACACATGCAACTAAAGCCAATGCAAACTCCCCCTTCAACCAACAAATTACTGAGACACATGCAACTAAAGCCAAAGCGAACTCCCCCTTCAACCAACAAATTACTGAGACACATGCAACTAAAGCCAATGCGAATTCCCCCTTCAACCAACAAATTACTGAGACACATGCACCTAAAGCCAATGCGAACTCCCCCTTCAACCAACAAATTACTGAGACACATGCAACTAAAGCCAATGCGAACTCCCCCTTCAACCAACAAATTACTGAGACACATGCAACTAAAGCCAATGCGAACTCCCCCTTCAACCAACAAATTACTGAGACACGTGTAACTAAAGCCAATGCGAACTCCCCCTTCAACCAACAAATTACTGAGACACATGCAACTAAAGCCAATGCGAACTCCCCCTTCAACCAACAAATTACTGAGACACACGCAACTAAAGCCAATGCGAACTCCCCCTTCAACCAACAAATTACTGAGACACATGCAACTAAAGCCAATGCGAACTCCCCCTTCAACCAACAAATTACTGAGACACATGCAACTAAAGCCAATGCGAACTCCCCCTTCAACCAACAAATTACTGAGACACATGCAACTAAAGCCAATGCGAACTCCCCCTTAAACCAACAAATTACTGAGACACATGCAACTAAAGCTAATGCGAACTCCCCCTTCAACCAACAAATTACTGAGACACATGCAACTAAAGCCAATGCGAACTCCCCCTTCAACCAACAAATTACTGAGACACATGCAACTAAAGCCAATGCGAACTCCCCCTTCAACCAACAAATTACTGAGACACATGCAACTAAAGCCAATGCGAACTCCCCCTTCAACCAACAAATTACTGAGACACATGCAACTAAAGCCAATGCGAACTCCCCCTTCAACCAACAAATTACTGAGACACATGCAACTAAAGCCAATGCGAACTCCCCCTTCAACCAACAAATTACTGAGACACATGCAACTAAAGCCAATGCGAACTCCCCCTTCAACCAACAAATTACAAAGTTAAAGTCGTGCATGCTTCATTCTGCCACGCTTTCAATAACTTTTGTTTTTTAAGAATTTTGTATCATTTCAATTTCATCTGTACAATTGTACATAGAAAATAATAAATATATATTAATAGAAACAATAACATTCCTTCAAATAAAATAAAATATGTACATACAGTATTTACAAAACTTAAACAAATTCCTTTGTTTAAATTTCGTTGTTGGTGATAATTTCTTAAATAACTCAAACACAGTTGCAAACAATATTAAATGATTCTTAATTAAATTAAAATATAAATTAGTAGAAATAACAATGCCAAAACGTCAGCACTCAAATGTAATATGTTTTCGATCTGTATAGTGGCCGTGTTCAATAAAAAATAAGTATATTTAATCAAAACAAATACAATTGTATGGTTAAGTTTTAACCAATTCAACCATGAAATTTGAATTCTTGTGTTACATAACAATGGCCCACAAATCTCCATCCCTCCACCATTCCCTCAAATTACGCAGTTCAAAGCGGCATAACAAATACCCTTAAGCGCATTGCGTGATATGTAATATGTAGTGTGTGGTAATTTAATATAAAAAGAGAAAAAGGTTAAATTCAAAAGGCGGAAAAGAACTCACACGAGAACTCTCAAGGGTCGGATCTGACGACTGGAGCTCTGCTTGAATAATACAAACATACATGTAAATGAGGTATACCTTAGTACGGTGCACGAATGAAACACTAGGCCGTCCATAAGACCAGTATTAATTTAAATATCGGTCTTATGGACGGCCAGGTTATTCACTCGTGCAACCAACTAAAGCAAAAAGAGGGGAAATACTTGATAGGTTATTTGTATCTCTTTCTTCTTTTCCTTTTTTAAATTGATTTTATAATATAGGAGTTACTTAATAGAAAACCATCATGTTCATTTTATTTTCAGGAACTCCTTGATCTTATTATCATAAATCAGGCAATATAGAAAATCACGAAACTATATTTAGAAAAAATAATAATTTTATATTCCGCCATAACATTAATTCCAGGTAAATCAACACACAAACAGTGTATACGATAAATACCCCCGTCACAGCAAACCTGCGTACTCAGTGAATTTCCAATGCATAATATATACCACATAAAGCCGCATACCATGGTTCAATAAAATATATTCACAAATAAGCGATATATAATATTTGAATAATTCTCCATAAACATAACATTGGGGATGAGTACGTAAGTTTTCTGAAACAAGGAAGACAAACAATTGTGGTTAATGCATATATCAATAGAATTAAACTAGGTGAAGCCACTTACCAAGTTTGATCAATATTCATTCATAAATAAGCGATACATAACATTTTAATTATTCTCCATAAGAATAACATGGGGGCTTAGTAAGCAGGTATGCTGCAACAAGGAACACAAAATTTGGGTTTTCATGTAAATATCATTAAATCTCAACTAGGTGAAGACACATACCAAGTTTCATCCATATACATTCATAAATAAGCGATGTATGGCATTTTAATTATTCTCCATAACAATAACATGGGGACCAAGTATCTAGGTTTGCTGCTACGGGAATTATAGGCGAAACATTGTTTTTTGTGCAAATAACAATAAACCACTACCAAATGAAGCCATATACCAAGTTTTGTCAGTTTATGTTCATAAATAAGCGAGTAAGATATCAAATTTTTCTTTTTCTCCATAAGAATAACATTAGACAACGTACTGTGTTTAGCACTTTCAATATCTCAGTAACCAATTGACATAGAGCAATGATCTAAATACCAAATTGTTTGTTTTTTATGCTGAATTCGATGGTAAAAATTAAAATTTGATTTAAATAAAAATAACATGAGGATAACATGAGGAATTGGGGGGTTTTGTACCCCAAACATGTTTTGTTTGGGTACAAAACCCCCCAAAAACCTTCCTTCGGATGATGTGATTTGTCTGGTTTTCGAACTCGTTCAAATAAATAGTGCTTTACACATTTGTACCAAATTTCATTAAGATCGGGCCTTTTTACGAGAGTTATAGTGCTTACGGACACACATACACGCACACACACACACACACATACACGTTTGACGGTCGGGGTGAGATCCACGTTGTGAAACAGCAAGATGAGATCCGGCTGAAGGAGAGCTTTTTAAGGAAATCTGGAATTAGCTTTTTGAAAGAAATACTTACAGATTACACAAGTAACATTGTCTATGCAATTTTCTTAAATCTCACAATAAGATATTTACTATCTCAGTGAGATCCGGTATGTAAGGCTTAGTGAGATCCTACTGACCTTGAACGAAATGGGGGGGATACACACATTAAGTAGCCCAGGCCTTTGGTGAGATCCGGTGGTGACAGTGTTGCCAGATGTAATATGAAACAATACAACATTGTATTTGCTCGATAAATGTTCGCGGCTAGTTCCCAAACGCACAACGCACTCGTTCCACCTTTGTGTGGTCGGACTGAGATCCATCCCTTAAACTTGTCTCTCTGGCGTGAACTGTACTATTTGGTCCATTCAAATAGTGATTTTACCAGACAAGTTTTTGGGGGTTATGTTTTCTTCGATTCATTGTTGTTTTGGGGTGCTGGATTCAAATAAAAGATTGTTATCTTATGAAGTTTCTTGACGGAACATTGTAAAAATCTCATTTCCGGAGGATTTTTGCTTATAACTCGAAAACAGTTAATTTCGCGTAAGTATATATTTTTCTAAATTGAAGTATTTAAAAAATATACTTTAAAAAATACGGTTATAATTAGAAACAAAATTTATAGGTATATGTTTAGCTTCCAGTCCAAGTTATAATATTATGGAGATTCTTAAATAAATCCACCAGCAAAATCTACGGATTTGAATCTTTTTCTGGTATAAAATAGATGGTTTTGGCCTAGTAGTTATGTCATCAAATATTTTCCTTTGGTCGAATGTGTTTTTATCAATGCTGAAGGGACCTTGAATTGTTTAGCTTCCAGGGAAGCTAAAACGTAAGCTCCAGCTAAGGGAACCTTCCAGGGATGTAAGCTCTTTGTCGATCAGCCAATTTCCAACCACTACTCGAGGCTAGTCTTAAAATATGAAATGTGTACAAAATTTGCTTCATTCTGACAAATTAAAAATTTCGGCCGCCATCTTGGATCCACCAATTTGGAATAATATATTTTTTTCTTATGTAAAGGTAGGGTTGTGACACATCATTTCCAACTGTTTTCCGACGCTGAAATCAATGCCGCAATGTTTTTTAAATATCACCTTTCGTTTTCATGATACTGTCAATTTTTGAAATGTTAAACAGAAATCTTTTAATTTCATGAAAACTAAAGAAATAATAATTCTTGTTTACAGTAAGTCTGAGCAAATTATAGATTGGTGATTAACAGAATGCAAGGAATTATAAAAGGTCTATTTGGAAATTGGTTGTACTTGTAAAAGCTGTGAAAGTAATAAATATATATATGTTAACTTTGATCTTATTTATTTAATCCTGTAAATCCTGTGGTATGGTGTTCGCTGGGAGCGGTTGTTAGTGTCATGGCGTTGGCTGGAGGTCGTAGTTAGTGTCATGACTAGTTAGTGTCATAGGGGTAGTAGATGTCATAGGGTTGGCCGGGGGCAGTTCTTAGTGTCATGGCGTCGGTTGGCGGGTAGTATATGTCATAGGGTTGGCCGGCAGTTCTTAGTGTCATGACGTTGGGTGGAGGCGGAAGTTAGTGTCATGTTGTTGGATAGGGGCGGTAGTTAGTGTCATGTGGTTGTCCGGGGGCGATCGTTAGTGCCATGGCGTTGGCTGGAGGTGGTTGTTAGTGTCATGGCGTTGGCTTGGGGGTAGTTAGTGTCATGTGGTTGGCCCGGGGAGATTGTTAACGCCATGGCGTTGGCTGGGGGGGGGGGGTGGTAGTTAGTGCCATGACGTTGGCTGTTTGGCTGGAGGCGGTTGTAGATGTCATGGGTTTGGCTGGGGGGTTGTTAGTGTCATGGGGTTGGCTGTGGGTGGTTTTAGGTGTCACATTGTTCCCGGGAACTTATTTTATTTCTTCAAATTTAATTTTTCTTCTGTAATGCATGTTGAACTCTCGTGGAGAATACTGAGCAAAATTGTTGTTATTAATACTATTTTTAAATGAACTTACCTTCGACAAACCTAACTCTTAAAAGAGGTTTTTGTCCTAAAAACTATGTAAAACTTTTTAGTTGAGCGACAGCGCTCCCATGTTAAAACAGGTATTATTTAAAATTCTGCCCAGAATTTATTTTAAAATTTGGCATACTCGTGGGTTTTATCATTATCTAGCAATTTCAGTGATTAGACTTTTCATTTAGGTCCTTAAATTAATTTATTTTTAAAAGGTAAAATTCAGGTTTTTATGATTCTTTAGAAAAAATTAAACATAAAATCAAAATTCTACTCACTGAAGTCGTTTCATTATCTTTTAGCGAATTTCCCCTATAGGGAGAAGCTATTACCGTAGGTCTCATAGTAAGACTTAAGCCCGAGACCATAATAATTTTTTGTTTTGAGGTCCCCAGATGACAAAAACACTATTCGTTCAAATTTATATATATATATATATATATGTGTGTGTGTGTGTGTGTGTGTGTCCGTGAATGCGATAACTTGAGTAAAAAACGTCCGATTTCGATGAAATTTGGCTCAAATGTGTAAAATGACATTCGTGACTTTAAGTTCGAAAACCAGAAAAATCGGGCCATGGGAAGGGGGGTTTATGGGGGTTTTAAATTGTTCAAAAATCAGTTTTTTGCATTTTTCACCCTAAAATTTTTGAACAACTTAATTTTGGTATTGACCATGTTATAGTGCTTAAAAAACATTAATATCGTATTTTGAATTATTAACCTAGGTTAAGTGGTTGCGGAGAAAATAAAAAAACCTACTTATAAAATCTCCAATGTTAATCTTATGGGAAAAAGGTTTTTGGCTTTTCCTCAGTTTATTTTAATGTAAACTTCACATTTGCTTTTACCAATCTGTTCAGTTCCACAAAACAATAATTTTGGTGTTTAAATTGTGATTCTACGCTCAACCGTTGCTGATATATTCAAAGTGCTAAACACAGTACGTTGTCCAATGTTATCCTTATGGAGAACTAGCTGTGTACCCGTCCTTCGTACGGGTTGTATATAAATGGTAGATTATCTAAAAAAAATAACAACCCATATAATTTTACAATATTAAAATTACATTAAACACTTTTAAAGTAGAATTAAATTAAAGTTAACGAAATATACTATGGCAGATAGTTCGGGTACTGTTGCCAAGTCGAGGAACTCTGTCGGGTAGTGAACGGTGTGGTTTTTGCGACTCCAAATCGGTACACGTAACACTTTGGATTCGATTTTAGAAATAAAAGAACTCAAGTACAACAAAATATTAACCCTGTTTAATTTAACATTTTAAATACTTTGATACATTAATCTTTACATTCCAATAAATTAATAGTAATTTAACGAAACATTAAACTTTAAATACATTGACAAACCACTTTTAAAATCACCATTCTTGCCAAGTCCTGTTTTCATTATAATTGTAATTAAACACTTTAAACTTGGAAAAATCATATGTTTTAAAAACATATGACTACTTGATTTGATTTAAATAAATGTAAATCAATATACGAACTGTTCTAACAGTGGTCATGGTTAAATGAACGGTATTAAATAATGTATATGTTCGTTCCTCCCTTTGGAACAGACCTACATTTGTGTTGATCTCCGTTGCTTGTTCATTGGTGGACGTGAGGATGGCACAATCACAGAGCCAGGCACTTTCCAGATTAAACTGTTTATGAACCTCGGTGTAACAAACTGTCAGTCAATAAATCCTGTGATTCATCGATAGTGCCGAGTGAAGGATAGATGTTTCTGAGACTTAATTTGTTTTTCAATGTCCCAATCTCAACTTTTAAAAGCGCGTAAGAAAACTGCTCAACCCCTTAATCTTCTCAAAAACATATTTTCATATTTACTGTTAAGTTCAGACGCTCAGTGGTGTGCTACATAAGATATATTTTTAGAGAGGCGTAGACTCGTCCACTCATGTCTCACTTACGACAAAGGGTCTGTGTGAAATCTCCAGAGAACAACACCGTGACTCCACATGATGTTGTTTCTTATTTCCTTTAAGGCATCAAATTTCAGCTCTACTGGTTGAGTAGTTGGTGTGTTATGACAAACACGCTTATATTAAAGGTCATTGGGCCAGAGTCCTTGAGTATATTTGTGTCTGGAGTAGGTAATGTCTGCACTGAGCTATCAGCTACATTCCTACCGAATTTCAGATCCATCAGTCCAAGAGTATGTGCAAGATTGTTAAAATATTGTATTTTGAAATTCCGGGGGGCGAAGCCCTTAAACAACTTCGTAACAGGAATAGGCTTGCGTTTTTTTCTGATGAATTAGTTATGTTCCTACCGAAATGTAACTTACAAAGGTCCAGTAAATACTAATACTCATAAAATTTCCATAAAAGTAAATTAGCGAAGAACCCTATAGGACTTTTTTAAACGTATTCTTATTGTGAATCTGCAGCATAAGGCGAACCACCATCCAAAATTGTATCTTCAATAGACATTGTCGTTTCTTAGATAAAGTGATCACTATGTCAGTGAGTGCATGAGTCTGACAAATATAGATTTAGATCATATATCCACTTATGTTATTCATTACCAATCTTCACTCAACGTTTTAAAAAATAACTAAAAAAACAATTTTTAGAATAACTATTCCATCATCTGGTTCAATATAAATAAATGCTTTGTCCATAAGAATAGCATAGGACCTTTAAAGCCTTATAGAGCAGTGTCCTAAGGTAATTTAAAACAATCAAATTAGTCTAAAACCTTCTAACGCACATATAGAACATAGAAAAAAGTTGCATAATAATCGGTGCACCCGTTTTCCTGTGAAAAGCGAACAAAAAATGACCAAAATCGCACAAAATCATGTTTTTGAGTGGCCGCCATTATTAGTGAATTTCCTTTGGAAAGTGAACTATTAGCATGACCCGCACGGTGAAACTTAAGCCCGGGAACACCATAGAAGTTCCTAACGTGACCGCCTGAACACGTTTTGGGGGGTCGTTCAAAATTATATATATATATAATTGCACTCTAGCGGTCGCATTTTTTGTCCGATTTACTTCAAATTTGGTAGGGACGTTCCTTTCTGTAATCAGTTGGACAAGTTCGTTGGGCAAAACAATCGGAAAACTCTAAACCCCTTTTTTGGGGATTAATTTTTTCAAATTTTGAGTTTTTGGGCCCAAAAAGGGTCAGAAAAGCCCCGTATGTAAAATTAATTCATGTAAAAAGATGGGAATTAGTAAGGCAAAAGTTTTAAGCCCTCTCTCGTCATTCTAGCATAAATATTTATCGAGTTATTAAAGAAAATGTGTTTCGACTAAACACAGTACGTTGTCTTATGGGGGTTTTACACTATAAAAGCCTGTTATTCCTTTGTTAGAGTACTTTTATCATCCCCAGCAACCTCACGCCTACTTTCAAGCCTGCCTGGACCTTCTCCTAACATTATAATGCGCAAAATTGTATTCCCAGCTTTGCAGGTAAATGTAACCAGGAGCATCAGAACAGCCAAAAAATCACTGTTTTCAGATTTTAATACAAATTTGAATAAATGTATATTTTTACACTGATTTTGAGTTTTAAAAGTTTTTAAGTGGAAATTCACTTCCCTCACGTCAGCGTGCTGCGTGCGAACTCGTTTTTTTAAAGGCGTATGCCAGTTTATAGTGCCCTAAAACCTTCTCACGCATATATAGAACAAAGAAACAAAGTTTCATTAATGTCAGTGCACCCGTTTTTTCAGTGAAAAGCGAACAAAACCCGTCCTTGAGCGTTACCGGCAGACAGACGGACAGACATAAATTGAGATAAGATTTGTTTTGGTTTCCCTAGGGTGTAAAACGTGAAAATATGCAACAGTTTCATAATTCCAAGCAATGTAAAGACAAAACTCTAATTTTATTTATATAGATTAACTATACGGTATATTGAAATAAATATATTTTATATATATATACTTTGATGTACACGTTCTTCGCACAGGGGTTTTCCTTACCCGTTCTATAGTCAATGCAAATTGCATTTTAGTTAGCTTGAAACAGCTGTTGTTCTTGCTTCTGCTCTTTAAGCTGTCAAATGTAAGTGCCCTCAGCTGTTCGCATTACAGTTTCTGAATGTTTACTTTCTTATGAAATGTAAACATTGAAACTTAGAACGTTCACGGGGCGTAGCCCGAGGGGATTTTAAGGAAGTGAATAGGCCTATGTGTTGCATGGGTTCATGATCTACCTTTGTGTAAAGTTTCAGCCCAGTCGGTTAAGTAGTTTTTGCGTTCACCCGGAACATAGACAGACAGACAGACAGACAGACAGACAGACAGAAACCACCTCTTCTTTATAATATTATAGATAGATAAATAAAATTTGATATCTCGATTATTTATGAATGTATGTTGATTAAACTTGGTATGTGGCTTCACGTAGTACTGGTGCACAATATTTTCACAAAAAATTTATTTTTTGTTGATTATTCCCGTAGCAGCAAACCTGCATACACAGCCCCCATGTTATTCTTATGGAGAATAACTAAAATGTTATATGGCACTTATTTATGATTGAATATTGATGAAACTTGATATGTGGCTTCGCCTAGTTAATTATATTTATATTTGCATAAAAACCAATTGTTTATGTTCCTTGTTTCAGCAAACCTACGTACTTATTACAATTCTATTCTTATGGATAATAATTAAAATCGCGTATATGTGTATATATTTTTATGAAACTTGGTATGCGGCTTTATGGGGTATTAAGACACATATTTTACATTGGAAATTCGCTGAGGACGCAGGTTTGCTGCGACTGGGGTATTCTCTTTCAAATAAGTCATATACCAACAAATGTTATTATCCGTTGAATTTGAAATTTAACATTGCTCTTTTGCTCTTAAAAAATAAAATACATAACATCTTATACATTAAATTATTAACGGAGAGTAGAAACAAATGTTTATCATTATTAAATATAGACGAACATACTTATACTTTTAATGCTCAAAGAATTAGTGAACGTTTTAGGCAGCAGTAATTCTGCTCCTTTCCCACGCTTTACACTATACTCTCATTTCAACATTTTTTATTACTTAGAAAATTGTCAATGAAATAATGTTTTTAGATTTATTATGTAGAGATAAAATATAAGACGTTGCCAAAATTATAACACACGATTAAAAATCAAATAAAAACAAATTTTTGAACGAATCCTTAATTGATTTAAACTTAATAATAATAAACTTAATTTGTTTACACACGATATAGGATATAAGGGAAACATTTGCCTATTGAAATTGAATTCCCAATAAAGCCAGTATCAAGAGCCTATATTTTACAACATTTAAATACTTTTTTGTTAGTTTAATCCTATATAGAGTTTAATATTATTATACATATAAACAAATATGAGACAAAAATTAAAAATTGAGCCAAAAGGACACAGCAGCTGTTTAATAAATTAAAACTATTATTCAAAATTAATCCATTTAATTTTTATTTTTTATGTACATTTGTGAGGCCTGAAAACACATGGTCAATTTGTGTTTATATTGTCGCGGGGTAAAATAATAATGGAATATCTAAAAACAACTAAATTACGGGTGGCTTATTTGCAAAAAATGTTTTTAGTGCCTGATAAAAATGCGATCCACATCTATAACGGGGTTATCCTCTCACCACGCGCCGGCAGCAGACGACTTTGCTTAACGAATGCAACAATCGAGAGAAAACATCTCGATTGTACAAACCTCTCGCTAAGCACTCGAAACAATCGATAAGCGGAACCTCTCCAGAAGGAACATTTTGATCGTTTTAACCTCTCGCAATCGCGCATCACTATGTCGAAGAAGTCGTCAGTCCATGTCCACGAAGAAGGATTTCCCGCCATCAACAGTATAGTGTGCATAACCGACGCTAGCGCGACGTGGTGGCGTTTTACGAAAGCTCATGCACACGCACACTTTGGAAACATCCAGCTCTGTGAGATCCACTTGATTTCGGGTGGTTTCGGGCATTTCCGTGATCCTCTCGTCATCATGAGGACGAATCACAGGCTTTCGCGTTCTGAGATCCAGGGGGTGGATCTCACGGCGCAAAACGGATCTCGCGGTGTGCGTGTGTTATTAATGTCACGTTGTATACAACGGATCTCACCCCGACCCCTTTACAAACCCACACACACACACACACACACACATATATATATATATATATATATATATATATATATATATATATATTTATAAATGTGGGGAAGTTGATGGTCCTGTATAACGTCTTATATCATGAAGGTCCATGGGACCTACCTTTTTTAAAGAGTTCTAATTATGGTGCACAGAGTATATAACTTTTTTCTGGAACTATAAATGCTTCTGAACTTTTATATTGACAGAAAAGTGTTTATATTTCATTAATACAAATGTTGCAGAATTTGTTGGTCCTTTTTCATACTTCAGAAGATGCTGGTCCTATATAACATCCCACGTATAATGGTTCTCATGTTGCTGGTCCACCACGCGACGAGGTTGTGGAGGGGATGAGGGGAAATTCCAGCTGACAAAAGTGTATAAATGATCTCATCATGCTGGTCCATATGAGCTAACAAGATGGCGGTTTTATATTTGATTGTATTAAGCTGGTCCGACCAGCATTTTTTAAGAAAGGACCGGCATCTTCTAGGAAAGTTATAACGGACTTGCAAAGGTCCAAAGGGATACAGAAGGCAGAACAATAATGTTAGTGTTAAAATAGTATATTATGAGTCACCTTAACTCTGATACGTATTCCACAAAAAATGCTATTTATTGTTATTGGTCAGGTGTAGAGAATGAGAAGCGTAGATGAAGAGGTTAAGTCTGGTCATGTTTTTGACTAATTCATGCTCCAGTTAAGCAATGTTATATGTCCAAGAGTTCCCTATCACACCGTCGTTATTGTTAAAATATTAAGTAATACTAAAAATATATATATTTAAAAAACAAATAATATGTCTAACTTATTAATAGACAAGTCGATTTGTTGATTATACAGTCCAACAAAAGTTGGTACATATTTTCATTTACTCTGAAGTCCCTGAATGAGTTACAGTATTATTATACATGGTGTTTGTGAACTCTCATAAAATCCTTTGTGTGATTGTTCCTTGGATCTAGAAAACAATATTTTACTACATGACTATGAGTCTCCGGTGCCTATTTTTCTGAAAGTATGTGGTTTTACTATTGTTTTAATTAGTGTTTTTAAGTTCAACTAATCAGATGACACCTTGAACAATGGAATCGGATTAAAAATAGCCGAGCCTAACTTATATTTAATGACAAACTCTCAATTCAATATATTCATCAATCGATTCTACGATCAGAAGAGATCAGTGGCGACAGCGATGCGCCAGCGACCACCTCGCGCCGTGTATGCATATCAGGTACAGACGTGGTTGTCTTCAACTCCACGCGCCCGGGCCTGGGCGGACCCGCGCCGTCGCGTCGGCGCCGCCCGCGGTGTCTATAACCACTGACCACTTGGTGACACATACATAGATAGTGTATTTTCTCGGACGCAACTTGTTTGTCTTTCTACGCGTTCCTGTTTGTTTATTGACTTGTCTGTTAGTCCCGATGGAGTTCAGTACAGAGTTATCAGTAAGTCCCCCTCCCCATCACAGCAACGTTTTACAGCCCTAAATATATAACCAAATAAAATAAACTTTGTCGCAATAGCGACTGCATGCTTACAGTTACAGGGTGTTCTTTTCAGGGCTGCCGGGCCGCATCAGCAGCCCACACGTCAACATGGCCTAAGCGTTATAGGGCATTCAATGACGGTGGTTGTATCAGAAAAAAATAAGAAACAAACTGAATTTTTTACAGCAGATGGTACTTGACTATATTTACATTTTCTCTCAGGCTATATTGTATTTTTTTCCACTGTGGGCAGTTAGATAGTTCGAGGCTCTTGAAAATATGAGCATCTTAAGTGTTGTAATTTTTGCCCCTTTTAACTAAGTTTCAGTTATTGAAATCCTATGTCATCATTTAAATAACAAGATGTCAAAATTACACAAAATGTAAACGACTTAGGGTGAAATGGAAATAAGCTGGAATTAAAAATTTCAGGTGTTTAATGTTCCGTAGCGGATTTTATATATTGGCTAATCATTTTCTGACACTTATATTCATTATTATTTAATTCAATTTTATTGTATGGACACATTTAATCGAGGACAATTGAAATGCAATATAATGAACTAATAGAAACTAATTGTATGAATTAGTTGTTGGGTAAATTGGATTATGACTATACTAACATTATTTATTAAACTATAGTGGCTTGAAGGGGTGACAGCCTCTAACCTTGCTTTAAGTAGGAACACGTCCTTGCGTCAGTTAGTAAACAAAGAAATAATTAACCACATGTTTTAATGTAAATAAAGAAGACGTTTTTAAATCCCCAAGCATTTTTTGTGGGGGACGTTACGTTATTTCTATCGAGAAATAACGTGCTAGTAACTTTTTAGAAATACTCAGTCCTTGAGATCAATACCTTTAATTTACGCCCTGTTCCATCATCCTGCGACTTGCTAAACTCCCACAGTTTTGACTTAAGGGCGCCCTACCTGCCTTCCGCACGCTAAAGTCATGGTTTTGCATCTCCCACATTGTAGGCTCAATTTTTTACCAATTAAAAATATGTTGTTGTTATTTCATTCACTAAATGTTCATCTATGTATCATACGATTTAAAAAACGTAATTTTAATTCAAAATAAGTGGTAGGCCATTAGTGAAGTTTTCAAATTAAGCGTTTTTCTAAAGCTTCCTAACGTAAGGAGACAAATTATTTTGCAAAAAAGAAACCGTACAATACCTAGATTGGAATCTGAAAAGTACCTAAATACAAATAGTTTGGTAGAAATCTGTAAAATAACAGTGGGATCGAGGAGAAAAAAATTTTTTTCAAGCGTAAATATGCATGGCCTTGCTTGGTGGCGGCGCCGGCATGGCGCTAAACAACAATCATTCAATCTAGGGTAAGGCATACCCTTAATTATTTCGCTTAGTATGGCCCCCATGGCCATACACATATTACGTAACGCACTTAAGGGGGGGAGGTGGTATGGCGTAGCGTTTTACTGCGTTATGTGGGGGAGGGGGAGGGGTTTGGATCAACGTTACGTAACCGACACATATTAACCCTAAGATCTGGCGCACTCCGTCATACTATTTTAATCACAAATAAACTCAAAATAAATACATAACGGGTATTGAGTAAGTTCTGTATTGCTTTACACCTATATTTTGTATTGTTTTAGAGTGTAAAATCACGAATTGAGACAGCAATGACACACACATCTTTAGCTTTTAGGTTGTTTTGTATTTATATTAGTTAAAAATTAAATTAGTTCCGTTTTAGCTTAGATAGTTTATTTTTTTTTATTTATCAGCAACAGTTTAGTTTGTTTGTATACATTTTGCTTTGAAATTAAGTTATTAAACAATGTTGTTAAAAGAAATGCATTAAAAGTTTAATGATTCATTGAAATCCAAATTGCTAGTAAAACGACGTTTAAAAGGCTTAAGCTGTTTTAATGCCTACTACGACTGAGTTACGTATCATGTTGGGGAGAGGGGGTTATGGTCAAGCGTTATGGTGCGTTACATGGGGAGGGGTGGGATCTGAAATGACGAAAAAATGCGTTACGTAATATGTGTATGGCCCTTTCCTTACAGGATTATATATCAAGATAGCTCAAGTTGGAAAAAAGGCTGCGCTGTCAGGGTGTCTGTAAAAACCGGAAAAACCGTCGATTTGGAAAAACTTAGACTATTTTTCTGAGCACGCATAATACTAGTAAGCCATGGGAACACCCAAACTCGGTTTTCTCATGATTTTAAAAAATATTAAAAATAATAGCTCATAAATTATGCAGAATATGATAAAAAAAACACATGCCATTTTTTGTTGGGAATAGTCCACATAACAAGCCTGTGAAGTTTGGTTGTCGGCTTTTGAGACATTGTATAAATATACTGGAAAACGCATGATTACGAACACATTATATTTACATATTTACGTACGCCTCATTTATTTAATTCACAGTGAGTAAGCTGGTTGAGATTAAGAGAAGTTTGGAAGTTTTGATTAAGAAGCCGGTTGGTTTTGGTTATAGGAGTTTGTTGGCGATTTTTAAAGTTAATGTTAGTCTAAATTGTCTAACTTTAAGTCTAAATTGGTCCAGCATTAAATATTGCAAACATCAGTGATTAAACGCGTCAAATAAACTACAAAAGTGTAAACACTTGAATTTAATATTTTCTTCCAACAATGAAAAAAATTTGAAATATAATCAATAATATTTTTGTTTAATGATATTTAAGATAATGGCTTTAACTTGGAAACATCGATATCTTAAACATGTTTACAATCTAATAAAGTATAGTTTATTTATTCATTTTTACACCCTGTAAAATAATTTGTAGTTTTAGCCTTATCGTTGTCAAATATACTACCTCTAACAATAAAATGTACTGGTTGTCATTTGAATTTTCAGTTCCATAAGGGAGTACTAATTTTGGTTGGAGGTGTTTTAGTAAACATTCGCGATAGGGGAGGGGGCTGGCTATAGAGATCATTGGTGATGACAGACTGCTAGAAAATGTAGGTCAGTGAGTCAGTAGCTGTATTAAAAGCTACACAGATTATCGGCCTAGTTCTGGTCCTTTCTTCCCGAGTCAATAACAAATGAGTTTAAAGACACGTCATTTTAAAATTTGGTTATAAGAGTATTCATCATCTTTAGACTGTTTCCGATGCAGTATGATTGTCTGCTAAAGCAACATTTGTTATGATAAAGCTGCTCTTGGAATCAAAACCTTGCATTCTGCTCGGATTTATCCCACAGTGTGGCCAGATGTTTGTTATCAGAACCCCCACTTGTTCCACAGATAATAACTCTTATTCAGAGTAAACAAGTAGCCCGTAGCAGCTTCGTACACGACAACAGTACAATGTTATGTTTGAGAAGTTATAAAGCACCTAGGGGACCGAGCTTTGCTCGAATAGGCAATCAGTTTGTTCAAAATGCCTACAGTACTTATCTTTACGGTTCCTTTCTAAGGCGTGAACATTTGTTTTCCTTATTAGCTCGTTTCTTTTAATTTTGGACATGTCTGCTTTATATTATAAGGCGGTTTAATGGTTTTCAATGGTTTTAGAAACCATATAGGATGGTACATAACCTAATCATCTATAAATTAAATTTATGTATACATTGGTTTTAATCAGTACTAGTGGCTTACATGGGCTATAGCCCCTAACATATGGTGTTTGTGTAAGTGGATAATCACAGCTGGTCATTAGTTCATTTTGCTTATCCTATACTCTAATATGAGTAAGGTTTGCTTGCTTGCTTGCTTGCTTGTATGCTTGCTTGCTTGCTTGCTTGCGGTTGCGACACGGATCTCAAAAACGGCTCTAACGATTTCCTTCAAATGTTTGAAATAACTAATTTCTGGGATAAAAATAAGTTCTAGACAGGCTTCATCCCCAGGAAAAATCAAATAATGTAAAAAAACTAAAATGAAAAGTTAAAAAAATTAACATTGGGCTTATGGAGTTTCAAATCAAAACAAAAGAATTGTAACAGCTGTTCATAATCAACCAGGGAACTGTCAAAGTAATACTCATGTTTTATATGATTATTAACATGTGGTTTCCTGAGAGCAGAGATTAAAAGATTTGAGTGAATATATTACATAAATAGAGTAGTAAAATAAATCAAAGGGACATTGAGCTATAAATAACAACTGGAGTGACCTTAAATATGTAGAAAAGAGGCAAATGAGTTATACAAATCTGATTATCAGTAGGAGGAAGTGGTGAAATATTACTCCAAGTCATCTAAACAAACTGACTGGCCTTCTCCCGAGCAAAGCTCGTTCCCCAGGTACTTAACAAAAACACTGAAGTGATTACACTGATATTTTCATAAGAAAATCATAGGATCTTTGAAGTCCAGTGGGGCATAGCCCACGTAATTTTTTAAATTTCTGATATATTTCCCACTGTTCTTGGCCCTCAAGCTTTAAAATGAATCGTCATAACCTAACTTAACTTCTTCCTAGCTCGAGATATTTCGTGGGGACCAATACGCTTACGGGATTAAATATGTAGATTCTCACAAAAATCAGATGATAGTTTACCAAGTGAGTGTTATATATTTTTACATATGAATAGGTTTTTTTTTGTTGAACAGCTGTTATGATTTTTTTTATTTACAGTTGTTAAGCCTAACACAAATGTTAGTTTTTAAAATACTTTACTGTACAAAACTATATTTTTCCAGGGATGAGGCCTGACTAGAGCACATTTATTTACCCATAAATTCGGTAGATCTAACATTTAGACATCCTTAAAGCATTTTTGGAGCAGAGAAGTCAAAGATTTTTATCTGATGTATAAACTATCTTCCTAAAAAATGTATGCTCAAGCGGTCCAGTTAACTACTCACGTCAGAAATTTTTTAATTAAAACTGTAAAGGCCAATGAAGCAGATTAGCCCCAAAGGACATATAGTTAGGAAAGTATAGCTCTGTGTCCTGTATATGATAAAGGTGCATTGCCTGCTGTTTCTCTACAAAACTAATGCTCAATCGGTCTAGTAAGTAGTAATATGATTAACATGGAAATTCTTTAGAACAGATAAATACGGTTGAGTAATCTTGGAGCAGTGCTGAACTAAGGGGCATAACCCTAATGACGTACTAAGATTTAAAACAGCCTAACAGTTTTCCTCTGGAACGCAGTTGCGTCAATCAAAATCACAAATGTTGGTGAATGCCTGGCGAATGCTCCGATGATCCTCGAAGCTCAGATTTAACCTCGCTGGACTTTTTATATTTTGGGGCCATTGAAAGAATGTGGTAGGTGCCGAAAATCCGTGATATTGAAAATTTAGACAAAGGATTATCGGACCAATTGAGTCAGCAACACCTGCAATGTTGGCTATTAAAAACCACCACAAAATCTGGAAAATATGCCGAAATTTGACAAATCTAGCATTACCTAAGGGTGAAGGAGACGAGATACGACAAAAAGTCATAAGATCAATGTTGTAGATCGTCTAAAACCCTTGGCACGTAGTTGTCTCAGATTTTTGATTGCTTCATCCGCTAGAGCTATTTTAAAATACCTTAACTGAGTAGGTCGTCAAAGCAGTTTGTAATTATAAATCACTAACGTTTTATATTTTTTAAGGGATTTTAAATAGTAAAACATGTTAGTTCAACCACCGCTTCGTGAAGATAAATGTGTGATAAACATATTGTGCACCAAATATCAATCCTCCTATTACTGAATTAAAGTTATAGGAAATGAAAAACCACGAAAAAACTTTGAAATTGCCGGAAATTTGAAACATCTGGCGCTACCTAAGGGTGAAGGGAGCAAGATACGACAAAAAGTCATATGAACAAAGTTGTAGATCTTGAAAAATCATCACATCGTGATGGTGTCTGTTTTTTTATAGAACCATCCGTTCGCCCGCTAGAGTTAAAAAAAGATAATTATAAAATAAGCCTTTTTGGGGGGGGGGATTTTGGGGGGAGTGAGTTACACATGATGCTGTATATATAAATAAAAACTAAAGAATCATAACAGCTTTTCATAAGCAACCATTCAATAATTGTAAAAATATCTCACTTTGTAAAAGTATCATGTGATTTTTGTGAGAATAGTGATTAGAACCAATGTGTACATATAATATAATATGTAAGCAATGGAATTATGCTCGCCTCGGAAGGAAACCATGTAAGTACTCTAGGCATTTTTAACAAACTGACTGGCTTTTCGAGAAAAGCTCGGTCATCCAGGTGCTTTAACAAATAATATAACTAACTTCTCAAACATAACACTTTACTGTGATCGTGAGCGAAGCCGCGACGAGCTACTAGTTTTAAATGAATTTGCATTTGTAATTTTTTTACACCCTCCCCCCCCAAATCACTCTTTGGAGCTATTGTGGGTGCCCTGTGCATGCCTATGCTGTTCGAACAATTTTTCCCAAAAACGTATATTGTGCTAGGGGCGTAAAGCCTTATCCAGGAGCGAGTCATCCCCGAAATGTTCAAAATGTATCTAATAAACGGTATCAGGAAACTGACACATACTTTCTCCCTTTTAGCCCAACTTTAATGAATAAATTACCTTTGATTTACTAAATATAGAATACAAAGTACGTTCGAATGTACAGAAAATCTTATAAACCAGTTGTACAAAAACATTCACCCAAATCACTGTTTTTGAGGCACTAAAGAATCCGTTGCTACTCACGTGGTTTTAAGAGGAGAAATGCCCCCTATTCCCCCCACCCAGGGTTATTAAGGGGCAACAAATTGGAATTTCCTCTGTTGGTCAATGCTAACTTGATAAGTATATCAAGTTTGAACGAAATTGATCAGTAAATAAGAGGGAAATAGTTAGTAATTTTTGTGTTCTCCATAAGAAAAACATTGGACAACGTACTGCGTTTACAGAAAAATTAAAATTAAATTTTCCCCGCAACCAGGAATCGTAGAATGGTAATTCAAAATACTAAATTATTTAGTTTTTTTAGCTCTTATTAATGGTGCATCGTAATATTTTTTTATATTTATCAAACTTTAGCAGACATTTGATTAGAGCCCACAAAAAGGAGGAACCTGTTGCACGGTATTTAGCGCTTCTAGAAACTTGTTTTTCTTCTAAATCCTTCTGTTGTTGTTGAAGATGGTGATTGTATTCTTGGTTGACTTTTAGGCACTCTCATCTTCTATAAAACTATATTAATTAAAACAATTTTAAATTTAAACCAATATATTTCGAATTGATACTCAATTCATCGTCAGTTGTTTACATTTGTTTGTTTGTTTACAAAGTATGATAACTAATTTTCTTAAACATGTGATTAACATCTATGTTTAAATATTTAGTAGGTAAATTAAAATAGAAAAATGTAATTATTAATTATTCTTTTTAAATTCTTGTTTTAAAATTGGTTTCCACATACTATTAATTTCAAAACTTGGTTTACTGAAAACATAATTTTCTGAATAAGTCATTACTGCTGATTCTATAAATATTCTTTTGAATTTGTCATGTTCTTTTGCCAGAATTTTGGTTTTATTTAAATTTATTTTATGATTTTTCGTACACTGGTGATGTGCTAAATTACTTACTTCTGTTTTTGCTGTTTTTAAATTATATTTGTGTTGGTTTAGTCTTTTCTCGAGAAACGATCCAGTTTGACCTATATATACACTATCACAATCAGAGCATGGTATCTTGTAAGAAACTTGTGTTTCATTATGGAAATACAAACTCTACTTGAATGGCATTTCGAATTCTTTTTTCGATGCCGAAGTTAGTTCCATATGTCATATAAATAGGCGAATGAGTGTAGCGAACGAGCTCAACCTGGAGGCAAGTTAGCGAAGCGAACGAGCTCATCTTGAAAATGAACGAGAGTATTCTCACTAAATGAAATAACTCCATAAGCACATTTTAAATTTAAAAGCCCGACCTCGAGTTTAGCTTTAAAACGGTGTTCCTGCTTCTTTACTGTGTTTTGTCAGTAACAATAGCTGTTAAATGTTCTTTTCCATAATTTTAACATTGTAACTTTGAGAGCTAAAGGAGGACGAGACCTAAAGGACGGTCTAAGACCGAGATCTAAAGGAGGACGGTCCTAAGACCTGAAGGAAGACGTTTTCCAAAACCACAAAAGTCACGTCTAGTCGGTAAGGGTTTTCAAATAACACACAAACGATCATTTAATACATAATAGTTTCGCCTATAGACTTGTCACCAAAATTGGCTTGATTTTTAATAAATAGATTTTTAGTAAATTTGTTTATCTGTACTATTTCCAGTAGAGAATGTAATTTGGAGATAAAATCAGATGTTATGATCTGTTGTTTTGCTTGATTCTGCTGTGTCCTTTTAAGAACAAAAACTCAATCAAATGTCTAATTAAAGCATGGATTATTTTGCTAAAATGTGTAAGTAATAATTATTTAATATATTTAATTTTCTGGTTGTAAATAAGGTAGATAGGTATTATTTTATTTATAATCTGGGAAAATCAGTTAAGAATTTAATGTCAGCAGTAATTTAAATCTACAATAGGCTACAATATATAGGCTAATCTTATATATTGCTTCTCTAGCCTGTTTTTTCTGTCAGTCCGCGAGATATTCCTTATTACTTTATCAAATTCTATGATTTACCCCTCATTTTAAAGCTTATCGTGCCGGCTAATAACGAAAAACAGACCCACACGCTGAAAATGTACCGCTTCTCTGAAATTTGAATAAAATGAAAGATAAATAAAGGGAACTAGCAAGGATCCCGTTCTCCACACGGGAATCTCGCAGGCACAGGGTCAGATGTTTTAAACTTTTTACATTATAATCAGCTGTTTGACTAAATAAAATATATAGCTCCATAAGATTAACATTGGAACTTTAAGAGCCATTGAGGTGGAGCCCTGAAGTTGGATGTTTTTCAAAACTCCAAAAGGCACATCTAGACGGTAAAAGCTTTCGATTGATAACAAATATGTATTTAAAATAATAGTTTTAAGGGTCTAAAATCGCCCAATAAAAATCAAGAAATTATCTTAATAATATAGATAGTTTTTTTTACAGGAGCAAAAATGTAAAGAAAAGAACATCTGATCAGCTTACAAGATTTGGTTCGCAGTGCGGAATTCCGCAAGGGTCGACTAGTAAATATTTATTTGTAAATTTTAATGAAGGATAAAGTTACTTCATTCGCACTCATCTCTTTATAATAAGAATGAATTAGACACTCAAATATTCTTTACCACTTCTCTACTAAAAGAAATGGTAATATCCTACCGCATAAATTACCAGATTTTAAATTCTATAGATATTATAAATCAACTGGGAACACCATTTAATGGAAATGAACAATACTGTGCAGAATTTTTAAATTGCCTTATTTCGAAACATCAACCCCTGGAATTTTAATTCAAGGACTCAATAGAACTAACCACAAAATGTTCAAACTGAAACCACCGCACAAACAGCTACGACAATAATTTTAAATTACAAATTTTCATTCCTAATCATCTTAAAGAAAAACCAATTTCGACGAACTACTCAACAGTCAATTTAATGCTTGGTTCCCTATTGCTGACTCTACATGCACAAGTTTTGAAAATGGTAACTACATTTAAAAAACATCCATCACCGTTACAAGTAACTTCATAATTTTTTTAACTGCAACTTTGGCAAACACATGATAACAAAATTACAAGTCTAATAATACCCGGTCTACAAAATACAAATATCAAAATTAATGGAATTCTGTGCAAATAAAAAAATGTGGCGTTCCATCTAGGAACAGTATAGCATCAGGGCATTACATAGTTTATATCAAAAATAAAAATAAGTGGATAGAAGCAAATGATGAGCAAGTGAATGTCAAGAAATGGCTATATGGTGCAAATATATATATATAATAATATATATATTATAATATTTCAAAAAACTGCCTGAAAATTCTAAAAACTATCTAGGAAAAATTAAGGTAAATTAACCTTAATTAATGTTCATTATATTTTATTACATTTTAACATTGATATATATTTTGTTTTATTTCAACTTGAAATCTCATTTATAACAATTTGCAATAAACAATTATATAAAAAAAAATTATATCATACCCAAAAACACAAAGTGTTGACGGGTTGCCAAGTCCTAAAATGATATGATATCAAAATGTATTCCAAGTCAAAGATAGCACCTTTGATCTGACATTGTTTATCATCACAAATTACTTAAATATGTTAAAATAACAATGCTCGAAAGATTGTTGGTTATTTTTTATCAGTTCTTGGACAGCAGCTTCACGGTTGCAAAATATTTAATTTGAAGTTAAAAAATCTAAATAAAGTATAGTTAACAATTATAATAATACATTATCTACTGGCCAAGAACAGATAAAAAATAACCAACATTCTTTCGAGCATTGTTATTTTAACATATTTAAGTAATTTTTCATGATAAACAATGTCAGATCAAATGTGCTATCTTTGACTTGGAATACATTTTGATATCATATCATTTTAGGACTTGGCAACCCGTCAACACTTTGTGTTTTTGGGTATGATTTAGTTTTACGAGTACAAATTGAGTAAAAATAAAATATTTTTCTGAGTTTGTCTTTTTTCTATTACCTTAAATATGTTGAGCTAAGCTACAAATGTTTCAATTATTGCATGTTACATAATATTTTTGACATAAGAATAAAATTTGTTTCCTACAGAAAAAGGCTAAAGGGATTTCAATAACATTTCCCTAAAGAGTTATGCCCAATGGTCCATTCAGAGTTCCATTTTTGGTCTTAAGGAGTAAATAAACTAAGTAATATCCTTATTGAGAGCTCATTTTTAGCCACACAGAGGCTAAGCTGTGTTTATTTTGAATTGAGGATATTTTTACATCATCTGTAAAGCCATATTTATGTAGTTGTTTAATTACATTTATTTTTGCTTATTTATTAACAAGATTGATTTTTAAACTAGCAATAGCAACTTAAATAATTGCTGTATAAGAATTCATTTCACAAATACCACAGGTATTGGTTATTATCCCAAATTTTCATTAACTTTTAAGTGAAGGGAAACATTCACGAAATATTTAAATTTCTGTAAATTTCATAATGTTTAGAGGAAACAATGTTTATGATAAATAAAAAAATATTATTTACATCGTTAAATTAACTTTTAGTACAATGCAAACTAAGGTTAACGTATAGGTCCACAAGAAAGCCATAGACCAATTAATGGCCATAGCAAATGATCACAGTAGTAATACATTTATAATTCGAGAGAAGCATATATCCCTACGTATTCGAACATGAAATATTACTGAAACAATTTAAGAATGTGTCTGCATGCCACATCAACGAGAAACAGTGCATGCCTCATAACAGGTATTTATATAATTTAATTAAAATTCACATGTGTTATTTTCATTTCGATATAGTAATCTTATTTATGGTGTTCGTGAGTTTGCATGTCCCACAAGTTACTTGCTGCATTTGATTTTCTAGCTCATTTACAAATTCTATGTGATTTTTGTTCATATATTTTCATGCCACTTAAAGATATTTTTTCACATAATTTTCTCAATTTTATTTACGTTGGTAAATGTTTCCCCTTATTTTTAATTTATAAAAATTACTATCCTGTCACAGTTTATAGGTTTGAACAACATAGCAAACACATTTTAGACGGACTTGTCCGCTCTCCTTATTCCCCTTTCATTACCTAAGTGATTACCCTTTACTTTTAATGATATTTTACTTTTTGGATAGGGCATTAGGAGCGATTGGTTTTCTAATAAGGCATTTATATATACTTGACGGAATAAAATTCCTTCAAGGAATTTTACTGCCATCTTTATAATAACTAATTGTGTAAATAATGTTTTAAGGTGTCTAAATAATCTGTCATTGAGTTATAAGTAAAATAGAAATAACGTTCAACTTTAGTTTACAAATTTCTTTCACATAAAACCTGTAACTATTTATAAAAACTGAAGGAGGAAAATGTTTTGGCCCATTACTTCAGGAGACCAACAGAAAACAAGGATTTTACTGATGGTACTAAACAATTTTAAAGTGGAATCACTAAAAAGATTCTATATTCCTGAGTATTCTTATTAATACACTGGCTGTGTACGCGTCTTTCGTACGGTTTGTATATAAATTGTAGGTAGATTAAAATTTTTCACATTTAATGTACAATTAAATCAAATTTTAACGAAATATACTCGCAGATAGTATGAGTACTGTTGCTAAGTTGCGTAACTCTGTCGGGTAGTAAACGGCTTGTGGTTTGCGACTCCAAATCGGTACACGTAACGTTTTGGATTCGTTTTCAGAAATAAAAAAACTCAAGTACAAAAAAATAAAAATCAGGGAGGAGCGGAAATATAAAATCGGGGGGGGAACAAAATATAAAATCGGGGGGGGGGGGCAAAAATAAAAATCGGGGGGGGCAAAATTATAAAACCGGCCTGGGGAGAAAAATATCAAGTCGGGGGGGAGGGCAAAAATATGAAATGGGGGGCATAACTTTAAAATATAAAATCCAAGAGGGGGAGCAAAATATAAAATCGGGGGGGGGAGAGCAAAAATATAAATTCGGGGGGGGGACAAAAAATATAAAATTCGGGGGGCACAAATATATAAAAATGGAGGGGGTGAAAAATATAAAATGGGGGGACATAAAATAAAAATATAATATCGAAGAGGGGGGGATATAAAATTGGTGGGGTTGTCATTAAGATGGGGCGTAGCGCGCAGAGTTCCCCAATACCCCCTACTATCACCTATCGGAAAAAGAGTTTGAGTTGCCATTCAAGTAGTTTTTTTTATTTCCATAATGATAAACAGCTGTTTAAAATATTTTAAGTTATAGATATAACTATTTAGTCATCATCTGGTTAAATATAAATAAATACTTTGTCCATAAGAATAACATAGTATTTTTAAAACCCCGTAGGGCAAGAGTCCCAAGGTGATTTCCAAAAAACCAATTAACCTAAAACCTTCTTACGCACATATAGAATGTAGAAAAAAAGTTTCTTCGAAATCAGTGCACCCGTTTCCTTGTGAAAAGCGAACAAAACGTGTCCAAAATTGCACGAAATCACGTTTTTGAGCGGCCGCCATTATTTTTCCAAATTGCGTATGTCGATTTAAAGTGACCTAAAACCTTCTCACGCTTGTATATAACAAAGAAACAAAGTTTCATGAATGTCAGTGCACCCATTTTCCCATGAAAGCGAGCAAAAACCCGCCATTGAGCGTCACCGACAGACAGAAATTGAGATAAGACGCGTATCGGCTCTCCTATGGAATGAAACGTAAAAATATGCACAAATTTCCTAATTCCAAGCAATGTACAGACAAAATTATAATTTTACTTATGTATATATGATCAGTGTATTTTTAATTTACTATACATTTAACAAAACATTACAGATTAATTTCTAACATTATTTAATAACTATAAGTCCAAGGTAATATTAAATATATTTTTCCTAATAATTTTTTACGAATTGTATATAAATTACATTACTATAACCTTAAAAGTTGAAAACAATTACCTAGTGACGACATAGTGTTTTTACTAAACACATTGTAACCATGAATAATCAGTTTTAATTTGAGCAGTGTACAAAATATTCTAGTTGAATTAGATTGGAGGGGGTATTGAAGATGGCGTCATACACTTCCCCTCATTTTTGAATAAAGTTTTCATCAGAGACCAGCATCTTCTGGTTTTACAGGTTATAAAATATACGCAGATGCATCATTTGTAGGTCCACTGTCATGGCGGCTGGTGTAAAAACGTTCTCATCATGCTGGTCCACTTGAGCAACCAAGATGGCGGTTTTATATAATTGTTCACATCAAGCTGGTCCGACCAGCATCTTCTAAGAGTGGACCAGGATGTTATATCGGACCTGCAATGTTCTGCAGAGAAATAGAAGGCGGACCAACAAGTTTGGGGTTTTTATATCTATATATATATATATATATATATATATATACATATATAAATTTGAACGAATGATGTTTTTGGCATCAGGGGACCTCAAAATGAAAAGTTATTATGGTCTTGGGCTTAAGTCTTACCATGCCACCTACGGTAATAGCTTCTTCCATATAGGGGAAATTCGCTAAAACAAATAGATAATAATAATAATAATACCCCCGTCGCAGCAAACCTGCATACTCAGCGAATTTCCAATGAATATATAAAATAACGCATTAAAACACTTAACAGAATTCATAAGATATATATTCACAAACAAGCGATATTTAAAATACTAATTATTCTTCATAACAATAACATTGGGGATGAGTACGCAGGTTTGCTGTAACAAGGAACACAAAATAATGTTTTTTTTATTTAAATATCGATATAACTCATTTTAGTGAAGTCACATACCAAATTTAATCCATATAAATTCATTAATAAGCGATATATAACATATTAATTATTTTCCATAAGAATAACATGGGCACTAAGTATCTAGATTTGCTGCTACGGGAACCATAGGAGATTTTTTAAACAATGAACAACCAGATGAAGCAATATACCAAATTTCGTCAGTTTATGTTCATAAATAAGCGAGATATACAATTTTTATTTTTCTCCTTAAGAATAACATTAAGACAACGTACTGTGTTTAGCACTTTCAATATCTCAGTAACAAATTGACGGAGAGCAATGATCAAAATACAAAATTTTTTATGCTGAATTCAATGGTAAAAATTAAAATTTGATTTAAATAAAAATTACATGTGGAAACCCAAAAAAAACCATTTTTGGGGTACAAAACACCCCAAAAACCCTCCTTCGGATGATATGATTCGTCTGGTTTTCGAACTCAAATAAATAGTGCTTTACACATTTGTACCAAATTTCATTAAGATTGGACCTTTTTTACGAGAGTTATATAAATATATAACAATTTGAACGAATGGTGTTTTTGGCATCCGGGGACCTCAAAATGAAAATATGTCATGGTCTCGGGCTTAGTCTTACCATGCCACCTACGGTAATAGCTTCCACAATGTATCCCCCAAAATAAGGTATTTAATAGCTTCTTCCCTATAGGGGAAATTCACTAAAATCAAATACTTGTTGTACTAACGTACATATTTTAGTAGAACTTTCCCACATTAAATTAAATTTCAGTATTGAAACATTTTACAAAATATTAGGCCGCACTAACAATTATTCATAAATGTCACAATTTTGTCAGAATTGCAATTAAAAATAAACTTTCTGGTCGAGGATCTTAAATATTAGTAATACAAACAAAAGTCTTTTAAAATGGCTTTCATTAAGTAGGAAATTCTAATTTTCTGGAACGCTAATAAACTTAAAATCTGAAATTCCGTCTCTATATTTATAATAAATGTTTTATTCGAACAATTTTACCTTAACACTACATAATTACACATAATCTAAGTAATCTTACCCCTAAAACATGTATTATTGTTATGATAATGAGTAACTCGAAACATCTCGCGTATAAGTAACTCGGTTGGGGTATTACGTTATCCGATTAGTCGTTTGTACTTACGATGGCAGGGATTTTGAGTTATTTGCTAGACACTCGTTTGATCCTTAAATCCTAATATGGATGCATACTCCATGTCTAAATATCTAAATATGTTTTAGTATTTAAGAAATCATATATATAATAGTATATATATATATCAATCATATATGTATTTATATTAATCATATATATATATATATATATATATATATATATATATATATATATATATATGTATATGTATTTGCATTAGGAACCTGTAACTCCTTAATGAATTGATAACCTAAAATGTAATGAATAAAAAACTTATTATTATTTACTAGTAGAGGAACAGAGGGAAAATTATAACCCTATTTTGAGTATAAAAGTAGTTATTTCCTGAATAAACACGTTTATTGTTAACACATTTCTTGTTTTAGAAATTTCTTCGGAAACTGCGAAAAACAAAGATTGATACGAACAAATGTTACATAAATAAAGGATATTTCTCGTCCCGTATTCCTCGGAACCCCCAAGGAACCACTAAGGTGCAGCTTGTCACTTGTTTTTTAAAATTGGTAAATGTTCTATTAAAGTTGTTATAGCAGAATGTGTTTTAAAGTTGGTTTCTAGCTTTTACTCTTTTCAAATAACTGGAAATATTGTGTTCTCTGCAATTGAACATTTTTGAAGTTACAAAAGTAAGCTACAGTCTTGAAGAAAATACCCCCGTTGCAGCAAACCTGTACACTTAGCGAATTTCAAATGGTACTTCACTACGTCATGAAGCCACTTACCAACTTTCATAAATAAGCGAGATATGACATTTTATTTATTTCCCGTAAGAAAACATTAGGACTGAGTATGCAGGTTTGCTGCATCAAGGACCACAAAAATCTGGGTTTTATGCAAATACCAATATATCACCACCAGATGAAGTAACATACCAAGTTTTATCAATATATGTTCATAAACAAGCAAGATAACACACGTCACTTATTCTCCTTAAGAATAACACTAGGAGTACGCTCTTATATCGCGTATACGGATTGAGCTCACAGTTAAAAATACAAAAAAAACGTTTTAATTGGCAATATACCTCATGGGCCCTCCATTATAACTGCAGCTTGACAATGACTTACATATCCAGAACATGACAAACAATGAGGCCTGAAATCTGTCAATCAGTCAGACAAAGTGCATATGAAGTAGTTACTCACCCCTCAGTCTCACTGAGGGCTGTATCATCTAGGCCCTCATAATAATATTAGCTGAAGATTTTGATAAAATATAATATGTTGGCGGCAATAAAGGTCACCAATCAGTGAGAGCACGTGGTCTTGTTGAACAATACGTTTTAAAATCAGTCAATTGGTTTTGAATGCCTAATATTTTAAACTCTAATCCAGAGGTTTTAATGTAACACATTAACCTTACTGGGGGGAGGGGGCAAGTTTCATTAATTCATTAATAAGCGAGATATAACATTTTACTTATTCTCTATAAGATTAACATTGGGTTTAGCACTTCAATATCTTGGTAACCAATTAACGTAGAGCAATGATCAAAATACCAAATTGATTTTTTTTAAGCTGAATTCAAAGGTAAAAATTAAAATTTGATTTAAATAAAAATTACATGTGAAAACCCCAAAAAATTCTTCAAAACCCCTCAAAAACCCCCCTTCGAATGGTGCGATTCGTCTGGGTTTCGAACTCGATCAAATAAAACGTACCTTACACATGTTTACCAAATTTAATTAATATTGAACCTTTTGTACGAGAGTTATCGGTCTTATGGACACACACACACACACACACACACACACACACACACACACACACACACACACACATATATATATATATATATATGTGTATATATATTTTATATTAATAATGAGAAATAAACGAATAAACCTTGAGTAGCCTTTTGTCATTTTTATCCTACACGACACGTGTTTCGACCTTCAAGTCGTCTCCACAGTGTAAATACATTATCCTATTATATAAATAATCAAAGACAATCAGATGGAATTAAAATAGTGTAACTATCATAAGCTATATTTTTCTTATGTTATAACAGTTGGTTAAGTTGTTTCTTTGATCGTCTGATTTAATTAATTTTGTCATATAGTGGGTTTCGCGCATTAGTTAGCACTGCGTTTAGTAAATTTACTTTGTCATTTTGAAAGTTTTTATGAATATTGAGTTCTTCTTTGGTATTCATTTGTTGTCCTTGTACATATATAACAATTTGAACGAACGGTGTTTTTGGCATCTGGGGTCCTCAAAACAAAAAGTTATCATGGTCTCGGGCTTGAGATCTACGGTAATAGCTTCTTCCTTATGAGAGAAATTCGGTGAAAACTGTGAAGATCATGCAAATAAATAAGTCAGTTAATTTACAAGTAACATACATGCATTTTTATACTATTTACCTAAACAAGAGCCACGATGCAAAATACACAATTTTAAATATAAAAGCATGGGGATTAAAATACACAATATTCAGCGTTTGATTTTTAAGACAGATAAAAATTATCTTAACAGTTATAACAACATTAACTTGACGATGTCCTGGGTATCAAATTTTTGCGCATGAAGGGGTGGAAAAGGCAGAACCCACCTCATCTTCCTCAAACAATGATGAGAGGGGCGGGGGGGGAGTGTTACCCATTCCACTGTTTATACACAATCGTTGTGTTTGACAGGAAAACATAGTGACTGGCTAATGTTATTTATCATTAGCAGTAACAACATTTACTGCAACTTAAGTTATTCCATCCTTCTCGTTTTTAATTTTATTTCAAACTGCTGAGATTTAATCGATTATTTACCAATTTCCGTTACAAAGTAACAGAGATAGGAAACATCGCTCATGTGGTACTATAAAAACAAATTTAACTATCCATCAAATTAACAGCTGTGATAAAAAGTGATATTAAAAACAATAGTTGCATTATCTAATGGCAAGTATGCAAAGGTTATGATTAGTAATTAAAAAAAACTCCAAAACGGTTGCAAAAGTAATTATATGAGTCTCACAATATCAAGACCAAGGTACTATGAAGAAAATGTGTCAATACATTATATACCAACCATTATACGAGTATTTTACAAATACAAGAACTAATACATTTTTTATGATCGGTGGAGGAGTTTTACTAGCCACATACTGGTTTTCCGTTAGAGAAAATTGCTTTTTGAATTTACTTAAATTTAAATTTTAACTGTCTCAAGGTTTTTCAGGAATAGCGCGGCGTCTACTATATTAAATACCCCCGTCGCAGCAAACCTGCATACTCAGCGAATTTCCAGTGAATATATAACATAACACATTAACACTTAACAGGATTCATAAGAGATATATTCACTAACAAGCGATATCAAAAATATTAAATATTCTCCATAAGAATAACATTGGGGATGAGTACGCAGGTTTGCTGCAACAAGGAACAAAAAATAATGGGTTTTTATGCAAATATCATTAGAACTCATCTAAGTAAAGCCACATACCAAGTTTCATTCATATACATTTATAAGTAAGCGATATATAACATTTTAATTATTCTCCATAAGAATAACATGGGGACCAATTACCTAGGTTTGCTGCTACGGGAACCATACGTGAAAATTTTGTATTTTGTGCAAACAACGATAAACCCTAACCAGATGAAGCTATATACCAAATTTTGTCAGTTTACGTTCAAAAATAAGCGAGATATACAATTTTCCTTTTTCTCCATAAGAATAACATTAGACAACGTACTGTGTTTAGCACTTTCAATATCTCAGGAACCAATTGACGTAGAGCAATGATAAAAATACCAAATTGTTTGTTTTTTTATGCTGAATTCAATGGTAAAAATTAAAATTTGATTTAAATAAAAATTACATGTGAAAACCCCAAAAAATTCTTCAAAACCCCTCAAAAACCCCCCTTCGAATGGTGCGATTCGTCTGGGTTTCGAACTCGATCAAATAAAACGTACCTTACACATGTTTACCAAATTTAATTAATATTGAACCTTTTGTACGAGAGTTATCGGTCTTATGGACACACACACACACACACACACACACACACACACACACACACACACACACATATATATATATATGTGTATATATATTTTATATTAATAATGAGAAATAAACGAATAAACCTTGAGTAGCCTTTTGTCATTTTTATCCTACACGACACGTGTTTCGACCTTCAAGTCGTCTCCACAGTGTAAATACATTATCCTATTATATAAATAATCAAAGACAATCAGATGGAATTAAAATAGTGTAACTATCATAAGCTATATTTTTCTTATGTTATAACAGTTGGTTAAGTTGTTTCTTTGATCGTCTGATTTAATTAATTTTGTCATATAGTGGGTTTCGCGCATTAGTTAGCACTGCGTTTAGTAAATTTACTTTGTCATTTTGAAAGTTTTTATGAATATTGAGTTCTTCTTTGGTATTCATTTGTTGTCCTTGTACATATATAACAATTTGAACGAACGGTGTTTTTGGCATCTGGGGTCCTCAAAACAAAAAGTTATCATGGTCTCGGGCTTGAGATCTACGGTAATAGCTTCTTCCTTATGAGAGAAATTCGGTGAAAACTGTGAAGATCATGCAAATAAATAAGTCAGTTAATTTACAAGTAACATACATGCATTTTTATACTATTTACCTAAACAAGAGCCACGATGCAAAATACACAATTTTAAATATAAAAGCATGGGGATTAAAATACACAATATTCAGCGTTTGATTTTTAAGACAGATAAAAATTATCTTAACAGTTATAACAACATTAACTTGACGATGTCCTGGGTATCAAATTTTTGCGCATGAAGGGGTGGAAAAGGCAGAACCCACCTCATCTTCCTCAAACAATGATGAGAGGGGCGGGGGGGGAGTGTTACCCATTCCACTGTTTATACACAATCGTTGTGTTTGACAGGAAAACATAGTGACTGGCTAATGTTATTTATCATTAGCAGTAACAACATTTACTGCAACTTAAGTTATTCCATCCTTCTCGTTTTTAATTTTATTTCAAACTGCTGAGATTTAATCGATTATTTACCAATTTCCGTTACAAAGTAACAGAGATAGGAAACATCGCTCATGTGGTACTATAAAAACAAATTTAACTATCCATCAAATTAACAGCTGTGATAAAAAGTGATATTAAAAACAATAGTTGCATTATCTAATGGCAAGTATGCAAAGGTTATGATTAGTAATTAAAAAAAACTCCAAAACGGTTGCAAAAGTAATTATATGAGTCTCACAATATCAAGACCAAGGTACTATGAAGAAAATGTGTCAATACATTATATACCAACCATTATACGAGTATTTTACAAATACAAGAACTAATACATTTTTTATGATCGGTGGAGGAGTTTTACTAGCCACATACTGGTTTTCCGTTAGAGAAAATTGCTTTTTGAATTTACTTAAATTTAAATTTTAACTGTCTCAAGGTTTTTCAGGAATAGCGCGGCGTCTACTATATTAAATACCCCCGTCGCAGCAAACCTGCATACTCAGCGAATTTCCAGTGAATATATAACATAACACATTAACACTTAACAGGATTCATAAGAGATATATTCACTAACAAGCGATATCAAAAATATTAAATATTCTCCATAAGAATAACATTGGGGATGAGTACGCAGGTTTGCTGCAACAAGGAACAAAAAATAATGGGTTTTTATGCAAATATCATTAGAACTCATCTAAGTAAAGCCACATACCAAGTTTCATTCATATACATTTATAAGTAAGCGATATATAACATTTTAATTATTCTCCATAAGAATAACATGGGGACCAATTACCTAGGTTTGCTGCTACGGGAACCATACGTGAAAATTTTGTATTTTGTGCAAACAACGATAAACCCTAACCAGATGAAGCTATATACCAAATTTTGTCAGTTTACGTTCAAAAATAAGCGAGATATACAATTTTCCTTTTTCTCCATAAGAATAACATTAGACAACGTACTGTGTTTAGCACTTTCAATATCTCAGGAACCAATTGACGTAGAGCAATGATAAAAATACCAAATTGTTTGTTTTTTTATGCTGAATTCAATGGTAAAAATTAAAATTTGATTTAAATAAAAATTACATGTGAAAACCCCAAAAAATTCTTCAAAACCCCTCAAAAACCCCCCTTCGAATGGTGCGATTCGTCTGGGTTTCGAACTCGATCAAATAAAACGTACCTTACACATGTTTACCAAATTTAATTAATATTGAACCTTTTGTACGAGAGTTATCGATCTTATGGACACACACACACACACACACACACACACACACACACACACACACACACACACACACACACACACACACACATATATATATATATATATATATATATATATATATGTGTGTATATATATTTTATATTAATAATGAGAAATAAACGAATAAACCTTGAGTAGCCTTTTGTCATTTTTATCCTACACGACACGTGTTTCGACCTTCAAGTCGTCTCCACAGTGTAAATACATTATCCTATTATATAAATAATCAAAGACAATCAGATGGAATTAAAATAGTGTAACTATCATAAGCTATATTTTTCTTATGTTATAACAGTTGGTTAAGTTGTTTCTTTGATCGTCTGATTTAATTAATTTTGTCATATAGTGGGTTTCGCGCATTAGTTAGCACTGCGTTTAGTAAATTTACTTTGTCATTTTGAAAGTTTTTATGAATATTGAGTTCTTCTTTGGTATTCATTTGTTGTCCTTGTACATATATAACAATTTGAACGAACGGTGTTTTTGGCATCTGGGGTCCTCAAAACAAAAAGTTATCATGGTCTCGGGCTTGAGATCTACGGTAATAGCTTCTTCCTTATGAGAGAAATTCGGTGAAAACTGTGAAGATCATGCAAATAAATAAGTCAGTTAATTTACAAGTAACATACATGCATTTTTATACTATTTACCTAAACAAGAGCCACGATGCAAAATACACAATTTTAAATATAAAAGCATGGGGATTAAAATACACAATATTCAGCGTTTGATTTTTAAGACAGATAAAAATTATCTTAACAGTTATAACAACATTAACTTGACGATGTCCTGGGTATCAAATTTTTGCGCATGAAGGGGTGGAAAAGGCAGAACCCACCTCATCTTCCTCAAACAATGATGAGAGGGGCGGGGGGGGGAGTGTTACCCATTCCACTGTTTATACACAATCGTTGTGTTTGACAGGAAAACATAGTGACTGGCTAATGTTATTTATCATTAGCAGTAACAACATTTACTGCAACTTAAGTTATTCCATCCTTCTCGTTTTTAATTTTATTTCAAACTGCTGAGATTTAATCGATTATTTACCAATTTCCGTTACAAAGTAACAGAGATAGGAAACATCGCTCATGTGGTACTATAAAAACAAATTTAACTATCCATCAAATTAACAGCTGTGATAAAAAGTGATATTAAAAACAATAGTTGCATTATCTAATGGCAAGTATGCAAAGGTTATGATTAGTAATTAAAAAAAACTCCAAAACGGTTGCAAAAGTAATTATATGAGTCTCACAATATCAAGACCAAGGTACTATGAAGAAAATGTGTCAATACATTATATACCAACCATTATACGAGTATTTTACAAATACAAGAACTAATACATTTTTTATGATCGGTGGAGGAGTTTTACTAGCCACATACTGGTTTTCCGTTAGAGAAAATTGCTTTTTGAATTTACTTAAATTTAAATTTTAACTGTCTCAAGGTTTTTCAGGAATAGCGCGGCGTCTACTATATTAAATACCCCCGTCGCAGCAAACCTGCATACTCAGCGAATTTCCAGTGAATATATAACATAACACATTAACACTTAACAGGATTCATAAGAGATATATTCACTAACAAGCGATATCAAAAATATTAAATATTCTCCATAAGAATAACATTGGGGATGAGTACGCAGGTTTGCTGCAACAAGGAACAAAAAATAATGGGTTTTTATGCAAATATCATTAGAACTCATCTAAGTAAAGCCACATACCAAGTTTCATTCATATACATTTATAAGTAAGCGATATATAACATTTTAATTATTCTCCATAAGAATAACATGGGGACCAATTACCTAGGTTTGCTGCTACGGGAACCATACGTGAAAATTTTGTATTTTGTGCAAACAACGATAAACCCTAACCAGATGAAGCTATATACCAAATTTTGTCAGTTTACGTTCAAAAATAAGCGAGATATACAATTTTCCTTTTTCTCCATAAGAATAACATTAGACAACGTACTGTGTTTAGCACTTTCAATATCTCAGGAACCAATTGACGTAGAGCAATGATAAAAATACCAAATTGTTTGTTTTTTTATGCTGAATTCAATGGTAAAAATTAAAATTTGATTTAAATAAAAATTACATGTGAAAACCCCAAAAAATTCTTCAAAACCCCTCAAAAACCCCCCTTCGAATGGTGCGATTCGTCTGGGTTTCGAACTCGATCAAATAAAACGTACCTTACACATGTTTACCAAATTTAATTAATATTGAACCTTTTGTACGAGAGTTATCGGTCTTATGGACACACACACACACACACACACACACACACACACACACACACATATATATATATATATATATATATATATATGTGTGTATATATATTTTATATTAATAATGAGAAATAAACGAATAAACCTTGAGTAGCCTTTTGTCATTTTTATCCTACACGATACGTGTTTCGACCTTCAAGTCGTCTCCACAGTGTAAATACATTATCCTATTATATAAATAATCAAAGACAATCAGATGGAATTAAAATAGTGTAACTATCATAAGCTATATTTTTCTTATGTTATAACAGTTGGTTAAGTTGTTTCTTTGATCGTCTGATTTAATTAATTTTGTCATATAGTGGGTTTCGCGCATTAGTTAGCACTGCGTTTAGTAAATTTACTTTGTCATTTTGAAAGTTTTTATGAATATTGAGTTCTTCTTTGGTATTCATTTGTTGTCCTTGTACATATATAACAATTTGAACGAACGGTGTTTTTGGCATCTGGGGTCCTCAAAACAAAAAGTTATCATGGTCTCGGGCTTGAGATCTACGGTAATAGCTTCTTCCTTATGAGAGAAATTCGGTGAAAACTGTGAAGATCATGCAAATAAATAAGTCAGTTAATTTACAAGTAACATACATGCATTTTTATACTATTTACCTAAACAAGAGCCACGATGCAAAATACACAATTTTAAATATAAAAGCATGGGGATTAAAATACACAATATTCAGCGTTTGATTTTTAAGACAGATAAAAATTATCTTAACAGTTATAACAACATTAACTTGACGATGTCCTGGGTATCAAATTTTTGCGCATGAAGGGGTGGAAAAGGCAGAACCCACCTCATCTTCCTCAAACAATGATGAGAGGGGCGGGGGGGGAGTGTTACCCATTCCACTGTTTATACACAATCGTTGTGTTTGACAGGAAAACATAGTGACTGGCTAATGTTATTTATCATTAGCAGTAACAACATTTACTGCAACTTAAGTTATTCCATCCTTCTCGTTTTTAATTTTATTTCAAACTGCTGAGATTTAATCGATTATTTACCAATTTCCGTTACAAAGTAACAGAGATAGGAAACATCGCTCATGTGGTACTATAAAAACAAATTTAACTATCCATCAAATTAACAGCTGTGATAAAAAGTGATATTAAAAACAATAGTTGCATTATCTAATGGCAAGTATGCAAAGGTTATGATTAGTAATTAAAAAAAACTCCAAAACGGTTGCAAAAGTAATTATATGAGTCTCACAATATCAAGACCAAGGTACTATGAAGAAAATGTGTCAATACATTATATACCAACCATTATACGAGTATTTTACAAATACAAGAACTAATACATTTTTTATGATCGGTGGAGGAGTTTTACTAGCCACATACTGGTTTTCCGTTAGAGAAAATTGCTTTTTGAATTTACTTAAATTTAAATTTTAACTGTCTCAAGGTTTTTCAGGAATAGCGCGGCGTCTACTATATTAAATACCCCCGTCGCAGCAAACCTGCATACTCAGCGAATTTCCAGTGAATATATAACATAACACATTAACACTTAACAGGATTCATAAGAGATATATTCACTAACAAGCGATATCAAAAATATTAAATATTCTCCATAAGAATAACATTGGGGATGAGTACGCAGGTTTGCTGCAACAAGGAACAAAAAATAATGGGTTTTTATGCAAATATCATTAGAACTCATCTAAGTAAAGCCACATACCAAGTTTCAATCATATACATTTATAAGTAAGCGATATATAACATTTTAATTATTCTCCATAAGAATAACATGGGGACCAATTACCTAGGTTTGCTGCTACGGGAACCATACGTGAAAATTTTGTATTTTGTGCAAACAACGATAAACCCTAACCAGATGAAGCTATATACCAAATTTTGTCAGTTTACGTTCAAAAATAAGCGAGATATACAATTTTCCTTTTTCTCCATAAGAATAACATTAGACAACGTACTGTGTTTAGCACTTTCAATATCTCAGGAACCAATTGACGTAGAGCAATGATAAAAATACCAAATTGTTTGTTTTTTTATGCTGAATTCAATGGTAAAAATTAAAATTTGATTTAAATAAAAATTACATGTGAAAACCCCAAAAAATTCTTCAAAACCCCTCAAAAACCCCCCTTCGAATGGTGCGATTCGTCTGGGTTTCGAACTCGATCAAATAAAACGTACCTTACACATGTTTACCAAATTTAATTAATATTGAACCTTTTGTACGAGAGTTATCGGTCTTATGGACACACACACACACACACACACACACACACACACACACACACACACACACACACACACACACACACACATATATATATATATATATATATATATATATATATATATATATGTGTGTATATATATTTTATATTAATAATGAGAAATAAACGAATAAACCTTGAGTAGCCTTTTGTCATTTTTATCCTACACGACACGTGTTTCGACCTTCAAGTCGTCTCCACAGTGTAAATACATTATCCTATTATATAAATAATCAAAGACAATCAGATGGAATTAAAATAGTGTAACTATCATAAGCTATATTTTTCTTATGTTATAACAGTTGGTTAAGTTGTTTCTTTGATCGTCTGATTTAATTAATTTTGTCATATAGTGGGTTTCGCGCATTAGTTAGCACTGCGTTTAGTAAATTTACTTTGTCATTTTGAAAGTTTTTATGAATATTGAGTTCTTCTTTGGTATTCATTTGTTGTCCTTGTACATATATAACAATTTGAACGAACGGTGTTTTTGGCATCTGGGGTCCTCAAAACAAAAAGTTATCATGGTCTCGGGCTTGAGATCTACGGTAATAGCTTCTTCCTTATGAGAGAAATTCGGTGAAAACTGTGAAGATCATGCAAATAAATAAGTCAGTTAATTTACAAGTAACATACATGCATTTTTATACTATTTACCTAAACAAGAGCCACGATGCAAAATACACAATTTTAAATATAAAAGCATGGGGATTAAAATACACAATATTCAGCGTTTGATTTTTAAGACAGATAAAAATTATCTTAACAGTTATAACAACATTAACTTGACGATGTCCTGGGTATCAAATTTTTGCGCATGAAGGGGTGGAAAAGGCAGAACCCACCTCATCTTCCTCAAACAATGATGAGAGGGGCGGGGGGGGAGTGTTACCCATTCCACTGTTTATACACAATCGTTGTGTTTGACAGGAAAACATAGTGACTGGCTAATGTTATTTATCATTAGCAGTAACAACATTTACTGCAACTTAAGTTATTCCATCCTTCTCGTTTTTAATTTTATTTCAAACTGCTGAGATTTAATCGATTATTTACCAATTTCCGTTACAAAGTAACAGAGATAGGAAACATCGCTCATGTGGTACTATAAAAACAAATTTAACTATCCATCAAATTAACAGCTGTGATAAAAAGTGATATTAAAAACAATAGTTGCATTATCTAATGGCAAGTATGCAAAGGTTATGATTAGTAATTAAAAAAACTCCAAAACGGTTGCAAAAGTAATTATATGAGTCTCACAATATCAAGACCAAGGTACTATGAAGAAAATGTGTCAATACATTATATACCAACCATTATACGAGTATTTTACAAATACAAGAACTAATACATTTTTTATGATCGGTGGAGGAGTTTTACTAGCCACATACTGGTTTTCCGTTAGAGAAAATTGCTTTTTGAATTTACTTAAATTTAAATTTTAACTGTCTCAAGGTTTTTCAGGAATAGCGCGGCGTCTACTATATTAAATACCCCCGTCGCAGCAAACCTGCATACTCAGCGAATTTCCAGTGAATATATAACATAACACATTAACACTTAACAGGATTCATAAGAGATATATTCACTAACAAGCGATATCAAAAATATTAAATATTCTCCATAAGAATAACATTGGGGATGAGTACGCAGGTTTGCTGCAACAAGGAACAAAAAATAATGGGTTTTTATGCAAATATCATTAGAACTCATCTAAGTAAAGCCACATACCAAGTTTCATTCATATACATTTATAAGTAAGCGATATATAACATTTTAATTATTCTCCATAAGAATAACATGGGGACCAATTACCTAGGTTTGCTGCTACGGGAACCATACGTGAAAATTTTGTATTTTGTGCAAACAACGATAAACCCTAACCAGATGAAGCTATATACCAAATTTTGTCAGTTTACGTTCAAAAATAAGCGAGATATACAATTTTCCTTTTTCTCCATAAGAATAACATTAGACAACGTACTGTGTTTAGCACTTTCAATATCTCAGGAACCAATTGACGTAGAGCAATGATAAAAATACCAAATTGTTTGTTTTTTTATGCTGAATTCAATGGTAAAAATTAAAATTTGATTTAAATAAAAATTACATGTGAAAACCCCAAAAAATTCTTCAAAACCCCTCAAAAACCCCCCTTCGAATGGTGCGATTCGTCTGGGTTTCGAACTCGATCAAATAAAACGTACCTTACACATGTTTACCAAATTTAATTAATATTGAACCTTTTGTACGAGAGTTATCGGTCTTATGGACACACACACACACACACACACACACACACACACACACACACACACACATATATATATATATATATATATATATGTGTATATATATTTTATATTAATAATGAGAAATAAACGAATAAACCTTGAGTAGCCTTTTGTCATTTTTATCCTACACGACACGTGTTTCGACCTTCAAGTCGTCTCCACAGTGTAAATACATTATCCTATTATATAAATAATCAAAGACAATCAGATGGAATTAAAATAGTGTAACTATCATAAGCTATATTTTTCTTATGTTATAACAGTTGGTTAAGTTGTTTCTTTGATCGTCTGATTTAATTAATTTTGTCATATAGTGGGTTTCGCGCATTAGTTAGCACTGCGTTTAGTAAATTTACTTTGTCATTTTGAAAGTTTTTATGAATATTGAGTTCTTCTTTGGTATTCATTTGTTGTCCTTGTACATATATAACAATTTGAACGAACGGTGTTTTTGGCATCTGGGGTCCTCAAAACAAAAAGTTATCATGGTCTCGGGCTTGAGATCTACGGTAATAGCTTCTTCCTTATGAGAGAAATTCGGTGAAAACTGTGAAGATCATGCAAATAAATAAGTCAGTTAATTTACAAGTAACATACATGCATTTTTATACTATTTACCTAAACAAGAGCCACGATGCAAAATACACAATTTTAAATATAAAAGCATGGGGATTAAAATACACAATATTCAGCGTTTGATTTTTAAGACAGATAAAAATTATCTTAACAGTTATAACAACATTAACTTGACGATGTCCTGGGTATCAAATTTTTGCGCATGAAGGGGTGGAAAAGGCAGAACCCACCTCATCTTCCTCAAACAATGATGAGAGGGGCGGGGGGGGAGTGTTACCCATTCCACTGTTTATACACAATCGTTGTGTTTGACAGGAAAACATAGTGACTGGCTAATGTTATTTATCATTAGCAGTAACAACATTTACTGCAACTTAAGTTATTCCATCCTTCTCGTTTTTAATTTTATTTCAAACTGCTGAGATTTAATCGATTATTTACCAATTTCCGTTACAAAGTAACAGAGATAGGAAACATCGCTCATGTGGTACTATAAAAACAAATTTAACTATCCATCAAATTAACAGCTGTGATAAAAAGTGATATTAAAAACAATAGTTGCATTATCTAATGGCAAGTATGCAAAGGTTATGATTAGTAATTAAAAAAAACTCCAAAACGGTTGCAAAAGTAATTATATGAGTCTCACAATATCAAGACCAAGGTACTATGAAGAAAATGTGTCAATACATTATATACCAACCATTATACGAGTATTTTACAAATACAAGAACTAATACATTTTTTATGATCGGTGGAGGAGTTTTACTAGCCACATACTGGTTTTCCGTTAGAGAAAATTGCTTTTTGAATTTACTTAAATTTAAATTTTAACTGTCTCAAGGTTTTTCAGGAATAGCGCGGCGTCTACTATATTAAATACCCCCGTCGCAGCAAACCTGCATACTCAGCGAATTTCCAGTGAATATATAACATAACACATTAACACTTAACAGGATTCATAAGAGATATATTCACTAACAAGCGATATCAAAAATATTAAATATTCTCCATAAGAATAACATTGGGGATGAGTACGCAGGTTTGCTGCAACAAGGAACAAAAAATAATGGGTTTTTATGCAAATATCATTAGAACTCATCTAAGTAAAGCCACATACCAAGTTTCATTCATATACATTTATAAGTAAGCGATATATAACATTTTAATTATTCTCCATAAGAATAACATGGGGACCAATTACCTAGGTTTGCTGCTACGGGAACCATACGTGAAAATTTTGTATTTTGTGCAAACAACGATAAACCCTAACCAGATGAAGCTATATACCAAATTTTATCAGTTTACGTTCAAAAATAAGCGAGATATACAATTTTCCTTTTTCTCCATAAGAATAACATTAGACAACGTACTGTGTTTAGCACTTTCAATATCTCAGGAACCAATTGACGTAGAGCAATGATAAAAATACCAAATTGTTTGTTTTTTTATGCTGAATTCAATGGTAAAAATTAAAATTTGATTTAAATAAAAATTACATGTGAAAACCCCAAAAAATTCTTCAAAACCCCTCAAAAACCCCCCTTCGAATGGTGCGATTCGTCTGGGTTTCGAACTCGATCAAATAAAACGTACCTTACACATGTTTACCAAATTTAATTAATATTGAACCTTTTGTACGAGAGTTATCGGTCTTATGGACACACACACACACACACACACACACACACACACACACATATATATATATATATATATATATATATATATATATGTGTATATATATTTTATATTAATAATGAGAAATAAACGAATAAACCTTGAGTAGCCTTTTGTCATTTTTATCCTACACGACACGTGTTTCGACCTTCAAGTCGTCTCCACAGTGTAAATACATTATCCTATTATATAAATAATCAAAGACAATCAGATGGAATTAAAATAGTGTAACTATCATAAGCTATATTTTTCTTATGTTATAACAGTTGGTTAAGTTGTTTCTTTGATCGCCTGATTTAATTAATTTTGTCATATAGTGGGTTTCGCGCATTAGTTAGCACTGCGTTTAGTAAATTTACTTTGTCATTTTGAAAGTTTTTATGAATATTGAGTTCTTCTTTGGTATTCATTTGTTGTCCTTGTACATATATAACAATTTGAACGAACGGTGTTTTTGGCATCTGGGGTCCTCAAAACAAAAAGTTATCATGGTCTCGGGCTTGAGATCTACGGTAATAGCTTCTTCCTTATGAGAGAAATTCGGTGAAAACTGTGAAGATCATGCAAATAAATAAGTCAGTTAATTTACAAGTAACATACATGCATTTTTATACTATTTACCTAAACAAGAGCCACGATGCAAAATACACAATTTTAAATATAAAAGCATGGGGATTAAAATACACAATATTCAGCGTTTGATTTTTAAGACAGATAAAAATTATCTTAACAGTTATAACAACATTAACTTGACGATGTCCTGGGTATCAAATTTTTGCGCATGAAGGGGTGGAAAAGGCAGAACCCACCTCATCTTCCTCAAACAATGATGAGAGGGGCGGGGGGGGAGTGTTACCCATTCCACTGTTTATACACAATCGTTGTGTTTGACAGGAAAACATAGTGACTGGCTAATGTTATTTATCATTAGCAGTAACAACATTTACTGCAACTTAAGTTATTCCATCCTTCTCGTTTTTAATTTTATTTCAAACTGCTGAGATTTAATCGATTATTTACCAATTTCCGTTACAAAGTAACAGAGATAGGAAACATCGCTCATGTGGTACTATAAAAACAAATTTAACTATCCATCAAATTAACAGCTGTGATAAAAAGTGATATTAAAAACAATAGTTGCATTATCTAATGGCAAGTATGCAAAGGTTATGATTAGTAATTAAAAAAAACTCCAAAACGGTTGCAAAAGTAATTATATGAGTCTCACAATATCAAGACCAAGGTACTATGAAGAAAATGTGTCAATACATTATATACCAACCATTATACGAGTATTTTACAAATACAAGAACTAATACATTTTTTATGATCGGTGGAGGAGTTTTACTAGCCACATACTGGTTTTCCGTTAGAGAAAATTGCTTTTTGAATTTACTTAAATTTAAATTTTAACTGTCTCAAGGTTTTTCAGGAATAGCGCGGCGTCTACTATATTAAATACCCCCGTCGCAGCAAACCTGCATACTCAGCGAATTTCCAGTGAATATATAACATAACACATTAACACTTAACAGGATTCATAAGAGATATATTCACTAACAAGCGATATCAAAAATATTAAATATTCTCCATAAGAATAACATTGGGGATGAGTACGCAGGTTTGCTGCAACAAGGAACAAAAAATAATGGGTTTTTATGCAAATATCATTAGAACTCATCTAAGTAAAGCCACATACCAAGTTTCATTCATATACATTTATAAGTAAGCGATATATAACATTTTAATTATTCTCCATAAGAATAACATGGGGACCAATTACCTAGGTTTGCTGCTACGGGAACCATACGTGAAAATTTTGTATTTTGTGCAAACAACGATAAACCCTAACCAGATGAAGCTATATACCAAATTTTATCAGTTTACGTTCAAAAATAAGCGAGATATACAATTTTCCTTTTTCTCCATAAGAATAACATTAGACAACGTACTGTGTTTAGCACTTTCAATATCTCAGGAACCAATTGACGTAGAGCAATGATAAAAATACCAAATTGTTTGTTTTTTTATGCTGAATTCAATGGTAAAAATTAAAATTTGATTTAAATAAAAATTACATGTGAAAACCCCAAAAAATTCTTCAAAACCCCTCAAAAACCCCCCTTCGAATGGTGCGATTCGTCTGGGTTTCGAACTCGATCAAATAAAACGTACCTTACACATGTTTACCAAATTTAATTAATATTGAACCTTTTGTACGAGAGTTATCGGTCTTATGGACACACACACACACACACACACACACACACACACACATATATATATATATATATATATATATATATATATATGTGTATATATATTTTATATTAATAATGAGAAATAAACGAATAAACCTTGAGTAGCCTTTTGTCATTTTTATCCTACACGACACGTGTTTCGACCTTCAAGTCGTCTCCACAGTGTAAATACATTATCCTATTATATAAATAATCAAAGACAATCAGATGGAATTAAAATAGTGTAACTATCATAAGCTATATTTTTCTTATGTTATAACAGTTGGTTAAGTTGTTTCTTTGATCGCCTGATTTAATTAATTTTGTCATATAGTGGGTTTCGCGCATTAGTTAGCACTGCGTTTAGTAAATTTACTTTGTCATTTTGAAAGTTTTTATGAATATTGAGTTCTTCTTTGGTATTCATTTGTTGTCCTTGTACATATATAACAATTTGAACGAACGGTGTTTTTGGCATCTGGGGTCCTCAAAACAAAAAGTTATCATGGTCTCGGGCTTGAGATCTACGGTAATAGCTTCTTCCTTATGAGAGAAATTCGGTGAAAACTGTGAAGATCATGCAAATAAATAAGTCAGTTAATTTACAAGTAACATACATGCATTTTTATACTATTTACCTAAACAAGAGCCACGATGCAAAATACACAATTTTAAATATAAAAGCATGGGGATTAAAATACACAATATTCAGCGTTTGATTTTTAAGACAGATAAAAATTATCTTAACAGTTATAACAACATTAACTTGACGATGTCCTGGGTATCAAATTTTTGCGCATGAAGGGGTGGAAAAGGCAGAACCCACCTCATCTTCCTCAAACAATGATGAGAGGGGCGGGGGGGGAGTGTTACCCATTCCACTGTTTATACACAATCGTTGTGTTTGACAGGAAAACATAGTGACTGGCTAATGTTATTTATCATTAGCAGTAACAACATTTACTGCAACTTAAGTTATTCCATCCTTCTCGTTTTTAATTTTATTTCAAACTGCTGAGATTTAATCGATTATTTACCAATTTCCGTTACAAAGTAACAGAGATAGGAAACATCGCTCATGTGGTACTATAAAAACAAATTTAACTATCCATCAAATTAACAGCTGTGATAAAAAGTGATATTAAAAACAATAGTTGCATTATCTAATGGCAAGTATGCAAAGGTTATGATTAGTAATTAAAAAAAACTCCAAAACGGTTGCAAAAGTAATTATATGAGTCTCACAATATCAAGACCAAGGTACTATGAAGAAAATGTGTCAATACATTATATACCAACCATTATACGAGTATTTTACAAATACAAGAACTAATACATGTTTTATGATCGGTGGAGGAGTTTTACTAGCCACATACTGGTTTTCCGTTAGAGAAAATTGCTTTTTGAATTTACTTAAATTTAAATTTTAACTGTGTCAAGGTTTTTCAGGAATAGCGCGGCGTCTACTATATTAAATCCCCCCGTCGCAGCAAACCTGCATACTCAGCGAATTTCCAGTGAATATATAACATAACACATTAACACTTAACAGGATTCATAAGAGATATATTCACTAACAAGCGATATCAAAAATATTAAATATTCTCCATAAGAATAACATTGGGGATGAGTACGCAGGTTTGCTGCAACAAGGAACAAAAAATAATGGGTTTTTATGCAAATATCATTAGAACTCATCTAAGTAAAGCCACATACCAAGTTTCATTCATATACATTTATAAGTAAGCGATATATAACATTTTAATTATTCTCCATAAGAATAACATGGGGACCAATTACCTAGGTTTGCTGCTACGGGAACCATACGTGAAAATTTTGTATTTTGTGCAAACAACGATAAACCCTAACCAGATGAAGCTATATACCAAATTTTGTCAGTTTACGTTCAAAAATAAGCGAGATATACAATTTTCCTTTTTCTCCATAAGAATAACATTAGACAACGTACTGTGTTTAGCACTTTCAATATCTCAGGAACCAATTGACGTAGAGCAATGATAAAAATACCAAATTGTTTTTTTTTTTATGCTGAATTCAATGGTAAAAATTAAAATTTGATTAAAATAAAAATTACATGTGGAAACCCCAAAAAACCCATTTTTGGGGTACAAAACCCTCCAAAAACCCCCCTTTGGAAGGTGCGATTCGTCTGGTTTTCGAACTCGTTCAAATAAATGGTGCTTTACACATTTTTACCAAATTTCATTAATATCGGACCTTTTTTACGAGAGTTATCGTGCTTACGGACACATATATATATGTATACATATATAAAAATTTGAACGAATGGTGTTTTTGGCATCTGGGGACCTCAAAATGAAAAGCTAACATGGTCTCGGGCTTAAGTCTTACCAAGAGACCTACGGTAATAGCTTCTTCCCTATAGGGGAAATTCGCTAAAATATATCTTATGTCAGATATTTAGGTAACTAGGGGAAAAATAAAAATAAAATAAATATATCAGTAAAGAAAACATGTCCGGGAGCTTTCTGACTACCAAAGCCGCAATACCTATTCATGAACCGCAGATGGTAATCTGTTGAATATTCAGGAGCGCAACGTCGCGTCGCCTCAAGTGTTGAGGGTTATTAAAAGAATGATTTATCATGAGAAAGCAAAGGTTTCTAGATGATTAACAAATGAATAGAGAAAACTTGTGAATTTCACCTGATTACTATTAACAACTTAAATAACCAATTGTGGTTTTAGTTTAAGTTTATTTTTAATTTTCTTGTAATGGACTTGCCTGTTTAGGAGAAGGTAAGAGCGTCTGACTAGAGAGATCATGGACAGGCTTGGGATTAGGTAACTTAAATATTTACCAGAAAGTTGGTGCCTGTAAGTTTTAAGCCAGTTTTTAACTACTGCAAGACTTTTGGTACAACATGAAAAGTTTGTTATTTTGTTATCTGGCTATTCAAAATGAAAATTTAGAATTTCATAAAACAAACGCGTGATACACTCAGAGAGGATTCGTTATGCCCTCCTATATTTGTTCCAATATCGACCCTTTACAAACATAGATCACTGTTGAGTAGGAAGTACTTCATGTACTCCAAATTATATTTCGGTCACGACTCACGACCTTTGATCCGCCACATTGTATTGAGATGAGTTTTTATTTTTTTACTGTAAATGTTTTTGTTGAAAGAAAACGCGTTGAGGCATAAAATGTCTTGTTTCATTTAACGGAATTACTCAATCCGTTTTCTAATATTGTATTTATTGATTCTCAATGTATTGATCCTTTTTTCAAACTTAATCTGAGAGAGAATTTTAACTGTCTCAATCCGTTTTCCTGAAATCTATTTTTTTATTACTCTGCAAGTAATTAGCTACATAACTTCCTAATAAAACACCAATAATGTAGGAGTTAGTACTAAATAAATAAATCAAAATTACTTAAGTCTATATTTGAAATAAAAAGCAAACATGTTTTTCTACACGTATTTAAATTTTAAGCCCCACTACGTGCTCATAGGCTGAAGATGGTTTTGGTGAATAGTTTAGTTAGTAAATATAATATTGGAACATTATAAATTCATTTATAAGTTGCAGCAATATTCACTGCCCGAAATAAACTACTTATGTAAGTATCTGACTCCTGAAATACTTCATGATTTGAAATATACTAAATAAAACAATAACAATTGGAATTGGATTCCACATAACTACATTGGTGATTTAGTATATTAGACGTTTTATAAACTCATTACGTATAATTTATAATAAATTGTTATAATCTATGTAACTAACAACTAGAGTAACAAACTAGAAAACTACATTCTTATCCGTCACAATATATGCATTTAGTGATAAATATTGTGAGCAAGGGTATCCCATTATCATTCACCTGGTTGTGTTTGTACCATGCCTAGTTATCTTTTTTTAAAGAATAATTAACGGGTAAAATGCGATAAAAAGTTTCATACCTTGAAATATAACATGAATACAATTTTGAACACGTCGAGGAAACACAAGCCTTTATTCCAGAGGGAACACGAGCGTCCCGTCGACGATGTGAGCGCTCTGCTTGAATAATGAAAAACATCATGTAAACGACGACATCAACTCTTTTTAAGTGAATATTTTGAATCTCCCAACACTGAAATTTAGCTTTGTAACGCAGGTTCGTTACTAAAATGAAAACATAGTTTATTTTGAATTGCAGAATTATCTCAGTGTTATGTCATTTGTTTGAAATATAAATATGTAATCTACGGATAGGAAGTATTCACTACTAAATTGAATTAAATTTGTCATGTCATTCCATATTTCAAATGCAGTCTACTAACAATATTTATACTAATCCTTTTACTACCCAGGATTTGACCATAAGTGTAGTAAAACTATGACTAAATATGTTATTGGACTAGTTACATTTTACTATTATTAAGGAGTGTAGTTTAAAAATATTCTTTTAAGTTACTTGGAGATGATGAATACTTCATAAAGATCATACTTAAACTTAAATAAACAATACCTATTTCCTATTAGAACATTCTTTTTCCTATTAGAACATTTATTGATATAGCAAATATTTACGTAACAAATCAAGCAATAAAAAAATATCTTTATTATACACGTTAACTTGATGCTAAGAAATGGTTTAAATAACTGCATTCAAAGTAATCCTATGGTTGCTGTGGCAACTAGTTTCGGTTTTTCTAGGAAACCATCATCAGGTTGATTTGACATCATAATTACAAAACAACGGCTGATTTTCAACATTACATATCTATAATCATGCAATAAATATAATATAGGCCTACCTACAGTTACAGACGATATATTTACAAAACTTTAATTTAAAGAAATAAAATACGCCACAATCAGACTATGGATACCATGATATAATTCAAAAAATTCTGCGGCAAATTCATTGATTCAGTAAACGAATTTTTCCTGCATCCTCTGACTTGACCCGATTCACCTAGTCCTTACATTTGTGAGTTTACTACTTTGATAAGGGATCGAAACTAACTCATGAGTTCTCAATTCAGTCTAAACACACTTCTTAACGCATATATTCAATTATTAACGTCTAGGGTCGTATTATTTGAATTTCATCTTAATTATACACACTACCGTTATTTTATTATTACTTCTTCGAGATTTTAAACCGGATATAATATATAATATAAGTTATTTAAAAAATATACTACGAACTAAACTGTTTTCGAAAAATACGCTACCTGTAACAATGTATTCAATACAAAAAATCAATACGCAAAGATGCTTTTGTGGAAAAACCAACATGGCAGTGTCGAAACATCATACTTGCTGTTATAGTGATAAGTCATAACCAATTTAAATTGACTTATATTTGAAATTGTATATGCGATTTTGTGTGAATACAGAGTAAACAACAAATAAACCGTATTTATGTATTACATATTTAACAAATAAAAGTAAATATTGAAAAACTTAATTGTTATTCTCAAAAGTAATTGTCAAATAACTAAATACAAATAAAACACTGGTGAACTGTATTTACTAAATATGTTAGTTTATTTTTTTAAATTAAAATAAATATGATTGAATATGGTTGATGGATTGTAGGCCATCTACTATGGTGATGCCAATCTGTCAAAATGTTTTAAAATGATGATGTCTATGTCTATACAGCTATTTGTATGGCAAGTGACGCTAAAAGCTTTTATATCATAACCTTTCATCTCTCAGTGAACTTTTATTCCATAAATATGGGAACTTTGGAACTGGTATTACCACGTCTTCCGTCACTTAGTCACAACTTCCGACAAGGATATTAAATTAAACTATAATTTTTACGTATTGCATCTTAATTTAATATTCATTTTAAGTTTTCTTTCTTTTTATACTGAAACAAATACTTTAATGGGTTAAAAGGTTTAATTATATAATTTACAAAATCATTGGATAATTTTTAATCAAACATGTATTTGATTTGTATTGTATTTCATATGAAGAACATGTATAAGCTGGTTATAAAGTATATGGTAAACAATTCAAATGTATTCAACGAACAAATCACAAACAATATTCAGAATTATTTCCTTAAATTGAAAAACCAAAATTTTGTTTACAGTAGTATATTTTGTTTTGGGAATGTTTATTCACTAAAAATGTAACAATGGACTTTATTATTCTATTGCTCTGCCGGGCTGCCCTGGGGGTTCCGTGTTAATTGAAACTGTCTTCATTTCCTGTTAGGGCGATAGTGGTTTACTCATACCATTAATCTTATTAACTAGATTTTTAAAAAAACTACTGCATTTACATGATGCTGTCTTCTATCGGATTAATTTACCTTTGTATTTATAATTCACATAATCTACCTAGCAGATTGTTCCGTAACTAATTAATCATTGGTCGAGTTTTGTTCCAGTATCAGACACATTCACAACTCATATAGTAACTTATAAAAATAAGGTTACGTACCTTGTTGTCATCAATCCACTAGTTTTAAATATTAATAGTTTCGGGACTAGTTTTGTCCCATCATCAAATCTTGATGTATCATAGAAGAAAATACTGTCGTCTTGAGTTTAAAAACATTTCAACACAATAAACCTAAACTTGTACTGACACAAAGACACATTAAACATTAAAAAATTCACAATAAGTGTGCACATCATTTTCCATGTGTCCGGTACAATCAATCCAGGAATAGCGTGAATAAATCTTATAGTAATGTATATTATACGGAATTATATTGGAAACTCGAATGTAATCTCAATGCTTCCTGCGTTTGTTTTAGATTTGTCAATATTGACAATAATTTGTCATTCATTAAATTAATATATTTCTCCAAACTTAACCACTTTATACAAGATTATGTAGTAATTAAGGAACTGCTTGAAGTGGCAAGAAGGCAGGCTTAACAACAGCTGGTCAGCTGATTACGGGCATGTTCAATTGGCCGGCAGAATGTGACGATTAGGCGGGAAGCGAGTGATTGTCCCCCCAATTAGAACACATTGTCTGCGGCACACACGCCTCTTGTGGCTGACCGCGCGCCGCTGTGCGCTGCAGGTCTTGGAATGTCTGTCTGTCAGTGGATACTAGTGTCCCTCGGTAGTAGATTACCTTTTGAATGATTTATATTTTCTCTTGTAATGTATAATACGTAATAGTTATGCAAATATTGTGAGAATAGTTTACACCCTTACGTATTTGGAACCATGTCACGTCATTTATATGCAAATACATTGACATTTTCTGTAAGTCAGCATGATTTTAAGTATATCGTTATAATTATTATTTAAATGGTAACAGTTTATTATATTAACTACCTCTATACATTTTTGTATTATGGTTTGAAAGGTATCCATTCTAACCGCCCACATTTATCCAACCAGTAAGAGCCATTGGTTGAGTACCAATGGTTGGTACTCAACAGCTGTAGAGCCAGGTGAAACCTAGCAGATGTAACTTGGTGCATCAGAACTTTCGCTAAGGTAACCTGATGGTGAGCATGTTTATGTTGTAGTGTCGGTCTCGTCGACTGAGGCTGTGGCGGGCAGTACGGCCATACTGCCCTGTGATATGACGTCGTCCATACCTGGGGACAAGTTACACCTTGTCATATAGTACAAGGAACCTGATAGTGAGCATGTTTGTGTTGCAATGTCGGCCTTGTCGACTGAGTCGGTGGCGGGCAGTACGGCTAGACTGCCCTGTGACGTGACGCCGTCCATACCTGGAGACAAGTTACACCTTGTAATATAGTACAAGGAACCTGATAGTGAGCATGTTTGTGTTGCAGTGTCGGTCTCATCGTCTGAGTCGGTGGCGGGCAGTACGGCTAGACTGCCCTGTGACGTGACGCCGCCCATACCTGGGGACAAGGTTCACCTTGTAATCTGGTACAAGGAACCTGATAGTGAGCATATTTGTGTTGCAGTGTCGGCCTCGTCGACTGAGTCGGTGGCGGGCAGTACGGCCAGACTGCCCTCTGACGTGACGCTGCCCATACCTGGGGACAAGGTTCACCTTGTAATCTGGTACAAGGAACCTGATAGTGAGCATATTTGTGTTGCAGTGTCGGCCTCATCGTCTGAGTCGGTGGCGGGCAGTTAGGCCAGACTACCATGTGACGTGACGCCGCCCATACCTGGAGACAAGTTACACCTTGTAATATAGTACAAGGAACCTGATAGTGAGCATGATTGTGTTGCAGTGTCGGCCTCATCGTCTGAGTCGGTGGCGGGCACTACGGCCAGACTGTCCTGTGACGTGACGCCGCCCATACCTGGAGACAAGTTACACCTTGTAATCTAGTACAAGGAACCTGATAGTGAGCATGTTTGTGTTGCAGTGTCGGTCTCGTCGACTGAGTCGGTGGCGGGCAGTACGGCCAGACTACCATGTGACGTGACGCCGCCCATACCTGGAGACAAGTTACACCTTGTAATATAGTACAAGGAACCTGATAGTGAGCATGATTGTGTTGCAGTGTCGGCCTCATCGTCTGAGTCGGTGGCGGGCACTACGGCCAGACTGTCCTGTGACGTGACGCCGCCCATACCTGGAGACAAGTTACACCTTGTAATCTAGTACAAGGAACCTGATAGTGAGCATGATTGTGTTGCAGTGTCGGCCTCGTCGACTGAGTCGGTGGCGGGCAGTACGGCCAGACTGCCCTGTGACGTGACACCGCCCATACCTGGGGACAAGATACACCTTGTCATCTGGTACAAGGAACCTGATGACGCGCCTATTTACACGTATGTAAAGACTGTGGCTGTATCCCGTTTATATTAATTAAACTTTTAAACTAGCAAGATTGATAATTAAGGTTGAGTCTACCAACAGGGATGTGTTCTAATAGGAGACGTAATCATTGTAAGCTGAATGTGAACGTGATTCTCATCTCATATAGATAAGTGGCGTGTAAGTTGCTTAATGAATAGCTGGGCTAATAATTAAGTTAAAATAAAATATTACACATTAGAGAATAGAGATTATATTTGTATCCCTAAACTTCCTGTAGTTTTTATAACTAATCATCTCAGCGCCAAGAGTCCAAGAGTGCAGAATTGTCGTCTATGTATATTAGCTCATAATGAATACCTAAATGTCAACTTCATAATTAGTATGATACGTGTTGGTATAATTACGGGACGGAAAATAAAACTTCTTACAATCCGTCGAAATATATTTACTCTTATTCGGTATTCATATTCAAGACAGTAAATATACATAAAAGATAGTAAACGTCTGAAAATGCCTTTTACCATATGGCCTAATGACCACTGTATTTACAATCTTCAGTCAACGTTTCACTGTTCTCAGGACTGCGTGTTCTCAACTGCCTGCTGATGATATATTACTAGTGAGTGTTACGTTGGCAGTTGACTGGTTGTTAATGAACAGCTGTAATTATTATATCGTTTTGATTTAAAAGTCCAAAAGTCCAATGTTAAATTGTCAAACAATTGTTTTAACAAAATCTAAGTTTTCCTGGTTTGGAGCCCAAAATCATTTCGCAAAATCCTTCCGCTGGATTCCGAAATAGGCTTTGCAAACCAAAATACCAAAGACATCGCTCGTATTAGAGTATAGAATTAATAGTTTCATATCGTTTTGTTGTTCTGTATTGTTACCTTTAATACTAATACTTGTTTAGACATTCTTATTATTACTAATTAATTGAATGTAATAAACTCAATTTTATTAACTCAGGAGGTGTTAATGTATATAGTATAATTTATCCTTAAATATATGTATAAATCTTTAATACAAAATAATAATAATAAATTATTTATTCATATAAATGTATATCAACCTTTATAATCCTTTAAAACAAATTTATTACTGCATTCAAACAATTCAATGGTTCGCTCAAAATGTTACGTATTTAACAAAATAATTTATATAACAGATTGCCACAGCGAAAACTTGTATAAAAAAATAAAAAAAATCAATTTAGTTGTATTTTTTAATTATTTTTTACATATTGATCGCAAAGGATATTAATCATCAGAGGTAACTAACGATTTAAAAAAAGTACAGGAAATTTGTACGAAGGAATTCTTTCATTACTGTTAAATCAGTAAAATACATCTGGCACAATATAATTGAACAATTCCATCAGTCGAGAGCAGTTAACGATAAATCAATCTGGTAGTAGCCATTCTGCTGAGTAAGATTTGTTAGGGGAACAGCAGTTAGAGGATGCTACTGTGAAACGCAGCAGGCTATTAGATTAAATATTGTGATTGATTCTTCATGAATAGTCAAACATTTTCCCAAGTTCAAACAATAAAATAAATTATGACATCCCAATTAAAAGTGATCAAACATCCATAGGCATATGACGACAGTAAAACATACATTATCACCAAAAAAAAACACTTTTAAATTGAATTAAATTGACTGAAAGCTAATTAAATGCGCTTATCATTATCGTTTAAATATTGTACATTTTGATGGTTAAACGTAGATGTATGTGAACAGTACATGTATATGAATTACGTACTATATGATGTATGCTAACAACGCAGACGTCGCAGTAACAGTTACTGTTACTAAATTTCAGAAATCTATATTGTGGGTATGACTCAGAATATACCATACCCAAAACATGACTTCTTCCTAAAGAAATCCCCAACCGTTAAACATTGCAATAATTTACAAGTCAGTAGCTTTAAAGAATTATTAGCACAATGCTTACATTACTAATGACTTACATGACTTAGATTATACTGTTTAATTTCCCACGAATAGTGTCCAGTAACATTTAATTAATTATGGTTACTAACACAAACTAATGTAACTTTAATTTTACCCTAGAAATTCAAACGTGCTTCATAGTGACGTTGCAACTTACAGATAAGTTTCATGAATTAACTAAGACATTTGAAAATGTAAACATGGTGATTTGTTAACCCTATTGGTTCCTACAGTTTTTTTTAACGTGTCGTATTTTATCCTACGTATTGCCCCGGAACGCAGCGTGGACGCCAGAGGGCGCAGCGTGGAGCAGGCTGTCCACTGGGCAGACAACGCGACGCTCGGCCCCCGGGCCACCTTCCGCCTGGAGGAGGCTCCGGCGCGACTGGCTCTAGACGATGTCAGAGACCAGGACGGCGGCGTCTACCGCTGTAGGATAGACTTCAAGAAGTCGCCAACACGGAACACCAAGGTCAACCTCACGGTGATATGTAAGTAGCCTGCATCATAACATGCACTATAACTACCCCATTTGAAAAAGGTTCTCCTTTTTCTGTTACGGGTATTAAGACCAATATTTATGATTACAATTTTTGTATATATAACAAACTTATCTTTTATTCTGAGTAAATTTCCCGTTGGAAATCATAATTTAGGCTTTGCAGTGACAAAAAAGTTAAAAGAAACCCCTTGCAAAAACTGAGGAAATTGGACGTGATTACTGGTTTCATTTATCATTTCTACTTTCGCTTCTAGCGTAGTCTCGTTGTTGCGTCAGATACATAGCAGATATTTTGTAATTTCCAATTTTAATTTGCATAAATTCTTTAAAAAATTACCAAACATTGTTAAAATTTGGACCCATAAAAACTATGGAAAAATTGGAGAGCGAAATAAATCAAAATTCTGTTTTGTTTTCAGTTACTCCCCGTTTATTCGTGTATCACTCGTTTAAAATACGTCTTGAATTATGTAATCGAAAGTAAAATGTTGTACCGAAAGTTTTTAGAGTAATATTCTAAATATGCATAGATCTTAAGCAATTTCATTATAAGTAACTTCATTGAAAGCCAGAAAAACACTTAATATAATTCAGAATTAAAATCAACTTGGATACGTTAGGCGTTTCTTGCTAATGCGAACGTGATACATTTTCTTATGTGTACCCCAAGAATAGTCGTGGACAATTTTAATATCATCTCATATTTTATCAAATCGAAGTAACATTACATTTTCCATGTTAATAAATTAAGTAAGTATAAAATGACATTCAACAAATGTATCTTATTGTAATTTAAAACAAATTTAAAAGTGATGTTGTTTAGCTCGAAGAATTTAGAACAAGCTTTTCAATAGCAACCTGAGTTATTGGACAACCACTTTAATTTACTAAATCTATAAATCGATAAATCCATTTTAGTTTAAACTGCAACCGATTACAAACTAACCCTAACGCTAACGATATATATAAATTACTGTAAAAATCAATGTAAATTTTAACAGGGCGATGGAAAATGATTAGTTACCTTGTGTATCATTGGTACTCAACTTATTAAACCTGTGCTTTATGATAGAAAGTTTATAATTAATTAAGTCCAATTTCTGTTGACTCAGTGAATTAAACCACGATAGCGTAGCGACCTTATACCGAACGACCAAAATGACATGACATATGATATTTATAGTTACACGAGTGAGTCCAATTGCTCGAATCCGAGCAAATATTATCTTTTGGGATTACCCAGTTCATATGGAGTTTATATTGTGATTCCATTCCAGATCCTGTACTGTGTTTTGTTATTATCAAGAGCTGATGTTAAAGATTTTAAATTAATTGATTTCTACTCTAGCTTAAAATTAAAATTGGAACTTTGATATCCCATTGGTCAGAGCCCTAAAGGTGGATGTTTTCCAAACCCCCAAAAGGCAAGTTTAGACGTTAAGGGCTTTCTAATAAAACATAAAACTTGACTTAAGACATAGCAGTTTCACCAGTACCCTCCTCACAAAACTCGCCTTTTTTAAGATTAACGATGTTTTGTTTCTGCAGAACAAAAACTGCATACATTTTCTAGTAAAGTAGTTTTTTTTTCCTTAAATCCCATTTATTTACAGGGAGCAAATACCGTTGTATTAATATTTTCTGGTTAAGACAATTTATATCTCTATTGAACATTCATGGCAAAATGTAGTGAAGAGGGATTGTTAAATAATTCAATAATCATATTTAATTATTTAGATAAAGCAAGAGAGAACGAAGATTTTTTAACGAAGAAGTATTGGATATGTTGCCTGGTATTGGTATTGGCGCTTTGACAACCTGTATGGGATAGGCTGGAAATTTGATTAAGCAATAAGTTGTTTTGCTAACCAACTGAAATCTCTAGCTTAAGTAAATCCTCTGACAGATTTTTGGGGTCAGTCAGTGAGGTTGGTTTTAGAAAATGAGTGAGTGAATTATGCAGACCCTGTTTCGCCAAGGCATCGTGTAAAATAGGTTTAGTTACATTTTTCTAAATTATTTAAATAAATCTATTTCCATTCTACTCAACCTCAATATTTAATTATTTAATTGAATCTTATCATTCTAACAATCTAACTTCAAAATTTGTATTAGCGAAATCACACGAATCGCACCATCCAAAGAGGGGTTTTGTACCACAAAAATGGGTTTTTTGGGGTTTCCACGTGTAATTTTTATTTAAATTTAATTTTAATTTTTACCATTGAATTCAGCATAAAAAAACAAACAATTTGGTATTTTGATCATTGCTCTACGTCAATTGTTTATTGAGATATTGAAAGTGCTATACACAGTAAGTTGTATAATGTTATTCTTATGGAGAAAAAGAAAAATTGTATATCTTGCTTGTTTATGAACATAACCTGACAAAATTTGGCAGAAGGCTTCATCTGGTTGTGTTTTATTGTTGTTTGTACAAAAGAATTTTTCACCTATGGTTCCCGTTGCAGCAAACCTAGGTACTTGGTCCCCATGTTATTCGTATGGAAAATAATTCAAATGTTATATATCGCTTATTTATGAATGCATATGGATGAAACTTGGTATGTGACTTCAATAAGATGAGTTCTATTGATATTTGCATAAAAACCCATTATTTTGTTTTCCTTGTTGCAGCAAACCTGCGTACTCATCCCCGATGTTATTCTTATGGAGAATAATTAATATTTTAAATATCGCTTGTTTGTGAATATATTTCTTATTAATCATGTTATGTTATATATTCATTGTAAATTCGCTGAGTATGCAGGTTTGCTGCAAGGGGGTATTTTTGCTCTTTTTATGATTGTTAAAACAATGGTAATTATGGATATATTTGCCATTATATGAATATAATGAATATTATATGAAAAATATTGCAAAACACATCTCAAGCGGCTTATACTGTTTTCCAGCAGATAACAACATAAAATCGTAAACTGATTTGGTTATACACAATCTTTAGATATTAAAAGGTTTAAAGAATCTTAAAATTATTACAAACTGATTTGGACCTTTTGGCAAATAATCAAGCAATTTATTTAGTATGTATTACTTTACCCATATTCTTGTAAGCATAAAACCACTATTAAATTGGCAATTTAAGTTTTGAAATCATTCTCGAATTCTTCTTAAAACATCGTATTTCCTCTGGGAGTCCGAAAACAAAATGGACCCAAGCTTATCTCTTGCCATACGTGATAAAATATCGTGTGCGTTTTCAGGTATTTTGCTAATGCACACATAACAATAAGGAGACATTCCCCCCTTATCCAGTACATTTACAAATTTAAATTGTTTTAAATATCTTACCACGATAGTTAATAGTTGAAAGACTGTTCTGCGTAGTTTGATGATTTTTAACCTAAATCTATCCCTAGGAAAGTTTCGTTGAGGGTTTTTCTTTTATCAAATCACAACTGACCACAAGACAGAAGGTGCAGAGCTAAAAGCTGCAAACAGAGACATATGAGCGCTATTGGAGAGCAGCTTAGACACTACTAAGTGCCCTAATGGTTCTTTTATATCGTCTCGCCTCCTCACGACAAAGTAATGGAGGCAGTAAATGTACGTTGTGTAAGCGAGCGGCTCTCACTTTGTGCCTGAACAACTTGCTTTGCGTCACATACGCCTAATAGTTTTAACTATCCTTATTGACATCGTCGATATAATATTTAAGAGGGGTTTTCTTTTATAAATTAGCATTTATACAGGGTGAGTTTCTCCTCGCTACATTAACTTCGCCAGTGAGTTCTACTCACTAAAAGGAACAAAAATCATCTTATAGACCCATGTCCGATTTTCAACTGTTTGGCTGTAATTAGGAATTTTCCATTTTTTATAATATACTTGACTGGGCCTTATTAATTGAGCTATAACATTGTAACCCGTTATTCTACCCAATTCCTCTTAACACCAATAGAAAAAGCATTAAATTTGAAATGAATCTGAGGTTTTACAAAAGGATAAGTGTTTGAAAACACCAGGTTGTAACGCAAAAGGTTTTTATTAATTATTTAAGTAGTTATACTGTATTTTTTACGAACAACACCTTAGTTATAGCACATAGTTTTAAAGGTTATTAAATAAGGAACATTTTCGTTTAACTTGTCATCACCCGACATAACTTTTAGGTGATAAAGGGGCCTTGAAATTGCAATAAAAAGAGTATTTTTTACTTTATTTTCGATAAAACCTGGTGTTTTCAAATACATATCCCTTTGTAAAAACCTCAGATTTATTGTAAGTTTAATGCTTTTTCTATTGGTGTTAAGTGGAATTGTGTAAAATAACGGGTTACAATTTTATAGCTCAATTAATAAGGCCAAGTCAAGTAAAACATAACAAATTCAAAATTCCCAATTACAGCTAAACGGTTGAGAATCGGACACGGTTATATAGGAAAATTTGTGTTCCTTTTAGTGAGTAGAACTCACTGGCAAAGTTAATGTAGCGAGTAGAGTTAATGTATAGTTACCCTGTATATGTTATTGTTATTTTACAGTGGTATTGCAAAGGTTTATTAAGTAAATTAAAAGAATTTAGGATTTGATTAGTTGGGCTTATTTATACTTGTTCCATATCGGTTTGATCATGGTTAAAATAAGTTACACTTATCATAACAATGAGAAATATGAAAATCTTCTTGAGTTGTAAAACTATACAAACTCAAACTATACAAAAAATCGTAAATAGTGGTTGACTTGGGTTGCGACAGTCGTGTTTTGGCTTCATAGTAGGGTAATTATCCGAGTGGCTACTGATTGGTCAGGAAACGAGTCTTTCACCGGTATTGGAGTCCACCACCTCTGACGTGTTAACCAGTAGGTATGTGGGAACGGTCGGACCACCCGCGAGTGTAACGCTACACCACGCTACGCGGTGTCCAGGCAACCCCCTCGTGTGACCGACCGTTTACACCTCACTTCTACGTCATCCGCGTTGTCAACAATCTATAGATTTACACTACTCATGTTATTGTTTAATATTTAATAATACGTTCTATTTTAATTTTTGTATTAGGTATTTGCAACTCAACTCGCATAATGTTTTATGTTTAAGCTGTACAGTATCGCTATTTAATGTTTTTTTCAACATCCCATAAACCCTATACTGTGCAGTTTCCTTCTATGTTGTACTTACACTTTAAAAATACAATATAATCTCAAACCTTTTTAGCCTTACCTTAATAGCAACATTCTTATCAAGCTTCTTTTTGCGAATTTCCCCTATAGGGAAGAAGCTATTACCGTAGGTCTCATGGTAAGACTTAAGCCCGAGACCATGAAAACTTTTTTTGAGGTCCCCAGATGATTGAAACACTATTCGTTCAAATTTATATATATAGATATGTAGATATATACATAACTTGAGTAAAAAACGTCCGATTTCGATGAAATTTGGCTCAAATGTGTAAAGTGACATTTAGGACTTTAAGTTCAAAAACCAGAAAAATTGGACCATGGGAATGGGGGTTTATGGGGGTTTTCAATTTCCCCAAATTCAGTTTTTTGCATTTTTCACCTTACATTTTAAAAAAACTTAATTTTGGTTTTGACCATGTTATAGAGTTAAAAAAATAGTATAGTATTTTGAATTATTAACCTAGGTTAAGTGGTTGCGGAGAAAATCCAAAAAAACCCTACTCATAAAATCTCCCATGTTAATCTTATGGAAAAAAGGTTTTTGGCTTTTCCTCAGTTCATTTTAATGTAAACTTCACATTTGGTTTTACCAATCAGTTCAGCTCCACAAACAATCATTTTGTGTTTAAATTGTGATTCTACACCCAACCGTTGAAGAGATATTCAAAGTGCTAAACACAGTACGTTGTCCAATGTTATCCCTATGGAGGATAAATCAAATTTGGTATCTCAATTATTTACGAATGTATATTGATGAAACTTGGTACCGTATGTGGCTTCACTTAGTACTGGTATATTGAAATTTGCACAAAAAGTGATTTTTTGTTGATTATTCCCGTAGCAGCAAACCTGCTTACTCAGCCCCATGTTATTCTCATGGATAATAAGTAAAATGTAATGTCTCCCTTAATTATGAACATTAATTAATACAACTTGGTATGGGGCTTCAACTTGTTGAGTAACTTATTGATATTTGCATAAAAACCCTTTTTTCCTTGTGACGGCAAACCTGCTTACTCAGCCCCTATGTTATTCTTATGGAGAATATTTAAAATGTTATATAGGGCTTGTTTATGATTGAATATTGATGCAACTTGGTATGTGGCTTCGCCTAGTTAAATTCTATTTATATTTGCATAAAAACCAATTGTTTGTGTTCCTTGTTTCAGCAAACCTACGTACTCATCACCAATGTTATTCTTATGGAGAATAATTAAAATTGAATACATTGCTTATATGTGAATATATTTTTATGAAACTTGGTATGCGGCTTTATGTGGTATTAAGACATATATTATGCATTGGAAATTCGCTGAGAGTACGCAGGTTTACTGCGACAGGGCTATCACTTTTAAAATATGATAATTATTAACAAATTTATACATCCCTCGGTGTTGCCCAGTGCCGCCGCAGCGCCTGGTGGTGGTGGATGAACGAGGTGACAACCTGCACCACTACATCCTCGGCCCCTACAACGAGGGGGCGACTGTGGACATCTCCTGCACAGCTGTTGGAGGTTGGTACATTCCGCACTCATCTTTGGATCTTATATCTTTACATATTTGCTTAGTTTTTTTTTTTTTTGTTTTTTTTTTTTACTTGTTATTACTGATGCCGATGTAAATCAACGTAATCCTTGAATCTACATATAAATTTGTAGATTAATATATAGTGGCTATCTTTAAATTTTGCTAGTAAATATTTATTTAAAAAATATAACAAATTAAAAATTAAACTAAATATTCAGAGCAACAGTGACTCTTGATAGGGCCACTGAGCAGAATTTTGTTCTATAATTTTTGAAGTGACCTGGAGAAAAATTTATGGACTTGTATAAATTATAAAATGTTTACAATAATAATTTTAAAAATTAAGTATATTTAACTAAAGACTAACCTATGCAGCCTCAATAATAGAAACAATTCACTCCAGCGCTCTTTTTGTATACGCGACAGAAATGGTATTACAAACCTTAAATACACTTTTAAACAGAAGTATACTTCAAAAGATCGCACTCAGAGCCATTTTCTGTTATGGATTCAAGGAATCCTGTAAATAGTTTAAAAAAATGTAGAATCTCTCATATTAAAAAAATTCTAACTGTATTCAATCACACCAACCAACCATCCATCACACACCACACACCAACTCATATCCACAGTTCACGCCATCGATTCAATTATCCACTTCCTCGCCACAATACTATTTTGTTGTTGTTGTTTTGTTTTTTTAATAAACAACTGCACTCAGCTTGCATCACACTTTTCAATGCCATGCCGCGTGGTTTGAGGGTTGAACCAAAATGTCATATGTTTAAGCGAGATTTGAAGATCACCAAACAGTACTACGGTGTCAACGAATATTTAGCTGATAAGACATTATTTCATGTTGTCCTGACTTTTTGTATATATAAAAGAAAGTTAATATGTTAATTTTTATGTTGTATGAATATTGCTATTTAGTGCTAACGTTTATTTCAATAAAGAATTTGATTTGATTTAATCACCTATCATGTATACACAAAAAAAACATAATTATCATGCACCTACAAATTAAGTTATTAAACTAAAAATATAATATAATTTAAGTATTTTTAGCGCACTTTTTATGTAGACAATGTTTTGTTTTTCACTCTAAATACAGAATATTTGCTAGGCCTTTTTATTTATTTCCAGGCTGAACAATCATTTGTCATAATCAATGTAAAATTTCAATTGCTAATAGAGAAATACATTTAGGAAAACAGTTGCACGTATAAATTGGAATATAAAATTGCTTAGAGCAAGAAAATTAATAGGATGCCAAGAGAGAAAATAAAAGTTGAAAGAAGGTCAAACGTATTGTGAGCAGAGAGCAGATATTGGCTGCCCGGCCGTGAGGCGTGTTGTCTGTGATTTATAAGGCGTGCAGGTGAATCCAATAAACCGACGTTTTATATGGCAGCCTGTCAACGGATTTATGCTCATATTGAAAACAGAATCAAATACATTTATCCCCCTTTTCTTGACGTAGATATTTACGTTAACAAATCGATGCACTAACGCTTTGCTTCGTATTTGTAGTTTCAATAACAAATAATAACGGATAAACAATTATCTACGGTTTTAATGCGCTTAAGATAATGTTTTATCAAATACCGATGCATCGATGTATTATTTCGTTTTGGGAATTCATTAAATGTTGCAATCTGTGTTAAAACGAAATATTAAATTAAATTGGAAATCCTCGGCACCAAATTGCAATGACTTATTCTGATAAAACCTGTCATATAAAAAAGTTCGTTATTATTATACGTATCAAAACTCAGAAAATATGATCTCATTGACCTTTGGCCTATTAAGTTTTAACGAGGTTATATTTATAAATGTTACATATTTTAGAAACAATTGTTCATTAACTCGTTGATCCAGCAATTTATCAAGTTATGGGTTTCCGTTGAGTAACTAGACTTACTTTGTAAATATGTTATAATATATAAATATATAATATTCCTAAGGCAAATTAAACAAATATTTTAAGTCCAGTTTGGATTTTTTACATAAAACTGCGGTATTAAACAAATAGTTATTTTCCAAAATAGTTAAAATTTCTCATATTTTTATATTATCATCTAATGCGTCAAGTTTACCCCGCACAACTGTATGCCGCCAGGTAGGCCGCTGCCGAGGGTGACGTGGTGGCAGGAGAACGCTCTGATAGACGACACATTCGAGGCTATCGCCGACCGTAGAGTTCGCAACGTGCTGCACATAGAGCACGTGGAACGGCGGCACCTCCACACCGCCTACACCTGCCAGGCCACCAACAACAACTACGCGGCGCCCATCTCCACCGCCGTCACACTCGACGTCAACTGTAAGTTCACCATAGCTTTGTTATCAAGATGAGCTTTACGATTTTACCCGATAATTTCGACGTATCACACCCTCTGTGTGAGTGGTATAAGAGTCACGCTTTGCAGCGACAATTTGTTAGTTTCAAACATGATCAAACTTTAAGTTGACTTGGACAATCCATTCTCGTTTTCAGACCAAGTGACTCACGTATCCGGCGTGTGGTTACAAGCAGTGAGGTATTCATTCTGTATTCTGTATTGTCTGATTATTTGTGACTTAATTCCACCCATCCTAACAACAGCATCTTGTTGCCTGACGCTCAGATGATTTAACAACGTCCGAACACTATTTAACATATGTGTTTTATATGAGCGTAGTGACCATATATCATATTATGGAGATGCTTTTAATATGCTTTGCATGGATGATTTTTGTCAGGTAGTTTCCAATTGCTTTACTCACAGGGTTCTCTCCCTCAGGGAGCCGCAGTACCTTCGGAACCGCGACGAGGTCTCGCAGTTTGCCATCCTTGACTTAACGCTTCCCTTTAACAGAGAGAGGCTTCAGCTGGGCCGGAGAAGTTTATCCTATTTCGGCCCAGTTTCATACAGCGGTCTACCTGGGTACCTCAAAACCTGTTGATTGGATATTGCTAAAAATACGTTTATCCAGTATGTGAAAGAAATAGTTTTTATGTTAGTCATTAAAACATATCTAAATTTGTCTTTTTTCAGAAGTCAGTTTATCTAAACCTGTTTGTAATCGAGGAACGCTTCAAAGTAACGGCATTTGTTTCTATTTCTATAACAGTAAAGCCTCTGTGGGTGCGCCTGCTGGGGGAGAACGTCCCCCTCTCCGCCGACCAGACCCACGAGCTGAGCTGCGAGGTGGTGGGGGCGCGGCCACCTCCCCTGGTGTCGTGGTGGAAGGGCAGTATCCCGCTCAGGCACACTAAAGAGAATGTAAGTACATGTAAATAACCTTGACTCTCTATGTTTCATTGAATGTGTGGCTTATTATTGACAGGGATGAAATGAGTATAGATATATTATTTATATATGTATTATTATTAGTTTATTACGTTTTTACTTAGTTGTAAACATAATTTTTAGTTCATAAAACTTAATAAATTCAGGCAATACAAATTCAGAAGGTTATTAGAATTATTTGTATAGGTATTTTGTATTTAAAGAAATGTTTAATTGTAAATTAAAAACCACTATTTTAAATTCAAGTTACGTTGTATATTTGAACCTCGTTTTTATTTTTGTGTGAGCGATAATATTACGGTAACTGATTTAAAGAATTGTATTTAATTTTGTTATTATATATCAGAAGAAAATTATTGTCGATAGTGAAAAATAGTATTCATCGAAAAACAAACAAACAAAAACCACTTCAATTATTAACATGGGATGAACCATTATTAAAAAACTTCAAACTTAAAGCAAAATCAGCTAACCGATGTTACTTTAATGGTACAAATTGTACATGTGAAGATTAAAGGTGATTTTTTCTCTCCTGTGAAGTTAAGACCATTGGAAGGTTAAAGACCTGAAATTAGCTTGTTAGTAGACAATTTAATAATGTCTACAGCAGCCTCTACACAAAACTTGTCTAATTGTTTTTATTTACGTATGATATGGCAAACTGCAGGGAATCACAAGTGATTGTTTCAGTTTACAACAATAACTCGTCTATGTAATGCCCGTGTTGCAGACGTCGGAAGACGGCAACCGGACGGTGAGCACCCTGCAGTTTGTGCCCACCATCGAGGACTCGGGCAAGATCCTGAGTTGCCGCGCGGACACGCCGCTCATATCCGACATCAGCGTAGAGGACGGCTGGCAACTCAACATTCACCGTGAGTCATATAGGTCTATGCAATTAATCCATTAATCCTCCGTAAAAAGTTTAATTCTAAATATACTGGAGTATGTAAATTGTAGCGAAAAACTGCGGGAACTGATTTCTTCCATAAAAATAAAGGAAACTTTCCTATTAACATGCTTAGTTTGCTGTCTGTTAGTCTGTATGGGTTTTATTTTTATTTTATTTAAATAAATCATGGGTTAGGAGATTTTGAATTTAAACTTGACTCATGCCGTCCTTATTCATGATTAAAACTGATTATAGACAGAATTTTATCTTTTAAGCTTTTACTGTTACAAATTAAGGGCCATTATAAAGTTTCAAATTAAAAAATTTAAAACGGCACATGCCGTTTTTGGAAATTGTATGCCGCTAATTATGGTACTAAATATCATAGCTTAATATTATTAAAGGTCTTTTTAATAATACCCTGCATATTTTTGAGATTTTTACACTTTTGTAAATAGTTGCAATAACTCAAATCAAATCGAAATATATTGATTTCACTGTATGTTGCATAGTTATTTACAATACAAAGCGTATATTCTTAATCTAGTACAACATAACAATAACTAACCTTATTACATCCTAAGTGAAATTATTTTCACAAAGGCTTTGTGAAGCCATGGGTTGCGTGATCTTTACAATATTAATAGCAAAGCATAAAGTATATTTTTTTAAGATACCCATCTTTTAGATACCTACCTTTTACGGCAAAAGGGGTTCCATCTTTTCTATCTAGAAAATTTTAGTTTTCAATTTCAAGATACTTAGCTTGAAACATTTAAAATGGCCAATACTGTTAATCATTAAAAGCTATAAACGTCAAATGTAATGACAAATTAGGATTAAACATTAATAAAGCAAGTATGAAATTACCAATTCCAAATATGTAGAGGGGGACAGCTCACTTACTCTACAGATCATTGGCACAACGGACCTATTTAATAATATTTAATTGAATATGAGGTCCATTTACACTACAGCTCGTTGATACAATGACCCTCCGTTATATTTAATTTTTAAAAAGAAGGTCCATTTACTCTACAGATCGTTGACACAACGGCCCCTTATATTATTATTATATTTTTAAAGAGGGTCATAGAGCCAATGAACCCATTTAATATAATCAAAACGGTCCAAAGCGTCTACAGGCTCGTTGCGACAACGGACCTTTATCGATATATTTTTATAATTTTATAAAATAGGACCGTTGACACAACGAGCCATTTCATGTGAACTAAATTTAAACTGAAATGAAAGGTCCATTTACGCTACAGATCATCGTTCTACACGCGCGGGAATTGTATCTGTCAAACTGAAGGCGCTTTACCTTGTGACGCTTGCGCTTAGCGTTGCCCTTTACCGTCTTATTACGAAAATCAAATGACCAATGTGTATGGTCGGTAAATTTCCAGTATCCCATATATATATAATACGTGAAGCCGTTTTTTGTAAACACAACTTCTCCCTTATTTCTTGGCTAATTTTAATGTTTGAAGTGTCAACAAAATTCGTCTCAGTTCGTAGTTTTGCAATAAGGTTTTAATTTTCGATATTTTTATTCTTAAGGGCACGGGCTGCCCTCATAGTTCGTTTTTAGCCCATAATTATAACATGGGACAAATTTGATTTTAATTGTAGCTGTTCACACATTATGGACAAGCAATAACAGATGTTACACATAAAAAAATTATTTATATGAATAAATCTAATACAATTTTTCTACATCGCTTTGAGCAGTGAAATGTTGCATACAGCGGAGATATTTAAATTTTGTTCACCTGTCTGTTTGTGAACCAGATTTGTTCAGGGTTTCTCAAAAAATACTGAACCGAATTAAATAAAACATGTTGCCCATTTTCGTGTGGGGCAGGAAATCATTCCATTTCGTGTGGGGTAGGCTTCTGCAAATCATTACGTACGTCATTATAGGGTTATGTCCATTGGTCCGTCACTGCCCCATAGAAGAGTTTATGGGTACAGATTACTCAACATTTCACCGTACAATGCACCATGTTTGTTCTAATGAGCATTTAGTCAGATCATTTATCTTTTACCGCAGAATGGAGGAATCACGTGCTTTACTAACTACTTCACAACGGTATACTAAACAATATAAAACACGGCGGGGCAACGAAACATTGGGTTGAGAGCACATAAGACCTTGCAAGATGGTATTTAAAGCTCAATTTATCTAGGTAGTCATTGAAATTATAATGCTGAATTTGTTATGTGTTTTTAAGCCCATCATGCACAACCTACATGAGTTATTGAGTAAATTTTTGTAAGAAGATAGGTCCATCCCAAAAACAGTTAAGGCCTTATTTCCATTTCAATGAGACTCGTTCCTATTAATGGCCTTCAAAATTTCCATGTTAATCATATATTTACTAGACCAATTGAATAAATAATTGGTAGAAAGACAGCAGGCAATGGGAATGTACCATAAGCAGAAATGGCCTATACTTTCCGTTCCTTATGTCAGTTGGCCTTAACATTTCAATTAAAACAACACCGACCGTTATTAGTTAACTGGACTGATTTAATATGCATTTGTTAGGAAGGTAGTTAATATATCATAATAAAACAACGACCTTTGCCTACCCCTGTTCCTAAAGTGCTTTAGGGCCCTCCAAATGTTGGTGCTTTCAAATTTGTGGGTATAAAGAAATAAGTTCTAATTAGGCCTCATCCCCGGAAAAAAGTCATGTATGAAATGTTGTTTTAAAAAAAATTGGCGTTACGATTAAGAGTTGTACATACAAACAAAAGAATTGGTACATACAAACACTCACTTGGTAAAGTATCAGCATGTGAGTTTTGTGAGAATATTGATTAGAACCAATGTATACATATATTTAATGTATAGATTATTAGGTTATGTATATATTTATAGAACCATTAAAAATTAAGATAGAATAATTAAATATAAAGCGGACATGTCCAAACTAAAACGAAACGAGCAAATAAACAAAGTAAATATGCTCGCCCTGGAGAGGAACCGTGAAACATTTGAAAAACTGACTGGCTTTTCAAGCAAAGCTTGGTTCCCCAGATGCTGAAGTGCTTTAACAAATGTATATAACTTTTCAAATATAATATTGCACTATGATCGCGAGCAAAGCCACGACTGGCTACAAGTCTATGTTATTCAAATAATTTCTTAGTAGTATCTAAATTTTCCATAAGCTAAAGCATTGGACAAAAATTACTGGATTTAAAGTACGAAATACTAATACAATGCTGTTTCGTAATTACAAGAAACTACAAAAAAATTGTTTTATTCATATGTTTTATGATTAAATAAATAAAGTACTCTCCGTTTAACATGTTTTAATTCAATTTATCAAAGGATTTTAAAATTGTTATACTAAAAAACCAATAAAAGATTTTACAAATAAAGGTAACGTTCTCATAAATTGTGAGTGAGTTGATTGTTTATCCGCCATTTTTTTCGTATTTACTTCTGCCAGCTGTGTTCTTTTGTCAGTTTATGATTGTGGTACCACAATATTCGTCCTGATTCGTAGTTGTGCATAACGGATTTCATTTTTCGGTATTATTAATTTGAAGGGCATGGGCCACCCTCAAAGTTAGTTTTTTGCCCTTAAGATTAACATAGGGAATAATTTTATTTGAATTTCGGCTGTTAATACATTATGGACAGGTTATTATCAATACCAGATTTTAAAGGTAAGAATCTATTTATCTATTTATGTTGTATGCAACGGAGATATTTAAATTGTTGTTAAACTTTTTCATCTGTCTGTCTGTTTATAAGCCAGATTTGTTTACCGTTTCACAAAAACGACAATACTGAATGAAATAAAATGTTCTGCGTATTTTCGTGTGCAGGAGGAATTCTTTTGACTGTTTTAAAGCATTAGGGTAGTGCCCCTTTGTCCAGCACCGCAACAAAATCGATCTTAAGGGTACAGGTTACTCAAATGTTCACTGCAGAATGCACCATATATGTTCTATTGAGCATTTAGTCAGCTAATTACATTTTATCAGAGAACGGAGGAAATATGCCTGATTTACTACTCTGCAAAGTTATACTAAACCATACCAAATAACGGCAAGACAATGAATCATTGGCTACAATACACGTAAGCCCTTGCAACATGGTATTTAAAGCTCAGTTTGTCTAGGAGCCATTGTGATTATAATACCGAATATTTTATGTATTTAAATCCACCTTTAATAAGTCCAACAAACTACAGGAGTTATTGATCAGATATTTGAAAGAAGATGGGTCAAAAACAACAAAAAAACCGTTATGGGTTTATTCCTGTTCTAATAAGGCTCGGCCTTAAAGGCCTTCAACATTTCCATGTTAATTATATACTTACTACACCAATTGAGCAAATATTTGGTAGAAAGACAGCAGGCAATGAACTATAGTAAGAAACAGGCCTATACTTTCCATCCTGTATGCCCTCTGCTCCGTCGGCCTTACAGTTTAAATTTATTCATCAATGACGTTAGTAGTTAACTGAACCGATTGAGCATGCATTTGTTAGGGGAATATTAAATACATCAGAAAACATCCTTTGCCTACTCCTGGTCCAAACATAATTTGCAAAATGTTGGAATAACTATCGAATGTATTAGAATGTATAAATGTGTTCTAATCAGGCCTCATCCATGGAAAAATATAGTATTGTTTAGAAAGATATTCGAAAATACTAACATCGGGGTTATGGTTAAGATTTGTAAATAAAAAAAATAAAAAAATAATAACAGCTGTTCAAAAGCAATCATACAATTGTAAAAATAACACTCTCTTGGTAAAGTATCCTGTGATTTTCTTGAAAATAGTGATTATTTCCAAAATGTACACAACTTTAAATGTACATGATTAGGTTAAGTATAAATTGCGAGAACCATTCAAACTAAAGATTGAATATAAAACAGGCATGCCCAAAATGAAAATAATCGAGGAAATAAGCAAAGAAAATACGCTCGCCTTGGAGAGGAACCGTGAATATAAGTCTCTAAGCATTTTTTAACAAACTGACTGACTTTTCGAGCAAAGCTCGGTCCCCCAGGTGCTTAAAAATGTTAACGATTTTCTCAAACATACCATTGTACTGTGATCGGGAGCGAAGCCATGACGGGATACTAGTATTAAGTAACCATGTATCTTATATAATAACAGCGTGTAGTGGCAAAGTGTAACCCTCTATTCAGAGCAAACTATTCAACGTAAAGAGGCCAGGGTTGTGCCAAAAAATTTCTCTTAGCACAAGGACAAAATATAGTTTTGATAATGGAACCAGAAGTTGATGGTTTTCCATTGATAAATCCTGGGTCTCAAAAAATATGACAGCAGAACGGCATTCTAGTGGTTTACAGCTGGAATTGTAGTTTGATTCGCAATTTATACAGTTGTAGTTTTGTGTGAAGCTGAATCAACAGTTTTTGGAAAAAAATTACAGTAGCGACTATCCTTCCTAAAGTTCGATTTGTGTATCAGTATAAAAAATCATGATTAAAGACACAAACACAATCTGACAAAACGTATATAGGAGGAGTTATGTTATGTTATGTTCATGATGAATAAAATACGAAGATAAAAGTTAAAGCAATTGAAATAATTAAGTACACTATATTTTGGTTAAACATTTTAAGTCTAAAATTCCGATTTAGTTTTTTTATCTGAAAATTCTGTTTGATTTCACAGAGTATGATTTATTTGATGAAATTGGACGAAACTATGGTCAGAAGTTTTAATAACAATTGATGAGAAAACTAAAGGAGTAATAACCTACCCCACTATTAGCACTGAATACATAAATATTTATACTAGCTGTCACCATACCCGGTTTCGCGTGGGAATAAACATTGTGGTGTGTGCTGCATTATGTGGTTACCCATGGAACCACTACGAATCAAGATCATCTGTTTTAATTATAATAAGCTCAAACCAAAGTGAATGTCCATAAGAATATCATTATCTAGATGATCTTGTAATTATCACAAGTAGACTTGGTGAGACCTTTCTGTACTTTAGGCCATAAGACAAACCTCAAGAATGTTATTAGCAAACGTTACCTCAAGATTTAATAAATTATTTATTCATAAACTTTGACTTATAATAGGCTATAACTTTTATAGACAACAAGAAGTAATAAATAACACATTCTAAGAATAAATAAGAAATTTAAATCAGAACCTTAGAGATTGTGTCTATTATTCACCATCTTTGATTTTGAGCTTGTGAAGAACTACAACAGTGACATTAATTAACTAACTAGAGATCTTTAATTAGATATTTATTTAACTTGAAAATTATTTTTATTGGTTTTTCATTTAATTTTAGTTAATTTCCTAGTATTTTATTATATCTTACTCAGAGATTTTTAGAGTTTGTCAGCTCGATCAACCAAGACCTTGAGATTAAAATATGTACCTTTGTGTAAACCAAAACTAACTAGGCCACCATTATTATATTTAAATCACCTAATGAACATTTTGTCATTGAAATCCCCCAAATTTGTAACATCAGTTTGTGATTCCCTTGAATCAGTTAATCAAAACCGAATAAACATGTAAAGTCACAATAAAGTAAATATGTTCATGTATATAGCTGATTTATTTCACTACTGTATGAAACATAAGGTAAACAAGCTGAATAAAAAGGGACAGATAAAGTAATTTAACAGTTTTTTAGGAGTAGATTTTCTTACTAGGGTAATTTTCAAATAATCTCAGATTTATTTTGGAAGTTTAATTAAATAATATTATTCAACCCTCTGGAATTCAAACAAACATCGGTATCTCGTGATGATTTTATTATTATTTATTATCTTATACTATTCAGATTAAGGCGAGATAGTAGATTCTACCAAATATTATATGCGATTTGCAGGAGGGAACATCTGTTATTTGTTTGATTATGAGGATGTATTCAAATGGATAAATATGAATGTAAAGGTTGTGTATGTATTTGTTTTTAAGATATATACAAAAAGCATTTACAAATAACATCATCTGTTGAACAAAAGTATGACACGGCGCGGGAACGCATCGCACAGCCGAAGTCGGTATAGGTTGCTAAACTCGTTACGTGTTTAGTTATCTCAGGCTTTATCTGTGTATAAACAGAGCATGAGATAAGATTTTAATGATTAGCCTTTTTATAAATGTAGTATTTTATTTTTTTTACCACAAATTAGTATTTTATTTACAATTACTGTATCGTAAAATCATTCATCGTGAAATTTTACGTAATCCAAAGAGCTAACTTAATAAATAGTCCAAAAATTAAGCTGTATTTAACTATGGTACAGTAAAAATTACAAAACTAAATGAGGACTTATTAGTTCCGATACCGTTTAAAAATTAGATAACTTTTTATAGGATTAAAAAATTCCATTAAATAGAAACTAATTTACGCTACTGTTATTTCAAATGTTAAAATCAAATATATGTGTAAAGTAATAATTTAACTACAAATTCGGCATTCACAAATTAATTTATTTTACAAAATAGAACATTTCAAATTAATTTACTCCACTAATACAACATCATTTACTGTTTCAATTTAATGAAGACATAAATACTGCTATGCCACATAATAGTTATTTTGTACTGACTTTTTTAACAACTGTTAAAATGTAAGCTGAGAACGTAAAAACAGTTATTGATTTATTTTAACTTTACCTATCGCTTAAAGTGGGGTTTTAAGAGCCACTGGGGCAAAGCCCAATGAAGATATATTAGTCTGTATAAGTGATCTAGACATAATAAGCTATCAATTTTCAAAAATGATTAAAATCGGCCCAGTACAACTGGTGGACTGATTAAAGTTTTAATTATTTTGAAATATACAATGTGATTTTTAATTCCCTTCCCCTTTATTTTTTTTATAAGGTATAAGTTAGAAAGTTTAAACCCCGCACATCTATGTTAGACCTAAATATCTTGTTTTTCATGAGTTTTGAAATGAACTTTTAAACAGTAGCGCCATAAAACGCAGATAAAAGCACATTACTATTTTGTAAACTTTAAAACCCTGTAATTTTCCATAGGATGAACCTTTTGAGGTCCGGTTTACGGCATTGTATTCTACTAACAGAGACCTTTAATTTTATGCACATATCAACCTATGCTTATATTTAAGAATCTCGACTTACTCCTCGTGGGTCGTCCCCCATTGGAGGTGGAGAGTCAATGAACCCATGAAAAACAAGATATTTAGGTCTCACATACATGTGTGGAGTTTAAACCTTCTAACTTATACCGTATAAAAAAAATAGGGGGAAGGGAATTAAAACTCACCTTGTATATAGTGATATCCACTTACATAAAAATCCGATTTTGTCGAATTTCCCCTATAGGGAAGAAGCTATTACCGTGGCATGGTAAGACTTAAGCCCGAGACCATGATAACTTTTCGTTTTGAGGTCCCCAGGTGCCAAAAACACTATTCGTTCAAATTTATATATATATATATATATATATATATATATATATATATATGTATACATATATCTATATCTATAATATATATATATGTGTGTGTCCGTTACCGCGATAACTTTTGAAAGAAACACCCGATTTTGATGAAATTTGGCACAAATGTGGAGAGTAGCATTTATGACTTTAAATTCGAAAACCAGATCGATCGCACTATGGGAAAGGGGTTTTATGGGGGTTTACAATTTTCCAAAAATCGGTTTTTGCAAATTTGACCCCAAAATGTTAAAAACACTCAATTTTGATTATAGCCATTATATAGAGCTTTAAAAAAAATAATTTAGTATTTTGAATCATTAATCTAGGTTAAGTGGTTGCGGAGAAAATCCAAAAAAACGTTTCCCATGTTTATCTTATGGGAAAAAGGTTTTTTAGATTTTTCTCAGATAGTTTGACTAAAAACTTCACATTTATATTTATTAATGTGTTTAGCTCAACAAAACAAACATTTTGGTGTTTTAATCGTTGTTCTACGTCCAACCGTTGCAGAGATATTCAAAGTGCTAAACACAGTACGTTGTCCAATGTTATTCTTATGGAGAATAAATAAAATTCTATATCTCGATTATTTATGAATGTATATTGATGAAACTTGGTATGTGGCTTCAACTAGTTGTGGTATATTGATATTAACACAAAAAACAAGTTTTTTGTTGATAGTCCCCGTAGCAGCAAACCTGCATACTCGGCCCCCATGTTATTCATATGGAGAATAAGTAAAGTTGTATATCTCCCTTAATTATGAACCTACATTAAGAGAACTTGGTATGTAGCCCGTATGTAACTTGGTTCAGTTGTATTGATAATTGCAAAAAAACACATTACTTATCTTCCTCGTTGCAGCAAACCTGCGTCCTCAGCCCTAATGTTATTCTTATGGAGAATAAATAAAATGGTATATATCACTTATTTATGGATGTATTTTTGTGAAACTTGGTAAATAGCTCTATATAGTAGTGAGTCACACATATATATGCATTGGAAATTCGCTGAGTACGCAGGTTTACTGCGACGGGGGTATTAGGGACCATAACCCCTAACAAGCCACTAGTGTTACATTGAATATGTACTCATAATTACTTAATCTAAACTTGCTTAAAAGACGATTCATAGTAGTTAATGAATTTTTCATATAGATATGTGCTTTGCGAATTGCCATTTAGATGTTGCTTGAAACCTCATAAGTTCTCTTTTTAAAATTATGAACGGGGGTCAAGAACATATTTTTTAGCAATACTGTAAGAAACCCGAATGTCTATGTTATGTGGTTTTATACTGTCATCGTCATTCGTTTCCCCTCCGGTGTTTTTATGACTTTCTTATGTCCCGTTTTTCCTTCCTGCGCTGCGTCCTGCATCAATGTTAATATGTTACGACTAGCTGCCATCGTACCCGGAAAGCAACCGCGAGCGGCCGTAGCGGCTGCTGGGTTCAACCGGGAATAAAACCTGTGGTGTGTGGTGAATTAAGTAGTTAACCCGTAGAACAACTACAAATCATGATCAGATCTTATAATTTTCATCAGCTCAAATAAAAGTGAATGTCCATAAAAATAACAATGTATTGGAACTTTGACACCCCGTGAGGCGGAGCCCTAATTTGATCTTATTAAAATCCTCTCTTAGTGGTTACCTCCGATATGGAAAGAGTAAACGTGCCAAATTTCGTGGTTGTAGGTGTAGAGGTTTGGTGTGTGGGGAGGAGAGATTTTTCGTATTTATAGATAGATTATATCTACTAATTCTAATACTGAAGGCAGAAGGCGTATTTTTTTTTTGCAGCTTGCTGCAACGTCCGCCCCCAGCAAATATCTAACCCGAGAGGATGACAGTTTTATGACACGTGCAACGCAATTTGTTTACGAATTTTAAAATAGTTTCAACACATTACTGAACAAGCACGAGGTCAGTAGAATGGAGCAATGCAACGCGACTTGAACATGTTATTGTGAATTACTGGACCTAATGTTGTAGATCATGGCATTATCTAAAGCTTTCCATTTACATTTCGTTTGTAACAAAAAATAACGCTTACTAAGTTTAGTCCAGGGCTGTTATGAGTTTTCTAAATTTTCAATTATAATTGAAACCATAATTTTGTACTCGCTAATTGAAGAGGTTTATGAATTTTTGTGTCAACTGATGTGATACCATACTTGCTATTTCATTTCAGCAATAATGAAGGAAAAGGACTGCTTTATTAATTGGTCAACAATAATTTATTATTTTTTCAGGATTAACTAATAAAGCTATCTTTAAAATGTTTTAAATTTCAATAACATGGCTACACATTTCACCTTGCCATTTTGAAGGTAACATATGAACTAAGATATATTTGTTACAGAATGCAAATTTCAATTCTGACACTGGTTTATCATAGTAAATAAGAAAAAAAGACTTTTATCGCAACTCGAAAAATATGGGCTATGGACAATGTATGACTAAACGATTGTACAACTTCATTAGGGGGTTTTATTTTTTAATTCCTTATGGCCTGAAACTTTCAACTTTTACTTCCGTTTTTAAAATTAGCAAATTACCTTTCTATTATGAGAAGGGTGCTAAGCAAATCTCCTTTAAGAGTTTAAATAAAAAAAATAAAAAATAAATTTCCATTAAACAATTACAACATTTCTGGGGCGATACACTTATCACTGAGTAATGAAGTAAAAATTAAATTGTGCCATCAAATTGTTCTGCCATCAAATTGTAAAAAGAGCGTAATATAAAATAAATTTGTATAAAAAAGGCAAATGTTAATGACGAGTTTTCCGAAAATGAATCAAATATAATTTAGCGAGCCATAACCTAAAAGTGCACCTTTTTAATAATTGAGTTAAAAATAACTGACACTGAAGACAATTGCATAGAACTCATTATTCCAACAACTAATTTAAGGTTAAGGTTAAGGGTAATTTAAGGTTTTATTACCTTGTAATTTGGAAAGTAAAGAAAAAAACCACAAGTATTTACAATCTAATGCTACATACAAAATGCGTACTCAGCGCCCATGTTATTCTTATGAAGAATACAAATTTGTTATGCCTAATTTAATTATGAACATAAATTAATATAACTTGGTATGTAGCTTCACCTAGTTGAGTTACATTGATATTTGTATAAAAAACCATAATTTGTATTCCTTGTTGCAGCAAACCTGCGTACTCAGCCCCCATGTTATTCTTATGGAGAATAATTAAAATTGTATAAATTGCTTATTTATAAATGTATACGGATGAAACTTGGTTGTGGTCTGTTGATATTTGCATCAAAAATTAATATTTTCTGTTCCTTGTTGCAGCAAACCTGAGTACTCAATCCCCATGTTATTCTTATGGAGAAAAATTAAAATTTAATATACAGCTATTTTTTTAATATGTATCTATGAAACTTGGTATATATATATATATATATATATATATATATATATATATATATATATATATGCATTGGAAATTCGCTGAGTATGCCGGTTTTCTGCAACGGGGGTATTATTATATAGGATGGTTGTACTATTAAAACTCATATAACATTATTATAAAATAGGAACTACAAAAATGCTATGTTTAGTTAATTAAAGTTCATTTTTATTATTTAATACATTACTGTAGATGTTTTGGGTCATTGTAGTTTCGATTTATAGTTAAAATTATAAGATTTCAAACATTGAAAAACGTTTGTTCTATACGAAATGGTTTATTTAAAACAAAATAACTTACCAATTGGTGAATTTTACTGTTGGGTTGGACCGTAGCTCGTCGGTGTGGATAAAAAACTAAAGAAGTGCGAAAATTTTGAGGTGTATCGGCAAGTTTCTTCGAATTTCAAGGTTCTTCGGAATATGAACCACACATTGTAATACTAACTTTTACCAGTTCGTTTTACATTCAATCTTGTCTACTCTTTGGAGCAACTATTTTCTGTATGGGACCTCATTTACAAGGTATCCTTCCCAGGGTTAACCTGTGTTACTATGCAAAATTTCAAAGCAATCGGATGAACGGTATAGCAACGCATAAAATACGAACGGACAGACTATCAGACGTACAAACATTTATTTTTATATATTAAATTATGACTACTTTAATTCCAACAGTTATAATATTTTCTGCACGAGGTCCTATTACGAGTTACAGTAAATAAATGAAAGAAGTGGGAACTTTATGAGGTTTATCGGCAAATTTCGTCAGATTTCAAAGTTCTTTGGAATATGAATCAAATTTAGTAATAACACTTTTGACCAGTGTATTTGATAAAAAATCTTGTCAACTTTAAATTGAGCATGTATAACAATTTCTGTACGAGGCGTCATTTAGGGCCTACAAGAAGAAATATGGAAAAAGTGTACAAAATATGAGGTTTTCGCCTGCTAAAAGTTCTCCCCATGGCTTTAGAGGTCGCAAACTTAGATTTACAACCCCTGTTATAAACACCAGTACCAGTTATAAACACCAAACAATCAAGTAAAAAGATATTTAAATAAAAAACCTCGGAGAAGTTGGCTCATTGTATGATTATGTTATTTACATGTAATAAAGTCGAATGATCTGTCTTAAGAATAATATTTATTTAGTTGATATTTTAAAATTAAACTATACAAAAAACTTAGGTGACAACCAGAACCACCTTCAAAAGCCACCTGCACTTACATCTTGTAAAACTCCTTTAGGAGTCTTAAGTTAAAATGGCCAACCGGTTAAGACCGTGTGAATATCAAGAATGGAAAAACCGGGCCAATAATTTTTGTCTTCCATACGGAGTACCCAAATAGGGTCTACAGTCACGCCAAATTCCTCGCTTATCATTTCCGTAATACATAGGCTAATTTTAAATTAAAATTATATGTACTGGCATTAAAGCTCCTTATGATTCTACTACTTGTAGAACAGTACCTATGATTATTGTCATGTTCATACACACATGTAGTCTAACATTAAAAACGTACAGGTTGAATTCGATTACTTCCTGGACGAAATAAGCACAGGCAATACGTTAAGCTTCTACGTCTTCAAAATATACGTCTATTAAAACACGGCATTTTACTGTAGTAAGTTAGTTGTTTTGTACAGCAGTTCCGTTGAATATATTTACTTGGTTCAATTTACTCCATTTTACTTACCTTATATTTGTGTCTTAGTTCTCACTTTAAAGGCCTTTTAATAATGGTTAGGATTTGTCAAAGCTTCTGAATTATACTATTAAATATAGTATAATAGTGCTATCAAATTAACTTCTAGCATTAGCATTGTTTTACGGCAATATATTTTGTACTGCATTAAAAATAGTTGACTTTTATTTGTTAAAAGGAATTTATATAAATATATGCGTATGGTTTTTAGTAATAATATGTGCAAATTAATTTCGTCCGTCGCGTCGTGTCGGCCGCGTTGTCAGTGCGAATGGATAAGCGCCTTCCGTTTAAAGATACTTTTTGCGCACCATGTAGAACGATGATCTGTAGTGTAAATGAACCTACTCTTTATATTTTCACTATAAAATATATGAAATGGCTCGTTGTTCCAACGGCCCTAAAGTTGAAATAACAAATATGTTAAACAAAACGGTTCGTTGTATCAACGACCTAATTTCATATTTATTTAAAATATTACATTTTAAGGCCGTTGACTCAACGATCTGTAGTGTAAATGGACCTTGAATTATTATTTTATTATTTAGATAGGGTCATAGTGCCAACGAGCTGTAGAGCAAATGAACCTTTATTTTTGTTTAGTTATTTTAGAAGGGTCATTGTGTCAACGATCTGTAGAGTAAATGAACCCATGATATATTTTATTAAATATTTGGGAGGGTCTTTGTGTCAACGATCTGTAGCGTAAATGAACCCTAACCATGTAGAGGTTTATAAACTGTTTATTTAATAGAAACACTCGCAGTCTAACAAACAGATGACGAAGCGCTTGATGGCCCACTCTAACCTTTTCTCTTATTTGTAAAAGATAAATCAGCTCTTGAAGTTTTCCAGTGAATTTCAGGTAGTTATACGATGTATAATAAGAACTATATGTTGAGTAAGCTATTTCTTGGTATAAGGGGTTATAGCTTATGTCAGTTTAGTTTTTATACGTGATCATCAATTCACTGGATTTCATTTGAAAAATTAAAGACCAGCCAACTCCACAAAGGTCGGGGCATAAGTTAATTTTTATGTTGTATGAATATTGCTATTTAATGCTAACATTTATTCCAATAAAGAATTTATACACTACTGATAAACGCACAAACCAATCAGCAAGATCCTCAAGTATAAAAACTTCAAACTTAATGCAAAATCAGCTAACCGATGTTACGTTATTGGTACAAATTGTACATGTGAACAGAATGACACACATGGCAACTGTTTATTTCTGTAAAATCTGTGGATCCAAAAAATATTAATTAAACGGCAAAAATGAGACTTGAACCCGAACAAAACAAAAATTATAAAAAATGCTGTATCCCTGTGGTTTGTTGTTTGAATTTTAGTGGTAGCGAATTTCGGGAAAGAAGCTATTACCTTGGGTTGCATAATGGAAGGGATTATGTGGCGTTTGTTATTTGATGCTGCTTCTTGTTTTGGTCTAACAATCATGATTAAAACATGACATAGTAATTCAATGATGACAAATAATTTAAAAATACTTTAGTTATATAAATGTAAAATAGTGTAAACATTATTGGGAATATACTTTATAAGTTAAGCAAACTCTAAATACAGTGTGTAAATTAAGTATTGAAACAAATCTATATTGTTCCAGCCGAAATAGATGGAAATATTTTGTTCGTGGCATTGATTGTTAACAAACGTTCCGGAATTTTTGACATAGAAATTTTTTTTGCCCCCCCAAACAGGCAGTTTGGCTCACCCAATGTAACCCGTTTAAAAGGTAAATTTGGGTATCCATAATTAATCTCGTGTGCCCATCTCAAAATTACAAATGGCTGCCATTCTGGTTAGGGCTGAGATATCGACCTCGGATTTGCACCATTGTATTTCTTTTGACAAGCCCTTCAAAATGAGGGGTCACTCAATAGGGGTTGCTATTTGAAAAAATAAGTTACCCCCTACCCCCCACCCTGTAAGGGGGGCAAAACAATTTTTCTAAATTCCGGGACGTTTGTTAACAATCAATGCCACGAACATAATATTTCCATCTATTTCGGCTGGAAAAATATAGATTTGTTTCAATACTTAATTTACACACTGTATAATAATATGCTTTGGACTGTCTCTTATATTTAGTCGCATATAGTTTTCAGTGGCGTAAAACAATATCGTGCATCTCACAGCAGCCGAGCAATTGTGCAATATACAAAAAATATGCCAGGCGGACAGACGTAGTATGACGACGACGGTGCCACAGCAAAAGCGTCGTACAAGTTGCACATTTTATATTGACAGGCTCTCTCCACGCTGTTCTCTATTACATCATGCATATTTCATGTTTCTACTGACTATTACATTTATGTTTTAATGCGTTGAAAGATCTTGGAAAATATGTTAATTCTTACGTATTTCTAATATTCAAATTCTTATTTCTTATATTATTAGATCTTAAACGTGCAAGCCATTGGTTTCTTTTTGTTGATAACGAGTTTATAGTATTAATACGAGCAAAATTTATAGTCCCTTTGAAATTTCCTTTTATTGAGCTTAAAGACAAAGTTAAATCAAGATAAACCCATGAAATAAGCATGTTTAGTTTAAGCATGAAATAAAATATGCGTCTTCGTTTTGGGAGCGAAACTGAATTTAGATTTCAGGTCCTTTATATACGGTGTGTTAATTTTAAAGTGTCGCAATATTCAAATTTATTTTAATATTTGAATAATGTTTTTAATTTACTCTGACTAATGGGGTGTTTATAACGAACATGAACCTTTTTGTAGCTTTAGCATGTATTACTTACACTATTTATTATTTATCGTAGATTGTTATTAATATTAAAATAGAACTTTGGTCAGATTAAGTTTTACACAAATAAGTTAATTTCTGTATAATATATTAATAAATCTAATTGAAATATATAAAAAAAGATACGGAAATCCAGCTGTATCCCGAATGTCGATGCGTTTGGTAATAGAAACAAAAGTGATTTTTATTGTTTAAAAATAATACATCAACGGATTAATCTTACCCTAATGATGCACCTAAACTCAATTATATTTAAACCTCGGTGGGAGTTATGCCGTGTTTAGCCCCAACCAGGCTGAATGGGCTTAAATTTGCTTTACCTCTGGTGGTTAGTTTTAATTAAAAAGTTAACTTAATTAAGCTGTCGTAAAATTACCGGTGAATGTTATGAGTCGAATTCTCCTAGGTATTAATAACGTTTGCTTTAATACAACTTTATGAACTCACTGTTTTAATTTTGCCAAGCCAAAAGTGAGTTCATCGATATTGTTTACGTGAGAGGATGGATATACAAAACAATGAAAATGAAAATAAATCAAGTTTAAATGAATACCAGAGTTAAATTTTGTAAATAGTAGGCAAATGTTTGATTTGATTAGACTTGTACATTTTTTCTGTCCTCTTGCGTGCTTGATTAATTTTCAGTTAGTCATTTTTTTGTCAGTAGAACATAATGCAAAATAAAATGGCACAAATTATGCACACATGTAATTAGATTAAAAATACCTTTTTCTTAAAAATCTCCTTTTATTGAAAACATGCATGCTTATAATGAGATAGCTGTTCAGATATAACAGATGGGTAGGTCATTCAATTAAATATCGACTATCGAATTACAGTCTAAGGATTCTATCTCTTTGTTTTGTAACATAATAAAAATTGATTTACGTATAAAACATAACAACTTTTGCTGCAGTTCACGACAAAATTATAGTAACCGAACCTAACCTAACTCTGCAGAGCGCTGTATGGTGGCTCTTCGTTGTGCAACATATTACAAATTAATTAATTTTGATCCAAAAAATATAAAGTAAACGACAAAAATGAGACTTGAACCCGAACAAAACAAAAATTATAAAAAATACAGAACTCATAAAAGTAATAAGCAAAAGTAGGAAGGGAACCCGGGACCGTGTGATCGTGAGTCCGATGCTGTATCCATTGGTCCACCAAAGCATGTCGAACAATGGGAAAGTTACAATGTAACAAGCTGTGATACTCCAGATGCTAGTTGAGTAGTCGACTACTATAATCGGTAGTCTGTAATACGATAGTACGATAGTCGATATTTAATCGAATGACTTACCCATCTGTTGAGAACTGAAGGCTATCCGCTTATAATATGAAAATATACCAGGGTGATTTTTTATTTAAAAGTTATTAAAAATATTACTAGTTGTTATTAGATGTATTATAACATCAAGAAATCGGTAGAGGTACAGCACATGATGTTCTCCTACGTATGAAAATGTGGTCACAAGACAAAACTACCCACTCTACTTTCGAAAAATATACAAAAGAAACATTAACACGTTCAGTGCGGTGCGCCGGATTCCCCGCGGTTGCCTAAAAAGGAAACAAATGCAATTATCACAATACAATTATGCAATTATACACGATTAACGCAGTAATTTTAACTACGAATAATGACTATATATCTAAAACAGGGAACCTACTTTAATACATTTCGTGCTTATAGTTTTAGTGTACATGGCATTACCGAATTCGCAAATCATCTTTACTACATGAAGCTAAATTCAAATTATACTGTATAGTAATATTTCCAAGATGTCGAGTAATACTTCCACGCCTGTAATAGTGAAAATTCAATAATACTTCAATGCCTGTAATAGTGAAAATTCAATAAATTAAATTTCATTTGTGTCAGTTAAATCGGGCCAAATTTGAACAACGTTTTCAAGGATACCCCACATGATTAACTGTTTGTTTCTCGGACTGATTCTGATATTTTGTAAATAAAAACAAACAGATAAGCAGCCCGAGAAATTACAGTATACGAGTACCATACAAAATCGAAGTAAAATGATTTGTTTGAACCATCATTATTTTATGACACCCTGCTGTGAGGTTTTCCTCCAACCATTACAAGGCTTAGACAGTACTGCCAAGCACCGTTATGACGACTGAGTACAGCAAAGCCGCAGAGCTTACAGAAAAAGTAGTTTACATTAAGTTATTAACAGAGATTATGCCTATAGAGTTTGAGCTTGGCTATCACCGTTGTATCGCGACTTGTCATTCATAAACGTAAAACAGGGCGTCGACAAAAATGTAGTACTTAATATCAGCTTAGATTTTTTTTATAAATAATGTTTATGTAGTTCACGTGGAGTATTTGAATTAGTAAGAACGCCTACCAAAAACTCCCCGCATTTGATTTAAACTATTCTCTCTGATCATAGGTAAGGCTGGGCAAAATTACCATTAAAGTTGAGAAACTGAATTATATCTCGGCAAACACACAAGGTATACAGACTTAAAACTTCCTTTCTCCACAGTATAAGTTGATAATCATGATAGCTTATTAAGCTTAAAATGACTGGTATTTTACTCTCATAAGAATGACTGGCCAAACACACCAACACATTCGGCCTCTATTTCCTCTGTCTATGATATATTAATTGGTAAACACGCTACTGTATTTTGCTTAACGTAATTTCTTAAAGGTATAAACTGGTAAAAACGCTACTGTATTTTGCTTAACGTAATTTCTTAAAGGTATAAACTGGTAAAAACGCTACTGTATTTTGCATAAACTGTTTTCATGACTGTGACTAGTCAAACATACCACCGAATTTGGCCTAAATATCCCCTCTTTTGTGTATGAATTGGTCCCATTGATCAGACTAGTTGTAAATGTCTTTAGAAAGAAACGGCGAGGGAGGCAACCCAAAGGCCTTTAGGATGTCGAGATAAATCACATAGATTTATCTTGTTTCCTAACTATATGACCAGCCTTAGCAAAGAAAGAGAGCAGGTTTGAGGGAGTGAAACAGTTTCCCCAAAAACTGTGCTGGTAAGTGGAGATAAGATAACTAGCTTTACTATACAAAAAACATATAACAGACTTTAAATCGATTTACGAAAAATTTCATCCAAGATATTTAAAGCTTTATACGGTGGAAAGATCTAACAACTATAAATGCTATTGACTTATGTTTTACTGTAAACTAATTTATATTTATATTGACACAATGTAATATATGTTAATTAAATTCTAGACAAAAAAGGTTATTGATAGATATCCTGTGTCCGTCTCTATAAGTTAAGGGCTAGATAGTAACTTGTTCTTCTCTGTGGCAAACTATTACAGGAACACATAGTTATTTCAGTTACAATTACTATCTGCCAGTGTTGGTTCCAGACGTGCCTATCGTATCGCTAGAGATGGGCAGCAGCCTCAATGCCAGTTCCTTACAGGAGGGGATGGACGTCTACTTTGAATGCAACATCAAGTCAAATCCCTGGGTGTCTCAGATCAGCTGGCTTCACAATGTTAGTACTGTACCTCAAGATGATGATTGATATATTGACCTGTTACATATAAGGGCCTATACTCGGGCAGTAATTTGTAAAATCATTGTTAGCCGAACAAACGTACTAAAATAGAGTTATATTTTAGATTTACTGTTCATTCAGTTTTTTTATACTTACTATCTGAAGCAGTTCGTGGAGTTTTCCGACCTAGCAAATAACTTTTATAAAGCTCCTGATATTCATAATCCGTGCTATCATAAAGTGAAATTTTATTAAAACCTGTATAAAGTAAGCGATTTAAGCTTTATCTTGTAAACGTTCATCTAAAAACATTCTTATACAATCAACATAGTTTGATCAATATGCATGTATAATCATCATGCACGAGTAAAATACTAAAACTCCATTGTCAGTCACTCCTTGAACCACCACTGAGTCACAATCCTTCAGCTGAGCTGACTCCTTATTACTTTCGCTTGTCATCTGGAACATCAATTAACAAACAAACTTTTAACGTGTTTAGAAAACCTCCTCAGACTAATTAGGTTATTCATGCAAGCTCAAATGACCCGTACACCCATAAAATAGCAGCGTTCCGGTAAATTGTATACAGGCTTTTGAATGTTCCAATGTCAGGACAAGATTACCTAACTTAGTAGTTCATATTCATAAAACATGAGAATGGCTTCGAGCGAAGCATCGTTTGTGACGACTTAGTACAGTAAAGCCGCAGAGCATTCAGTAAAAGCAGTTAACAGTAATATCCTATTTATAATAGCTAACAGAAGATTCAATAGTTAGTTGTATTACAGTGGTTCAGGTGCCTTGACAAAAAGCTTACACTTATGCTGGACAAAGAAGGTGTCTGTAAGCTCAATCGCGACTCATGTAGCTCATTTTCTGTTGTGCCGGAATGACCGGATTTCCATTATCGGTACGATGTGAGCAAATTAAATATACTTCAAGAAGTAGAACATCCAATTTTTCTGCCGACATTCGTGACAATAATCATCGTACAGCTCCATAGACAAAGACCTAAAATACCTACGAAGCAGCAAACCTGCGTAATCAGCGAATTTCCAATGCATATTTATGTACCTTAATAGGTACCACATAAAGCCACATCATCAAATTACATTCATAAATAAACGATTTATGACATTTTAATAATTCTCCATAAGAATAACATGGCGGCTGAGTATGCAGGTTTGCTGAAGCAAGGAACACAAAAATGGGGTTTTATACAAATATCAATATAACTCAAGTAGGTAAAGCTACACACCAAATTTCATTAATTTATGTTCATAATTAAGGGAGATAACACGTTAGTTATTCTCCATAAGAATAACATGGGGCTGAGGACGCAGGTTTGCTGCTACGGGAACTATCGGCTAAAAATTGTTTTTTTTTAGTTCAAATATCAATAGACCAAAACGATATGAAACAATATACCAAGTTTCATAAGGATAAGTTGATAAATAAACAAGATAAACAATTTTTCTTATTCTCTATAAGAATAACATTAGACAACGTACTGTGTTTAGCACTTTCAATATCTCTGTAAGCATTTGACGTAGAGGTGTAATCCTAATACCCCTTAGGATTGGTCGATCTGTCTGGTTTTCGAACTTAAAGTCATAAATGCTGCTTTACACGGTTATACCAAATTTCGTCAAAATCGGATTATTTTTACGAGAGTTATCGTGCTCACACACACACACACACACACACACACACACACACACACACACACACACACACACACACACACACACATATATATATATATATATATATATACAGTTTTGAACGAATATATATCGCTTCTCGGCCTGATGGTTGACATCAAAGTGTATACAGTTTTGAACGAATGGTGTTTTTGGCATCTGGGAACCTCAAAACGAAAAGTTATCATGGTCCCGGGCCTAGGTCTTACCATGCCGACTACGGTAAAAGCTTCTTCCTTATAGAGGAAATTCGCTAAAACAAAAATAATTGGATAAGTTGGAATAAGTGGCCATCTACCGAGCACTCAAAGATGAATGTTAGTTACTCATCAGTGTACAAAAGAATTATACACATGACATTTTAAAAAGAATACACAGTATTACAAAATAAAATTTAAATACCCCCGTCGCAGCAAAACTGCATACCAGCGAATTGCCAACGAATATATAACATAACACATTAACACTTAACAGGATTCACAAACAAGCGATATTAAAAATATTAATTAAACTCCATAAGAATAACATTGGGGATGAGTACACAGGTTTGCTGCAACAAGGAACACAAAATAATGTATTTTTATGCAAATATCATTAGAACTCATCTAAGTAAAGTCTCATACCAAGTTTCATTCATATACATTTATAAGTAAGCGATATATAACATTTGAATTATTCTACCTAAGAATAACATGGGGACCGATTACCTAGGTTTTCTGCTACGGGAACCAAACGTGAAAATTTTGTATTTTGTGCAAACAACGATAAACCCCTACCAGATGAAGCCATATACCAAATTTTGTCAGTTTATGTTCATAAATAAGCGAGGTATAACATTTTTCTTTTTCTCCATAAGAATAACTTTAGACAACGTACTGTGTTAGCACTTTCAATATCTCAGGAACCAATTGACGTAGAGTAATGATCAAAATACCAAATTGTTTGTTTTGTATGCTGAATTAAATGGTAAAAATTAAAATTTGATTTAAATAAAAATTACATGTGGAAACCCCCAAAAAAACATTTTTGGGGTACAAAACCCCCAAAAACCCCCCTTTGGATGGTACGATTCTTCTGGTTTTCGAACTTTAAATAAATGGTGCTTTACACATTTGTACCAAATTCCATTAAGATCGGACCTTTATTACGAGAGTTATCGTGCTTACGGACGCACACACATATATACATGTATAAAAATTTGAACGAATGGTGTTTTTGGCATCTGGGGACCTCAAAATGAAAAGTTATCATGGTCTCGGACTTAAGTCTTACCATGAGACCTACGGTAATAGCTTCTTCCCTATAGTGGAAATTCGCTAAAAAACACATTATGCTTGTGTAAAACAAACACAAGAATTCTATCAAGCTCTATCTGGCAGTGGTAAACGAGATGTCAGGTCAGCTGATGAAGTATACTGTGACTCTGTAGAGGTACAGTGAGTGATTGACAAAGGAGTTTGAATGTTTTACTTTAGTTGATTACTCGTGCATGTTTTTAAATGAAGTGTAACAATATAAAGCCAAATTGCTTAATATAAATGAGTTTTAATTAAGTTTCACTTCTTGCTATCACTGAAACATTTGCTTTGAAACAATTGTTTACCAAGACTGACAACTCTAGCGATGGCTTAATACGGCAAGTCTGATACCCTTTGTTAATTTTAAGATATGAAATTTGTATTTTAGTCTAATTATACATAATCTAATTGGATTATTAAGTAAAAAATATAGATAGAATAATAAGTACCGAATTTCCGTCTTAATTATGTTTAGTTTTGTTTAATAGACCATGTATATTTTTAACATTTTGATATGGGGGACAAATAATAATTTATAGGAAGATCCAAGTTGTGTATATATTTGATTCATGATGGTCACTCTAAATTTAGAAGATTAGAAAGTAGTTTAACCACAATTTCAGAATATGACTTATAGCTAACTGTAATAGGTCTATTTAATTCTTTAGGACATGCAATAATAGTTTTGGAGCTTTTAGCTGAAAGAGTGACAAAATGTAAATAATACAAATTTAAATCTAAAATTGTAATGTCAAAGCTTTAACTTAAACGTTAGATGATCAGATGTTTAAACATGATGTAAACTGATTCTAGGTGATGTAAACTGTCATACCAAGTGCATTATTAAGATTAACACATTTTAAGATTATTTTAGCTATACTATTTAAATCCCAGGACATAACACTGCACTATTATACACTCTATGTTAGATTCCAACTCTAATGAGCGTCATCTCTGGAGAGCCGAACTCCCTTTCTGGCACAATTGTTCTCCTCGTCTAATACCTAAACCACTAAAATGCTCATGTCTGGGAGAACAGAATAAACATCCCAAACTGACATTTGCAAATAAAGCACTCACAAATAGATTGTTTTAGCCGTAATACCAAGCTGTTGAGTTTTAAATAACCGCATCTACTCCGGAAAGCACATCATATCTTAGCAGACCGATGAAAGTCAAATTTAACATTCTATACAGTTTAGACACAATTTAAAAGTCCGGTTCAACAGCACACACTAGTTTACAGCAAATAGGACTTTGCATTGCGGGGATACACTATTTTAAAGCTGATATGGATGATGTGGTAAATAATTTGAAAATTAATACATTAATAGCTTTGTTCATCCGCATCAAATGATTACTCGCATTTCAGTAGTTTAAGGTAATTTTGAAACCTTAACAAGAATATTTCGTGATTAAATTATATGGCATTCCTCGAAGGGTATTGTCGGGGAAGGTTAGGAGTGTACAATGTACAGCTTTATGGTTCAGGCGATCAACAAAAAATAAACCCAAGAGAGAAAGTCTACAATATGGCCACTGGTGTGTTCTTCAGCACGCCTATAAGTTTCCCGATGGGTTGTGAGCTGGATATCGTCAGACTTAATAATACATTGTGAGCATTGCGTTCTGAGCAGCTGGCGGTCCGACTCGGCGGAGACCGCTAAAAGAAACATTACTCTAAGCGCTAGAAACCAATTGTATACACTAATTGTATGCGCTAAATAAAACAAATATTGGTTTTCGAAATACCATCTCACATCCAAAGATTTCGATTTTCCTTTAAACTCATAGTATGACAATAGATAATATAGCATAACACGTCTAAAAAAACAAACAAAAAACACGTGGCCCCGCGGTTACGCGTAAAATGCCCCGTATTAGAGCCAGGCACATAAAATATTTGCAATATATAGTAGTGGATATATTGATTTTGAGGTGTTTTCTTACTGGCTAAAATTTTAGTAACGGAATTCCACAATTTGTATTAATCCAGCTAGGTAGGTTTTCAAACGGAAATGCTTTGTAGAAAATAGTTTTAGCATTGTAGTTCAGTCGGTAAAAAGTTTGGTACTTGCAAAAAACCGGAAATTAATGAAACTTTCCGGTATTGTTTATGGGTACCTAGTGTACCTAAACCTAAGTTTTCCAAAATAAAGTCCTTGTGGAAAATGTATAACAGCCAAAAAACGGAAAATTTCGGCACTTTTTAAGTTTTTCGGTTGTATCTTTTAAATTAAGCAACTTTTGTGTACCATATGCATTTACAAAGTTGTAGAACATTAAGTTTATTTTAATTTTTACTGGTAAAACTTATGTTTTCATCCCATAGGTACTGAGCCTCTGAAAAAGTGATAACATTCTGAAGTTAGCAAAACGGGGCTAAAATGTATGGTTTTGGGTATGTTTCTTCTAATCTACTATGTTTAACATAGATTCATGACCTCTATACTCATATTTCCGTTTAATATTGTAACCCCCCTCCCCAAAACCCCTTCCACCCTCCCATTCACGGTGACCATGACCAACCCCCAATTTTAACTATGTTGAGAAGAGCATGGTACTCCTTACGTCAGCTACCAGTTTGACCCCCCCCCCTCCACCATGGCTGACCTGCTCATTGATTATAGTACTTGAACGGCTCATGAATGCTATATTTTCTGTATGTGTAGTAGCTTTTTCTGAAGAAATTGCTTTTACATGTTTGGACATCGAATTTTAAATCTTTTTAAAAATTGTATTTTCCCTGTAGATTTTGAAAAAGCGCTCCAATGAAACAATTTGTCAAGTAAATGTTGTTCATTTGTCCAATATCTAAAACAATGTTATCTTTATTTTTTTCGTATGTCTTACCGTTTAGGCTTTATATGGACTGGAGTGTGTCCTGGCTCCGCGCTTGGAAATCTCAACCACCACGTCTCTCCGCGTTTGACTCCCCACCACCCACAACCCCCGACATCACCTCTTCTTTCCCAATTAGCATGTTCGTTTAAAGGAGATCCAAACCATAACGGGTTATTAACGTGGTTGTGTTGAGGTGCTTGTTGAGTAGCCTGGGTATATGTAAGAGGAAATAGCATGAAAAGAAGGAATTTTGTATGGGGGATTTTTCGAACAGTTTTTAATTTGTAATTTTTGTAATTTTGTAAATATTAGCTACAAGTATCCTGAAAATTGCAATTACTAAAACATTTTTTCAGCTCCATAGTAATACTGTTTTAAAACTCTTAGATTAAACAGATAACATTCAAATTCACGTTTTTCTCTACAATGGCAAGTGTCCCTATCTTGGGGGGGGGGGGGTTTGGGACTGTGTTAGGGGAGATTTCACTAATATTAAAAAAAAGTTTAAATTATTAAGGTGAATTAGAGTATGATTTTTATAAATTCAATCAAATATGGTTTTAAACATTGTTTAACTTTACCACTCTGATTAGATAGGAAGTCTGAAGGAAAATTTGTCATCCAAGTATTGTTTATTGTAAGGGTTATGCTAGTAAAATAAAAAAGAGTACAATTAATTTAGTATTGGTTGAGGACAAATTTAAAATTAAATTAAATAGGTATATTTACCGTATTTGTCTAAATTATAAAATTAAACATTTTTAAATTTGTATTGCTCCTTCATAGTTTTGCGGTGGTCTTTTTTGCAAGATTTGCGATGTTATTATTTATTTAATGGTAAAATAAATAATAAATGTAATCAATAAAATATCCTCATGTGTTATACATTTAAAATAACAAGCATAGTAAGGGTAGATATATGAATTACATTGGTGTTTTTACTTCAAATATACCCGAGTGTTTTGGGTATTTACCCCGAGTTTTAAATACCCAGGTATTTTACAGGACTAGGGGAGGGGAGGGTTCAAACTGACAGCTGACGTAAGGAGTATCATGCTCTTCTCAACATAGTTAAAATTGAGGGTTGGTCATGGTCACCGTGAATGGGAGGGTGGAAGGGATTTTGGGGTGGGGGTTACAATATTAAACGAAAATATGAGTATGGAGGCCATGAATCCTTGTTAAATATAGTGGATTAGAAGAAACATACCCAAAACCATACATTTTAGCCCCGTTTTGTTAACTTCATAATGTTATCCCTTTTTCAGAGGCCTGTTTCTTGGTACCAATGGAGCAAAACATAAGTTGGACCAGTTAAACTAAAAGGAAATTTAATGTTCTTCAACTTTGTAAATTCATATGGTACACAAAAGTTACTCAGTTTAAAAGATATAACCAAATAACTTAAAAATACCGAAATTTGGTGTTTTTTTTTGCTGCTATACCTCTTCCACAAGGAATGTATTTTGGAAAACTTAGGTGAAGGTACACTAGGTACCCATAAACAATACCTTAAAGTTTCATTAAGTTCCGAATTTTTACAGAGTAGGTTCTAAGCCGACTGAACTATTGGTTTTATTCGTAATACAAACTAATCTATGTACAACAGGGTCAGGAGCTACAAAGTAACTCTAGTGGCGGGTTGCTGGTGAGCAACCAGAGCCTAGTGCTACAGGACATCACCAGGCGGCGCGCTGGTCGCTACACGTGTCTGGCCGTCAACCAGGAGGGCGAAGGCGAGAGCAACACGGTCTACCTGGAGATCAAATGTGAGTAAACCAAGGGTAGTCGCCCCTGATCTAGGTGGCAGTTGTTCTGTTGAGTTTAACTAGCTACTGTTTAAGAATTAAGAATCAGAATCTGTTTAAGAAAGTAAAATTATGGAGTTTGGTATCAATTATTTTTCCGAATAGCTGTACTTATTTTAGATTTTTTTACTGAGTACTTGAAAAATTGCAACTCTCATGTCTAACTTTATTTTATTTTGTTAAGAACGCTAGTAATAGTAATTTAAGAAAGTAATAAATTAGAATATATTTTTTGTACATGCTATTTAAAAAGGATGCACAACTGAAAATACTAGAGTGTAAGTTAAAGTTGTTAAAGTTGTTAAAGTATAAACAAACGGTAAACACACCCTGTAGCGTGATGAGTCTTTATTGAACGGGGAGGGTGAGTTAGGACGTTCAATATTGGGGTGTAACGTATGTGGAATCATATTATCTCTTGGGTTGAGAGCGTTAGCTTTATTTTAGAAAAAAACAGAGATTAGGTGTTAGAGCCAACCTTGGCCTAGGGACTGAAAGCCAATAAGAATAACTCCAATTTAAATCCTTGATTGATTTTGCTCATAATGGTTATCAGCACATTTTTACATGCCATATAACAACAAACTTTGTAAATGAACGACCAAAGAAAATATGCAAGGATTATACAATAAATCTCAGTTCTCTGTCTTCTTTGGTTGGTTGGGGTCTTGCCTTTCCAATTTTCCATGCCATGTTATATTTTTTTAATCAATGAAGTTGAGGCCTGTCTGAAAAAAGGCCCAATCATGATTATCTGGACGATTTTGTATATTAAGGATGATCACCCTTAGACCCGCAATCGTGAATATTGTATTTATGAAGACAATTAATGATATTATGACATAGCATGCTACAATCCTGTAATAGAGTACACAAATGTCGCTTACGGAACCAAACCCGTATTTTTGTTTCGCCTCCGGTTTTTAAAAACTAAGGTTTCAACTAAATAACTTATTTTTTTGATTTGTAAAACATATTTTGAGTTATGCGAATCAGCCATCGAGTTCGTAAATGCAAATTTATTGAAGAATCTAGTACACTGCACTAATTAAAAGTCAAATATGAATATTCTGACCTGTAAAATAAACAATTAAATGCGAATGGACTATTGCAATAACCTTATTTGTGTCTACTTTTTAGACATTACGTCATTGAACGTATTGGTGCAGTGGTTGTGAACATCGTAAACCCAATTAATTGACCCGACGCGACCGCCATTTCGTTATATTTTGTGGCATGCACGGTGTTGTTTTCTAAATTGAAATCCGTAACATTAAATCACTTTTTACTGCAAACACAACAGGTCATCCAATTAGGATGTGATATAAAGGCTTTGTAGCGGATATAAATTTTGTGGAGGGCAACGAATCTAGAATTTAAACTAATTGTTTGTTAGTTAAAAAGCTATAATACCTTATAATATCACTTTGCTCATATTTTTGTTTTTTCTTAAATAATTGCTTTTGATTAAGTCTTACAGAACTCCGCTATTATCTTTTGCTATATCTTTATCATTTTTAAACATAATAGGTTTTATTATAATATTAGGTTATATAAATATTAGGTTTTATTAATATTATTATAATAGGTAAGACAATTTCTTATGTTTACATTGGAATAAGTGATCAAGAATCATTTTGGATAAAATACTACCGGACATACAATCAATGAAGTTTATTGATCTTTTTATTCGCAGATAAGTAGGTTTTAAATTTGTTGATTCTACAAATGATTACAAAATACTTTAACTTTTTATATTACATACAAGCCATAGGTAGCTGCATTATTTGTACAGCATGCCAAGGTAGTGCTGCAGCGTGGACTGCCACATCGTGAGAAGGCCAGGCAGGGTCTGAGATTGTAAATCAGTTCTCCTGGTAGGTCACGTTTATGTATTGGTAATCGTAGTAAATGTCTGTTACAGTCCGGCCAGTGTGCAGACACCCGGATGCAACAGTGGGGGTTGGTCGTCAGGAGGTGGCCAGGGTGGTTTGTGAGGTGTATGCCAACCCCGGGGACCTGCAGTTCTCCTGGTGGGTCAACGGAACGGCCGGGATGGTCGACCTGCCCCCGACCAACTTCACGACGGACCGATCCCGCAGCACGGCGCTCTACACGCCCTGGCTGGGGGCTCACTACGGCGACCTCCAGTGTCGCGCCCGCAACAGTCTGGGCCTCCAGCTGCAGCCGTGTGTCTTCCACATACTACCAGCAGGTGTGTTGATCACTGCTTAGCACCCTAATATCACCAACAATGAGAGTAACTAAATAGTTTGATTTATGCCTGTATGTTTCTGTTAGTTGCTTAAACAAATATAGTTTATAAATATGCATTAGATGAAGATTATAGGGGTGCTCCCGATCCCATCTAATGAGCTTATAGCTAACCCGCCACCCTTAAGACCTATGTTACTAATTAAACTCTAGTTATAATCCTAAGTACACAATCTATAGAACCTATGAATGTAGTTTACAATTAATTATTTAAAAGCAAATTAATCGAATGCAAATGTATTGTTATTATTTTGTTATTACCTTCCAAACATATTAAGTTTTATAACAATTTTGTTTAAACTCGCTACCTTCAAATGAGGCACATAGGAACACAATTTTAGCATATAAATCACTTAAGCTCATACTTTTGTTGGAAATAATGTATCTAATGATTCTCTCCTTTCTCATTTCAGGTAGGCCAGACAGCGTCGGGAACTGTTCCCTAGTGAACCAAACAGAAGACAGTGTGCAGATCGACTGTGAGCCAGGGTTTGACGGTGGACTGTCTCAAACGTTCCAGATAGAAGTGTACGACTCCGCCTCCCAGTCGCTCGTCACAAACCTCTCGGCGGCGACCCCGAGCTTCACAGTGCAGGGCCTCGCCCCCGGCCAACTGCTCGACTTGCTGTTTTACGCTCACAACTCCAAGGGGCGCAGCGACGTCAGCATGCTGTCCGTCGCCACCCTGAAGCCTGACAGGCGGATAGACAGCTTCCCCCTCCAGCTCTGTAAGTGGATTACACTGTGATTAGGTTAGCGTTTAATTATACGGCCTTTCCCATGTCAGACAGTATTGGACTTGATACAAGCCCACCAAGTGTTGCCTTTCATTCTTCCCTTTCATTCTGTTTGGATTGAAATGAATGTTCACTTTTTATTTTGTATATTTATTAGTTTTGACTTTTAGAATATTTGCTACACGATTTTAGTACTTTACAAATAATTTGGTCAACGTTTTACTATATTGTTGCCAATTTACAATATTATTATAAGATGTAATCAAAACTAATTCATGGAAACTATTAATTAAATCACTGGATGGACTTCTAAACAAATTCACAGCTACCTTTCACAATATTTTGAGTTAAAATTGAACTAAAAAATCCTGGTAGACAATATAATAAAGAAAAAAAATAACAATGTGAATATGAGATTGTAATTGTAATATTAATCCGATAGCAACGTTCTAGTAGGTAGTAAAATATGATAAAGGCATACAAATATTTGTATTCATGTTAAAATAAACTGTATAATTTTGTTGAATATCTCCTCAACTTAACAATAAATGTCACGACTTCAAACAAGTTTATGTGTAAGAGGTTGGCATTTATTTGACGTCTAATGTTTGATCACACTATCCACAACAGTCTCAGTGGTGTATAAGTGTTGAAAGTGTGTGCAGCCAGGAGCCCGATGCTCGGCCAGCTGACGCCACTAGCGGGGGTGCTGGCGGGGGTGGTCCTCTCCCTGGTGCTGATAGCACTGGCCGTGCTGCTGGCGCTGAGGCTGCGGTCGCGGCAGCCGCCTCTCAAGGTGCCCGAGGACGCCGACAAGCCGCCCAGTGGCAGTCTAGAGAGCGTTGAGAAGAATCCTGATGTCATCCCGCTCAACGACGGTTAGTGTTGCCAATGTGAAAACAGTATCTACCTGGAAACATAAAACTTAATTCCTCTATCGTTTAAATAAATATACATCGTAATAAAACTAATACTATTTACAGTACAACAAATAATTCTTATAAAGATACACATATTAAAAGTAAAGGTTCGAAAGTGGATCCAGTTTAATGGGGTATTTTAATTCAAGGAATAATGACGCTGTTTTAAACAAGGTCAGGTTTGGTTTGGATTGTTCAGAACGATACCGTGTCAACATCATTGCAACGGACTCACATATTGCAATATATTAATACAAACAAACAAAAATATATCCCATGATATCGTTTTACCATCAGACCGTAAGACTAATGTAAATTCATATGCAACAAACAGTGTGTGAGTTTACAGAAGTTTGTGAAACACGAAGCTGGGACCCTGTGCCAGCTGACGCGCTAAGCTGAGTTGCTGTCACGTGTGGTTTGGTCTGGCGCTTCTAGCGTAGTAGGGAAAATTCGTCATGTTGTGCGTGTTGAATGATTGAACTAGAAAGGTTTTAGAACTATAGGTAGTTTACAGCATAAATAGTAGTTGTAAAATTTGTTGTAATAAATTGTTTTCTTTTTCAGATTTAGAAGCGGACATTGAAAAGAAACCACCAGAAAACCAAAAATATGATGTCCAGAAGGCACAAGGGCTTAAAAGAACGGTAAGATGATCTAATCATCTGTTAAAGAGACATGTTGCTACTTTTAGGCATCAACAGAAATTAAATTGTCTTAATTAAAGTAACATTCTAATATTAACTAAGAAAAGGTTGTATCTGAAAGTATAAGTATACTACCTTATACTTTACAATATAAAGCCCCCACTCACATTACAGAAGCCCCTCCCTGTAAACCTACAATGTTCTAATTCCTGCAACCTACCTACAGTTCTAATTTAAGAAAAAAGGCCCAATCCCCGGAAATAATTCCCTTTGACGGAAACCTGAAGAACAAGAGGCCTAATAAAGATACCCTAATGTATTTTTTTTATTTTTATTTTACTTTAGCTCGTTTGCAAAGGCTTGAGACAATGTTTGGGAAGCTAAAAGGTTTTTCTTGCAAGTACCACACATTATAAAAATAAGATGTATTGGCAGTACAAATGTATAACAAGGGTGAAATGCATTTTGGAGTTAATATAGTTATTTAACTTATAGTTTGGTTAAGTCGAGTATTATGAAAATGAATTAAAATTATATGGAGCCAAATATTCAAAAAGTAACTAGTTACAAATGGATAATAAGCATTGAAAGAAAATTAATAGCCTCAAAAATGCTTTAGGATCATGTATTGACTTTCAAGTTTTTAACACCACAAATCAAGAGTAAAGACCAATTATTCAGGTTTCTTTAATAGATAGAAATTTAAAAAAATACTTCATATAAGAAGATTACTCAGTTTATTGCAGTGCTCTCGTTAACAGAATTATGGCTCTCAACTACAGCATTAATCTTGTTAGCTTGCTCTAGAGAGTAATTTAGTTGTGTTTTGTTCTAAGATGATGACCTTTTAGTATGTGGTCTTAATCATCAAACCAGTAATTTTCTATTTGGTCAAGGTTAGTCACAACTTTAACACCAGACGATCCTAAAGTTGTATTATATCAAAGACTAATAACAAAAGTTTAAGAATTAGTTTTCATATAAATATGACAATCTTTATACTCCTATTGATGACCCTGGACCTCGGGCATATCGGGTTGACCAAATTTAAGCCACTTCCAAAATCAAATGGACATTTAAAAACAAAACTATTTAAACCACCAGGGGAGGGGGAAGAACACTTTTCACCTCGACCATTTCGTAAAACCAAGGACGCATGAAGCTAATTCGTCTTCAGTTATTTAATAATCGCACCAGCCTAGGCTTCGGGGTATTATTATCCCCGCCGGAGTATTACTATCCGGCGGTAATTATCTCCACGAGTAAGGACGTTTCGTAGCTTTTCGGGATTTTCTAGACATCGAATAGGCATTTCGTAACATGTCAACAGCCAAATATCAAGGGATAACCATGTATAGTAAACTTACCTGGAATAAGCATTTTCCTGATGCTGAGTGATATGGTTCACATGAACTCGTAGATCCTCCACGTCGTGCAAAGCATCCTTTGCAACATGACGCTCTGTGGATATTACATAGGGTTGAAGCAACTGTCATAAACTGTATATGAATGTCATGCTCTCATTGGTCTGATGATGATCGTATGACCGGTTGAAATTGATTGCCTTGTGATCTTTTATTTGTTCCGTCTAGTAAGAAAGTACAGAGTAAAATTAAATGTATTTAAAAGGTTGTTAGACATTTTTGCATTACATCCCGTAATTATAACTGGTACCGTAATAAAAGCGTGTATTTTAAGATTGAATAATGTTTCTGCACCACATGCATTTTTTTGTATGTACTCCCATAACGGGCTTGGGGGTCAGAGTTACCACCTCTCAGTCTCTTAGTTCTCATATTTCCTTTTTGTTACATGCAGACATAAAAAAACACAGGTTACTAAAAATAATGCCTTTGTGGCGTCAAATATAGGCAACAACCACATGAAGCTAAAGCATGCTATAGACACCAGGGTTAGGTAGGGAAGAGAAAATTGATCGATTCGCTAAAAAAAAGTACGGAAAGCCAGGCTGCAAATTCGCGAAAAATACATGGATATTTATGCATAGAGGCTCTTGCAAACAAAATAAAGGTCGTTTTTGGAGCGAATTCTGAAAAATTATCAGTTTTTTTCAGATTAATTTTGTTTGTACAACAAGAACACAGCAAGCGCTCCCAGGGCTTTCGTCTAAAGCTTTTAAGAAAAAAGGCCCAATCCCCGGAAATAATTCCCTTTGACGGAAACCTGAAGAACAAGAGGCCTAACAAAGATAACCTAATGTATTTTTTTATTTTACTTTAGCTCGTTATTGAATAGGTCTACATGACAGGACTAGGGCACTGAGGAAGGCTATACCATAATGAGTCCACAGGCACCGGACACGCAATCATTGACAGTCCAGCCGCAGTTTCCCTGCAATTGGATTCAACCTAATCAGTTGTCTCAATTGCTTTACATGTACGGGCTACTAATACTCAAAGTTGGTAGTGTAGGATAGTTGGAAATTGTGAAATAATAATAAATTGTAAAATACGCGTTTATTTCCTTGTTATTCATAACTGTAATATTGTTGTACGCATTTAAAGTGAATATACCATTATACAGGGTTGTATGATACTCTAATCATGGAAGAGTTATGTTTACCAAATTCTCCTTAGCATGTCCATTAATTCGCCAGTAATATTTATGATATGAAATTACGCACATTTTGCATTTATTATAGTTAACCAGTAATATTGCCTAAAATTCTAGGTATTCTAACAATACACTGTCACTTTTTACAATAAACGCCTTGAAATCAGTTAATCTAAAATGTATTGTAACGTGAATTTTTTAATATAAATTCTACACTTACAGTTAGAAGAGATAACGTATGCGGATCTCTCGCTGCCAAGCGGGATGTACTCTAAGCTGCTGACACCGCAGCCCTCGATATACCTGCCTGCGGACCCAGGCAAAACCACCCCGTCTCATCAGCCTAGGATATCCTCCTTCACCAAGGAGAGCTCGGTATAGCATCCGTAGCTTGTCTGCATGGTTAGTATGTCGTCGTCAGTGTGTAGCTGTCTGATTACTCTGCCTTACATATCTACAACGTTTCTTATTTTTTGGGTTATATTATATAAATGAAAAACTGTTGTTTCAGTATTTTGCTGAGTTGTATTGTATGGATAGCCTTCAGTTCACAACAGATGGGTAGGTCATTCCATTAAATATCGATTACCGTATTATTGACTACCGATTCTAGCTCTTTGTTTTGTAATATAATACAAATGAATTTACGCGTAAAAAATAACAACTTTAGCTGCAGTTCATGACAAAATTATAGTAACCAAACCTAACCTAACTCCGCAGAGCGCTGTATGGTGGCTCTTCGTAGTGCAACATATTACAAATAAATTAATTTGGATCTAAAAAAGTTAAAGTAAACTTTAACAAAAAATCTAGACCTTAAATGGTAAATACAATAATAATACTTGAACAAAATAAAGTAAAATTTAAAAAATGCAGACTCCAAAAAGTAATCAGCAAAAGTGGAATTTGAACCCGGGACCGCCTGATCGAGGGTCAAATACTGAATCCATTGAACCACCATAGCTTGCCAAGAATTAGGAAAGTTACAATTTAACAAGCTGTGATCATCTAATTGCTAGATGATTAGTCAACTTAGATAATCGGTAGTCAATAATACGATAGTCGATGTCCCAGTTAGCAAAATAAGGTTGTTTCAAGGTAAAAACCTAAAATAAAAGGTTTAAGTAAAACGATTAAGGTATATATAACCTTGTCAGTGAAAATTGAAAAACCCTTACGACAAAGGGGTCGATAAGGTTATGAAAAGGGTCTAGTTGACCGGTAATAGTATTTTACGTTACTAGCCCGGTAAGTGGTGTTTTACCGTGCACGCCTCGCGCGGGATTTTCGTGCGAGCACGGTAAAGCTTACCGAGCGAGTAACGTCCGATACTTTACATCATACTACACAGAAAAATTAGTACATTTTAAACTCAAAACACAATTTATTTAGGACATAACATAAATTATAATATTTACATGTTTGATTTTCTTACTGCTCCTCCATGTAAAAAACTGTTCGTATTGTTTCTCATACCTGTCTCTTGACTTGCATGGCAGCAAACTCACACTTACTTCTTGAGCTTCTTTTAAAATAAAATCTGGTATATCAGGTTCATTGTATTCCTCACTGAAATGCATTTTCAAAAGTTTCCTTTAGTATCAAATATGTATTTTGGAGTATTTTGGTTTGTTCTCTCAAAATGTGTTTATTATTCAACACTCGTAATTACTCATGTTGTTTAACGTTGTATTGTTGCAATCAGCTGTTTATTTCATCAACTGACTAAGTGCACGGTAAAGTAATTTTCCGTGTGTAGGCACGGCAAAGGGCAACTTTCCAGCCTATCAATACGGATGGAAAAGTACCTGTTTCTGTGTAGTATGATGTAAAAAGGTTTACATTAAGGTTTTCATATCAATGAAGTAATAATATCATTTCTCCAAAAACCCAAGGTAAGCCTTAATTTTGTGGAGGTTTTCATGAGGTTACGTTATAACCTTATGTAACCCTTAGTTTATAAAAGGTTTTCACATGGTTACAAACCCCCATTTCTACCCCTAAATTTTCAAATTATTTTCAAAGATTCTTCATAAATTCCCTGAAAACTTTGAATATTACAATATGATGAGAAAGCTAACAACATACTCAAAAGACAGCAAGATACTGACAAAAAACCCTTTTTAAAATTAAAACAGATGTTAAAATAATTTTAAAGTTTTAAAAATCTCTTGGTATCATATCGTTTTTGGAATTTGTCGCTAAAAAATCAATCTTCATAAACAAAACACAGGGAATTTTAAACCCAGAAGTAAATTAAAGACAGGCTATATTTAGTGGAACAGTATTAAATGAAAAATAAACTAAAGTGTAGTAAAACATTAAATTTTTACTCTTTTTATCATCAACAAAAACAGCGCACTGGACTATACCATAAATATCCCCTGGATTTTCACTTGGAATATTGATAATATTATTTGAATAATCTTTGACCTCTCTTAAGATAACCTATGTCCAACAACAATGGTCTATGTACTACCTTGTAATTAAGCTGAGAACTAAACGTGTTTCAAACATCCGTTACGCATGCATTACTCACCCTGTGTAAACTATGAATCTAACAGTTATATTAAAAACATTACCTAACACTTCATTATGTTCCAATGTACACTTTTTAAACCAAACGACCCTGGCCAAATATTGTGTTACTTACCTCAAGCTTGTGTTTTATCACTACGTTTAATATTAAATCAAAGTAGACTACCAATATAAATATTTAACTTTTACTTTCTCCCCTTATACATAGTATATGGAGAAAGTATTGTTTTCGTAAAAATTTTCGAATTTGAGTTGTTAGTGGAAATATTCATTTTGGTGCTCCCTGAACCCAAAAAAGTGGTTTTTACGTGATGTCTGTCTGTGTGTGTGTGTGTGTGTGTGTGTGTGTGTGTGTGTGTGTGTGTGTGTGTGTGTGTGTGTGTGTGTGTGTGTGTGTGTGTGTGTGTCTGTGTGGATGTGTACAGAGCTAGAGCCTTAACCAATGGGCCGATTTTTATGAAATTTGGCATGTAGGTACTAATCTACGATATCTCCAGGTGTTTTTTTCATTTTTTTGAATTTTTGATTTTTAAGGGTAATTATCCCCCAAAAACCGCCAAAAAACATGAAAAATCCAAATTTATCAAAAACGGCTCTAACGATTTTGATTAAACTTTAGTCGTTTGTAGAACTTTAGGTTTCCAACAAAATGACACCACCCGCATTTCTGGAAAAATTCGGGTTCAGAAATTACAGGACTTAAAACATCAAAAATTCTGTTTTTTGGATTTTTCATAAAAAATCATAAATGTTAAAAAAATATTACTATTCACCATTAAAAAGAGCTCAAAAAACTAAATAAATTAGTATCTTAAATTACTACTCTACGATTGCTAGTTGCGGAGAAAATTGAAATTTTCATTTAGCTGTAAACGCAGTACGTTGTCCAATGTTATTCTTACGGGGAATACAAAAATAACTATTTCTCTCTTATTTACTGATCAATTTCATTAAAATTTGATATGCAGGTCAAGTTAGCATTGACCAACAGAGGATGTTCGAAATGTGTTGCCCCTTAATAACCGTGGGGGGAATAGGGGGCATTTCCCCTCTTAAAACCACGAGTGTAGCAATGGATTCTGTAGTGCCTCCAAAGCAGGGGTTTGGGTGGATGTTTTTTAAAACAACTTGTTTACAAGATTTTCTATACATTCGACTGTGCTTTGTATTCTATATCTAGTAAATAAAAAGTAATTTATTCATGAAAGTTGGGCTAAAAGGGAGAAAGTATGTGTCAGTTTCCTGATACCGTTTATTTTAATGTGGTGTAGGTTGTTGTCAATTGCAGACACAATTAAAACCTCAATGCTTTGAGACAAAATTCATTTTAAGAACATGGTACTTTTATGTATTACACAAATATTTAGATTTGTTTAAGCGTTATTAAAATATTATAGATTCAAACTTAAGTATGATTATTAAATAAAGAACAAACTAATACAGATCATTGGTTATGCCATACATTTCACATAACCAGTAGGCTATTAATTATTCTTAAACTATTTGCGCAAAATTAATTAGCTGGCGTTTTGAAATTATTTTAAAATTATTTTATAGAAGTTACTTCACAATGGGGAAAAATAAAATTGATTTTCTCAAACATTTGTAAAGCTTGTGAGCAAAAAATGTGTACATATAGAATAAAGGGTAATAAATAATTCCAGTTAAAAATTAAAAAAAATTATTGAAAATATAAATTATAAACAAAACAATAAAGGCCAAAGTCAGTCTTAACCATCTTAATTACCTTCCTGTAATTAGATTCCTTCCTCCCCATTACGGTGTTCAGTATAAATGGTTCTGTAACAAAAATGTATGGTATGGAAAATAAATTGAATATATAAAGATAATCACAGTTTTTTTAGGAATAGTTTTGTCCGCACATTTATTTTGTCAATATAACATCTTAAGTGCCTGTAATTCAATTCTTATAGTGTTATTGAGAAAACAAGTTTGGTTTAGAGTTTTCACTAGTTCACTGATATCAGTATAAAACACAAGTGACTAGTGACACACTAGTGACTCTAGTCCGAAGAATATAAATGTGTGGAATTTAATTTGTAAATTTATGTCTGTACATTATATTATTGAAATACATCTAAGAAAAAAATAGTCGCATAAAAAAGGCTAACATTTTATGCAAGTAGTTTTCATCTTATTCTCAAAAGAGCTTTTTAGATAAACGAATATGGTAAGGCAACAGTATATACCCCGTCACAGCAAACCTGACAACTTAACAAATTATATTATGTGATTTACTAATTTGAAACTTTGTTTTTACTAATAAGTGATGGAAAATATCCGCATAAATTCCTTAAATAACATAAATTTGCCATCACCAACAATTAATTTTAAATAAAGACATGAAATTATATATGCAACACCTACACATAAACCAGCTTCCCTATTTTTATCAGAATATATTGATACATTAGTGTGATACAAAACTGTACTTACTCTACATAAGAGTAACATTGAACAGATTACGCAGCTTTGCTGTAACGAGGGCAGCTAAAAATGTGGTTTTTACGCAAATATGAAGTAGACCACAACCACATGAAGGCACATAGGTTTGATCTACCTAAATATGTGACGTAAATATGATCTTCCTAAATATGTTGGTCTACATAAATAAGGGATAGCCCATATAATTGTATTTATTCCCTATAACAATAAGAGAGGATGAACAATGTACAGATGTTTGCATAGGACTGTCTATGCACATTTGCTGCAGCAGGGATATTTTATGCGGATTTTAATAGATCATAACCAGACGAAGCCATATGTAAAGTTTTATCAATATATTATATTCGTAAATACGTGATAGGCTATATAAAACTGTACTGATACTTCAAATGAATAACATATTAGACAATGTACTGAGTTTAGCACTTTCAATATTTCAAAGTGACCAATTGATGTAGGGCAATGATCAAAAAACAGAATTGTTTGTTTTTTAAACTGAATCCAATGGGGCTAACCAAAATATTATTGAAATAAAAATAATATGTGAAAACCCCATAAAAGTATTTGTTGGAATACAAAAATCCCCATTTGAGTGGTGTAATCCATCTGGGTTAAACACACGATCAAATAAATGCTATTTTACACTTTTGCACCAAATTTCATTATGATCGGAATTTTTTTACAACAGTTATCGTGTGAAGAGACCCACACAGACATATTAAATCACATAACACCAAAATTATCTTCAATACAGTTTATATTTCGGTTTATAACAACACTATAGCTTATAACAAAATTAGATACGTAACCTACATTTGATACAAAACCCGATATAAACGTATCTGAGTCCCAATATAAATTCACATATAAATTAAGATAATGAACCATAATACACGCTGTGGGCTACCTCTCTGTTTTTGCTCTCTCTGCTGCTCCATTGTCTTAAATTCCGTCCCAATGTTATCATGCGTGGAAGTAGGGACATTTACCCGTACAACATCTGAAACACATTCTCCTCTGTGAGTGTGGAACAAAGTAAACTAAAAATTAATCTAACTTGTTACTGATATCACTACTCTCAGATGACACAGTGTATAACATAATCGCCCGGGGTGATCCAAAATACTTGGAGAACTTAGGAAAAATAAAGTTGTATGTAAATAGTTGCTGTACTTAACAAAGAAAATAAGTTAACCAAAAACCATCAAATTTAAAAACAATATTGAATTATGAATTTCTATAAATTACTTTAGCAAAGGAAATAACTGAAATATAACATTGATTGTAAACACGTCAAAGACTAAGGCCTCTATTAGCTAAGTTCCCCTACCACCCTACCATGGACTTGGGACCATGATAACTTTTCGTTTTGAGGTCCCCAGGCAGACAGATCGGCCCTTTTTTTTGGTGGGGGTGGGGGGGTTGCTGAATGGTGACTGTTCGTTATGCAACATAATTACAAATAAATGGATTTGAATAAACATATAAAGTAAAATTCAAAACAAATTCTGAAATCAAAAGTAAAGATAAAATTACAGATTTGAACCCGAGATCGCGTGATTGAGACTCTGACACCATATCCAATGGGCTACCACCGTGGCATTTCAAACTTCAATTCATCAAGTAGTGAACAACGCTGTGATTTCAAAATTTTCCAAAGAGAGTGCTCATTCATTATTATAAGTTCATTCCACAGAACAAAGGAACAATTGGTTGATAACATTTTCCAATATAATAATAAACAATAATAGCGATATTGAAACTCCCGTGGAAGCGAAAAAGTGCTCACCCTCATCCTTACAGCAAGAAGAAAGAAGAATGATGTTTCTGTTAAAGAGGTATAATCTGATAACTTTGGAAGTTACCTCTTATCTCCGGCGTATGCTCAGTGTTGTTCAAGTGTTGCGTGTTACCCGTCCATCCATTACTTCTATCATCGCTGTCGCTGAGTCGACATTATCCAATCAGGTGTAGGTATAGTTTATTGGCAGTCCTTTGAAACAAGATGGAGAACATAACTAGGACGAACTGAAACAAATCAGAAAAGATCCAGCTGATCAAAATATCACTTATTGAAAATATATTCGAGTACATTCTTAAACTTTATTACAAAATTTATTTTTTAAACTATTATTGTAGCTAGGCTAATTAAGAAAAATATTTTACAACTACTTAACTAGGTTGTTTCAGAAAGCTTTGACTTAAGTTGTGTTGAAAAAATGGGTAGGTATATTTATATTTATAAAAAATAATTGTGTTGATGAGTCTGACTGGATCCAATTATTTTATTTTAACTTACATACGAGGTGATTTCAAACATAAAAAGAAAGAACCTGTCAGAAAATGCATTCCCTGAATTGTCTCTGAAAGAATCCATAGGTCTGAAAATAAATCTACCATACTAAAGTTTTGTTTATGATAAAGATTTGTTTTATATTAGATTTACTTGACAACCCGCAAAGCACAATTGAATCTCTTGAAGGAAATAGTATCAATTATCAAGTAAGTGTCGCTAAAATTCTAGGCTAGCATGATCTACAAATGAATAGGCTATTTTATTATTAAGTTACATACAAAGTTACACATAAAGTTACATATAATGTTTGATAATTGATGAACTTATTTAGAAATAATTTGATGCATGTAAGTTAGGCCTTTTTTAAATAGTCCAGACTATTCTGTAGATTCTTACTATACTCAGTTGTAGAGCCTACTTCCGTTATTTAACTACACCAGTCCCTTTTAGGATCTGATTCTGTCAAATTAAATACATGACAAGTAGAGTGTGTGAGCCATGCATCTTATCATAATTAATTGACTTTGTCTATTTGTTTTTATTTCATTCAATGTATTTTTGGATCGGTTAACTTTCCTACCCACTGCCGTGTGCTGTAATGATAATGAGAATTGGCGTTTAAGAATTTAACAGCGCACTGCAGCTTTTAAGTTATTATGAAGTTAATACATAAGCAACAATCAAGGACAGATTATAAATGTAGTGCATTTTTGTTATTAGTTGACAGAAACATACACAAAACAGAGAATGGTATTAGCGGAGTTCAAATTGGCCTAAGCTAATAAACCTTGTACTTTACGTTACAGTCTAGTCCATTGAACGAACAGCCTTATAATCCTTGCTATTGGGGCAATTAAATATAAATGGCTTCATAATCTTCAGCAGTCAAGTTATATTTCAACCAGGCTGCGTTTGGGCTTTAAAGAAACAACTGGAGTGTAGTACGATAAGCGTCCACCAAAAAGATAAAATATAAAATATTGAACCACTAAGCTATAATACAGATGATAATATAAAAAACATAATGAAAACGACCAAAAACCATGACAAAAACAGTGCTCTGCGGAGTTAGTTAGTTTATTACAGTTCATGTTAATAAAAGCTAACCTAACATCATAGAGTAAAACACTGCACTGCAAAGTACGAGTAGAACACTTTGTGATCGTGTATTAAAAACAATAAGGTCGAATAGGAATATGGTTATCGGTGTATCAATCATAATTTATATCCGATTGTTTTGGTGGACAGTTATCGTAGTTTAAACAAAAATCCCACTTGCAGACTAATTATACCTTGTGAAACAAATAATGGAATGAGTATAAGCCATTTAAAGGCTTAAGTTACACTAGCTTATAGTTTGTTTAACAACCTAACTATCGACATAAAACCAAAGAGGGAACAGAATAAAAGAGAAAACAAAATTAGGCCTATATACTAAAGTAATTGCCCATTTCAGCCATGGGTAATCTACCGGTAACACTAAGAACCCAAAGTGGGCAGTTTTGATTGTCAACCAAGCTGTGGTTATTAGTTGTCATAAAAGTAAATCACAAGTGGTTGAAAAGAGACTAGGCCTACTTAATTTGCAGTCTGTAAACTGAAAAATGTTGGCATTCTTAAGTGCCGTTTTCAGTAATCCCTAAGTTACCTAGCCTACAGTTCAAGTTAATTTTGTAAGAATATGCTACCAAGCCTAGGTTTTTAAACCAAAATAAAAATTCCAAATGGTTACACAATACACAGACCCTATCGTATATATCCTATACTAGGCTTTAACCATCCCTATAGCCCATATAGGCCTAAATTTGTATTTAAGAATCAAACATTAATTTAGATTTCTTAGCCTAGGTTATGAAATTAAAGCAAATTAAAGATGGTGGTCGTCAGGTAGGTAGCCGGTGGCGTCGTCAGTTTGAGTCACCTGGGTCACGTGTCACTACTACAATGCAGTGCGGTACATAATTGTCAATGTAAACCTCGTGAAAACCTTGGTGAGGGGTTGTTTTTTAGCAAGGTTACTCTTATAACCTGGCACAAGTTTTACACCGAAAACATGTTAATAAAAATGATATGAAAATTATGTGTAAACCTTGTCATAACCTTTTGTGTTAACTAGGATTTAATCGAATGACCTACCATCTGTTGTGAACTGAAGGCTATTCGTATTGTATACCTATACCATTTCAGTTGTTATCAATTAAATAAAGTGTGCAGTAAAAACATAAATCTTGACTTCTTTCGTAGTAATCGGCTTTCAATGTTTAGCCTGTGTGAATGCCGCTTTCCCGTTATACTTTAATGTACAACTGCAATCGATTACCTATGTCCCATGTGTTGTGGATGTGTATTATTGTGTCCAAAAACGGTAATCTATTCTTTACATTCTGTCCAAAACAAAATAATGATTAAAATATGCTCCATTGTGTTCAAAAGTAAAGACAAAACAGAAAACATTGCTGTTTAGTGTAATTTGGACGGAATATAAATGTAATATAAATGTTTCTGATATAAAGCACATTTATTATTTTAAAATATAAAATACAACATCTGTTCATTCTGTCCAAGTTCATTCGGTCTAAATTATATTACCTACCTAATGTTTTCTGTTTTGACTTTACTTTTAGACACAATTACCAACCTTCTCTTGTGGACAGAATGAACAGCCTATTTTATAATTATTCATTATTTTTGGACACAATGATACACCACCGTTTTTGTAATGAACCATTATAAAAGAGACACGTGTTGGGGTGATACTATTGAATGAAAATTGAGTTTTTATATATAATTGTTTCTTTTAGGACTTATTACTCAGATGTGTAGATGTATGGCTTTATGCGTTGATTAATGTAAAGTAAATGTTCGTGGTAAAATTAATATATATATCTTATAAAACTGGCCCAGCATGATATGCGTTTTCGAAACTGTACTATTGGTATCAGTTGATACAAATAGCAGACAACATTTACTTTCTTTACGTATTATTAAGAGTTATCGTTAGGTTTTAGTTTAGCATTTGAAAAGGTGGAATGTGTAGTACACTAACAAGAGAAATATAAACCCATTCAAGATTATGGTGTAGTAACATATAATTACAACCGCTGTATTGTATTCAAGTACTGTAAATTGTTTGTATTTGTATTTACTTTCGTTACTTCACGAGTTACATAGTAATTGTATTTACGTGTTACAGCCCAAGATGAAGTCAGATCAAGAGACTATTGTGATGGAAGTTCCGGTAGTCGCTACACGTTTTTGACACTCTTAGTTTTTTCCTCTCACATAAGTGGCTTACTTGAATCGCTTTGAGATGTTTTTAAATAATCGTGTGTATGGAAAATAATTTGTAATAGTTTAATTAAAATAAACATTTAGTTTTTTTAATACCAAATTAACTTAATCGTTGTACGTGTTAAAACATTGATTTACTCCTGAAAACAATCTTTTGATTTTCTAAGTATATATTTTTGACTTAGTTACAAATTCTACACGGCTTCCTTATGGTTGAGACAGCGGCCTTCCTAACACAATGAACAATTTTTATATTCAATGGACCAAGTGCTTGCAACCATCTGTTTTGATCCTATTGAATGAACGAATGTTTAATTAAATGTGCTCAACAGTTGTTTGTTCCTCCGAGTCTAAAGTACTGCCTCTGTGATGCAATCAAGTGTCCTATTTCATTCCTTACTTTTATGTAAGCTCGAACGATTTTTGTCACAGCAAGAAAATGTGCAATGAATCTATATTTTATGTGTAAAACTGATAGATTTTTTAACTAGTGAATTTGTACATATATTGTAAATTAAATTTGTATTGAGATTTAGTATGGGTTGTGTTTTATTTGTTGAACCCGATTCTTACACGTTTTTCAGATGATGTAACTCTTATTTAGAGTTCGTATGTAAATGGTTTAAAATAAATTTCAAGCAACAATGACAGTTAGGCTGGAGGTGCAGCCTGCTAGTAAACTAAAAGGCGAATCACAGTTTGTTTTCATTTAATTAGTTGCTAAATCTTATATTTCTAAAATAATGCACTAGTAAATTATTTAATGCAATAATATTAAAAAATATTTATATTTTGGGGATGAAAAGAAAACTAACCACACTTATTTTCATGTGCCTTTGTCAGGAAATTACCACTTATTTACTCAAATATTTACTTAAAGCATTGAAAAAATGTGCATTTTATAATAAAAGTTAATAAAAGTAATTTTACGTTGCAGCTAAACAGCATGTTCATTCATTGAAAGTAGAACAGCGTTGATGTAATAATGCAATCTTGTTCCATATACAATGGGAAAAATAGTGGTTGACAAACAAAAATACAACTATGGAATTAAGTACAAATTTTGGTTCCACCTTAAAGTTGAACATACTAAAATATCGCTAACATTGAAGCTATCCTACGGCCTCCATTTTGTAAGATTGGGGCCGATTTCAATATTTTTGTTATTAACTGATAACTGATGGTAAACATGAATAACATTAGTAATGATTTTTTTCTCCAAATCTCTCATGTTTTACCATAACAATTATGTTAGAGAATTTTTCAAACAGATTTTGAATATGTGCTTTGAGATATTGTACTCATTCTATGTTCCGGTCTAAATGTATATGATAAATATACAGGCCGTCCTTTGACCCCACCTGATTGTGACTGTGTTGATGGCAAATCGTAGAATGTAAATATCGCAATAAAACGTGTGTCCTATATCGGTCCATTTTCTGTTCAATATCTCAAAAAATTATCAAATATAACTTGGAAAATTATCATAAAACTTGGAATGCTCGTTTATCTAAGCACTTTATAACTTCCTTTAATATTTCACCCTTGTGCAGTATTCCATTTTGTATTGGTGGTAGCATGCAATTGTCAGTTTTAAAAACCTACTGGAATAAATTTACAACTTTATAAGTCAAAAACCTTTAAGGTTAGATAAAATATGGTAGTAAAATTTATTTTGCATCTTCGACAAATTTTACATGAAACATCTTACTCTATTTTCAATATTTAAGTAGGTGTGAACAAAAAAGTAAAAATCGGTCGATTTCCCAAGATGGAAGTTTTAGTACCCACTTCTTCAATTTTAGGGTAATTGTATGATGTTAAACAGAAAGGTTTGATCATCATTTATACCCAGCTTGCACTATTTTTTTGAGATTCATCAGATTTTCTTTACTTATTTTTACTGCACTAATCCACGTAACCGTGAAGACACAATTAACACGCAAGCCCAAACACTCAAGACACGAAGGTTACTGACGATTTGCGGCATTAACCTCACACATTAAATGGGTTAGTTCTTCCCCCTTTGTAATCCTTTTAACCTTTATTTCTAACGATGAAAGGCGTACATATATTACTCCTGAGATGTTGATGGTTTTGAGTTATTTCTAATACCAAAACTTGGTAAAATATATGTATTTTATGTGTCAGTAAAATATTATTTTATTAATTTGAATTCACACCACATGCATTTTTGGATTAATTCTCTATTCTATATGTAGAAATAAGGCTCGAGAATATCAATATAAACAATGTTTTGGCATGTTTAAACCAAGAAGCTAAGTATGATGTAACCAGTAGTACTGTCACTGAATACACAACGAAACCGGAGAATAATGTAGCATGGGTTTTCATCGAGTATCCGTAATTAAAGAAATTTCTTACCTGCAATTAAAATTAAAATTTGGTGTTTTATTAAACATGGTTCTAATGTCGGTGGTAAATATGCCTCGTCACGATAAACTGGAGCGCGGCGCTGTTATTAGGCCTACTACGTCAAGCTGCCGTGATGGAGAGATGAGGGGGGCGATGAGTGGGAGATGAGGGGGGAGATGAGTCACAGAAGTGAGACAAACTTGCCGGTTGATAGGACAAAGGAAAGCTAACTATCATACTATATATGCAGGCAAGATCCGAAAGTTTAAAATTGTTGCCAATCATTGTATATATGTTTATAATTTCCCTACTATAAAATAATATATATGTAATGCATATTACTTAATTTATATTTCTTATAAGGTCTTATGGACGACACAGACTATGTGGCATGAGTTATTTACGAGAAAGTTTTTAAAGGTGTATTGTATTGAGGTGGTGTATTTTATGCCTGGTTTAGATGTTTTTACCAACTAATATATAGTTGTTCAATTTACCTTTCGTTGGCAATAAGTGAGAGGTGTGTTCTTAAAACACACTAATACTAAGTCCACAGTCTAGTATAGTACATATACATATACATACAGTAACTATAGTTTAAAAGTGACTGCTTATAGGTAATATAACAATTTTAATTCTTGCCAAGTTAATTGTTATGAATATACAAGGTGTACATAAAGTCCCGCACGGGTTTAATATTTTCTGAACGATAACAGATAAATCAATAAGATTTGGTACATCAACACTACACCTAAAAATCTACTTTTTAAAGGAACTATCAGTTTTTTGTAATATCATGGGGACGTCCCGCAAGGAGTCAGAAGGAAATCTTAAATAGGAGTATATGCACATCACTTTAAAAGGCTTATCTATTTGAATGCCGCAAACCGCACTAAAAAAGGTTGATCCAGTAAAAAATGGCGGCTGTTCAAAGGTTTTATTAAAAAAAGATAAGATCTTTCTAATTGTTACTGTTACCAGTTTTTCCCCGTTATCAATAGATTAGGACCAAATTTGAACCCTTGAGGATAACTAATGTCATAATTCACTTCTGTATTGACAGGCATAATGTAGTATTTAGCTGCAGTATTCATTTAGTTGCAGTTTTGCTTTAATGGGGTTGTGGCTACTAATAAAATGTAACCAAGTAAAACCTTTGAACAGCCGCCAATTTTTACTGGATCATCCTTTTTTAGTGCGGTTTGCGGCATTAAACTCTGCTAGATAAGCCCTTTAAAGTGATGTGCATATTGACCTATGTTCCTATTTAAAATTTCCTTCTGACTCCTTACGGGACATCCCCATGATATGACAGAAAACTGATAGTTCCTTCAAAAAGGAGATTTTTAGGTGTAGTGTTGATGTACCAAATCTTATTGATTTATCTCTTATCATTCAAAACATATTAAACCCGTGCGGGACTTTATGTACACCTTGTATAATATATTATTGTAAATTATGGATATCGTAGGTAAATAAATAAAACCTTCACTAGTTTTGTGAATGAGAGAGTTAACCTAGACAAGCTCATTTTAATACATCCGACTTCAGTGATATCGTAACCTTATGTCTTGAAATTGTATCTGCGAAATAGATTAAACAATTAATTTGCCGGTTGAAACAATCAATTAATTAAAGTTTCACACTGACCAAACGACCGGCAGTGTTACGAACGCCTTTGCTTCTTACAACCCTCATGAGGACTGATAATATCGCGTGAGTCTGATGATAGACATTCAACAATATGGTTTTGGGTAACAGATCGTGACAAGCTCGTTGTTCCCGAAATTGTAATAAGCTTATAATGTCACATGGGGGAAGGGTCAAAATTAATAGCGCGAGTGTTATGAGTCACTGGTTAGGGTGAGTTCCCCTCTCTGGCGATGAGACATAACGTTACAGCCAGATCGTCCTCACCCTGCAGGAACCTTACAGCTGTAGACGCTGCATTGAATTTGTATATTCTACATCGGGTCAAGACTTTTGAAAAGTAACGAAATTGATCAAAAGACTTATGTAAGTTATGCATAATTAATGCCAGACTTGGCTAGTTAATGCATGTTAATTGTTCAAGTACAACAAACATTACAAAAATAAGACTTACAGAACATTTATAAGTTTATATGACGTAGGTCTGTACTTTTTGGTTAGGTAACAATAAGTACCTAGTTAATAGTTAATATGCGCTAGCATGTTCTATTACATGAGAAAAATAACGTAAGTAAAACTTTAAATCAATCAAATATCCTTAGTTGTGTGTACTCGCAAAGTAAAGAAGTGGATTATTTACTAGGCAAAATACTTAAGAACTAAACACTGAATCACTGTTTGAGTCGCAACAAAGCTGTATTTTAAGACGAATATGAATAATTGTGAGTATTGAATAAGTTAGATGTGTTGTAACTGACTAAAACAGCCCGATTTGTTAGCCAGGTTTATTATATATCACAATGGACTCCGGCAACTTCCATTTTGGTCAGTATCGAACTGGGAAATCTCAGATTCTGAGGCTAACCCCTATACTATCCAACCAGTTATGATAGTGTTATTATAACAGTTATTATGTTTAAAGCATTTAGTTTTATGTTTAAATTATTATAACACTTTTTAAACTAGAAAAATTGTACATAGTTTTTTATATATTAAATTTTAAAATACTCTTATGTTTAAACATTTGTTTTGCATAGTGAAATTATTTTGATATTGAACAAACTATAACGAATTTTCCATCTATTTCTTTGAAACGTGACCACACCGACTTATTCTCCCCTAGAACTGTAACATCTCTTATCTTCCGTTTAAATTGTCTCTAGAGTATGGCTTAGCTTATTTTCTAGTTATTTATATTACTTAGAGTATTCCCTCCTAGCTAAAATAATGTATAAATTGCACAAGGCTGTAAAAAGTAGTTTATTGGTAATATATGTAACACTATTCGCCATTTATAACTCTGAGAGTCCTTTTAAGTTTAAACGTTCAAACTACATTATTTTATTTAATGTAGAGCTTAAGTCCAGAAAGGATGGTATAAAGAATATTACACATCTCGGCGTCGGCGTCGCGGCGCGGTGTCGCGTCGGAGAGGAATGGTGTAATCAAGCACATAATTTAGTGACAAATGACCTCACGAGGCTAGGCGTCTGGCTTCAGTTAATATCTCGCGCCTAGGTTAGCCTCGTCCTGGCTTCGTTTAAACAAACACGCCCTATATAAAACATTAGGAACGGTAAAATATTATGATTATTGTACAATTTAACTGTGATTTGTGTTTGCGTGTAAAGAGCTTCATGCGTGGTTTGGGTAACAGTCAAACGTTTGCTCTTCTTCCTGTCTGCTGCCTGGCGTTCTTCCAAACGTTTGGCTTCACATCCATTATTCATCTTCGCACACATTTTAAACATCTTCTGCTGCTTAATAATCTCATACAATTTAATTTGTTATTCATAACCATAATATTAACCAGGTTGTCCAACATTATGATTAATCTAAGGAACGTATAAACAGCAATTAAAAACGCGAAGATATACCTGTAGAAGGGATTACATTTTGAATGATTATAAAAAGTAAATTAATTGAATTTTTGTAGATAGTCATTGGTTTATTAGTCTAATATTATAATTTTATTTCTAGGCAAAAACTAATACTGTAGCTCTAAAAGTAGAATATATTGCTTTTAAATTTAGATATGGATTGTATCAATGAACATCACATATGTTAAAACAATATATAAATACAATGATAAAACAATATTATAAATATTAATTATGCTGTCATCAATATTATATTATTAAATGTTATTATATGTAATTCATTAATGAAATATTTGCGTGCTTGTAACTCAATACGTAATAATTCGCCCCTATACATGCGTACACAAAGCCAAAAACGAATGCACACAAATGATCATCCAATTCACGAAAAGAGAATAAAGATAATAAAGTGCAAGGTGACTCAGGTGCGTTATTGATATGTTAAAAGCTAGATTGCTTTTAAAGCAGATAGGGTAGGGATATATCCGCTGGCCTATTCATGACTTGATGGATGATAAAAGCTTGTCATAAAGTGATCAATTATTCAGTTTTATATGCTTTACGAACAAGTATTTTACTTTCGGTGGTAAATATCTGCGTCAAAATGAATGCCTTTTTGGTTATTGAGTTTTAATTTAAAATGTCATTAATTTTAATCATATTCCTTGGAAAATCATTGTCATTCAAATAGAAGCGTAAGTGTGAGAGACCCTCAGAGAGGGGGAGCAAGTTAAGAAAGCCTTACTAAATTCAATCCTATGTCATATAAAACTATTTAGTTTTTGGGAAATAGTAATCCTTAACATTTTATAACAGTCCACTGATGAATCTTTGGAGAATGCATAGTTTGTATACGATGCAGTAATGTAGTAGTCTTTAAATTTAAATTTCACTTGACAACATGCATATCTTTTCACATACGCATAACAAACATTTATAATATCTGAAATCAAGTCGCACCTTTGATCAAGTATGAAGTCTGAGGTAACGAATGCGATTAATAATCTCATACACCCCATAACATAGTTTTTAAATATGCTCGTTACGATTCATACATGTTTAGAGTAAAATTCAGAAAATATTGTAAACCCTAATTTTCAAATGCTTGTCAGTAAAGGAATATCGAACGGGTATTTAACACTGTTCGGTAAAGAGGAATTAATTAATCCAACACCCTCTCACTCACCACTCTAAAAAGATTATCCAGTGTTAAGTGGTTGATTGATCACCCATCGTCACTTGCCAATATTGCCGGCATACCTTAAGCCTGATATTGCTCCAAGACTATTGATGCCGTGACACATGATACAATCTGTCTCTTTTTATCGAAGGCATCTTTACAAATAGAGTATATCGATCTCTCAAAATACGCGCTTATTTTTTACTGTATTCATACGAACAAGAGAGAAGACGCCATCATCAACTCTGTACCAGAATAACCCTGAAAGAAGAAGAATTAATAACATAAACATAAATTATTTGCACTGAAACATAAATTATTTGCACTGGTAATACAAATGCTACTTTACTTCGTTTGAGATTCTGTGGTAGTTTTTGACCGCAGTTTATTCACCTGTACTTTTTATCTTTTAAAGTTCAGTTTTGCTTATCCTATGGCTAAAACTATGGAGAAAGTTCGCAATAAACTACAGTGACACTTTTAGGTTATTTTTATGCAGTAGTAACTATGCAGTATGCTTATAGTTACTTATTTAATTATGAATTAATTCATCAAAAAAGTCATGTATTGCATAATTGTTATTATCAAATTATTTTAGACTAGTGGCTTGAAGGGGCCATAGCCCCTAACCTTGCTCCAATACTCTTCCTTATGATTTGTTTACTCTTTACATGCTGAGGGAAATAAAACCATATAAGTATACTATCACATGTCAGTTCGTAAGTAACCATATGTTTAAATGTAAACAAATTAGACATTTTTAAATCCCTATGCTTTGCTTATGGGAGATGTTTAACGTTATTGCTTGGTTGCTGGTAACCTTTTAGAAATACTGCTTTTTTCCCGAGTCCCTGGGATTAAGACCTTTAATTTGAGCCGTCTCCCATCAACCTGCGATTTGCCAAACTCCCACAATTTTCATTATATATAAAGATTACACCAAGATATGTTGGTAGCTTGCTAGATGTTGTTGGTAGAGCCAACCTTTTACCCTTTGTTTGTAATCATTAACCTTTGTTAATGATTAAACTACTAATTACGTTTCACAAATCCTTCTCCTTAGTGGTGGTTCAACGGCATGTAGCTAATATCTACGTTTCACGAGGCAACTACTTTCGTTTCTAAAATAGAACTAAAGAAATAAGAAACATCCCCGTCGCATGAAACATGCGAACACAGGGAGTTCCTAATATCAATTAATAAATCGAATTGATTAAATCTATTTGCTTAGACAAGAATTTACAGCAACGTTTCCAGATTTTCCAGACACAAAACAGGTAGTATATTTCTAATATATCAAATATATTTGTAATACCCTTTTTTAAACGAATAGAGGTTGTATTCCTTTAATACAACCTGTGTAGATCACAAACCGATGACGCAACATTCAATGCATGTAAAATTTATGTTTCATAAAATATACTTATAAAAAATCGAGATATACATTTGTATTTATATCACTTATGAATAACATAAGACAAGGAACTATATTTCCCAACATAAAAATCTCTGCAACCAAGTGACGTAGGGAAAAAATTCAAATTACTTAATATTCTCATATTGTTATTTTGTACACTGATATCCAAACATTATTATTATACGCAATATACAAAACAAATTAGGTGTTCTGAATAATTCTATGACAAATATTCAAAACCACCGTTTTCTTGGTAGCTTCACCCCGAACCTCCTGCTACTATTTCAAATTTTCTGATAAAAAAAACTGAACATATACAAATATTTTAGTTTATTTTTATTTTTGGTTGTGGGGTCCTGAAAACTAAAGGTTACCATTAAACCGGATTTAGATCTTGCCGTGTCATCTATGGTAATAGTTCGGATATTCGCCAATGTATGCTAACAAAATATAAAGCGCAGTAAATCAACAAATGTACAACTTTTAAATACTTAAAGCAGTTAATGCAAAATTTTAAAAAAACTTTAAAAAATTGTAAGCTAATGTTTCAAAGATACAGTTACAGTATTAATGTGATGCACTCACTTGTTAACTACATTCGTCACAGTATCTACAAAAGTATTTTCTGTGTCTGAACCCAGGTTGGCATTTTTTGGTGAACATCAAGACTGAAACGTTATTAAAATGCATTCAAAATCTGTATATCCCAGAAATGGAACTTAAATTTGTCAATACCAGTAAAATATATACGTCTAAAATATATAGCACTCAGGTCAAAGGTATATAAAACAATAAGCCTGGTCATCAGCTTGGTCTTTGCGAATGTGACTTAATCATGTTCATTGCAATACTCCTAATATTTACTCAATAATTACTCTTCTTTAAACACTGCAAGACGACCGTAAATTTTGCAAATAGAATTACATATTTAAAAATAGACATTATATTTATGTGAGACTGACATTGGATTAAGAATTTTTTGCGAATATCAGGCGCACGTGGGGGCGACCTTTGATACAATTTTCGTCTGGATCTCAACAGACAGCAACATTTAATTTTTACCGTAAAAAATAACACAGATTCATCAGTAACTCATCTATCGCATACAAAAAATATGCAAATAGGATAAAAATCATGCATTATACAGTTATTTGTTGGTGGATCACGTGACTGAGAATTCTAGAAATCTAATCATCCCATAGTTCCCCTTTGAAAATAGGTATCGATAACTGGAATTTGTTTCTGAAAATGGTATTTTTTTAGGTAATATTATGAGGAAATGGCTGATTTCTATGATTTTTTTACCTTTGAAATTTGCACCTCACACGTTTATCCCAATAAAAACATCCCTCTCGCGACCCTCATGGTGCTGATCTCCATAACTCCTACTACTATTGGTGTACTATACAAATATGTAAATAATGAAAACTATCCAGACAGCAAATGTGTACGACCATATTAATCACCAAGAAATCTAACACTTAAATGAGATTCGCTTAGCATTTTTAAGCAATATACGATACAACATAATAAATAACTGGCGATAACAAGGGCAGGAAAGGATTTGTTAAGTGTTCTCGTTGATTGGAAGTCTGATCATCGACACGTCATTAATCTGACGAGGTCGTTGTCGTTACCCGCCTACTACGCCGCTCCTGCTTGGAAACACAATGATTGGTACGTTAAGTTGTCAGCAACTATCATAAGTAATAAATAAATATTAAAAAAAACAGCTCTCTATATCTGAATGTAGAAAAACAGCAAAGGATTTTGAAAACAGCAAGGTGCATTTTACTCATCACTCACATAAGCTCTAAGCTCCTGCAAATAATAAATTTATAATCAGTATGTTTATTAAATTATTTATCATTAAAGTAACTAAATGTACGTTAATAGGCCTATGGTATTGTGACTGGTAAATTTAGCCTAGGATACTTAAAAGATAAAGGCTGAGCTATTAGTTTTACAACTGTAGTGACGATAACAAAAATACCATAGTAAGTTATCTTTTATAAAATGTTCTATATAAAATATATAAGTTGGTAGAACCAGGTGTAGATGAAATTGAGTATCAACAAAGCTCTCTCCGGATAAAATCACCGGAGAGATTTTATCCAACAAATTCCAACAAATTTAATCCAACTATTTGTTTAAGGATTACTCAAAAATACAATCTCTAATTTGCTTTTTCGTATCAACGAGTATCCAATTGTTTTTTCGATTTTAATCTAAATATTTAGTGGATCAATCTCCGCCGAAATGCCTGCCTGTGGCTTTTCAGGTGACATTTAAATATAGAGTGATTCTATTATGCAGCCAAACTGCTTAATCTTTTAGCTCAGTCTCACCCAATACTCTAACCTATTCAAATACTTAAAATCACTAATATGTTTTTTTTATTATTTTTTTTACTTGTTATTAATATTTTCATTGATTTAAGCTTATAATTACAACTTCATTTCGCGAACTCTTCTTATATATACAGTATAAACCTTATATACATTTGCATAGAATTTTTTAACTAATTTCTTGAAAATTGTGATCCAAAATTTTAATTTTACTTGAAATTGTTGTCTGCTTTATTTACAACAAATTGTTTACTTTACTCAGCTTTGTACTGAATACACCTGCAAAGAAGGGAACACACGGCACGGGAAAACAATTATAAAAAGATATGAAAAATGGCAAAAGGTGTTTTTGTAAACTGGAAATTCATAAATGAGTAAGTAGAGGATATTGTATTTGTTCATCATCCTTGGGATATGGGAACACTGACCACTATGTGTTCAGTAGTTTCAGCATTACCATTAATAACTATAATTATTATACAAGATAATTTCAATTATGTTATAATTGTTTAATCATGCAAATATCGGTGACCCGATCATGTTGGAATTAACAAGTAAAATGTGTGATCACTATATACTAATTACTATTTACAGTATATTATTTATTAGCTAATCCTTACTATTTAATACCATACTTTTAAATATTAGCACTTATCAAAGACCCAGGTTATATAATTTAGTTAGTTTCCAAGATAACGTTATGTGGATAACCGTATCAGTTATATCTCATTACTTGAAGTTCTTTGTGGTACTAAATAAAATAGGGAAAATGAGTAGTTGCAAATAAACTCTTAGAAAAACATTTAACAAATGGCTAGCATGGGGGTTCTTGAATATTTTAATTCAAGCAACAAAATTGTGAGGGGTACTAAAGTTGTTATTTTTACTCCTAGGATTAACAGCTGGTGACTTCGACTGAAAAGTATAATTTTGATGACATTTTCGTCCTAGGACTAAAAACATCATTGGATTACACTTTTCGGTCGAGGTCATCAGCTGTTAATATGAATTGAACGAATTATCAACTTGTCAAAAGTGAAAACTTGTGGAACAGCAGTTTGTTTAGATTAGCAATAAGTGGAAGAAAACTTGTAATAGTAAACATGTAAACAAAATTTATTTTTTGAGAAATTTTTATATCAATATTGTTTGCAGTATGACGAAAAAACATACCTCGGCTCCGCTTCGGCAGTTAAACTTGAGCTCGGACCGAAAATCGTCACTTTTGGTCCTAGTGATGAAATATACTATTATGCGTTGTGTGGTGATATGCCTTGAGTATGGAGATAGATTTGCAAATCGGGCTGTGCAAATGAAGGTGGTATTAGGTGTTAAGACAAAAAATACACGAGGGCCACGAGATGTGATGGTCAACGTGAGGCTACTGACTAACCAGTAGAGCACCAGGTAATGTTAGTATAATGCCTATAATAGCGGACAAATAAGTTGACAGTTGGGCTGAATGTTGATAGGATATGTTGATAGTATGTTGGGCAAGTATTGTTTTCGTAAAAAATTCGAATTTGAGTTATTAGTAGAAATATTTAATGGCCCCTGATTCCAAAAGAAATGTTTTCAGAGTGATGTCTGTGTGTCTGTTTTGATGTTAACAGAGCTGCAGACAGCGCCCGTGGTCCAATTTTGATTAAAGTTGATATTTAGGTGCTAATCCAAGATATCTCGAGGGTTTTTTCCATTTGTTTTATTTTTACAGACAAATCCACTGTGATCAAATGTTTTGGTCTGCGTAATAGGATTTCATGGTGTACTAGAGAACTGAGAGTCCAAGTCTGTCTTAGTAAATGTTATTACTAATGCAATCAATATGAACAAATTAGTTGTAGTTTGAGTCGGATTGATTTCACATTTAAGGCTATCAAAACAAAACCAAAATATCATTGTTTCTGACTTTAGTATCACCGAGACTATAGGTTTTTTTACTTCAAATCAAAATCAAATCAAATCAAATAATTCGTTATTATTTAAATTAAATGCAGCAATACAATATAAATACAAAAAAGTCCCACATGGGTCACAAAAACCTGTGCGTGTGGCTTCATTATGGGAAAGTTGCTACACTATAAAATACTATAATAAAACACAATCATTAAAATATGTTTAATAAAAAACGTCACTGTTGTATTGTACTTTGGACTGAAGTAAATACGGTAAATTTTTAAAGTTATAATAAATTAGGATGTTCCCTTGACATGAGTAAAAATTTGAGACAACACACAATTTCTCTGTCGCTTGATTGAAAGTAGGTGTAATAACTTTGCTTTTGTAAGTCTTTAAACAAGCTTCATTTGCGTAACAGTTTAATGAGGAGCGTCTAACAAACAAAGACCTTCCAGCCTCCCTTCATCTTTACTTTCATCACTCGCTTCGTTTGTCTTATAACAACAATAAAGGAGCTGTTCGTTGTTCAAAAACATTCAATTGATATTTTACACTAGCTGTCTAGTAATGAGGTGGTATTTTTTAAATTCTTTGTTTTGTACAACTTTGTCTTCTTAATAGTACCATGATAAATACCATACAAAAAAACTCAGTGTTTGAAAAAACAGCCTGATGATGGTTTTGTAAAGTATAAGAGGTTTTAAAATTATTAATTATTATTTTTACTGAGTTGACTAAGGACGACGTCAACTACTATACGTAGAATCTCCGTTATACGTATACAAGAACCGTTCTACGTAGAATCTCCGATCTACGTGCACCGCGCGATACAAGAAGGTTATAGGATTACGCAGTAGAGTGACTAAACAAATTCCCAAGAACTACGTAGAATCTTCGTTATACCCGTAGTGCACCGCGCGATACAAGAAGGTTATAGGATTACGCAGAAGAGTGACCGCACAAATTACTAAGAACGACGTCAACTACTGTACGTAGAATCTCCGTTCTACCCGTGGTGCACCGCGCGATACAAGAAGGTTATAGGATTACGCAGAAGAGTGACCGCACAAATTACTAAGAACGACGTCAACTACTGTACGTAGAATCTCCGTTCTACCCGTGGTGCACCACGCGATACAAGAAGGTTATAGGATTACGCAGTAGAGTGACCGAACAAATTCCCAAGAACTACTGTACGTAGAATCTTTGTTATACCCGTAGTGCACCGCGCGATACAAGAAGGTTATAGGATTACGCAGAAGAGTGACCGCACAAATTACTAAGAACGACGTCAACTAATGTACGTAGAATCTCCGTTCTACCCGTGGTGCACCGCGCGATACAAGAAGGTTATAGGATTACGCAGTGGAGTGACCGAACAAATTCCCAAGAACTACTGTACGTAGAATCTTCGTTATACCCGTAGTGCACCGCGCGATACAAGAAGGTTATAGGATTACGCAGTACAGTGACCGCACAAATTCACAAAGAACTACTGTACGTAGAATCTCCGTTCTACCCGTAGTGCACCGCGCGATACAAGAAGGTTGTAGGATTACGCAGTTGAGTGACCGCACAAATTCACAAGAACTACTGTACGTAGAATCTCCTTTGTACCCGTGGTACACCGAGTGATACAAGAAGGTTGTAGGATTACGCAGTGGAGTGACCGCACATATTCCCAAGAACTACTGTACGTAGAATCTCCGTTATACCCGTGGTACACCACGCGATACAAGAAGGTTGTAGGATTACGCAGTAGAGTGACCGCACAAATTCCCAAGAACTACTGTACGTAGAATCTCCGTTATACCCTTGGTGCACAGCGCGATATAAGAAGGTTGCAGGATTACGCAGTAGAGTGACCGCACAGATTCCCAAGAACTACTGTACGTAGAATCTCCGTTATACCCGTGGTACACCACGCGATACAAGAAGGTTGTAGGATTACGCAGTAGAGTGACCGAACAAATTCCCAAGAACTACTTTACGTAGAATCTCCGTTATACCCGTGGTATACCACGCAATACAAGAAGGTTGTAGGATTACGCAGTGGAGTGACCGCACAAATTCCCAAGAACTACTGTACGTAGAATCTCCGTTATACCCGTGGTACACCACACGATACAAGAAGATTGTAGGATTACGCAGTAGAGTGACCGCACAAATTCCCAAGAACTACTGTACGTAGAATCTCCGTTATACCCTTGGTGCACAGCGCGATACAAGAAGGTTGCAGGATTACGCAGTAGAGTGACCGCACAAATTACTAAGGACGACGTCAACTACTGTACGTAGAATCTCCGTTCTACCCGTGGTGCACCGCGCGATACAAGAAGGTTGCAGGATTACGCAGTAGAGTGACCGCACAAATTATTAAGAACGACGTCAACTACTGTACGTAGAATCTCCGTTCTACCCGTGGTGCACCGAGCAATACAAGAAGGTTGTAGGATTGCGCAGTAGAGTGACCGCACAAATTACCAAGAACTACTGTACGTAGAATCTTCGTTCTACCCGAGGTGCACCGAGCGATACAAGAAGGTTGTAGGATTGCGCAGTAGAGTGACCGCACAAATAACCAAGAACTACTGTACGTAGAATCTTCGTTCTACCCGAGGTGCACCGAGCGATACAAGAAGGTTGTAGGATTGCGCGGTAGAGTGACCGCACAAATTACCAAGAACTACTGTACGTAGAATCTTCGTTCTACCCGAGGTGCACCGAGCGATACAAGAAGGTTGTAGGATTACGAAGTAGAGTGACCGCACAAATTACCAAGAACTACTTTACGTAGAATCTTCGTTCTTGGGCTATATTTTTAATATTTGTTTATACAGAAGTGAGCATTATAACAATACCTTTTGGTGGATTCACATTTTTAATCGGTAATTGCGGCTTGTTCTTCCTTTATTTTTAGATTCATACTTAGATTCTGGTTTTAAAGTAATTTGTAAGCCGAACAATTTTTAAGCTCTGTGGTTTTCTGCAAAACCCCTTTTCTCTAACATAACAATGTAATTTATAGGGTAGGCCGATCCCTAAATAAACTAAAGTAAACCAGAGTTTCCAAATAGGGTTAATCCTATTTTAACAGCTTTTTAAATAATTTTTAGTAAAAAAGGCCCCATAATCATACGATATAAAACGCTCTTTTTCCCATGAAACTGCAATTTTCTCCCCTAAGCTATGGATTAATATAATTTATAATTTGTAGTTAAGTTTATATTACATTCCAATTTAGGCATAGTTATTTATCTAGCAAGTCTTAACCATGGTAAAATGATTGGCCCAGTGCGGTAATCTGTTTCGAAATGGCCATTAATAACTTTTGATTCAAAATATGAAAAACCCCCGTCGCAGCAAACCGGTGTACTCAGCGAAACTCCAATGATTATATTTGTCTTTACACCGCGTAAAGTCGCAAACGAAGTTCCTTTAATATACATTCATAAATAATCAATATATAACATTTTAATTATTCTCCATAAGAATAACATGGGAGAGTAAGCAGGTTTGCTGTTACTAGGAACACAAAAAATATTTTTTTTATGCAAATATCAATAGAACCCAACTAGGAGAAGGCACAGACCATGTTTTATTAGTTTATATTCATAATTAAGGGGGATATAATATATTAGGTTTTCTCCTTAAGAATAACATGGGGGCAGAGTAAGCAGGTTTGCTGTTACGGGAAATATCTGTTAAAATTGTGTTTTTGTGCAAATAATAATATATCACAACCAGATGAAGCCATACACGATGTTATATCGGGATACGTTCATAAATAAGCAAGATATGAAATGTAATCTATTCTTCATAAGAATAACATTGGACAACGTACTGTGTTTAGCACTTTCAATATCTCTCTAACCAATTGACGTAGAGAAATTATCAAAAAATCAAACTGTGTGTTTTTTAAAGCTGAATTTAATGGTGAAAACTAAAATTTTACTTTTTAAAAAGTTACATGTAAAAACTAAAAAAAAAACCTTTTTGAGGTACAAAACCCACCCAAAATATCACTTCGGATGGGTAGATCTGTCTGTTTTTCGAACTTAGTCATCAATGTTGCTTTACACGTGTGTACCAAATTTTGGACTTTTTTACGAGAGTTATCGTGCTCACCGGCACATATAAATATATTAGGTGTCGAACGAATGGTGTTCTTGGGGTCTGGGGCCCTCAAAACGAAAAGTTATCATGGTCGCTGGCCTAGGTCTTACCATGCCGACTACGATAATAGCTTCTTACCTATAGGGGAACATTCGCTAAAAACCTAAAATGAGTATAAACAACTTCAAAAGTATTACCAAGATCATATATTGATACGTAAAAAAGCACAAGCTAAAATCACGTGTGGAAATATAATCAAAGCAGACATTTTATAGTCGCCATGCTAATTTTGGAATTCAGTATCATTTAAATAAATATTTATTAACTGATCTGTTTTATTGGTAGGCTTCCTGCTAGCAACAATATACTAAATATAGTACACCATATATGTTTGCGCAAATAATACAACTGGAATAATACACTTTAATAAATACATAAAATTAGCTAGTAGTGTTGTTAAGAAATAAATCAAAATATACAAGGGCTTTTGTTAAAGCGGACTACTTATGATTTTAAAATGTCAAGGCAAATACCTGTTTTTTTTTGTTTATTATATATTTATTTTATTTTATAAGCAGGTAGTTGATCAAATGCAACCGTTTACTAGGCTACCAATTCCGTTGTTGTTGGCGTGAAAAAAAAATAAAATCCTTAGTTAAGTAATAATAAATATTATAGAGTAATATTGAATATTATAATAATTAATAGTTATTTATATACATTTCACTATATTGTTTATTATTTCATGTTTAACTTGCAGCGTAACTAAATGTTATGGTTTTTAGCGAATTTCCCCTATAGGGAAGAAGCTATTACCGTAGGTCTCATGGTAAGACTTAAGCCCGAGACCATGATAACTTTTTGTTTTGAGGTCCCCAGATGCCAAAAACACTATTTGTTCAAATATATATATGTGTGTGTGTGTGTGTGTGTCCGTTACCGCGATAACTTTTGAAAGAAGCGCCCGATTTTTATTAAATTTGGCACAAATGTGGAGAGTAATATTTATGACTTTAAGTTCGAAAACCAGATCGATCGGTCTGTGGGGTTTTATGGAGGTTTAAAATTTTTCAAAAATCATTTTTTTGAACTTTTTACCCTAAACATTTAAAAACGCTAGATTTTGGTTATAGCCATGTTATAGAGCTTACAAAACAAACAATTTAGTTTGTTGAATCATTAAGCTAGGTTTAGCGGTTGTGGAGAAAAGGCAAAATATGTATCCATAAAATTTCCTATGTTAATCTTATGGGAATATGGTTTTTAGATTTTACCCAGATAATGTCACTAAAAACTCCACATTTCATTCTACCAATCAGTTTAGCTCTACCAAATAATCATTTTGGCGTTTTAATTGTTGTTTTACGTCCAACCGTTGCAGTGATATTCAAAGTGCTAAACACAGTACGTTGGCCAATGTTATCCTATCGAGAATTATCGAAATAAAATGTTATATTTCCATTATTTATGTATGTATATTGATGAAACTTGGTATTTGGCTTCAGATAGTTGTAGAATGTAATGTTCTAGTTGTTTGTTATATTAGCACAAAAAAATGGTTTTTGTTGATTTTTCCCGGTAGCAGCAAACCTGCATACTCGGCCCCCAAGTTATTCATATGGAGAATAAGTAAAGTTTAATATCCCCCTTAGTTATGAACCTAAATTAATAAAACTTGGTATGTAGCTTCACCTGGTTGAGTTATATTGATAATTGCAAAAAAAACATATATCTTATCTTCCTTGTTGCAGCAAACCTGCGTACTCAATTATAATGTTATTCTTATAGAGAATAAATTAAATGCTATATTATATCACTTATTAATGATTGTATTTTTGTGAAACTTGGTAAGTGGTTTAAGGTAGTAGTGATACCCATATATATGCATTGTAAATTCGATGAGTATGCAGGTTTGCTGTGACGGGGGTATTTATTTATGTTTCATTTGGTTTTGTTGTGACAGCTTTACTTTTATTTTCATTAGTTTATGTATTGTGAGGTAAGACATAAGAATGTTGTGAACTTGAACTATGCTAAAAAAATGTGTGTTTTGATGTGGTTTTGACATTTGCAGGGTGTCTCACGTCAGGTGTCTCAAACTGATTGCAGACGAACCACTTGACCTAGAAGGATGAAATAAAATTATTTCCTATTAAATCAACCCCAAGGAGTTACGTAAAAATAGTTTTAACTTGTTTAAAATACAGGGTGTACTGAAAACTGAGTGTCACTAGTTCGAACCTCGGGATTTTCAAATGTAACCATAGGTCATGTTATACACCATTTTATAGCTCTTTAACAGACACACATTTTGGTGAAAACAGAACTCACTTATCTCTAACAGTTTCATAATGGCGGCCATTTTTACGAAAAGTATTAACATTTACGGAATACCCTGTATTTGTTGTACCACAAGACATAATATTATCCTTATTCAAATATCTTACGCGTATTGAACTCAGCTTTACCCTGTATGCTACGTGCTAGTGTTTAAAACATAGTAAAAAATAATAAAAAATTATCTTTTTGAAAATGTTTATATGCCCAAAATTAAAAAATAAATAAATAGTAGCGTATATCAAAAGTTTTATCAACTTAAAGGTCTTCGAAATCCTAACAACTTTTTAATTTACATCAACCTCGTATCCCTCTTTGTTTCTTAGCAATCAACAAAATTCGTAATTTCCCCATAAAAAATACATGTAATTTCTACTTAACACTTTCGAATACTCTGAGGTCTTTTTTATAAATGAGTCATATAGAATTAACATGTATTTTATATGGGGAAATGACGATTGTTGCTGATTGCTAAGAAACAACAAGAGATATGAGGTTGGTGTAAATTAGAAAGTTGTTAGGATTTCTAAGACCTTTAAAGTGATATACTTTTTGGTATACGTTACTGTTCGACTTTTTTAATTTTTTGGAATATAAAAATTAAACAAAAATAATTGTTTGTAGTATTTTTTACTATGTTTTAAACACTAGCATATAGCATACCAGGGTAAAGCTGAGTTTAATACGAGAAAGGAATTTGAATCAGAATAAAATTATGTCTTGTGGTTTAGCAGATACAGGATATTCCGTAAATGTCAGTATTTTTCGAAAAAAATGGCCGCCATTTTGAAACGGATAAAAATAAGTGAGTTCTGTTTTCAACAAAAGGTTAGTCTGTTGTAGAGTTTTAAAATGCTGTATAACATCATATATGTTTATGTTTGAAAATTCCGAGATTCAATCAAGTGACCCTCGGTTTTTGGAAAATCTGTATTTTTAACAACTAAAAATACTTCTACGTTTTTCTTTGGGGTCGATTTAGTGGTAAATAGTTTTATTTCATCCTTCTAGGTAAATTGGTTCGTCTGCAATAGATTTGAGACACATTACGTATGTAACTCGTAATGATGTATTTTTAATGTAAACAAAGCACCTTTTTTATTGAATTTCATTCAGTTTCACCCATGTTTTTTCTTAAGGGGGACAAATTGTGGCTCACATACAATTTGAAAATAAAAACCTTTAAAACATTAAAATACCCACACCTTTTGGATCAATGTCTTTAATTTGAGCTAACCCTCATCATCCTGCGATTTACCAAATGTCCACAATTTATCTTTTAAAATATCTCTTGCACCAATAAAGGTAATTTGTGGACCAAGATAAATTAATATGTCTACTTTAAAAAGCTTTATAATCATATAGAAAAATAGTTTGACTGATCAAGTATCGCTATTTTGGAACTCCTGCTGTGGTATTCTTTAAAATCATATTAATTTATAAAACAACAAACTAGTAATATTTTTCCACGGAAAGACCACTACGTAATTACCACGTTGATTGTTGATTGTAATCTGTTATTATTATATGTCATTACTCGGAAAGTCTCCCAGCTTGTATAAAATATTGATGGTAAATAAACATTATTGAAATTATAATTGCAAAGCATTCTATTGTAAAAATTGTTTTCATTTGTTATCACCAGAACGATTGTTTATGGCAATGTTTGGGAAATTAAATACTTATATACTAACTGAACATTTATTATACCACGGAATTTGTTTTTGTTTTAACACTATTTACGTCTATAAACCATTAAAACTATTTAAATTACTTAAAATAAACGACAATCTATCAATGAATACATTATTTTATAATTTAAATTAAAAATGAACTGTAAATAGGATACAATATATAATAGTATACACTAGCATGTAGCATACCAGGGTAAAGCTGAGTTTAATACGAGAAAGGAATTTGAATCAGAATAAAATTATGTCTTGTGGTTTAGCAGATACAGGGTATTCCGTAAATGTCAGTATTTTTCGGAAAAATGACCGCCATTTTGAAACGGATACAAATAAGTGAGTTCTGTTTTCAACAAAATGTTAGTCTGTTGTAGAGTTTTAAAATGGTGTATAACATGATATATGTTTATATTTGAAAATTCCGAGATTCAAACAAGTGACCCTCGGTTTTTGGAACACCCTGTATTTTTAACAGCTAAAAATACTTCTACGTTTTTCTTTGGGGTCGATTTAGTGGGAAATAATTTTATTTCATCCTTCTAGGTAAATTGGTTCGTCTGCAATAGATTTGAGTTTTTTCAATAAATTGTGCTTAATTGTACTGAATAAAATAAATACGTACATTTTATAATTATATCGTTATAAAGCGTTACAGCAACCTGAGTTTGCCAGAGATTGGTTAGTGACTACAACGAACTTTGGTTAAAACATACTCTGTCTCTGTCAAGCATAATTTTTCAGTAAATTAAGTATTTCATAATACAGTTTTTATTTCTATGAAAAGTCGGTTTAGCATTAACGTTCACTTATAAACGATATATGTACAATTGTGTAACTACGAGGAAAAACAACTAATTATTGTTTGTTTGCTTCAATGGTGACCATCGATGAACACATTACAGTTCGTAAGTGGAGTCGAACCTGCACCCAACCACAACAGACTTGTGAGGCTAGTGCTCATTTTTAAAGTCATCTTGACGATTAATTATTTGTAATGTTATTGCAATAAACGATACAGAAATACTTACGTTAAGTCGTTTAAAAAAGTTTAATTTATTACTTTTAAGAGCTTTAATTCTTTAGTTGTTACCGTTTCACTATAAAGAAATCGTAATCACAGTCCGGATTAGCTCTTTTAACTGTGGGATACTTTCACAAATCTTAATTATTCAACAAATTAATTTCAAAATAATACAGATGAAAAAGATGCAACAATAAGCCTAGTAAATGTGGAATTTAAACCAATCCGAACAAAATTATTTCAAAAAATTGTTCAAATAAGTGAATTAGATATTTTCTGTATTTCATGCAAATACATCAAATAGGTAATACGCCATGCCAATTTGAAAGTATTATGACGAAAAATCATTATATTTTATATCAAAAAGTTTTCCAGGATTCCTAGATGTATCAAATTTCAGAAAATAACCGAAATACCACAGGGTTTCTTCTTGACCAGTGATCTTCAAGGTTTCAATGTTTATTTATGGCAGACGATGATTTTTTTGATCAAGTGATTATATAAACTTGGTTTGATGAAAAATTTCAGTTTATCTACAGCAAGAATGAAGCTCAAACAAAATATACTTTGCTCTCTATGAATGTTCCTATTATAACTGGGATTATTATGCCTATTGTATTGTAAAATGACATGAAATTCAATGAATTTACAAAGTGGGATGAGTGATTTTTAGTAACTAATATTTCATGTTTGTTATAGAGTAAACTGGGCGGGAAAGTTACGTAGGGATGAAGGAGAAGAAAGTATTTGGGTCTTGCTTGTCTGGCGGTCCTCATTAAGCTGTTGCGCAAATAAAGCATGTTCGAAGAGATACAAGGCCAACGCTACTACTCCTACTTCAATCAGCCAACAAGACAGAGAGAGGGAAGTGTCCATTAGTATTTGTAATGGCGAACGAAGTTTGTTCGTCAGGAAGACATCATATATGTCGATATTTTCATTCGAAAAGAATAATAACTAAAAATAATCAAATATTACCATAATACTGAATGTAAAATAAAACTAAAATGCTCCTTAAATATAATTTTTCATCTGTTATAAACCTAAAGTTTTATGGTGCCAAAAAGGTGAAAAAACTATTTTAAGAAAGGTACCCCACCTAAACCACTTATTTTAAAGAAAGAATAACAATGTTCTGTAGTATAAATTTGACGAACCTTTTTAATTTTACAGATAATAATAGTTTGGTCAGTTAGTTTAGTTTGGTCAGTTTGTTTATTTTTTAAGTAGAGTGAAGAGTTCTATACACAACAATATAAAAATACCACCTCGTAAACTTATTACACTGTATTTTTATAATCCAAAACAATTTAATTTCATAATTATGCAGTTTACTACCCTAAATCATTACGTTTTTAAACGTATTTTTAGGATATTTTAAATTTGTATATCTATTTGTTATTTATATTCGTATTGATGTTCTATACTTACGTGTTATTCTACAGCTCATCATCATCATCATTGTTGCAGATTAGGAAACCCCAGCATAGCTGCTAGGCACATCTTCCACAGTCGGGAATATTGCGCAGGTTACCGGAAGGATAGGATATAGCAGGAAAGGAAAGTGTGGGATGGGACGACAGCCAAATTGACCCTTCAGAGGGACAACTCCCGTGCCCCTGTGACAGCTGGGATGAAGCTCTCAAAAATTGGACCCGCATTCTGCCCTCTAGCTGGTCAACTCAACTGACAGGGTGTCCATGTACAACAGCCAGGGACCATCCATTTTCAGGTTGGCAGGTTGGAGACCAAACCCGGAGATTCTGCCCCTAGCCGCTGCAAATGGAGGGACCAAAGGTGAAAGGTAAGTTTGTCATAATGGACAGCCATAAGACTTACCATTTGAAATTACAAATTCATTTGCTGTATACAATGTCAGCCTCAAAACTGGTATAGAACAGTTTTAAGGTAGTCCTGGGAGTTCGCTACAGCTCTGCCAATTATGACAAGCGTAACCACCAAGCGTAGCAGTTTATGCAAATGAAAATATGTTTTGATGTGCTCTGCATTAATTGATCTCCTAATAATCATTAAATTATTGTTTGTAACAAAGAAGTTAATTTAATTTCATATTTTAGTTCGTGGATTTCATGTTTCTTTAATAATGTCACAGAATATAAATAATGACAGAATCATGTCCACTTCTGAAATCAAAACATCCATTTGCATGGCTTCAAAACGTATCTTTGAGTTTGGGCATCCTTTGAGTTTTATCTGTACTCGTATTTCCGGCAAATAATTTACTAAGCTTCGTTCCATCGTGTAAATATGTTTCCCTGACAACATGTCAGGTCATATGTGTGACTTACTAGTCATCATTTTAATAATACATTTTTTAAACATTTTTATTTCTATTTTAGCTTGATTAATCTAAAATAAATATTAAGTTTTATTCAACCTTTTTTCCACGTTTAGTTAATTACTCTATGAAATTTTGTAAAGGTTTATTATTATTATTTAGAGCAGTTTGGGTTCATTATTTCTAGGGAGAGTTATTTCTAATGAAATAAAGAAATACTAACTAAAGAAAGAAAGAGTAACTATACACAAAAAACACTGTATAAAAAACACTGTTAAGGAGAAAAAAGAACTGATATTGGGGATAGTAAACATATCAAACATTATTCATCTAAGAACTTGCAGGGAACAAAAATTTTAATGTTGATTTGTAAAAAACCTTTTAAATCAATAACTGACTTTTACTTGACATATTTTTTAATTTTCTTTTTATAAATTATGCTACAATCCTATATGCTGCTTTCCCGTTTTAATTGAGTAATAAAGTGAGATTATAATCCTTTTAAAGAGTACCAAATTTGGTAGGATATTGCTATGGTTCCTTGGCAGCATTAAAAACAATAGAAACAAAAACCGTTCCTATTACGTCCACCGCTCTTCGGCAAAAGACAAAACGAAAGCATCTTATAACAAGGTCTAATAAGTGTTATAACTATGCGTACCATAAAATATGCATAATATATTTAAATATCAAATTGAAGCATTTAAAATATGAAAATTTAGTGAAATTATATTTTATTTAGTAAAACGTCTAAAAACTCATGAAGTAATAATTAGTAAACACATATAAACGTGCAAATGTAATGAAGAGAATAAGGTATATTTACTGTCTTTAAATAATAGTCGATGAGTTGACACTGGGTTAAGAAGCGAAGCACTAGAGAAGTGTTTTGGAAGGCTCAAGTTGGTTGATCCTTGGAGTGCGTGGAATAATACATAAATGGCCAAACACAAGCGATGGGGTCAACGATGGAATTTATTAAACAGAATTGCTAACTTTCTTTCAAAACCAAATATGTACCACTTTTCGACTTATTTAATTAATTCTGGAGTAAACTAACATCATGCACATACAAATATCTCAAATTAATGCACATCATAGTGTTATAAAAGATGATGAAATATGGTTTCAGTTACAAATAAATTAGACATTTAAGATCCTTGTCAAACTATATCTCTTAGATGTATTATGTGTCTTTTAGAATAAAATGTTCTTATTTTTTGGTTTATGCATTTAAATTTATTTTTAAGTTGTGCATAATAACGAAATAAAGCCAACTTTTGTAATATCTGATTTTAATATTTAATTTTATACTCGTGTGATTAAAATGAATCTGTTTCCATTAAAATGAATCCAACAAAATACTGTATACAGACGACGGTATAAGGTAGTATTGTTTTTTCCCATTTTTAAGCTAATATAACAGAATGTGATGGAGGAGAGGGTGTTGTCACCATGATGTTTTCCACTCATAGTGAATAACAATGCGAGAGAGATCATATTTCGCATGCTCTCACTGTGATGTTTCTACGATAATGCTTTGGAGGTCTCTTGTATTTTCGTATACTTAGACGGCCGTTTTTTAAAACGTTTTCCAGCATGATGAATAATTTAAAAATGAATTTGGCAATAGTATACTTGATGCTGTAAACCAGATTAAAATTATATAATTAAAATTGTTTTGTGTGACTATTAATTTATTTAGCACGCAGCTAATCAAACGTGGGAAACTCAAGGAAGCCTGGGATCGGAGCTTGCACTAGCAAAAGTATCAAATGGACAATAGGAATTATTAACACAACGTATTTAATAGAAGGGTAAACACTTCGTGGAAAAGTTGCATGCCTAGAAAACAAAGTACTTACCAATTGTCAGTATCAGCATTCCAAAAAGGGGTAATTCCGCTGACAGATGATCAGCCAATCAAAAAGTATAGGCGTGGCTAATCGTCACCCTGATTGGTTATTAGAATATGGGAGTGACAATATCTGGGGGAAAACATGAAGAGAGAGAGAGGGAACTGAAAAAGAGGGAGGAATGAAGAGGATTGAGGCAAGTCATTCTTGGGGAAGTTAGGAAAGGAGCAGGGACATCTACGGGACGAGTATCAAGCAGCCCTTAGAGTTCCACAACGACTGTCACCGAGACTCACACTTCACACGAGCACATAGATTCCCCATTACTAGAAGGTGTCACCATCCCAGCCCAGTTCCCAAGAGAGTCCAGGACGAGTATCAAGCAGCCCTTAGAGTTCCACAACGACTGTCACCGAGACTCACACTTCACACGAGCACATAGATTCCCCATTACTAGAAGGTGTCACCATCCCAGCCCAGTTCCCAAGAGAGTCCAGGACGAGTATCAAGCAGCCCTTAGAGTTCCACAACGACTGTCACCGAGACTCACACTTCACACGAGCACATAGATTCCCCATTACTAGAAGGTGTCACCATCCCAGCCCAGTTCCCAAGAGAGTCCAGGACGAGTATCAAGCAGCCCTTAGAGTTCCACAACGACTGTCACCGAGATTCACACTTCACACGAGCACATAGATTCCCCATTACTAGAAGGTGTCACCATCCCAGCCCAGTGCCCGAGAGAGTCCAGGACGAGTATCAAGCAGCCCTTAGAGTTCCACAACGACTGTCACCGAGATTCACACTTCACACGAGCACATAGATTCCCCATTACTAGAAGGTGTCACCATCCCAGCCAAGTTCCCAAGAGAGTCCAGGACGAGTATCAAGCAGCCCTTAGAGTTCCACAACGACTGTCACCGAGATTCACACTTCACACGAGCACATAGATTCCCCATTACTAGAAGGTGTCACCATCCCAGCCCAGTTCCCGAGAGAGTCCAGGACGAGTATCAAGCAGCCCTTAGAGTTCCACAACGACTGTCACCAAGACTCACACTTCACACGAGCACATAGATTCCCCATTACTAGAAGGTGTCACCATCCCAGCCCAGTTCCCAAGAGAGTCCAGGACGAGTATCAAGCAGCCCTTAGAGTTCCACAACGACTGTCACCGAGATTCACACTTCACAAGAGCACATAGATTCCCCATTACTAGAAGGTGTCACCATCCCAGCCCAGTGCCCGAGAGAGTCCAGGACGAGTATCAAGCAGCCCTTAGAGTTCCACAACGACTGTCACCGAGATTCACACTTCACACGAGCACATAGATTCCCCATTACTAGAAGGTGTCACCATCCCAGCCCAGTTCCCAAGAGAGTCCAGGACGAGTATCAAGCAGCCCTTAGAGTTCCACAACGACTGTCACCGAGATTCACACTTCACACGAGCACATAGATTCCCCATTACTAGAAGGTGTCACCATCCCAGCCCAGTGCCCCGAGAGAGTCCAGGACGAGTATCAAGCAGCCCTTAGAGTTCCACGACGACTGTCACCGAGATTCACACTTCACACGAGCACATAGATTCCCCATTACTAGAAGGTGTCACCATCCCAGCCCAGTTCCCAAGAGAGTCCAGGACGAGTATCAAGCAGCCCTTAGAGTTCCACAACGACTGTCACCGAGACTCACACTTCACACGAGCACATAGAGTCCCCATTACTAGAAGGTGTCACCATCCCAGCCCAGTTCCCGAGAGAGTCCAGGACGAGTATCAAGCAGCCCTTAGAGTTCCACAACGAGTGTCACCGAGACTCACACTTCACACGAGCACATAGAGTCCCCATTACTAGAAGGTGTCACCATCCCAGCCCAGTGCCCGAGAGAGTCCAGGACGAGGACGCAGACGGAAGGCCACCGACACAGATCTCCCGAGACGTTCGAGCGGAGTCATCCCTGCGGGACGAGCGACCCCAAACTTCGGTTGAGCGAGGGCCCCGGCACTACCCTGGACCAGAACACCGCGGACCACCCGTGGGAAGAGGCGAGGACCACCCCGTCAGCGAGCCCGGCGAACAACGGCCCCTGGACTACCCCCAGAGAGCAACACCGCAGCCAGGGCCAAGAACCTCTTGGGGCAGGACCATTTTGGGACTCATGGTATGTGGAACATCATTATTTTTTTAGGAGGGTTCACTTCGTTACTTAATTTCGTGATGGAGTGCGAGGTCTATCTTATTTAATTATGCACATTTTTATCTATTTGTAGTATTTGTACAGTATTTTTATGTATTTGGAGTCTTTTAAGTAATTATTGTATGAGGCAAAAGGACACTAAATCAGAGATAACCTAACCCTTACAGAAACAGTGAATTCAATATGTGTTAATGTTATGGGAAATAGAGACTTTTAAGCATATTCCCGAACAGCGCCATTTTCCTTGCAGAGGGACAGTATCCTTTGTACATTGTATTTTACCTTAACCCATTTGTTTACCTCTTATCTGTGCATCTTTAACTTTAAGCATGTATTCTGATTCTAAAGCGTACAATAAAACAGTGTACATCCTTTATCTGTGTTTGCTCAATATTCGATCCTAGAGTTTTCTCTCACAGGCTAAGCGATAATATAATTAGTGTGCCTGTCAGTTCAAATTTTGTTACCTACAGTATTGCGAAATAAGTAAAATAAGTTTACAGCAAACTAGTAACATACATTCTATTATATTTGTTAGCTGTTTGCCATCTATATCACCTTTTTTATTGATTTACAAATTATTTAGGAATAACATATTTTATTGAATTTATTAGTTGAAATCGTAAACACAAGCTTAGGAAATACGTCTTGAAAACTAAAATATAAATTTCTATTCCTAGTTCATAATTTGTAACCACTGTATAAAGGTGATTAAATTGTTATGTCGATTAAGCCTTTAATCTTGTTTTTTTTACATGCTGAAGATATTGTAGAACTTGCAATAATATAAAATACCCCCGTCGCAGCAAACCTGCATACTCAGCGAATTTCCAATGCAAAATATAAGTCTTAATACCACATAAAACCGCATACCAAGTTTCATAAAAATATCTTCAAAAATAAGCAATATATCAAATTTGAATTATTCTCTATAACAATAACATTGGGGATGAGTACGCAGGTTTGCTGCTACAAAAAATAAAAAATATAGGGTTTCTTGTAAATATCAATATTACTCAACTAGGTGAATAATACCAAGTTTCATCAATATAAGTTCATAAATAAGCGATATATGCCATTTTGATTATTCTCTATAAGAATAACATGGGAGATGAGTACGCAGGTTTGCTGCAATAAGGAACACAAAAAATGGGTTTTTATGCAAATATCAATAGAACTCAACTAGGTGAACCAACATTCCAAGTTTTATTAATTTATGTTCATAATTAAGGGATACATTACATTTTACTTATTCTCCATAAGAGTAACATGGGGGCTGAGGACGCAGGTTTGCTGCTACGGGAATTATTGGTAAAAATCGGGTTTTTGTGAAAATAACAATAGACCACAACCAGATGAAACCATATACCAAGTTTTGTTAGAATACGTTCATAAATAAGCGAGCTATAATTTTTTTCTTATTCTCCATAAGAATAGCATTGGACAACGTACTGTGTTTAGCACTTTCAATATCTCTGTAACCATTTGACGTAGAGCAATGGTCAAAACACCAAATTGTACGTCTTTTTAAGCTGATTCCAATGGAGGAAACTAAAATTTGACTTTTTCAAAAATTATATGTAGAAAACTCAAAAAACCCATTTTTGGGGTACAAAACCCCCCCAAAATACCTCTTCGGATGGTCCGATCTGTCTGGTTTTCGAACTTAAAGTCATAAATGCTGCTTTACACGCTTATACCAAATTTCGTCAAAATCGGATTATTTTTACGAGAGTTATCGCACCCACGGACACATATATATATATTTATATATATATATATATATATTTATATATATATATATATATATATTTATATATATATATAGATATAGATAGATATATATAGATATATAGATATATATATATAGATATATAGATATATATATATATATATATATATATACAGTTTCGATCGAATGGTGTTTTTGGGGTCTAGGGACCTCAAAACGAAAAGTTATCATGGTCCCGGGCCTAGGTCTTACCATGCCGACTACGGTAATAGCTTCTTCCCTATAGGAGAAATTCGCTAAAAGTGGTTGATGCAATAACTGATCATTTATTGATATAGTGTCATAAAACAACAAAATAAGCTAAAAAACAGGCTGGTTTGATTAAAATAAAGCCAGCACCAAACAGAAAAATAACATAACAAATAGTTTACTAATTTTGTATGCGACTAGTCAAATTTATAGTGCTTTTAGGCAAAATAATTTAACCACTGATGAGTGTGGAACTCAGAATATAATTGAAAAAGTTCTGAATAACTTCATTTTAAATGAGCCTTGTAGAGGGCAGAAATTTCACCAACAATGATTTTGTAGAACAGTTGAAGTAATCATCAAACGTTGTTGTTAAACGTTTGAAATTGTTTCACCTTGTAGTTAGTACTTTTCTATTTGAAAAAAAACAGGTTGTCTGAGTATTAAAATCCTAAAGATACTTTTGATTCTGTATATAATAAATATTTAAATTAAACTTACACAACATTGCATTTTCTAACTTATTGTTTTACAATATAATACATTTTGATTCGATTTCCAATTGTGAGTTACTCCAACTAAAATAAATAATACTAGTGGCTTGAAAGGGCCAAAGCCCCTAACCTTGCTCCAATACTCTGCCTCATCTAATTTTTGTTACTCTTTGCATACTGAGAAACATATATCCATATAAATAGGGACATATGTCAGTTTGTAATCAAAGTAGACACGTAATCACATGTTTTCATGTAAACAAAGCAGACTTTTTAAATCCCTATGCTTTGCTTATGGGAGATGTTTAACGTTATTGCTTGGTTGCTGGTAACCTTTTAGAAATACTGCTATTTTACCCGAATCCCTGGGATTAAGACCTTTAATTTGAGCCGTCTCCCATCAACCTGCGATTTGTCGAACTCCCACAATTTTGACTTAAAAATTTCGCTTGCAGAATTATATATAAAGAAGATTGGCCCATGTACCTGTCCCTGCTGGCAATAACTTGGATAATTTTGATTTCAATTCTGTTTATGGAATGCATCGGATCCTTTTAGGTGACGACAGTAATAAGGGTAGTCATAGCGATGGCTATATTGCATCTCATGAGTAGAATGGCGGGTAGTACAGTGGAGTCCGGCGGGTTGGACTCTCCGATGTACTTCGATTCCGTTCTTGTCCAAATGAAATTTAATTTCCAACGCAGTGTATTAATTGACAGAACCTATAAGATTTTTTTAAATACGTGTAATACGATATTTCACAGAAACTACACTTTAATAACTAAGATTTCTTTAATTTAAAAGAGTTTGAATTGGAATATAAAAGTTTACAGTTATGTATATCTACAATAATATTAACAGATCCTGCCAATTAACATGTATCCTGTAGAATAACATGAATAGTTTTACACGAATTTATCACAGGTTTTACAGTTATGCCACTAACAAACTCTGTTGATTAATACACTGCTTTGGGTACTTCTACTACAAGAACAAAAGTGGAGTGGATAGGACAAAAATCTATCCCGCCGGACACGACGAACATATACTACTCTCATGCGTCGGTGATTATGTTGAAACCAAATAAACTGTGCTTATGTAGTCCGCCGCGGCATCGCTCGCGACTACAGGACAGTTTGAGAAGTTAGTTACATTTGTTAAAGAACCTGGGAGACCGAACTTTGCTCAAAAAGCCATTCAGTTTGTTCAAAATGCCTGGAGTACTTATATTCACAGTTCTAAATATTTGCTTTGCTTATTTGCTCATTTTACTTTTCATTTTGGACATTTCCACTTTATATTCAATGTTAGGTTTTAATGGTGCTTGCAATTTATACATAATATAATCATGTATATTTAAAGTTATGTATACATTGGTTCTAATCACTATTCTTAAAAAATCACATGATACTATACCAAGTGGGTGTTAATTTTACAATTAAATTATTACTTTTGAGCAGATGTTATGATTCTATTGTTTTTATTTACAAATCTTAACCATAACCCTAATGTTAGTTTTTCGAATAATTTTCTAAACAAAACTATATTTTTCTAGGGATGAGGCCCGATTAGAACACATTTAACCCATAATTCTGATAGTTACAACATTTGGAGAGCCTAAATTAAAGAGTTATTGTAGTAGGAATAGGCAAAGGTTTTATTCCAATGTATTTTCTATCATACTAACAAATGTATGATCTAAACAATCAATCCCAATCATACCCAAAGGAGTCATCAGATCGTGGTGAGGTACACCACTGCCGAAGCAGGCTCTATGACCGATGTCTACCACCTTCGGGAAAAGCATTCATTATCAGATTAAATCAATCTTATTTTTTTATAATTCCAATTAAGATTACACTGAACGGTGTCCGTACTCAGGAAAAAAAATTAGAGCTGACTTCGTTGTTACAATATTCAGGATAATTATTGCCTCCTCTTCAAACAATAACAGATTACGTGACGAATTAAAAATATTTTTAAAGCTGCATGCTGTATTGATTTATTGTGCTTTAAGTTGGTTAAAAATTGTTTGCCCTAAAGTACCAATTCATTAAATACAATTTTATATTTGATGATATAAATAAGAAATGAAAAGGATCACGACTCTCCTTCTATTATACACAGTACACTTCACAATAATAAGGTCAATAGTTTTAGAAAATTTATACTTAAATATTATGTACTAGCAGGACCGACAGAAGTTTTCCTGTCCTAATGCAATTGAATTTGTATTATGTGAAATACTCATTCGTTTTCAAGATGAGCTCGTTCGCTTCGCTTACTCGCCTATTTTTATATAGTGCCTTCGGCATCGGAAAAAGAGTTTGAGTTACCCTTCATGTAGATTTGTTATTTCCATAATGAACATATGTTTATGCCTTTAAGTATGTTTAGATATAATTCTTGTTAACAGCTGTTTGTTGTAACTAACTGAACTTTAATCAAATCAATGGAAACTTTAATGGCCAGTGGGACAGATACCTTAGGGCGGATTAAAAATTGTCTTTTTCCAAAACCTTGTCCTAACGTTAACGAACACAACAAAACGAGAATTATTCAATTTGGTGCACTCATTTTCAATGTTATGGCGTGACCAAGGGAAATAGGGAGTCATATTTACATATCAAGATAATAGGCTATATGAGGGCATACAATTACTATTTGGATTTGTTTTTTTGCGAAGATCGAAGGAATCGTCGGTACTCAGTTCGATGTTTGATCTGATGTCTGGTCCGATGTCTGGTTTGGGAAAACATCCAGTAATGTGTGGTCGCCTTAAAAGCGCCTTAAAGACATCGCCTAGTGTGTGACTGACGTCGGATCAGACATCGGACCGAGCACCGAGCGCTATCAAGGTGGTTTTTTGAAGAAAGATCAAGCCGATGTCTTGTTTGGGGTTTGGGAAGAAGTTCGCAGTGAATTTTGCTACCTTAAGAGTCTTCATCACCGGAAGTTGCCGGACGCTATTTTGGTGTTTTGTTCCATAAGGCCAATGTTAACTTTGTGCCTCCGTTACTCCTCACCTGATCGTCACAAACAATTAATTTTGGTGTAAAATTAAATATTTCGTCGTCCTCTAGGGAAATACAATAGTCGAATTTGGATTTTGTTACTAATTAATGAGAACATGTACAATGTTTCAGTTCAAAATTAAACTATTTATTATGAAATTATGACACCCAAATTAAGGAATTCGACATTGTATTTCCCTAGAGGACGACTAAACTTTTAATTTGACACCAAATTTAATTGTATGTGTTGATCAGGTGAGGAGTAATGTAGACACAAAATTAACATTGGCCTTATGGAACAAAACTCAAAGATGGCGTCTGGCAACTTCCGGTGATGAAGACTCTTAAGCTATAAGCTATGCCTGCTCCCTGCTCAATCAAATGTCTTGTTCGTTGTCCTTTACGGGCAAAGGTCTGGTATTGTGTGGCCGTCTTTAGGCTGTTACAGCCATTTGTAGGCCATTCCTGGGTATTTTATTTTTGTGATGCTTAGTCAGTCCTTAAAATAACTAAAGTTTTTAATTTAAATTAATAAGATGAATTTTAGTGCCGGTATAATTATTTGTTCAGATTACATTTTGTTAGACACAATTTTAAACCCAACAGTATTTTTGAGAAAAGGCACAAACATAAAAACAAGAATAACAAGATCGCAAATTAAACAAAGTATTAAATGGAAAACGGTCATAAGAACAATATTACAGTAGTAATAAGTTACAATACTATTTTAAATTATTTTAAACTATTTAATTAATTACTTACTAACGAAAACACAAACAAATATCAAAACTTAATACTCAATAAATTTAAACATATAGCTAATTTGTTACATTACAGACGCAAGATCCGGCAACATGGGTCTCTCAGTGTTGCCAGTTTGTGCCCAAAACTCACGATTTTCGACCTAGACGTGTTATGCCAGTCCCTCATATGGCAACATTGCAAAATCCCCCTCCCGCCTAACTTGACGATCCCGATTATAGTAAGTGTATGATTAACATGGAAATGTTAAAGGTTGTTAGGACCGAGCCTCATTGGAACGGAAATAAAGTCCATAACTGGTTTTGGGGATGGACCCATTTTCTTACAAATATCTGTTCAATAACTCCTGTACTTATTGGATTGGACTTATTGATGGTGGCCTTAAAAATAAAATATTCAGTATTATAATCACGATGACTTCCTAGACGAACTGAGTTTTAAATACCATGCTGTAAGGGCTTGTTTTAGTATAACTTTGTAGCGTAGTAAATCTGACGAGTTTCCTCCATTCTGTGATAAAGATAATGAGCTGACTAAATGCTCATTAGAACAAATCTGGTGCATTCTGTAATAAAATGTTGAGCAACCTGTTGTGGAGCAGTGCCAGACAAAGAGGCATAACCCTAATGACGTATGATTTAAACAGCATAAAGGTTTCCTCCTCCACACGAAATTGGGAAAAATGTTTTAATTCATTCAGTAAATAATGTTTGGTTAAACGCTGAACAAATCTGGCTCATAAACAGTTAGACGGTTGAACAAATTATAACAACGATTTAAATATCTCCACTCCATACAACATATCGCTGCTCAAAATGTGTAGAAAATAAATTTATTTTATTAATATAGATAAATACATTCCTTACCTGTAACACCTGGTATAATAATGTAATAACCTGTCTATAATGTATTCAGCTGCAATTCAAGTTAAATTATTCCCCATATTAATCTTATGGGCAAACACGAACTTTAAGGGCGGACCGTGCCCTTCAGATTGAAATTATCGAAAAATGAAAACCGTTATGTACAACTACAAATTCGGACGAATATTTTGGTACCTCAATCATTCAAATTGGTGCAGAAATAACGATGGAGTTCTTTTAACAAAGATCGGCTTAGCGTATTAATATATAAGATACTGAATAAACCTGACCTAAATAATCTTTTGAACACCTATATAATTACTCCATTTACCCTGTGGTTACAGTTGACTAATTGTACTAAAACGCTTTATTTGAACTAAAGAGTTATTTAAATATAGCTTTTAGTGGCTCATGTGGGACCTTGCCCTTTTTTCACTCACATAGTTCATAATGCAAGTAGTACATTTAGTATAATATGTAGGCACAAAGTACATAAACACCTAACCTGACAAAGTAGTCGTGTATAATATGTATTTGGTGAAAGATTGTATTGTGTTTATTATTACTTATCGCTGGATAGATTAAAGTTGATACCTTAAGTGGTTAAAAAGGTGTGTTAAATTATGTACAAAACACATACAGACAGATCGACGGAAAACTACGTTTTAGGACATATGTTCATAAGAACTTTGTTGCCTATTTTTATGTGTAGAATATTATCCTAAAATATTAGTAGGGGGTTCCGAAACACCCTATATATTTAAAATTTGTAGGATGAAGTCGTTTTTACTTAAAAATTATGTCAGAATGTTGATGAATACCTTTAGAATGAACAATCATAAATATTGATAGAATATAATATTGGTTTATGTGGAGGGTGAAAGCGAACTCTTGATAACCGTCTTTATTGCACGTAATGCATATTTCATACAGCCATCTTCAACAGACTGTCGTTCCTCCTGTGAGTGGGTAGATTGTTTCACCGTTGCATGAGAAATCTGTGAGTTTTATTTATTCTCTTAGTAAACTATAAAAACATAAGTAAGTTATGCAAAAAAATTTGTTTAGTGAAATAATGCACCCATTTTAATCTAGAAATTTACATTTCAAATGTTTGTCACTTTAATAAAAGAATAATAATTGAAATACCTTGATCAATTCATACCAATCCCTTCAGACCACAGAGCACCAATACATGTGAGATTAGAGAGCGCCATACAAGAAAAACCTTTTAACCTATACTTTTGTTTCCCTCCGGACATATTGGTTTATTCAAATGGTTTTGATCATATGTTAAAATTATTTTAAATGTTAAAGAAAATAAATCAAATGATTTGAGAACTCTCTGATTGACATTAATGGTGTTTAAACGTTGTATCGGTCTGCAATTATTTTATTTTGACTCAATATGTGCAAGGTTAATGTTTTACCAAACAAGATACCAACGACGATTCTGAATAGAGTTATTTGTTCGAGTATCAAGCAGAATTAGATTAAAATTTTACTTTTAGTTACTTAACTGATTTTATAGCTCTGTCTTTTAAATTTTTTAACGTAAAACAAAATTAGTAATTCCATGTTGACTTTGATGTCAGAGACACAGATTGATACAAACTGTTTTTATAATATCATATATTACGATTATTGTTATCTAAATAATCACTGTGCAACAAATAATTAACATATTTTGCGCCAAAGTTTTCTATGCTAATCTCTTTGATATTTTTGCCCTGGATCTAAAATCTAATTGAATCCTGTTTTGTATTCTAACGAATCAGATTTACTTGGGAAACATAGATAAAAATATTAGTTTAAATTCCATTATGTAAATTATAATAATAACGAGGGGAAAGTGTTAATTTGAAATATTAAAATCAGTTTTATATGATTTTTCAGTTTATTTGAAAAGGCTTCTGAAACTACCATGGCCATGACTTCGTTATTTATAACAAATAATGTAGACCAGCATTTAGTAAATGCGTTTGAGTAAACTAATATTACGAATAATAGTCTTAAAAGTGTATTTCATATAGATTATACCGGGTGACCAAAAATTTCTGCATCACCTGAATATTTCGTTTGTGACTAAACATCCTCGATGATATGGTTTCATCCATGTTGTAGTTGCTAACTCTAATTTACTGGAATATTTCGCTCATGGCGATCGTCGCGAAGTGTAGTTTCGAAAATCCCCAAAACACATTGGTTAAGTTGTATTTTTAAAGTAATTCTTAGTAAACACAATTGTCGCAAACATAACTTTAAACAAATGACGGAGTCGAAATCAGCTGTCAATGTAAACCTTTTATTTAAACACTGTTAGCAATTTGTTAGATGCGATGTTTTCCAATAGTTTTTCACATGTACGGTTCGTGATATTGTATAATGCTGTGTAAGACCTCTTATATTATGTACAATATATATGAACCGTGCCTTCCTTAAGGCGGGCATACCTTACTTAATGTATCAATGGAAGGATTGATTAGATATCCTTCCATGAACAAAGGATCAGTACAAAGATCATTCCTCATCTTTCTGGAACCACTTAACTTTTGGCAACCTTTTGTTGAAATACAATTTGTTATTTGTTGACAAATTAGTATTTAAGTTCAAAAATATGATTAAACTTCATGATACGATTTTTATTTTTTTTAAATATACCTCTATGTTATTTTTTTTTATTTAGCCTGGTTAATACCATTATTATTGAAAGTTGATGGTTAAGCATTTTTTTGCTAGATTTAATTATTTCTTAAACAGTGCCACTATAGTAATTATTTGTTGCCTACCTGATAGTACTTTTTATACTTGGATATAAATTGGTAAAGTATACTTTGTTAATTATAAGCAATACGTAATAGCAATAACACGTCTTGCAAGTTCTCGCCTCGTTTATCAACACAGCATACCGGTGCCGTATATTCGTATTACTGTTGCCTCGTGTGTCGAAGTGACAACCTTTGACATCGCATAAATATTTTATCTGGTTATAGCTGCTCGTACCTGCTCATAGTATTTCCGATTTTTATTTCTTCAACCACTTTCTCTCCCTTTATTTTACATTTTTCAATATTCTACATTAAATACACAAGGGGAGTCGGACGATAAAAAAATATTCATTTAAAAAAAAATTATTGAATTTTTTTATACTTTGGAATGTCTACTTTTAAAATATGTAAGTTATTTCGCCCGAACATACTTAGAAATTCCAAAAATAAATACTTGAATATATATATGAGATATTAACAGCAAAAGGTTAGTTAAGTTTTTCAATCGCGTTTCCCCGGCGGACGATAAAAAATATTTTTTTTTTTCAAAAAAAATTTATTGAATTTTTTTATACTTTGGAATGTGTACTTTTAAAATATGTAAGTTATTTCGCCCGAACATACTTAGAAATTCCAAAAATAAATACTTGAATATATATATGAGATATTAACAGCAAAAGGTTAGTTTAGTTTTTCAATCGCGTTTCCCCGGAAACGGGTGTTTTTACATAAAAGGTACAATTATCTCAGAAACTACAAGTGGTATAGGGCTGAATTTTTTTATGTATAAAGATCACTGTACTTCCTAGTGGTGTTGCCACTTTTGTTGTTTTACCTTGGCAAATATTAAAAATAAAAAATATTTTTCAATTTAAAAACTGAATTTTATTTATTTTTATACAATTAATTACATAAAAAAATTTTAGAAGATATTTGTACCAAAGTGGTAAGGGATGTTAACAACTGTGTACTCTTTGCATGAAAAAAATTTCAGGGTTGTAGCTCTTATGGTTTATAAAATAAATGTACCTTAAGTTAGTACAAAATAGCATGCGCGGGATAGGGAACGTCCCGCTCCCCTGTAAAGAAAGACAGAGCATAAATAAAGCAAAGATTTTACAAATTGTTACAGAACTTTAATACCAATTTTATGTAACGCTGTCAAACCATATTGTAGGGCAAATGTATTTGAGAAAATCTATATAAATATAAATTGATATTATTTATTAAATAATGTAACTTATTGCCATGTTAAGTCATGTTGAAAAAGTTATGTTTAATATTAGACTGTTGGATATTAAGTTTCAGATATTTATTTCAAAGCACAGATCAGCTTTCCTTTATTCCAGCAATATATAATCGCTTGAAGGTTTGTGCATGCTATACGATCTCCTTTCCCCTCTTACCTTCTAGGGGAGAAATTAATGGTTCCACTCCCTTCCAAATGAGGGTGTTGCATGACGTAGTAATTGGCATCTGTCTCCTTGCAGGTAATGTATGAAGTTTGAACAAAGGATAGATTTATTTAATTATTAAATAGATTTCAGCTGAGGGAGATCTCTATCACAGAGAAGGTGCTCCTCGCCTCAGATATTTGTTTATAGAAAGATTGACTTACAGCTGAAGGTGAGTTCCGAACCACCGGGATATGTGTAAGTTTTTGTGATACCATTTATGATGGAATAAAGGAAAGCTGATCTGTGCTTTGAAATAAATATCTGAAACTTAATATCCAACAGTCTAATATTAAACATAACTTTTTCAACATGACTTAACATGGCAATAAGTTACATTATTTAATAAATAATATCAATTTATATTTATATAGATTTTTCAATAATTAGGTTTTGCGAAACAAAAGTATCATTCAAAATGTGTACACAATTAAAGTTCTATAAAACTAAATACTTGTTTAAAAAGTCCGATATGTTAGAGCTTTGTCAATAAACTGCAAAAATGTACATTATTAATTAACTTAGGTTTAGGTGAAAGTTTCCATCATAGTAACGCAATGTGATAGTATTACTTTTGTCTTAAAACATACTCGATGAGAATGTTCTGATTGGAAAGTCAAATTGATATATGTGGGGTGTACTGTTATTACATATGTAGACTATATACAAGTAAAATAAAATATTTGATTAAGTATAGAAATAAATATGATCTAAATACTAGAACAGCAATACTTATCCCACGTTGAAACCCATATCACTTTGAAGAGTAGGATTAAATTTAAATAGATTTTACTATAAATATTAATATAATTTTGCATTGTAATAATCTTTATTCCATTCAAGTTTTTGCTTTAATTTAGAAAAAAACTGTATATATGATCTAAATAATAAATAGTTACACATTGGTTGTTGACAGGTTTTGTTTCTGTAAAGACACTATTTTCTTAAAAAATTTGAATATTTATACAATCCCTTTTTCAAATTCCAATGGATGTAGTATAAAAATGGGAAATACACGTTGTATACTATAAAATTAAATAAACAGGCACAAGCAGCTTTTCGGAGATAAAATATGCAGACAGTACTGAGGGGTTGGGAGACAACTATCATGTGAATGTAAATGTCTATTGAGGAACGATTACACGCACATTGCACGGGTATTCCAGTGGCATATCGGGCAGCCTCTAGCGGTGTTTATTGTTTGAATATGTTTAAATAGCATTACCGACGTTTAGAAATAATCTTAACGTTTTGAGATATTTTAGTGGAAAACATGATACAGATTTTTGTTTGCTTACTTCGACTTTATGCTCTTCTTTACATGATTTAAATCCACTATATGCAGTCAATAGATAACTGTGTAACTACAAGGATATGTTTAAATGGCATTATTAATGTTAAGATATTTTGATATTTTGACCTGGTACAATGTTTTTTCTTTCTTTGACTATTGTTCTCATTTATATAATTTCAATCTATCCAATCAACAGACAACTATAACTACATTCATAGTTAAGTAATCTAATTTTTTATGGCATAGTATTAATTTACCAATTTATTAAATATCAGAAGATATATAAGGAACAGCAAGTAAATTAAGTTTGTACTTTTTTGTATAATAATTTGTTTATTTTACAGTTAGTACTACAATATTTCAAATGTCAATTCACAAATTTTATTTCCAATTCAGACTCTAAAATTTTTATTTTTTCAATAATTAGGTTTTGCGAAACAAAAGTATCATTCAAAATGTGTACACAATTAAAGTTCTATAAAACTAAATACTTGTTTAAAAAGTCCGATATGTTAGAGCTTTGTCAATAAACTGCAAAAATGTACATTATTAATTAACTTAGGTTTAGGTGAAAGTTTCCATCATATTACCGTTTACTGTTCTCCTGCATGTAAAAGAGGAAATTGTGAAAACCATTTTCTATGAATAAAAGTAACTGCGGATAGACGAAACTTATTTACTTATCTTAAAGTATTACCACATTTAATTTGTTACCTGTATTATGATTGTCTATAATATATGTACATGCAGCTGCAATCCTTTATCCTTCTTCACTTTGTTTTAATAATATAGTACTATAATAAAATATCCATGCTTTGTAAAATAAAGGTTAGTAAGATAGTGTATATGTATTGTAATGCATTACACGGGATATATAAGGTAATGTAGAGTTAATATTCAATATAGTATAGTGATATTTACTGTTTAAATCTTTAAATAGTTCCAACAACTTTAAAATATTTAATTAAAGTATAATGTTGAGTCATACACAGAAACAGTTATTTTTATATTTCAATTTTTAATTGATGCAATGCCATTCCTACGTGTATTGCCTGTTATAAAAGTCTAGTGCCTGTTATTTCGCCCGACTTATTCATTTCGCTGGGATTCAGCCTTTATACGAGCAATATTACTATAAAAAATGAGCTCATCAAATATGAAAGTAATTGGTTTAGGTGTGCAAAATTAATTCAAAGTCTATGTTAGAAGAAATATATAGAAATCCATTGAAAAAATTGAATATATTTTTACGGCAAAGTGTCAACGTTCGTTTGTAATTTAACCTCGTGAACTCATCATTTGGTCGTATCCTTACTGATGTTTCTGTTCTCAAGACTTACAAGACTTGAATTCATAAAATCAAACTCGATATCTTTATGTGTGTGTTATATATTAAAATCCAAACCATTCATGTTACAGTGCTTAAATCTATATTGACCTCAAGATGTTTTTAAACGAACGCGAATTTTCATTTGTAATTTTTTAAACATTCGACAATCCAAACCTCTCAACGGCTGTGGGGAGGAATATTTTAGTTAGATCGCTATTAATGCAATCAATACAGTAATACCCATCATGTTGTAAGACTTTGACTTATTCAAGCATTGTCTATTAAATGTAAATCGTTACAGTTGCACTTCTAACACGTATGTATAATATCTACACAAACGCTAAGAAACTCTAAAAATTAATATTTTTAATTGAATATAAATAACATGCATGTGTCTGCTAGTTTGATTCTTTTTATTTATACTAAATATAATTAATCAAAGTCTCTCGGCTGAAAACATATATTGTTATAGGTTTCCTTAACCAAAAGAGATCTAAGAGCATACAAGCTATTGATTATCGGAGCCGATCCCCTGACCGAGTATCCAATAAATAAGATAAGCCACACAAGCGGGCCTCTTTGCTGGGACTGCAACTATTGAGAGCTGAATCGGTTATTATAAATTCCCCTGCGGTATTGTGGTAAAAAATGGTACTATACAATTTTAATAATGAAACTATAATTTTGAAATTATGGTAATTTTCTTTGTGCTTTATATTTCGATTTTAATAGATTTTTTAGCTCACACTTTCACTTTGGGATTCGGTTAGGGGTTGTGGATTCGTTTAAAGTTGTATTATTGTGTAACTGGATAAGCCAATGAGCGAAGCGAAATCACCCATAAAAGTGATAACATCCTGTTATCTGAGAACATCTCTGACGGACAAGGTCTTCGTCTGATAAATCGTAGGACTGCCGTCACACAGCTCTCTGTACTCAGGGAATGAGCGATTTCAAGATGAATCGCACGAGTAGACATACAGGTGAACAACACTCCATACCGTTTTTCATGCCTGATAGTAAGGCCTGATGAATTTGCCAATTGCAATAGAAAAATATAGGCAACCCATCATGAACTGGCTGTTCGCCCAAACACTAATATTACCCCTTGCACTGGAACTAATATTGTAAGAAATAGTCAGACAAGACAGCAAATTAAATATTAAAAGACATGTTTATTAGCAATATTTGTTATAACAATTCATATTTAAAAGGTAAACAACGAACCTATGATATAAAAATACAATTCATATTAATAAAATAAAACTCATATGTCAGATAATCTGAATAAGATCAGATTACATCTTCTCCCCTCCCACAGAAAGGACAGCAACCTTTGTTAGAGGACGACGGAAAGTTCCCTTATTGGTTTGGACATCTACAATCCTCACTTGGCCGTCATGACTTGGATGAGTGGCTGATATTTTCCCAAGTGGCCACGTATTTCTTGGATTGTCTTCTTCAACAATAATTGCCAAGTCGCCAATCTTTGGTGGGTCGGTCCTCTTGTGCCATTTAAACCGTCTTGTTAAGCAGGGGAGATATTCATGAACCCATCTTTTCCAAAAGCCATTCAAAAGAGTTCTTATCCGAGCTAGTTGTATTTTGCAAAGTTGGTCTTCATTAATGTTAATTTTAAATGCTTCGCAAAAAATGATTTGGTGTGATTGGCTCCGGGTTCAAGGGGTCAATTGAGACATGGGTGAGAGGGCGTGAATTAATAATAAATTCCACACGAGTTAAGAAAGACTTTAGCTCTTCGCCTTTGGGAAACTGAGATCTCATGACACTTTTCAATGCAGTTTTCACAGATCTTATTAGTCACTCCCAGCAACCTCCCACATGCGGTGCTCTTGGCGGAATGAAATTCCACTTTATCCCATTCGGTGCAACACTTCGTTGTATCTGTGAGTTGTTTATAGATTTTATGGCATTTCGCAGTTCCCTATTGGTTCCTACGAATTTTGTGCCGTTATCTGAGAACATCTCTGACGGACAGGGTCTTCGGCTGACAAATCGTAGGATTACCGTCACACAGCTCTCTATACTCAGGGAATGAGCGATTTCAAGATGAATCGCACGAGTAGACATACAGGTGAACAACACTCCATACCGTTTTTCATGTCTGCGACCGACAGTGACTTCCATTGGACCAAAGTAATCAACTCCGGTGTAAAAGAATGGATGTTCTACTCGTGATACTCGAAATCCTGGCAGAGGGGCCATCTGAGGGGGATTAGGCCTGGCGTTATCAATCCTGCATCGCATACAGCTTCGCTGTACCTTCTTTACCACAGATCGTAAGTTCAAAATCCAAAACTTTTCCCCTGTCACGTTCATTACTGTTTCAATTCCTTGGTGAAAGCACTTCTAGTGAAACATCTTTACAATTAATCTTGCTGCTTGGCCTTTTCCATCTAATACAATCGGTTGCTTGTTTTCCGGACTAATTTCAGGGGAGTTACAAGTTCTCCCGCACATTCTGATTAAACAATTTCCGTCAAGAATAAGAGGAGCCAATGGATATAACCTGCTTGTCTTGGGCAAAGACTTTCCATTCACAATTAGAGTCTTCTCTTCTTTAAAGGTCGTATCTTGAGACATTTTTATCAATATTTTCTCAGCAGTCTTTATTTCATCAGGTTGAATTTCTAAAATCTTCTTGTAATTTACTTGTTTTATTTGTAGTTCTGTTTTATTAGTTGCGTTAACTCGACACTACAGTTCATCTATGTATCTCTTAATCCATGCATTTACACGTATTACTTTTTCCCAAGAAGAATTATTTTCGACATCGATCACATGTACCATATCTTCGTTGTGTACTCCAACAAATTTTCGTTTCACCTCTTCACAAATTGCAACTTGCAAAGTCGATGGCTGTTCTGGCCAGTAATTTGTGTCACGTTGTAGAAATGAAGGACCATATATCCAGTAATCATTTGTGCTTGAGATAAATTTCTTGTTACTTCTTGTAGCAATATCAGTAGGATTTTGTTTTGATGGGACCCATTTCCATTCCTCATTTTTTGATAATTCAATAATTTTCCCAATTCTATTAGAGACAAATTGTATAAATTTTCTAGGGTCTGATCTAAACCAGTGCAATAATTCTACGGAATCTGACCAACATCCTTCCCGGACAATTTTAGTGTCTATATCACGTTCAATGCTCCTAGCAAGTCTGTATCCAAGAACTGTTGCTTGTAGTTCCAGTCTCGGAATGGTGGTTGGTTTCAGTGGTGCTACTTTAGCTCTTGACATGATCAACATAGTCTTGTATGATTCGTCAGTGTTCTTATGCCGTAAATATGCAACAGTGGCATAAGCTTCTTCGCTCGCATCAACAAAGACATGAAGTTCAACTTCCTCTATTTTCAGAGTTTTGAAATAACAATGTGGCATTGAAGTTGATTTACTTTTTCTAACCACTCTTGCCATTTCTTCGTCAGTTCAGGTGTTAGCACTTCATCCCATGTTATCTTTGTTCGCCAAATGTCTTGGACCAACATTCGAACTTTTATTGACGTGGGCGTGACTAATCCTAATGGATCAAAAATAAACATTGCAGCCTTTAAAACTTCACGTTTTGTTGGGTAACCTGCTTCCATTGTTTGTACTTTTTCGGCATTACGATTGAACACAAAATGGTCAGTTTCAGCATCCCACCATATTCCGAGTACCCGATCAGTAGGAAGATTGCCATCATGTTTCAGTTGTTTAGTTGAGTTCGACTTCAGTTCTTCTGTTATGGCAGACAAAATGTTTTTCGAGTTCAAATGATAACCAGTTACAGATTTGGAATCCTCCAGACTTATGAATTTCTATTATTTCTTTCACTCTAGTTCTTGCTTCCTTCTCGGAATCTGTACAATCTAGCAAATCACCCATGTACTCCTTTGTAAGTATTGACTTGCTTTGCTTCGGGGTAAATTAATGGGAAACTTTTAGCATTTTTATTCACTACATAAAGAGCGGTGCTTGGAGAGCAAGTCGCCCCAAACATCATTGCCTCCATGACATATGTGTCTGGTCGATCACTCGAATTCTCCCTGCACAGGAACCTCTGAGAATCTACATCTTCTTTCCTTATGCGTACCTGGTGAAACATTTCTTTAATGTCCCCAGCAATGGCAAAATCCTTTAGGTGAAATTTTAAGAGAACGGACGGTAACGGATTTAGGAAGTCTGGCCCACTTAGCAAAACATCATTAAAGGATACACCGTTAGATTTTGCCGCTGCGTCAAATACTAATCTCATTTTATTAGGCTTGTTAGGTTTTACGACTCCAAAATGAGGAAGATAATATGTGAGATCGTTGACAACTCTTGACTCATCTTCGCTTAGTTTACTGATGTATCCCTTTTCATGATAGTCAGTAATCTTATTGGTGTATTCGTTTTTAAGGTTGGAGTCCTTCACCATTTTTATTTCAATATGTTTCAATCGTTTAAGAGCATTATCGTAGCTTGGAGGAAAATTAAAATAGTCCGATTTCCACAGCAAGCCAGATTCATAATGATCTCCGATTTTTTGTTGTTGTGCTTTCCAAAATTGCGACTGCTCGCTCGTCCTCTACTGATTTTATTTTAGTGTCTTCAAGTGGAGATGCACCATAATTGTCGATCGCAAATGAATCTTTCACCAAATCATGTAGTCTGTCGCATTCAAATGACATTAGAGCGAAATCATTATCGACACGTCCGCTATATTCAGGACCCTTGCCGTGCAATGTCCAGCCTAAGTAACTCCACGACAGTTCAGGGGCATTCGAGGGACCTTCAACAACTTTCCTAGTTAATATTAGGTTACAATTATTGTAAGACTAAATCACTTACTGTGAGACCGTCACAGTATATATCTAAGTTACAATTATCTTTTCCTATCAAAATGGTAGGTTTGGAATGCACTGTTGGCAAAGGTTGACCAATTGAGTTTAAGTGGGACCATCTTGTGCAAAGCTTTACTACATCCACAGTTTGTTGAGGTAAATCTAAAGGCAGTTGAGTTCTGACATTGTGTAATGTAAATATTTCATCTTCGTAAAGCCCCTTTATTTTAACATCAACACGTCTCGAAGTAGGATCAAAATGCTTGGTCTTGTTTTACTAACACGTGGTAAGAGGTTCAATCTTACCACTTACTCCAAGTTTTTCAGCCGTAGTTGAATCAAGCAGAGATACTGTTGAACCATCGTCAAGAAGAGCATAAGTGTCGATTTGACAACTTGGACCATACAACGTGACTGGACAGACTCTAAGTAAAACTCGGTTATTTATTGTACCGTCGATATGATTACTAATGATCTCTTTATTTTGACTTGCATTTACCTGATTGAAAGTTCTCTACTCCTTGCCCTGACTGGAATCTTTGCCAGTGTGGAGGGAACGATTCTCCATTTTGTCGGTGGGGAGAAGGCGATGGTGAAATAACTTACACCCATTAATCCCACAAGCTCTCTTTAATTTACAAAACTTAAGTTGATGTCAACGAAAGCAGAAGAAACACAACTTCTTCTCAGAAATTATTCTCCATCTCTGAGAAACTTCTGCTTTCCTGAAAACCCTACATTTTTCGGTCTCATGACTTTCTAGACAAAATAAACAATACCGAGAGTTTTTTTTTAGTTGAGTTTGTGAAAACCGGATTGTGTCATTTTTATTTCGCACATCATCTGGAAGGCAAAAGTAAATGCTCAAAATGGAGCACTGATTTTACAATCAATTACTTAACTCTTTATCAGATTTTTCTAAAGAAATGCTATTAACATGTTCAGCCCACCTTAAGACTATAAGGAAGTTTACTAAGTAATTAATTCAACAACTGAGGGTTTAACATATAATATTCTAAATGCAAGGATTCTGCGGTAGAGATAAAGTTTAAAATAGTTGTAGAAAACTCTATAAGACTATCAGTGTCATCCTTCTTGACTGGGAGAAGCATGCGAGTTTTCTTTATCATTGACTCTATTTAAACTAAGGTCGACCAAACCGCATTTGCAATGTTTTCATTACAGTGTGCAAATTTTTGCTAGAAACAAAGACGGGTTTCACCATTCTAAAGGCATCTCCCTCCAGACAATTTATTATTCTATCGAGGTTTTCTTCCTAACTACAAAGGTGCTTAGTTTTTTCTTAAGCAGAATAAAGTATTGGCCATTCATCACGTTTACCGCTGAATGATGGAAGTCGCTGTCGACATGGGGCAGGCTGGATAGCTTTTGTCAAGGAATCTGCTATTTTTTGCACAGCCGTTGACATGATGGCTGACGATGATATTTGAACTGACGGTTCTTTTTCATTCAGCCACCTTTCGACTTTGCCTTTAGATTCCTCCTCCTCCTCAAGATTAACACTAAGGCCTACCTTAGAGTTGGAGTCACGACTACCCGAAACTGACGCAGGCTCAAGCTCGGTCCTAGCCTTGAGTAGCCGTTTCTGACGTTCCAGTTCCCTGGCTTCTAGTTGTCTCTGCCCCACCATTTATTTCTCCTCCAACTTTCTCTGCCGCTCCATGTCCTTTTGAAGTCTCTGCTGCTCCATTTTTGTTGAAGTCTTTGCTGCTCCATTTGAAGTCTTTGCTGCTCAATTTCCTCCTGAAGTCTATGCCGCTCCATTTCTTTAGCTTCAAATACCCTCTGACGTTGTAATGCTCTTTCCTCTTGTAACTTCTCCAGTTTGTTAATTTATTCTATTCTTTTCAATTCCAACTGCAATAAACGTCGTCTACTAGAGGATGAAGTAGTAGTTTTGGCTGTCTCAGGTCTTGAAGTTAGAGAATTACCTAATCTAGGCTCATCAGGTTTCTCACTCAAGTTTTCTGGTGAATATCTATCTGGGGGGTGTCTATCTCTGGTTGATTTCCTCAAAAGACATAGTTCAAAATCGGGTTTCAGTACCAAAATGTAAGAAATAGTCAGACAAGACAGAAAATTAAATAATAAAAGACATTTTTATCAGAAATATATTTTAGAACAATTTATATTCAAAAGGTAAACCACGAACATATGATATAAAAATACAATTCATATTAAAATAAAGCTCATATGTCAGATCATCTGAATAAGATCATATTACAAATATTATGGTTTGTGTACTACGGGGAGATGTTGACATGTTAATGTTTTTGAGTTATTTTACTCACTCTAATTAGACATTGGTTAAAAATGTTACAAATGTGTTCTTGAATGTTTATATCCCTGAATATCTTTAAATCGGCTGTATCCAAATTCACCAAAGGTTGAAGGGTTAGGCAAAACATCCAAATTCACCAACCCCAAAACAGGTAGTAAAACCAGGCCGACAAGAATTTCAAATTCACTAACTTTGGCCTAGCCGGGTTTCTAACTTCTAACCCCTAGGCCTTGTGTTCGTTTATTTCCCACACGAATTAGCACCAATTCAACAGTTATTCTCTTCCTGTCTAATTTAATTTTGTGATTTTAAGATATGAGAGTCTTGTCATGGACCCGCGTTTCTGTGTTTTTAGCAGGAAATTTTGGCTTTTTGGTTCATTTAAATAAGTAAACTTTTGACAATGTAATAACAATAACAATAGCAATACTTTATTGAAATAACAACTACAAATTATGTGTATCAATGTTGAAAAAAAACAGAAATTTAGAAATTTGTTAAACTACATAGTAATACTCATACAATTAATTAATAAATAATATAAATATTATAAAAAACAAAACACCAAGAATATAGTCTCAGAAATGTCAGAGCCTTTTAGAATGTCTATTATAATATTAATGTAATATTATTATACAGTTCGGGCCACGGTGCTTGGCGCCTGGGAAAAGCGAGAAACAACGCAAATTTCTCGTAAATAAAAGCAGAGAATAACGAAAATAACCAAAACCAATGTTTTAAAATCAAATAAATTAATTAATCTTTATGTTTACTACATTATACTGTAACACGGACGGTACTATGCCAAATAGAGGCGCAAAGTCATTCCAAAGCGTACGCTAACCAGACGCCAAGCACTGTGACCCAAACTGTACCTATCTTCTAACTGTACCTAACTGATTTCCTCAAAGATAAATAACAATGTGTTAAATTTATTTTTTTCATATTTTTGATGACACCATTTTTAGTAATGCACTTTAAACAAATAAGTTCCTTTCACTATATCTAAGTTAAGCAATTCTTTAAAATAACTGCAAGAAATGAGACCTAAAAACGAATTGTGGATTCCTTAACCTATTTCACCAATGAATTTCGTTATGAATTCGGCAGCAAGCGGATTCCTGAAATTGGTGGATTTGGGTGTTTTTACGGCCTGGATTTTCTACCTTTTTCGGGGTTGGTGAATTTGGATGTCTTGACCGACCCTCAAACCATTGGTGAATTTGGATACGGCCTTTAAATCATCTGGAAAACTAGGTGTTTTGAGTTGATAATCGACTCCCCTTTGTCATTAATTATTGTATTGAGAAGACAGGGGCCCATATCTGATCCTTGTGGGACTCCTGACAATACAATACAATAATAAAATCATCAGACCTAAATCCTTGGAAAGAAATATATTGCTTTCTGTAACATAGGTAATTTGTATCATAGTATCATAAATAATCGATTACATTAATGGAATGATATATCAGTTTACTTCTATGCGTTGACCTTAGTACGAAGTTAACCAATTGACATAACAAGGTGTTAGTTTGTTGTTGTGTTAATTATCTGTTCTGTTGGCTTTCCTAATTAACTTTACCAGTTAGAACAATGATTGTTTCCATTTTCAACTTCCCTTCTGTTTAACAATATGTTTCACTAAAAGCCCACCTTCGAGCTCCGCGAAACTAATGATGCCCTTTTTTATGCATTTCTCATGAAAAGGTGCATTAGTATTAATTTGTTGCTTGGTTTCTTAAAGGGTTTCTAAAAGGGTTTTCTTAGTATTTCGTAACTTCTCGACAAACCTGTGAATAGTTATTATTAATTACTAAATATAATAAATAAACTACCATCTCTCTGTTTATAAAATAAAGAAAATACACCACAATTGTATCACGAATCATGAATTAAAACATGAATTCATTGTCAAGGAATATGACAATATTAATGCAAGGATTAATCTGATAGGATTTTCCTGAAGGATTTCAAAGTTTGTGATGTGTATGAAGATAATGAAGTAAATCTGAGAGTCTCAAGAGAAAACTTTTGTGTCGTCATATTCTCAAAGTTAAGATTTTCCAGTTATTATTAAACGCCTACGTTACATAGAAAATTTTAATATTTTTCACAAGGAAAGGAGGCACATACCATTGTGAGGAAAAGCAAGAGATAGTGGCACTTCAGTAGTTTTGTTGTACTTTTGGTTGCCCTCCTGATTACTGGATAGTTATACAAGACTCTTTAAACTTGTTTATTTGGTTTCGAATGTCACTAAGGCTGCTACTAAAGAGCCGTTTCATGTTAAGATAAATGGCGAAAAAAAGTACAAATACTGTATATTTAAAGTCTTTAGCCACTGATGACCTTAAGAGTAAATATAAAAAAATGTATTTGCGATACATGTTTGCCCTACCAACACGAAAAGGTTATAGAAATTAAAGATCTAAATAAAAAAAGCGCTATTTAGCGAATTTCCCCTATAGGGAAGAAGCTATTACCGTAGTCGGGAAGCTAGGCCCGAGACCATGATAACTTTTCGTTTTGAGGTCCCCAGACCCCAAAAACACCATTTGTTCGAAACTGTATATATATATATATATACATATATATATATATATATATGTGTGTGTGTGTGTGTGTGTGTGTGTGTGTGTGTGTGTGTGTGTGTGTGTGTGTGTGTGTGTGTGTGTGTCCGTGAGCACGATAACTTTCGTGAAAATGATCCGATTTTGATTAAAATTGGCACAAACGGGTAAAGCAACATTTATGACTTTAAGCTTGAAAACCAGCCAGATCGCTCCATCCGAAGGGTATTTTGGGGGGGTTTTTTACCCCAAAAATGGGTTTTTTGAATTTTGTACACATAATTTTGGAAATAGTCACATTTTAGTTTTTACCATTGGATTCAGCTTAAAAAACAGACAATTTAGTATTTTTATCATTTCTCTTCGTCAATTGGTTATCGAGATATTGAAAGTGCTTAACACAGTACGTTGTCTAATGTTATTCTTATGGAGGAAAAGACAAATTTTATATCTCGCTTATTTAAGAACGTATACTGACGAAATTTCGTATATGGCTTCATCTGGTTGTGGTCTATTGATATTTGCTACAAAAAATAATTTTTTGCCAAAGGCTCCCGTAGCAGCAAACCTGCGTACTCAGCCCCGTATTTTATTCTTATGGATAATAACTAAATGCTATGTCTCCCTTAATTATGAACATAAATTAAATAAATTGGTATATGATTGCACCTAGTTCAGTTATATCGGTATTAGCATAAAAACCCATTTTTTGTGTTCGTCTATGCAGCAAACCTGCGTGCTCAGCCCCAATGTTATTCTTATGGAGAATAATTAAAATTGTATATATATCGCTTATTTGTGAATTTATTTTTATGAAATTTGGTAAGTGGCTTTATGTAGTAGTAAGACATTTATATCTCCATTGTAAATTCGCTGAGTATGCAGGTTTGCTGTAACGGGGTATTAAATAATAATATTATATTGAAGTTGTTGGTATTTTTAATAATATAACTAGCAGATGTTGACATGTATAACTAGCAGGCCCAACAGACGTTGCCCTGTACTAATGTCTTTAAATTTGCTTTGTGTCAAATGCTCGTTCATTTTCAAGATGAGCTCTTTCGCTTCGCTGAGTTAACTTCTGCATCGAATAAAGAGTTTGAGTTGCTATTCAAGTAGATTTGTTATTTACATAATGAACATATGATTATGCCTTTCAAGTATAATTGGATATGATCCTTAGAACAGCTGTTTGGTGTAACTAACTAACTAACATACTTTATGTATTTAGTATAATATTAAAATATATTCATGTATTTTTAATTAGCCTAATGTATTAATATATTTGTATTTATTTACAAGCTGAGCCTTTTCCGCAATGCTTTCTTAGGTCCAGAGTTTCTCAAATATATTTTCTGAACATTTAATAAAATAGGACAAATTTATTTTATGATCCAAACTTTAGTTAGCTCAATTAATTAGCAAGTTCATGAAAAGGAAATTAGAATTTCTTATGAAATGTCACAAAACAGCAAAGTTAGTATAATCAAATATTTTTTTCATCATTCTGTATTACAAAAAAGGTAATTACCATGCAAGGTTCGTGGAGCTTTCAGACAAGGTGTGCTGAGTCGATCTATTTAAGGTTTTCTACTTTACCGGAAGAGACCTCGTAAAAACAGCTGGAAGGTCACGTGATCACCAATCCAATCTGCAGTGTTGCTAGAAACACGATATTTATCGTACAAGTACCATATTTTCCTCATTAGTGTGATTAGAATTAACTTTGTTTAACTGCTTACATTCCATGATAAGCTGTTATTTTATGAAACTAATATATTGTTTTGATTTATTTGTATTATTAGATTAATGGATTGAAGGTTTAAATTTTCTTTTACATGTCCAGTGAAATTTAAAAATAGCTGTACCATTATTATACCCTTAAGGTTGGCAACACTTTATGGTGTGTTGTTTATTTAGGAATCAGCTGGACGACCTCGTAAGACATCTTTGCTACGAACATTGCTCTTATGTAAATAAGCACACCTGGTCTGAAAGCTCTACGAACCTTGATTACCATGCAGCTGAGATCTACGAAAATTATCGATTTCCGTGTAACATAACAAAAAATGATCAGCTGACTTTGCCTGTCCTAAACATTACTTTTCCTGCCCCAAACAATACTTTGCCTGTCCCAAACAAAGCTTTTCCTGTCCTAAATAATAGAAAGTTCCCGTTTTATTCAACAGGAGCGCCAGTGTAATTTCGTTATTTTTGACGATTCTGTGCTCAAACAGCTGACTTTAACACTAAAATGAATTGTAAAGCCGTGTTGTGTTTACTTATGGAAAATTACTAGACTATGAAATATCAGCTTAAGTTTAGTTTGGTTATTTGCATCGTGATGAAAAGTATCGTTCACAACTCGTCACAAAAGCCCAATTTCGGACCTCGATAGTATTTTCCACGCTCGGCTTCGCCTCACGCGTAAAATGCTATCTTGCCCCAAAATAGGTCACTTTCGTGACTAGTAGTGAAATATACTATATTTACCTGTTTATTTATTTATACTTTTTACCGTAATACCTGTGATGACCACTACTCAAATTCGAAATGAACATCCCCAGCATAGTTCCCCTACCTAACCATTTTCAAACAATTTGCCTAATGAAAAAGTGTACTTTCAACACTTACGCCAAATTTAAAATCCATCAATTACTGCTTTATATTAAGCATAACGTTACCATTAACGATCAAGAGTAGTGTAGTCTACGTAATTAAATATCTTAATTAAGTGTCATTAAATAAACATACATTTACAAATAATTTAACTGTGAAGAAGAAATTTCATCTTCCAAAGAGTTTATGCTGAGAATGCACGTAAGGTTTGTTAAACTTGTTATTGAGGTCAACCACCTAAGTTTAATTACGAGGTGAGTGTCGGTATCATGATACACCATTGGACAGACAAGCAAAGCCTTCCTGGCCTGACACAAACAAAATATAATGCAAGAATAAACAAGAACTAAATACATTTCCGACTTCGAGGATGAAACACGACAAATAATGTTCACCACCTTTAATAAATAAATAAAAATCCTAAAGGAATAAAAATGTCTAAATGTATACCTAGACAGTAAAATGTCCAGGTATGAAAATGTTTTTTTTCCAAGGCGAGATTTATTAAGTAATTGCTTCTTTATAAACTAGTCATGCCTACTCAAAAATAGTTTTACTTGAAGTACCTCACGGTAAAATTATTATATTTCTTTCAAATTAATAATGAGTTGTTATTATTTCCATTATTTTAGATAATTTGTCTATATCTACTTAAAACTTCTAAATTGTCTTACAGTAAATCTAAATTACTGTATAAAATTAATTACGTAACAGCGTGCGTTGAGTGATATCAAGTAGGATTTTTGCCTTTAACAACTGTTTTTGAGGAGCTTCGGACCTTCCGACACAACCTCTGTACAATATTTCATGGATTGGTAGTGCATCAAGTAATTAAAGCTGATCATTGAAGTACCACATTATAAAATTACTATACATATTTAATATTTGGTAAGGGACATCTTCTGAGTATTTCTTATTGACGTGTTCAAACAATATTCCAATTGCAGTTAACTTCCATGATCAGTACAATGCAATTGTCTAGGAAATAAATATAATTTGCCAATTGACACCTTGCGAAGTTGTAGATAAATGAGTGGCTTTACTTAGCTGTGACCATTAAACCTCTTGTGATAGAGATTATTACTTTTGCCTCTTTCAGAAATTCTCAATTAAATTATGAGAATTTGTATGCACATTTACTGAGTTCAGACCCACCCTAATGTGGGTCCCACCCTAATATAATATAGTAGTTTAAATTAAAATGAATTGTAAGAAACAATCTTAGTGTATCAGAAAGAGATGTCGACGTTACATTTTGAGATTAACTTTCGGAGCACGTCCAGCGATCTGGGTTTATCGTTACAGTGAAGAGGGTTGTAAACTTACATGACAAACATTAACGTTATTCTGTGACTTGTTCATTTAACAAACTTATACGTGTTTTGACTAAAAATGTAATATTCATTAAGTCACATTAATATTTACAACTAAATCACCTTCATATTCAGAAGGGTTGCCAAATTTCCCAAGTTGCGTCAGCACCATATGTATTATGTTTTTATTTAAAATAATTAACACTTAATAACTACCCAAAATCATTACCTGGGTAGCGCTGGAGATAAGTTAAAACCAACAGTATTTAGCATATATCAGTCCTCTAACTTAATGCCATTTATCATTCAAGGCTTCCTTAAATTAATGAAAACTTAGTAGCTGCAAAATATACTGTGAACACAATTCATATGAAGGCTTTAAAATTAATTTTGTGAAAGAGCTGGAATAGAGTCTTAGACGACTAACCAAAGTACAGTTACATCCAATCATATGTACGTACGTTTAAATAGCGAATATTTAAGCAACGCTAGTAAGCAGCCAGTACGAACATTAAAGATTGGCAATTCGTGTGCAAGATTATCCTTATAATATTAAACCGTTTTAACACACCGTAATAGTCACACGGTGACTGGTATCAATAAGACGGTAAATCTTATGCAATCAAATCAAACTATAATCAAACGTCTGAGTGGATATCTGTGATTATAACATGAATTTATTATTGTCTACTACATTTTTAATACTTACAATTTATATTTTCTACGTACCGTAAAGAACCATGTATGGCAAAAGTATAAACTCACTTATAATTAATTTATCATGATCCCTTGTTTTATCATTAGTATTATCCAAAATAATTTAAGCTGGATGGCTGACAGGATTTTCATTTATACATTAATGTATTTTTTTCATTTGGAGAGCAAAATAAACAAGCTGGCATTTATGACTCGTTCAAAGAAATGTTTGGAATAACAGTCGGCACGAGAATAAAGTGATACGTGATCTTACTGCAAAGACTACTCTTAAACTCGTATGAGACTCGCTGATGGAAGTTACACACGTAACGGGTAACATGCAACCGGTAGGCCGAGCTTTGCTCAAAGAAGGTCAATCAGTCATCGACCAGCCTATATTAGTTGATAAAACACGGCACATTGTTTAGAATAACGATCAAATTCCCTAAATTAATTCCCCTTTCTCCTCCCTGGTAGACAATTTTACCCACTCACTGACCATTGTTCTCATGCTCAATTATTATTTTTAAAAACGTGTTATTATAACTAAAAGTTGCTTTCACGTATTTAACAAATTACATTAAAAAAACACATAATACAAAAATTCAGAACTCTTCTTTTATTGTTTCACCTTGATTATCTATGAAGTGTACAATGTGTAAGGCTACCAGACAAAAACTTCGTTTCCCTTGTTAATTATTTTAACGCTCATGTACGACCTTAAATGGGATGATGGATATAGAGTAAAATGGTTGGTGGGAAACATCCATTAAACCAATAATATCGTTTTTTTCACGCCATTCTAATGGGGTTATCTTAAAGGGTAAAACTTATATGACAATCATGATCCATGTTTATTTTTGTAAGCGAATTTCCAATGGAAAGGGAGCTATGGCTATAAGTATGATCCACACGTTGAGCCCAAGTCCATGACCACCATAAATATTTCTAACGTGATATTTTTTCAATTTTGAGGGGTTGCTAAAAACGTTGTATATTTTTATGTATTTGCACTCTATAAGCCAATTTGTTATCCTATTTACTTCAAATGTAGTAGGATATCCCTTTCTGTGACTATTTAGATGGGTTCGTATGGGAGAACAATCAGACACCCCTACATTGGACTTAGAGCTTTTGTATTAAAACTAAAATATGCCCCAGGTGTAAAATTGCACAAATGTACGTAAAACGACAAAACATAAAAGTGGAAAAAGTTGAAAGTCCTCTCGAAGTTCTCTATCAAAAATATTTAACTCGATATGAAGAGAAATACAACAGGGTGTGTGTGGTATTAGGGGTCTGGTTTTCAAAAATTGACATAAGTGTTTTTTTAACTTCAAATTAATTTATATTTTTAAGTTACCAACGTAGCTATTCACTCCCCTCATGTTTTCCATGAGAACCTTTTTTGTTCAAACACTTTACAACTTCATGATCTCATCAAAGATTTTTTTAACTTACAAAGGTTTGTGTCTTCTACTTTAACAGGCGTTTAAATTAACTGAAACATATTACTACACATTTATTTTAAAGGATGATTAATCAAAGTTTTGTTTTTAAGGGGGTCCTCTATAATATATCGGTGCATAACGTTATTCGAACATCATAATATAATGCTAAACTATATTGGAAACACGTGTTAAGACAATATAGAAAAATCTAAAGGCATATATTAAAGTCTTTATACTTAAATGTTTTATTGCACAAGACTCTGTTTTAATAGTAACTCTTTTTCTGTGGTGTTAATGCAGTCCCATTAGTAATATCAAAAACTCCTCTGATTATAATCAAATTTAAGACAAAATTAAGTTCCACCTCAGGAAAATCGCAAAAAACAATTGAAAAAGTCTTCGACACAATCAAGTGACCACATGTGACCTCCACACTGTGCAACGCACACTGCTGTTAAAAGTTACGCTCTTAATGGTAATTTAATCAGTTTACAACAAAGATTAAGCTGACGAAGCCATGATGGGGTAGTTATTTTTAAGTTGTTAAAGAATTTTAAATTTTTCTTCCATATTTGCACCGGAGACAATTTCACGAATAGTTTTTACATTGTGTCGTTAAAAAATAAATTCCCATTCTACTAATAAAATATTTTAGTATGACTTCACTAAGTCTTACATATTATAAAGTTTTGTTACAACAATACAAAATTTGTTTGCCACCAATGTGGTTCGAATAAAGTCGAATGAACTTAATAATCCCTCACTGGACAGCCCAACCCCACCAGACTGGTGCAGATGTTTCTCGGACCCAACTGTTCTCCTGGGACGAGACTTTACTGGGAATAGCTACTGGAAGGGTTTAATTTAGTGGGCACATCCTGAAAGAATTCACATACTGGAAATCTATGTATTATAATACCAATGCACTAAACTATTACGAGCGCTGATGACCTGATTTTCTAACAGTATATTTTACCTAAATTTAGAAATAAGGATTGTCTTTTTTAAAGTTATTTTTATTTTACTAATACAGGCTTATCGGAGAATAGTTAAATATTGCTTTTAAAAAATCACCTCTTGTTTTTTAAAGATAAATTAATTAATATCAGGAGCTGATCCCACTTTTATATCAGGAGCTGATGATGGTGTCAATATTATTTCAATCTAAAGGCGAGATAATGCTCTAAATATCAGGTTTGGCTTTAGTTAGCAGATAACATAGTCCACGAGCATTAAAAGTATAAAAGCAAGGTCATATTACCTTTTGTTCCGTCTAAGTGATCCAGAAAATGCTAACCCTTTCTGGCTGCCATGTGATTTCAAAGCTATTAAAAGCTTCATCTTAGGCCACAAGAACGTGTTTTCCATCTTCTGGACCACTTAGACGGAACAAAAGGTAAAATAACCTTTCTTTCTAGTTCCAATATACAGTGATTCTGAGCCTCAACAACAAAAAAGCACGAGCATTACTCCCATTAATAGCGCAGCACTCGTTTTGAGATGGCTACAAGTGTTTACACTCATTTATCAAGTAATGAGTATAGTATAGATACACTGAAAATAATACTAAATTTCATTTAAGTGTTTAAAAATAGTCCCACCTGACGAAAACCCAGAATATGAATTATGTCATCATATTTTATACTATCGTACTTCAATGATCCACTTTAGTTACGCGATCTGCTGGGAAACCATGAAATATCGTGCACAGGTTGTATGACTCTCAAATGCTGCACTCCTCCAAAACGTGTTATAGACAAGAATCTTGGATTGGCTTTACACTAAATATTGCTTGATATCACTTGTTGCACGCCATGCCAAGTAATTAATTGGACAGTAGAAGAAATGCATTAGACTGACTTCAAGAAAATGTAGAACCTATAAGTAGTTATTAATACAAATTATCTAAACTATTTGAAAGAAGTACTTGGGGGCCGAGCTTTGCTCGGGGGAAGGCCAGTCAGTTTGTTTAGATGACTTGGCGTAATATTTCACCATTTCCCCCTACTGATAATCAGATTTGTATAACTCATTTGCCTCTTTTCTACATTTTTAAGGTCACTCCAGTTGTTATTTATAGCTCAATATCGCTTTGATTTATTTTACTACTCTATATATGTAATCTTCACTCAAATATTTTAATCTCTGCTATCAGGAAACCACATATAATAATCATAAACAACATAAGTATTACTTTGACAGTTCCCAAGTTGATTATGAACAGCTGTTAAAATTCTTTTGTTTTTATTTGAAACTCCATAAGCCCAATGTTAATTTTTTACACTTTTCATTTTAGTTTTTTTACATTATTAGATTTTTCCTGGGGATGAGGCCTGTCTATAACTTATTTTTATCCCAGAAATTAGTTATTTCGAACATTTGAAGGAAATCTTTGGAGCCATTTTTGAGATCAGTGTCGCAAGCAAACAAGCAAGCAAACATACAAGCAAACCTTACTCATATTAGATAATAGGATAACAAATAGTAATTCAATTGAAAGAAATATTACAATTTTACCGTAAGGTACCTCGAATAAAACTGTTTTGGAGTTGGCATAACTAGTTTATAAAGAATCAATTAGTTAATAAATCGCTCCATGCAACTAAAACCAACGTTTTTTATTCCTGGATATTTTACTGTCTAGGTATACAATTATACATTTTTATTCCTTTAAGGATTTGTATTTATTTATTTAAGGTGGTGAACATTATTATTCGTGTTTCATTCTCGAAGACGGTGATATATTTTTTCTTGATGTTTTGTCTTAAATTGTATTTTTTGTGATGGGCCAGGAAGACTTTGCTTTTCTGTCCAGCGGTGTATCAAAAGGCACCGACAGTCACCTTGTAATTAAACAATGGTGGTTTACCTCAATAACAAGTTTAACAAATCTTATCATGCGATTTCAGCAAAAGCTCTCTGGAAGCTTTCTCCTTCATAGTTATATAATTTCAAAATGTTGTTTTGTATGGAATTTAACTATGTACACTATTCTTGATCTTTATTACTAACTTTATGTAGCAACAATTTGTATGTTTAAGGTTTGGCATAAATGATAAAGAAACTTTTTCATAACTCAAATTATTTAAAAAAAAAGCTAAGTAGGTGATCAATTTTAGGGGTGTTCATTTCGAGTTCGGGAAGTGGTCAGGGCAGATATTACGGCAAACAAAATATAACTAACGAAATACGTAAATACAAATACTTGACTGGACTAACTTGTTTCGTGACATTTCATAAGGTGTTCTAATTACCTTTTACATAGTTTGTTTGGTTTCAGCTACTTTATAATGAACTTCCAATAACTACTGATTCCATCAATCCTATAATAACTAAACTTTCATCATTATTAGTGTTTAGTAACCTCAAGACTGACTAGCTCATAAACCTTGTGACGTCACGATCAGCAGGTCGTAAATCTCCATTCTGGCCCTTCATTGTGCTCTGGCCCTCTGGACACTCGACATAACAATGTCTGTGGCTGAATCCCCGCTGATTTTGAAAATAATTACTCGCAAATGATATTATATTTTATTATTAAAGGTTATTGGTTATACAACTACTTCTTATGATTCTTTACCTCTAAGTGGTTTATTGGGTAACTCGGTTACCATTTTTGAGTAAGTGAAGTAAAAAGTAATTATTTCAATTCCGTACTTGTGTCTCAAAAATGTACATTTAATGTTTTTACTCGATTACAGATTCATGAGTGTCTCAACTGCCACGCCGATTTTTGTTTTTTTGGTTGCACGCCAAAAAGGCTCACTGACGATATCTTTTTACAGTCTAATAACTTTAATAGTCTTAAGGTACGTGCACACCGGAGCCGGAATTGGACCCGGGTTGGTACCCGGGATGGTAGCTTTGATCCTGGATCTGACCCTAGATCTATGCCGGTATACAAGCGGGGATAGCAGCCAATATACTCTCACCTGTTATAATTTTTTTCAGCTGTTTGGAAATATTTGTTTCAAATCAAATACACAATAAGTAAACTCATTGGTTTTAAATCATGTTTTGAACTATCTACATATTTTTTTAAAATCCTGCCTTTTGTTCACCCACTTCTTGATGTTAATACTTAACCGATTTTGATGATTATTTTTTTATTTAAAAGATAATTTCAAGTTTTAAGTTATTGTCGAGCCATAATTTCGATTAAGCCCCAGGGCTCTGCCCCACGGGGCTTCCAAGTTCCCATGTTATTACTATAGACGAGAGTTTTATTTGGTTTATAACATGTGTTTTTCTTGATTCAATAATCAGATGTTACGAGGATCATATCAGCAAAATATTGCGGGAAGCAGCTCGTTTTGCATTAATTGTAAACGTTGTTAAATGAATTGAAATCTTTCTATTTAGTTTTTTTTTATATATAAAAAAGAGTCGAATCTTGTAATGAAGACGAGCTATTTTCAATAGAAAGATTTTAACAACTGATAACAATTATTTTTTGATCAACATGAAAAGTAAGTGTGGCGGTGCAACTACGTACCGTACTTTTTACGCAAATTAGGTTCTGTAAATTAAACACTTGTTGTAGATCACTGAATGTATTGTCAATTGGCAAATCAAAAGGTGAAACAATATCTAAAACTGGACTAAATAAATGTACTGAATCTTAATAAAATGAATCTAGTCTGAAAATGAATCTAATTGTGAGCCTCCGAGATGTCACTAGGTTGTAGTTAGACGGAAGACTGAAGGGTTAAGGGCGAGGACCTAAACAATAACCCCTCCAACACCCCCGCAATCGGTGCGGCGTCAAGTAAGTTATGATTTCTGGTAAGATATGTTGGGCGGTTTTTACCTACAGTTTATCCTTGGTTTATAAGTAGGCTACTCACCATAAAATAAATTTTTAACATAATAATGAGATTATGTAAAATTTATTGGCCTGATAACGCCTAAAAACCTATACGCAGTTTTCACATAGAAAAATATGTTTAACTCCAAAGAATATCACGTTTTAAACGGTAAACCTTCAAATAGGCATTTATTTAAGAAATAAAGTAAAATAACAAGAAATATTTACAGCTATATGATTAGTAAAATTTATATTATTTCCACATAAACTTTACGTCCGTTGCAAGTCATTCCCCAATTTACATAAAACATTAAATTATAATTACAAAACGTATACACAAACTAGGCTCTATTTAAGTTGTTGTACTATTCTCGATCAAAGTAAAATAACCAGTTAAAACTCTGTCTTTACAACATTTCATTATGTAGGCTGTAAGTGTGATTGTAAATCCATTATTCAGTAAATATTTCAATGTAAATAGAAAAGAGTATTTAAGTCTACATGGTTCTAAACCCATGATTCGATTTTTGTTTAGTCAGATGATAAATGACCACAGCAACCTCCTTTGATTACATCCAGAAACAAACCTGGATCTGATCCTAGATCTGATCCTTGCTCACTGCTTCTATCCCGGCTACCATCCTGGTTCCGAGCTTCTGATTGGCTGAAATAAACCGTCTTGGATGCCTTAATGTAAGTATGCTTGTATCCCGGCTCCGGTGTACACGTATCCTAAGTCATATGTCACACGATTATTAACTATAAATTCACATTCAAACATGCAAAAGTTTGTTGTCAATTGAAATAGTTAAAAGCCAAATTATGGAGATTTTACATTCCACTTTCATCAATTTGGACAGCTATTAAGGTCTCTGATGCCAGAAGGTTTGCCCACGCCCGATATAAGTGGATAGATAAACTGACTAAGAGTGCTTGAGGTAAAACTAGCGACTTTCATGGCTAAAAAACAGGTCCAAATAGTAATCTAACCATTAAAACCTTTAAGGCTTATTGGGTGAAACCCTAAGTGATTTTCGTTTTTTTCTGAATTTTTATAAAAGTAGAAAGCATAAAGAGCACATTCATATGCTAAATGATAGGGGTTATTATATCAATAACACGCTAAAATTTGGTACACCAGATTTACCAATTGATTTAAGTAATTCAATAGTAGGATTTTAAATATAGGATTAACCTTCAATTTCACATGGTTTAAGGCTTCAAAGTTGATCTTAAATTGTAGGCCGTCACTGTTTGTTGAGCGATTATGATGCTACGCAGTTTTGATTTATAGTTTATTTTGTTATCTCAAAAGTTTTCCCATAAGTTATTTATGATCCTGATAGCGAAATTCATCCGATCGACCGACTAATGCTGTTCATACTTTGTAATAAAGTCTAATAATGTTCTAGGAATTACTTTCTAGGAGTGACGTCAAAAAAATGCGTGATGTAGATAAAAGCCCGTTAGTATAATTTAGTTCGTAAATACAATATTATTAAAATACAAAGGTAGAGAAAAATTGTTAAGCTTACTTAATACCAAGAGTTAATTAACTGGAATAAGTTTCATCAAGTGTTAATCCGTTGCGGTGAGCTCAGCTTTACATACAAATTGACCTGGACCGCACTGGCACCATTGATTTCCCTTTGGTTCAAGTATTTATTGTATATCTTTAAGAGCAATGTATTCGTAGTAAGAAATAAGATTTGTATTATTTTGTTTAAATATTCAATTGTGATAAGAAGAAATACAATTTTATATGCAAGTAAACATAGAATATTTATGATTATATTTATAGATGTTTATTTGCGACCAAGCCTTTCATAAACAAATATAGAAAGCCATATCATATAATCATTGGGAGCAAAAGGCTTTATATTATAAGATTCAGGTAGTGCGTATAAAATTCAAAGTTTATATTACAGTACAATAAATGCCTCAATTTTTAATTGGAAGGTTTAAGCCCAAACGACGACCCACTAGAGAATGTTTACCTTTGTTAATACAGAATGGTCCAAAAACATAGTTTATAGTGAAGAAAAATTATCTTTCTTAATTTCACAGTTTGTATCAGCCAATAAACATTTAATTTAAAGAGGGCAATTTTTTAACATCGCTTTTTTATTTACACTGTTAAGGCTACTAAATCTAAAATTAAAAGTCTCTGATTATCTCTTGTAAGGCAACACCCAATGCATGCCACCAAATTAAAATACTATGAGATTTTTAATACCATTTTTAATCCTCGTAGCTTTTACACTTATTTTGTTATTTTTTTCTTTCTTAAACCCTCGGTTGAAGGGAACTTGGACCACATTAGAACAAATAATATATTTACTGACTATTAATGTTGATTTTTTAATTCGAAAACCCTTTATTTCATAGCATAGTGCTAAAGTTTAAAAACAAAAATAAGTGAAAAATTTTCCTGAAAATAGCATTTGCATTCACAAGGAACCTCTCACGTAATCAACGTTAGATTAGCAGCAGTTTCTACTTTTGCGGAAAAATGTCCTAAATGACTCTTCTGATAATAACTTTGCCTCTTAGTGTATATGTTAAATAACTTCGTAGGAACTACTGCACTTTATTAACTACACAAGATCTTCAAATCAAATCTTGTGTAAAGATAACAACATAGTTTCCAATCAGAGACTCATAAGCGAATGGATGGAATAAAAAATATAACTTCTGTAATAACTAAACAACTAGACAATCATTGTGGTTTAAAAAGGCGAGCTTATCAAGCACGAGTAATTGAAGTTAAACTCTCCTATCCCTGTAGTAATTTGTGGGGTGAACTTATAAAACAATACATATTTACTACGTATTAACGAATCTTTATTTAATATTTAGGTTTCTTAAATTAATTACATTTGCATTAGAGACTACATACGTGGTTTGATTCATAAAGAGTTATTTTTCACCCTCTCCCCCAGTAGAGAAAAGTATTGTTTTAACTAAATTTTAGAATTTTAACCATCGGTGTGAATTAGTTTTTACCCTCGCTGAATTCAAAGGAATAGTTGTTGAGGGGATAGTTGTTTGTTTGTCTATCTTAGGATGTGAACAGACCAAGACACCACACCAATGCATGGCCCGATATTGGCCAAATTGTGTGCGTAGGTGCTAATCCACAACATCACCGAACAGTTTTACATTTTGTACAATTTATTAATTTTGAATAGTTGGCCTAACTATCCATCAAAAATTGCTAAAGAGCTTACTAACTTCAATTTTCTCAAAAAAAGTCTTGTAGAATGATTTTTACTATTTTATTAATTTTGTTTATACTTAAGGTTTATAGAGATCTAAGTTACAAACAAAATAGCACCTTTCGCATTTATGGGGAAATCCAGGGTCATATTTGGAGCTTAAAAGGTTCAAAAATTATTTTGCTTTACTTACTTTCCATTAAATGTACTTAAACAAAAATAAATTAAGTGCAGTAATAATACTAAATAACGTAAGCAACCCAAATAATTTAATATCCATAAAATTATGGAATTTTATGGATACGGCTGAAATTGTATTCTACGGCTAACGGTTGCGGATAAAATTGAAATGTTCAATTACTGGTAAATACAGTACGTTTTCAAATGATATTCCTTTGGATAATCAATAATTTTTGATTACTTTCTTATTCACTGATCAGTTTAATTAAAGCTTGATATATGTTGAACTAACATTGACTAATAGAGGATATTCGTAATGTGTCGGCCCCCTACCTATGTTTGGAGAGGGCTGAGGGGTTTCCTTTAATTAATAGAAAATGACACTGAAATTTCTCCGAAAAAGAGATTTGAAAGGACATTTTAAGTCAAGTTTATTGAAAGGTGTATTTCTGCATACAGTCTATAACATACTTTACACTCTAAATACCCCCGTCGCAGCAAACCTGTGTCCTCAGCAAATTTCCATTTGTATATTGTATATTTGTCTCACTACCACATAAAGCCACTTAATACGTTTCATCATAATACACTTATAAATAAGTGATATATAACATGTTATTTAATCTACATAAGAATAACATTAGGGCTGAGTACGCACGTTTGCTGCAATAAGCAAAATAACAAATGTGTTTTTATGCAATTATCAATATAACATAACCAGGTGAAGCTACATATCAAGTTGTTGTATTCATTTATGTTCTTAATTAAGGGAGACTACTTTACAACTTTACTTATTCTCCATAAAAATAATATTAGGGCTGAGTATGCAGGTTCGCTGCTGCAAGGACTAACAACAAGAATTATTTTTATTGTTCAAATATCAATATACCACAACTAGATGAAGCCCCATACAAGATTTCATCAATATGCATTAATAAATATTTGAGATTTAGAATTTGATTTATTCTCCATAAGGATAACATTGGACAACATACTATGTTTAGCACATTGAATATCTTTTCCACGGTTGGACGTAGAATCACAATTTAAACATCAAAATAATTGTTTTTAGATCTGAAGTTATTGGTACAAACAAATGTGGAGTTTTCAGTAAAATTAACTGAGGAAAAGCTAAAAACCTTTTTCACACAATATTAACATGGAAAATTGTATGATTAAGTTGATTGGAATTTCTCCTCAACTACTTAACATAATAAGCATCCAAAATACTTAATAATAATTAACTTTTTAAGCTCTATAAAATGGTCATAGCCAAAATTGAGTGTTTTAAAAATTGTTGGGTAAATATTGCATAAAACTGATTTTTGGAAAATTTTAAACCCCCATAAAACCGTCTCCCCATGTCCGATAGTTCTGGTTTTCGAACTTAAAGTCATAAATGTTACTCTCCACATTTGTGCTGAATATCATAAAAATCTGGTGTTTTTCAAAAGTTAACTAGGTAACGGACTCACATATATAACGAATGGTGATTTGGGCACCTGGAGGCCTCAAAAGTTAAAGTTATTACAGTCTCGGGCTTAAGTCTTCCCTATAGGGGAAAATCGCTAAAAAATATCATCACAAAGGAAATGACTGATTATAGGCGGTTTAAAAGGGAGAAAGTATGCCAGTTTTCTGATACCATTTATATTTTATAGGCATTGATCTTATGTCTAAAATAAATATATAACATAACGGAGTATTTGTCTGGTAAAATCCAGTGGTACAATAACGGACTGAAGTAAGAAGATCTCACTTTTCGTTCGTCGACGAGTTGTTTTAACTGTTATGGCGGTAGGATGTGGAAACTGCGTCATAAAACCATTACCTCGGCGACTGAGTGAGAACAGACAATGATTATTCTAAGAAGTCTAGAAAACTCTTAAGGTTAAGGGTTCAGGAGTTTAGCCATGTAAAATCACGGATATTGCGGCTATTTAGAAGTGTTAACCTACTAAATTCTTTGTTTAAAATTAAACAACCATTGTTGGTGATAGTAACTTTACGTTGTTTATTGCGGACATTTTCCATCACTTATTAGTAAAAATTAAAGTTTCACTACGTTCCAGGATCTGGAATCTGATCCCGCCTTCCGGTGGAAAGAATACCAAGAACTTTGTTTGTTGCTAATAAGTGATGGAAAATGTTGGCAATAATTAATTCCTTTAACAACCTCTCTTAATTAATTCTCTTAAACAACCTATTAAAGTTATAAGTTTAGAAATATTTATTACTTTTTATAACTTTTGGAAATCGTTCATTTACAGTGACTATCATCGGGATAGTCAATTGAAAATAATATAAATAGGTTTTGTCTTTTAAGAAGGAAACATTGCAAAAACATTAGCTTTAGTTGTACTTAGGCAGTTTTCTTGCTGTTGTTTTGATCACATTCTTTTGTTTTGATATGAATCTCATAAACCCAAATTTATTTTTGTTTTTCTAAATGGTGGGGGCCTTTTTATCTTAATTTACCCGTCCAAATAGACTGCAGGATTGTGCGTGAAACGTCACCAGCAAAGCAGGGGATGATTCATAACAGTTCAAGTACTGCACAAATGTACTTGCTATTGCTAGGACTGGGATTTGGCCTCACGAGGCCGCTGCCATGGTTCCGAAATCGCCTTGACGCTATGCCAATGAGTCACTCAACATATCTTAAACATTGGCTGATGATTTTTACCTTAGACATTAGTTTTCTTGTAGTTAAAATTCCAGTGTATTTTTTACACGAAAAATCAAATAACTGTTGTGATTATGAGGTGTCAGTTACAGAAAAGTAGATTTAGTTATCTATTGCTCATCATAATAAAGCTATACAAAAAATACAAAAAAATACAAAAAATACAAAAAAATTTTGAAAATTCTTTGTACAATTGTTTTACAATTGTTGCAGTTGCAAAATACGGGTAAACAAACAATCATAAAACTAATGTACCTTCACAAATTGCTATGGGATATGTGGAGAGCTTAACACCAAACCATCTCCATGGGAATCAACCTATTATACAATGTGAAAGAGTAATGAGTAGAAAACGGTTCGTTGACTTTTTAAATATTTACTTAACAGTAATTGTTTATTAGTCACAGCCATTATTAAACAACCAAGCCCCCCCTCTAAAAAAACCAATAGACCTTCGAGTCATTATTTATAATCAAAAATTATTATTTTTCGACTTGCTCATCTATTTCCTCCTTAGTCGTTTTAGAAAAAATCCATACGATTTCGTTGGCAAAAGGACGAATGGGGGCACAAATTTTACCCATAATTTATTAACGTAAAAAATACACTTAAATTTCAGTTGTAGTCATCAAGCAACACGCAGGCGTCCCTGCCATCATCGTCGCTACACAATTTATATGTAAAGCGGCATTGAGAGCGAGTACTTAACACTTGAAGGAACTTGTTTCAGTAAATTGGCCCGTTGTTGCTCCTATTCCTTTAAATTACTCAAAATTTCGTACTAAGCGTTAAATTATTTATATTATTGACACGAATATTGATATTTATATACTAAATATAGTTGTATTAATTTGAAGTGGAACAAGCTGTTGTTTTTGTACATTTCCAGATTATTTTTAATTGATCATAATGCAGTAGTAGGCCTTTGAGACTTTCAAAGTCGCTTGATTTATTTTTAAAATTATGTAAAAAACAACATTGGAACGTTTTACAACTTTAAAAATTACATTTTACAACGCAACAGGATAGAGCGCTCAAATTAAAATTTATAATATTTTGTTATATAAATTGTAATAATAATAATATTTAACAGGGGAAAGTAAATACCCCAGACCAATCAAATCTGCTTATTCAGCGAATTTATGTGACAATTTTCCAAATAAAGAGATAACATCTCTTACTGAAACCCGTTACTTAATTTTTCTCAGTTAAAATGTGACTAATTTTTTCTTGGAGAACTATTATGACCACTATTATCATGTTTTCAGTTATTAAAACTTATAAATATATTATTTGTGTGCTAATATCTACAGATCAGAAACAAACAATGTAACTTAACTCCGTATTTTTTTAAGAGAGTTCTCATACCTTCGAGGGACCGAAGAGAGTTCGTGATAAAACTAGAAATAAATCGATTTGTTTATAAAGTTGTATGTACGCATTACAATGCAATTTTGTTGTTAATAGCTCATATCGTGCAATACTACTCTATGGCAAGACAATCTAGTCCTATTGACGTCTAAAGTTGCAGGTATTCAAACATATTTATTAACATTTTAGTTTTAGAGTACAACTTTCAGAACAAATTGTTTGTATGTTATATATTACTGAGAGAGATAATCGAAATAATTGTGTATTTTTGTGATACAGGAATGAAGTTTGACACAGAGGAGTCTTTTTATATTATTAAAAGATATCGATTTTGGGTCACTTGATTTTACCATCCAAACGAGTTATGGAGTTTTACCCCCAACAAATATGTTTAATTTTTACAATTAGTTTTAAAAATAAACTTATTTTGGCGTGACCAATCAAATCATCTTAAAAGAGATCATTAATCATTTTTAATTTTTGTTTTTAAAAAAAGGCTGTGAAGGAATTCAAATTATATTTGCCCCTATTGCTATAAAGAAAAAGAGTGGTGCATTTTTGTTTCCGTTGTAATTTAAAAAAGGACTGGTATTCAGGCTCTATCTCGGCGCTTTGTAATTTGTTAAGTGGTCGGGTGAGACATTTTCAGGGTCTGCGAGATACGGCCCTGCCCCAGGAAGCGAATACACTTTTCACTTTACTGTTATTTTTTATATCTTTGGATTATTGAAATTTTACTTTTGAACATTGTCCAACATGTCTTGAGAATTTCACTCACGTAATAAATGATTGTATTCCTCTTTGGAAATATTTAGATATGTAAGTTATGAGTTCTACGAAATAATTTAAAACTATTCACATAACATGTCACAGGGATTTAACTATTTTATTTTAAAATTTTATCAAAAAGGTGGTATCCGTTCATGAATAATATACTCGATATTGTCTCATGTACAGTATCCTAACCTATTTCCTAACTATAATATGAGTGCTGTCTGTTGGTTTTCAACATTTATCTCGGATTCCAGTGGGAGGGTTTTGATTAAACTTTAATAGGATAAAATAAACTACGTCTCACAACATTACAAAATATATTCACACTTATGCTGTTCAAGACGGTAAATATACCAAAAAGATGGTAAGAGGCGATAGATTTCAACCAATCACACCGGTAATCATCAGGCCCAATCATCTAATGACAGAAACAAGATTAAACTTTTGAATTAGTGGTTTTTGTGCCTGAAATCGATTGGTGAAAACTTCAACTCCAGGGGAAACTAAAACTTTATTAAAAAAAACTCAGTTGAAAATTGTAAATTTTTACATTGGTCTAGTGAATTTTAATCAAAACAAAACAATCATAAAATCTATTCATTAACAACCAGTCAAACATGTGGTGATCTATAAGAACTAAATTAATGCTAACAGGCAGAAAATAAGGAAATTAACAAAGCAAATCTGTTCGACATAGAAGGAGGCGTAGTAAAATAGATTACTCCAGGCCTATTGACTGGAATTCTCCAAATAAAGCTCGGTCCCCAGGTACTATTAAACGAGTTCGCACGCAGCACGCTGACGTGAGGGAAGTGAATTTAGACATAAAAAAATATAAAACTCAAAATCAGTTAAAAACATACATTTATTCCAACTTTTATTCAAATCTGAAAACATTGATTTTTTGGCTGTTCTGATGCTCCTGGTTTTATTTACCTGCAATGCTGGGAATACAATTTTGCGCATTATAAGGTTAGGAGAAGGTCCAGTCAGGCTTTAAAGTAGGCGTGAGGTTGTTGGGGGTGATAAAAGTACACCAACAAATGAATAACAGGCTTTTCTAATGTAAAATCATCATAAGACAACGTACTGTGTTTGGTCGATACACATTTTCTTTAATAACTCGGTAAATATTTATGCTAGAATGACGAGAGAAGGCTTAAAACTTTCGCCTCTCCAATTCCCATCTTTTTACATGCATTCATTTTACATACAGGGCTTTTCTGACCCTTTTTGGGCCCAACAACTCAAATTTGAAAGATTAATTCCCAAAAAAAGGTGTTTAGAGTTTTCCGATTGTTTTGCCCAACGAACTTGTCCTACTGATTACAGAAAGTAACGTCCCTACCAAATTTGAAGAAAATCGGACAAAAAATGCGACCGCTAGAGTGCAAACACATATATATATATATATATATACGTCTATATATATATAAAATTTTGAACGACCCCCCAAAACGTGTTCAGGGGGTCACGTTAGGAACTTCTATGGTGGTCCCGGGCTTAAGTTTCACCGTGCGGGTCATGCTAATAGTTCACTTTCCAAAGGAAATTCACTAATATCAAATCAAAATATGTTATTTTCTTTGAACTTGCCGGCTTGATGGTTATAATTCTTATCTAAAAAAACTGTTCAAACTATTTATAAGCTGGTTGGATAAAATATTTGTCTAAATATTATTTTTTTAATAATTATTAATTTTGGGATTTAGAAGCCTTACAATATCTGACCCTGAAATTTCCCAGGAATACGGGTTCTGTAATTTTGTTAGTGACCTTTTAAGCACTATAAATCACCCATTTATAATTCAAATAATCAGTACTGGTTTGATGTTTTCCATGTTTTGGCATGGTCTTGGGGATAATTATTTCAGAAGTAATACAAAATAAAAAGAATTGTTTGGAGCTTGGAGCTAACGTTGAGTAGTACATATGCCAAACTAGTGGCTTGAAGGGACCATAGCTCCTAATCTTGCTCCAATGCTAATCTGCCTCATCTGATGTTGTTACTTTTTACATGCTGAGGAAAATAAAACAAAATATAAGTATGAAAACATGTCAGTCCGTAAACAAAGTAGACACTTGATAACTTTTTGTTTTTAAGTCAAAAAGGTTTTTAATTCCCCATGCTTTTCTTATGGGAGATGTTTTACCTTATTGATCGGTTGCGGTAAATCTTCAGAAATACTGATATTTTTCCCGAGTCCTTGGGATCAAGACCTTTAGTTTGAGCCCTCTCCCATCATCCTGCAATTTGCCAAACTCCCACAATTTTGACTTACAAATTTCGCTTACAGAATTATACATAACTAGTGGCTTGAAGGGGTCATAGCCCCTAACCTTGCTATAATTCTCTGCCTCTTCTGATTTTGTTTATTATTTATATGTCAGTTCGCAATCTAAGTAGACACTTAATCACATGTTTTAATGTGAACAAAGCAAACGTTTTTAAATCCATATGTTTTTCTTATAGAGGATTATTAACATTTTCTCGTTTGATGGTAGCCTTTTGGAAATACTGCTATTTTTCCCGAGTCTCTGGGGTTGAGACCTTCAATTTGAGCCGTCTCCCGTCATCTTGCGTTTTGCCAAACCCCCACAATTTTGACTTAAACATTTTGCTTACAGAATTACATATAAAGATGTTGATGTCATAAAAACCAGTTTGCTGGTGTGTTGTGGTCTCTAGGTAGGTACACATCTAGACATAAAAGACGCACTGAAAGAATATAGATACAAATCACTATGAAAATCACTTTTTAGTGAATTTCCTATGGAAAGTGAACTATTAGCATGACCCGCACGGTGAAACTTAAGCCCAGGACCACCATAGAAGTTCCTAGCGTGACCCCTGAACACGTTTTGGGCGTCGTTCAAAATTATATGTATACGTGTGTGTATGCACGCTAGCGGTCGCATCTTTTGTCCGATTTACTTCAAATTTGGTAGGGACGATTCTTTCTATAATCAGTTGAACAAGTTTGTTGGGCAAAAGAATCGGAAAACAATAAACCCTTTTTTTGGGATTAATCTTTCAAATTTTGAGTTTTTGGGCCCAAAAAGGGTCAGAAAAACCCCGGATGTAACATTAATGCATGTAAAAAGATGGAAATTAGTGAGGCAACGGTTTTAAGCCCTCTCTCGTAATTCTAGCATAAATATTTACTGATTTATTAAAGAAAATGTGTATCGACAGTATCGACTAAACACAGTACGTTATCTTATAGGGGTTTTACATTAGAAATGCCTGTTTTTCATTTGTTGGTGTACTTTATCATCCCCAGCAACCTCATGCCTACCTTTGAATACTTTTCAAGCCTGACTGGACCTTCTCCTAACCTTATAATGTGTAACATTTTATTCCGAGCATTGCAGGTGAATGAAACCAGGAACATCAGAACAGCCAAAATTCAATATTTTCAGTTGTCAATAAAAATTGGAATAAATGTTTGTTTTTACACAGATTTTAAGTTTTAAAAGTTTTTTTGTGGAAATTCACTTCCCTCACGTCAGTGTGCTGCGTGCGAACTCGTTTGGGGTTCAGGGAGCATTGAAACAAATGTTTCCACCAATCAGTGTTTTTTTTTTTTAAATTGTATAACAGGTATATTTCGAGTTTTCTGAACTCATCTTCATCCTAGGTCAGTGTACTTTAAAATGAAAACAAACGGACTAAATATTGTCATAATTATTTACAATTAAAATAATATGTTTAAAATTAAATTCCTCATACAAGTTGTTAAGAAATTTGATGAATTTATAGATTTAAAATATTAAATTTCGTAAATGTTTTGCATTTAATACAATTTTTATGTTATTTACAACCACATTGAGTACCGAACAAAGTTATAATAGTAATGTAATTTCATAAAAACTGTTTTATCAATTTTAATTACAATTTTTGGCTCAAGTGCTTCAGTTCCCTAACAAAAATCACCTACTTTTTTAGAATAATTCATTATATGGTTTAAAAAGTTCCGAAGATAGTGTTTTTGCACGAAAACATTAATTGTAAATACACTTTTCTCCTCTATATTAAAAAAAGATAAAAAATTTTTATTTTCATTCCCCGATTGAAATTTCTGGAAGATAATTTAATTTGCAATCAGCTGTACGCAGTACGTTGCTTATACAGTATATACGGAACCAACATGTTGACATTTCCTTTTTTTCTGGTCTTACATGGTGTCTGGTGATTCATGGAATCCTGTAACATAGGTTAAGCTAACAATAACCAATAAAGGCTATCCTGAATATATTGCCACCTAACCATTGGGTGAGGAGACGAGGAATTTACGCCCTTAAAACCACTGAGTAGCAAATGACGCTGTAATCCTCCCAATAATGGAATATGGGATGGTTGACCATTCCTGAACAAATAGTTTACTATAAGATTGGCTATATAGGCCAGCGAACATTATATATATATATATAATAGGCCCATATTCTATATATTGTACATATTAAGGATTTCATTTATAATGTAGGTTTTAAAAGGAAATTACGGGTCATTTATCTGATACTTTTTAAAGACATTTTGTACATAGTACATGTGAACATTATTATAATACATTGTATGATACCACTATAAACAATGCATAAAAAGTTTCGTTCTTCGACAACACAATGGGATGAGCAATCAAACGGCAAACTCTTTTAAACGCTCTTTTAAACTAGACACAGCATGATTTAGCAAGGATACCCAACTTTAGACTGGACTGGTCAGCCTAGAAAGTAAATGCATGAGCAATTAACCTACATATTTATGAATTGGGATTTAGAATAATATTAATTGTATTGATCATTTGGCTTATTTGACCGATCATTCGGTAACGGTTGGGATCGCAAGAGAATCAATTATTTATTCCTTCGGTTTAAGAAAACCATAATTATATTATAATCATATTTTAAGTTCCTATGACTGTACTTAATGCAGGTAACCCTGACACTTAAAATCACATCCATTAATCGTGAATTAAAACATTCAACTATGTACTTTAGCAGGAAAATCATCAATATTTTCAAGGCTAAATCAAATCTGGTTTGTGTTCCATGCCAAAGATACTTAAATATTTTCAGCAATTTTTTTCGTTAACGTGCTGTCCTACTTTTCCATAAAAATATTTTTGTAAAATAAAAACTTGAGAGTAATTTCTGTTAGTTTTGAAACAATTAAGTCTAATTTACAAATCACTAATTCAAGAACAATAATTTGTTTTGTTTTGTACTTTATGGAGTTTTTATAACTTTCAATGATTAATTATTGAAATCGGTTGATCGAATGATTAGGTATTGCTCATGAACTATGACATGATGAAGTTCCAACATAGACTGATATTTCGGAGCAGCGCTGGTTCTCCGGTATTTCAATAATATGAACTATAAAGTGTACCACATGAAATATACGAAAAATTTACGGAACAAACTGGTTTCCTAAGCTATAAAACATATATATACAAGACATATATAAAAGAGCAATACAGTGCTGATGAGATTACCAAGTCCAGGCACAATTTGTATGTAAAGCCATTTCTCAGCACCCTCTCAATTCAGGATTAAATGTGCTCCAGTAAATTAGCGTCTTGTTGAGTCCTCTACTTCATTTCCACAAGCTTTCCAGTATTCAGGTCTTTACCACTTTTTATTTTTATTTTTCATAGAATCAACTGCATATTACTTTGCAGTAAATGCTAATAGTTATTTTAATATTGTTTCAACTTCTCTCATGTTTAATTATTAAAAAAAGTATATATAATTATTTGTAAAGACAAATTAAAATAGCATTGTATTTGATATCTGTTGAATATAGTTCTTAATTCTGTCGGTTTTACAGTTGGTTTTCGTTGTGATTACTATTCATTCAAAGTTTATAAACATCCCTTAATTTCAATTATAATTTAACCTATATATGTATATATTGGATAATCCCATAACAAGATAAGGTTTAAATGTTAGCTGATTTTATTAAAGAGTGTTATCCTACTTACAATGGTGGCTGGGTCCAGTTTCTAACATTTATAAAATGTGTCCTCACGATGGTGCTGACAAACCTTAGATGTAAGGCAAGCACTTTAACCACTGCGTTACCCAGTTAACTGATATTAATAAAATTTAAACAACCCTTGTTACGTTTTTTTTAAATTGCGTTATTTTTTAATTCTGAAACAATAATGCAAACACACCTTCTACAAACACCTTTCTACACAGAATCTTATACATGAGTTTTATATATAGTATGTGAAAAAAGTCCGTCCCCCCCCCTTTAATTTTGTTGTTTGTTAAAACAAATCACCTTTGGGGAACGATACTAACATAACCCAAAGTATCTTTTGACCTTATCGGAAATTTTCGGTGTCCCCAAAAAGTGGGGAATTTTGGGGGCAACTAAAAATTTTCAAATGTAAACCCCTTTTGAGTGACCCCTCATTTTAAATAGATTTTTAAACCTAGGCGAAGGTTGACAGTTAAAAGTAAATTTAACCCCTTCAAAAGGGGTTTACATTAGGACATTTTGAGCTGCCCCCAAAATCCCCCATTTTTGCGGGTTCTCAAAATTTTAAATATTACCAAAAGAGACCAGTTCTTCATTTAATATCATTTCTTCAAGAGTCGTTAGTAGATAAGATTGGCCACACCAATTATGCAAATGAGCTACACCCGACGAGATTCAGCCTAGCGCACTCGCGCACTGGCAGCCGTGTATAGGCGGATCGGGCGTCGCCGGCCAGGTGCCTCGGAGAAGTTTGGATCAGTAGGCATACAAACCAGACATAGCAGGTAAATGCGGATCTCACAAGCTACGGAGAATCCGCAAGCTCCGTCGTGGTGTAGTCAGGAGTTGGGATAGGTCAAGCGCGGAGCTATTACCGCACCGTGCGGCCTCGCGCGCAGCCAGTGCACCAGCCCAGTGGAACCAGTTTCGGCAGCCAAGGTGAAAGTCATTGCCGCTCGCTGTCAAACACGTACCGACCTAATTGCAAGTTGTTGCCAAGACGTGTATGTAATCGACAGACTGCCACAGTCATTCTTGTGTAACAAAAACATACAAGGGTTTCCAACCTGCACTACTAAATAATAATAAATGAAAAGGTGTAACTCAAAAACAACACAGAAATGAGACAAAAACACTTTATTATTCCTCTACAAGTTTACAAATATATTCCCTGTTTACCCCCACCCCCTCGAACATAAGACTTGCATTTGGGCTATTGTTGTATTTTTCAACCGCCTCTTCCGACAAAGCCGGCAAATACCTTCGTGGCAGGAACACCTGGGCTATGCGCCCCCTCCCCTCCACGTCCTTCTGGAAATCTATCTCCGCCACGACGGAAATGTTCTCGGCTCCTTCCACACGTGCTCCAAACAATTTATTTTTTGACATCACACGCTTGAACCTCAGCACACGATACGCCGTGCCAACCTCCAGATCCGTTAGTTTGACTCGTGGGAGGAAATCGGCTGTTGATTTGTTATTAAACATTTCCTGGAGGGAAGCCATCTTTCTTACTGAAACAACACATGAAACATTAACCTTACATGTATAGAAACAAGAAAAACATTTCCGCAAAACAAAATAAATGCACCGTGGTAAAATAACACAAGGTGAACAGGGCGTGTACAGGACATTGCAGCTCACCTCGGTGCAACCATGACATCCTAAATGCATTTTATATAAACTTGCCTGTATCACAAAAAGTTAAGTCGTTCCTGCAATGAATTCGCCACTGCAAGTTAACATCAGCCTGCTTCCTCGATCCCCGGAAGAGATTCCAGACCTGATCGCCCAGCTTCAGGGAATATTTAGAGACTCTTCCTTAAAAGGTAAGAAACAATATACTACAACGTAAATCCTCATTCCCTCGCTCAGGCCTCTCTAGTGTAATCAGTATATAACAGAAAAATGTAATAGTCGCAGAACACATAACAATATAAAGTAATTGTAATTCAGAGCTTTGTCATGTAGGAATTTAGCATTGTTATACACAAGGCAAGAAACATTATGCAACCATATTAATTCTCATTCCCTCAGACAGAGCTCCTTTCAACTTGTATATAACGAAATGTATTGGATGCGAAAATACAACCATAGCTGTGTTATGAGGAGACATACGGTTATTATGCATACAGTTAACCTTTGTATATCAGAACATGTAAAAAGTGGATAAAACTGTTTAATAGCAAAACATAGTATTAATGTATTTACCGTACAATATCCCGTTGCCCACCCAATAATGATGTATCAATGAAACAAAGAAGTAAGTTAGTACAAGAAATACAGTAATACGTACATTTGTGTACTTATTTGTGTAATACGTACATTGTGTGTGTGTGTGTCCCTTAACATTCACACTTGGGACCCTCTACGTGTTCAAGACACGTTCCCTGACATATGAAACAAGCGTGACGATTCCGAAAAACTTCGCTGTCTAACTGACAATGAACAAAATCAACGTTCATTTGATATGTATGATATTCGTTCTGTCCAAGCCGAAAACAGTTGTAGCAAATCTTGAATTTATCCTGAGTGTAAAAAACAAACATGAGAGTCATACAGTTTTTCATATGTATATCAATCAAGTTTTGCAAAACAGCTGGGGGTAAACAATATTTTAGTAATTCAAGATCACGTCTACTATGAACATTGTTCAAAATACATTTGCTAGACAACATCGATAAACTAAGGGGTTCGTACGGTGAATTCATAGTCTAAAACAGAAAAAACACACAACAAATTACTAACCTTATTACTGTAAACCCCTGACTAATACAATATGTTACAAAATAGCTAAATAATCTTTGTTTAATGTTTCAGAAATCGCCTCCGACAAAGACGACATTCTGCAAATGCAGGAGGTACGCAATTGTGCGAGCGCCGACCCCGCCCTGCCTAACAAACCTCTCCGACCACGTCCAAGAAGCCGTCTTCGACGACTGTTGGAGCCCTACATCCGTCCTATAGCCAGGGTAATACCTACACCTATACCCGCAATTTTACCCCTTCCAATCCCTCTCGAACCTCCACCACCCGCCGTCGTCATAGAAATATTGGATGACGATGAAGACGACGACGTGGTGTATGTCCCACCCGCAAACTCTCCAGCCTTATCCCCCGCCCCAAGCCCTGAACCCCAACCACTACCACCCCCTGACCCGTTACCCTGGCAAAATAACGAGGACATACTTGACGTGTTGGAAAGGGAAGCGCTAGAACTGTTCTTTCAATAAAACTAAAAAAAAAAAAACGAATCTTTCAATCATTCCAATTTAATTCCCTTCCTGCGCTTAACGCCAATCTGTTACAAAATTACAATCATATATATATTGAACGTAACCAAGTGTTACAAAGGAACTATATGTTGGTACCAAATCCCAGAATATTCGATTGAACCAATTATTCAAACACTACTAACGTTGTGACACATACAAGTAAATAAGTGAAACAACAATGTTACAATCAAGCCTGATGACAATGCAATGCTTACATTCTAAGTGTTACAAACAATTTACGCAAGGAAAATAAAGAAACTATATGTTGATACCAAATTCCAGAACATTTAGTTGAAACGCTACTAACGTTGCAACAGACAACTAAGTTAATAAAAGTGAGTTACAAACAAGTCAAATCACAATTTAGTGTCAGCACGATAAGTGTTGAAAAAAAAAAATCATTTATGCAAGGAAACAAGCATACATAAATAAAAGTCACGAAGCACATTTATAAGGTTTTGCATGTAGATATACTTAACGCAAAAAACATTTCCTACTTGCTAACAGGATGTAAATATTCCTCAGGGAAAACAATAATTCCCAGGCTCAGTACAGCTAATCATTGTATATATATATATATATATATTACCCAAATGTTTTGTCAAACGTCAAGACGTCTCCTATCAAAAAAAAACTTTACTTATAACTTTCCCAACATTGTAAAACAAAATTCAGTAACGTTAAACCTAGTTTAGAATCAAATAGGTAGTAGTAGTAGTAGTAACAAAATGACGATCCTCGACCACTCAAAATTGTGATAGTATAGATTTTAGCAAGAAGCAAGTTTAAAGACATAACTAAACATAACGAGAGTTACGTATCAGCATAAAAAAGTTAACGCACGACGAGAAGGTACTTACTCTGTACGTAGGAGCTGTACTGGCAGACGGAGAACGAATAAGTCTTGACAGCAACCACACTGCTATTTAAGCCACAGCTACGACCTTACCGATTTCCTTATTGACACCGCCCTTCCCGGATGTCACCTTCACGTCACCACGACCTTGTAATCGACCGTGACGCCGACCTTGACTGAGAATACGACCTTGGAGATAACCTTGAATGTGACCCTGAGCACAACCTTGAGAATGACCCCGACCTTGAGGATAACCTTGACCTTGAGCGCAACTGTTCAACCCCGATGCGACCTTGATGACAAGGTCAACCGTAAACCAGGAAATGTAGTTGTCAAGATCGACCGCTCGGCAAAGCCGTTCACCAGGATGTGTGTTCATCAAGGATGTCCACTTGGCGAGGCCACGCTCGGGCTCTTATACGCCAGCAGCGGCTCTGAAACTTCAGTCGCAGCCACCGATCCGAACCTCCACACGCTACTGACGAGCTGCCAGCCGACGCCTCACCACCACCACCACCTTCGCTCTGTGACTCGCCTTCCACCTTCAACTCATCCACTGCCGCCACTCAGCAAGCTTCTCATCGTTCATCTTCCTGCAGGCTGGCAGGCTACTTTCTGTCGGCTGGTAGATCGTCGCAGCCTCCGTGCCTTCGTAGCAATGATTTTCCTGCCAGCCATCCAACTCGCATCTTCATCCTCCACGATAGTTTTACACCTCCGACACTGACGTCAACTACATCAGCTCCTAGCTTACTAGTCAGGTAAACACATATGATCGTGTTACATAACAATACACCTGCACGATGGAACCATTAAACTAACTTGCACGCTTCAATCATCAAATCATTAACTTGTGTGTGTGTGTGTGTGTGTGTGTGTGTGTGTGTGTGTGTACCTAACAACCAGAAACACAGAAATTTACTCTTTAAATACAAATGCCTTGGTCTCAACGTATCATTACTGATCCAAGATTTTCATTTTAGTTTAACATAACCCAAAACTTGCACAATACTTAAACCCATTGTCAGAAGTTTGATTATCACAAGCCTACAACTCAAACAAAAATTCTACAAGAGAATAATTTTACTGTGACTCTTGCCGTCATTACGAAAAAATCGCAAATAGACTTAAACAGGCGATCAATAAATATTTGCCTTTTGTTCGATCTAAATACTATTTACAGTTTTCTTTTCTTTCTTTTACAGCCAACCAACACGAAATGGTGTTATACCGTGCAATCGTGGACGGTATAACTGTCTCGCTGCCATTACCATCACTGGGAACCACGAGAGGAGAAGAAGAAGAATTAGAAGTCCTATCGCCACCATCACAAATTGGACGATTGCGGTTTACATCAACTGCGGTCCAGCGCTACACCTGCTTGGCTTGCAGACTACAGTTTCCATCATCGCTTACAATAGACAACCATCGATGCAGCGCAGAACCATGGCTGCCTTGTCTTCTGTGCAACGCCGCTTACTTCAGAACACGAATGCAACTGCAAGAGCATTTCAAAAACTCCTGCATTCGTTCTTCCCATCGCCCTGTTCCAGTAAAAAGAAGAAGTACTTCCCACCCTGGAGTTGGAGAGAAACGCCAACGCCTCATGTCAACAACAGCCGAACCAAAGCCCGGAAACTGCATTATTGAAGACGATCTTTACCTCAGCGATTCATCAACATCCTCATCTTTAATGGAGAATTTAAACGAAGAGGACGACAACAATATATTTATACAGCAGCAGCAGCAGAATCAACAGCCACAGCAGCAGCAGCAGGAAGAAGAGAACATGCAGCTTGTCGAGTCCGCCCTTAAAGGTTATGCCAAAACCTACCAAATTACATGTTTGAACAACTGTGATATAGACGTCAACCGTTTCCTTCTCAACGCCGTTCCGCTCATCGAGAAGACTCTACAGAACGAACTCGGCTCTGCCCAAGGCGTCAAGTACACCCTGTGGCTTGAAGCCGATTATCTCAGTCCCACTGGAGAAACAACAGAGGTGCCAAGGAACTTCAAAACTTCATCCGTTACGGTGTACAGCACGACATCACTAGAGGATGTCAGGAGTTTTCTGTTTGAAGACATCGCCAAACTTCAGACCGAGCTTCAGGAACACGAAGGCCGTGGCAGTGGATGGACATTTCACTCGATTCGAGGTCTCCAGTTGCGATTAAGCAAGTGTAATTTCTACAGGACCGGTGCGCAAAGGTATGTGAAACTACCAAAGGACATAGCACGAACAAACTCTTGTGTCAACGTGAAAAACAATGACTCGTACTGTTTTAAATATGCTATATTATCAAAGCTTTACACAGGAAACAAAACAGAAATAGCGCAAGAAGATTTGTCTGATGTCATTCATACGTATAACTTTAACAACTTATTTTTTCCAGTGACGCTTAATGAAATTCAAAAATTTGAACGTCAAAACAATAACACTAGTGTGAACGTTTTTGCATTGGATGCTCAACATAAAATTTCACCCTTGAAGATCGTCAACAAAGAGAAATATGATCATTTCGATTTATTGTTAATTTCGGATGGGGAACAACCGGAAAACAAACACTTTGTGTACATTAGAAACTTTGAGAAATGTATAAGGAAACAGCTAACTAAGGACAGGCATCGTATTACAATTTGTAAACGATGTTTTACGTTTTCAAGGAACAATCGTTGTCGAAACATTACCGCAGACAAATGGTTAGAAAGCCATCAAATATATTGCAATACATTCAAGCCAGCTGAAATTGTACTCCCCACAAAAGAAAACTCGGTGATGACATTCAAAAATATTAGTCATCACTATAAGATTCCCATCGTTATATATGCCGACATTGAGTCGACGTTAGCCCCAATAAGTCAATGTGAAAACAATCCACTAATTCAAAAGTCAGGAACAAAAAGGGTTCGTGAAAACAGTACATTGATTCCTAGATCAAGTACGACAAAGGTTCAACTTCATGAAATGAACAGTTTTGCATTATTAGTTAAATCCGAGCTTCCAGAAACGTTACTAACACAGTGGGATATTCCTACAAAAATACAACTTTGTCGTGAGGAAAACGCAGCGTATAAATTAATGACAAGACTAAGACAGATCGCCCAAAACATTGGATGTTTGTATAAGACAAACATTCCAATGATTGCATTATCCGTTGAACAACAGGAAGACTATGAATCAAGCATAGCATGTGCTTTTTGTGAAACACAGTTCTCAGATACGGTGATCAAAGTTCATGATCACGATCATCTAACAGGTGTGTATAGAGGTGCATACTGTCAGAAATGCAATATTAATCTTAAAGTGCCAACGTTTGTACCGATTGTATTTCATAACTTGGCTGGTTATGATAGTCAATTTCTTATACAAGTACTAGGTTTGTTTAAGAGTCGTGTATCAATAATTCCTAGCAGTTCTGAAAAGTTCATATCCTTTTCCGTGTTTGTCAACAATATCGAGTTACGATTCATTGATTCGTTAAAGTTCACTAGTTGCTCCTTGGATGGTCTTGTCAAAACGATGCCAAGTGAACAATTAAAAGAGACAATTAAAATGGTCAACGATCCCAGCAAAATTGGTCTTTGCTTAAAAAAGGCTTCTTATCCGTATGATTATATTGATAGCTTAGAAAGATTCAGTGAAACATGTCTTCCCCCTCCTGAATGTTTCTACAATAGACTGACAGATACTGACATACGTGATGAAGATTACGAACATGCCCAAAAGGTTTGGAAAGAATTCAACATAAACAATCTGGGGGAGTATCATGACATGTATCTTAAACTCGATGTGACACTTTTATGCGATGTAATGGAGGCATTCCGTGAAATATGCTTTAAGAACTATCGCCTGGATCCGTTTCATTCTTACACAACTCCTGGATTATCTTGGAATGCAATGATGAAAAAGACAGATGTTCGTTTAGACCTCATCACTGATTATGATATGTATTTATACATTGAAAGTGCAGTTAGAGGTGGATTTTGCGTGTCAAACCTTCGTTTCGCTGCAGCCAACAACCCGGCATTAGAAAATCCAGCAGATTACGATCCTGAAAACCCAACGTCACACATACTCTACTTGGATGCTACCAATTTGTACGGGAGGGTAATGTTAGAGAGACTACCAATAGGTAACTTTAAGTGGGTTGAGAACGTAAACGATATTGACATTTTCAACATCCCTGAAGATTCATCCATCGGTTACTTGATTGAGGCTGACGTGGAGTATGGAGAGGAATTACACGATCAACACAACGACCTACCCCTACTTCCAAGAAATGAAGTCCCTCCCAACGGTGTAACAAAGAAGTTATTAGCAACGCTGCACAATAAGACCGCGTACATAGCTCACCATAGAGTGTTTGCACAGGCAAAACAGTTGGGATTAAAAATAACCAAAGTGCGGCGAGCTTTACAATTTGATCAATCGGAATGGTTAAAACCATACGTCGAACTAAATACAGCGCTTCGTCAAAAGTCCAAAAACGACTTTGAAAAGAATTTCTTCAAACTAATGACAAACAGCATTTATGGGAAATCATGTGAAAACCAGAAGAATCGTATTAACATTAAACTTGTGACTACGGAAAACGATTTTCTGAAAGAAACCTCGAAGGTTAACTTCCTCGATAGGACAATCATCAATGATAATCTAGTCGCTGTACACCTTGGTAAACATCGCATTGAACTGAACCGTCCACTGTACGTCGGTCAGAGTATTCTTGATCTTAGTAAACACTACATGTTTGGCTTTCATTATGACACAATGTTGAAAAATTTCGACAACATTGTTTTGATTTATTCAGATACCGACAGTCTAATCTACCTCATAACCACCTCCAATCTCAATGAAACGCTAGCCAAACTTGCAAAACACTTTGATTTTTCTTCATATCCTAAAAATCATCCGTTAAGCAAAGCTCATCTGCCAGAAAACACCAAACGCATTGGGGTATTTAAAGATGAGACCAGCGGACGACAGATTCAGGAGCATGTCGGCTTAAAGTCTAAGATGTACGCCTTCCGTTTCAACAGTAAGGCACAGCGAGAGGATGAAGATGTGCATATGAAAGCTAAAGGAGTGAAAAAATCAGCTCTAAAGAAAGATTTTCTGTTTGACAATTATAAAAGTGTATTGTTTAAAAATGAAAAGTTTCATGCCAACTTTAACGTAATAAGATCGAGGAATCATATTGTGTTCACAGAACGAGTAAAAAAACTAGCTTTAACATCCTTTGATGACAAGCGTCACATTTTAGAGGATGGCATTCACACTTTAGCCCACGGACACTACCTGCTAAAGACCAGCCGTAAAACCGAGGTGTGAAAGTAATTATGTACACTATCCCTTTGTTCATTCGTATTTGTTGCAAGCGTAAATGTATCTGCAACCCGTCATCATCATCGTCGCTGTATTACCTGTAACCTATCAACATCATCATCATCATCATCATCACTGTACTGTCAAGTGTTATGTATATTTCTTGTAAGACAAGTAGGAGGATTTGGTGACTTCTGCGCAAATGGTCTACTTTACCGACCCTCCGCCTACCCTCCACTATCCCTCCGCCGACCTTCCGCCGGTTGGATCCTTACTTCTGCCTCCGCCGGGATAGTTTTCCACGTGTTTCCCTTGGGATGGAAAATTTAACATTGTATAGCATACTTTGCTATGTAAAAGTGACTGCGTTCACGCATATATATATATATATATCATATTTGTACAACCCCCATGTACATGTATTCAACTGTAAAGGAAATATAGCATTTGAGATGGTTACTCAATAAACATTGTTGTTGTAACAGTATTGCTGCTGTGTTATTATTATTACTGTCTATTCCTTACCATTCCACTCTGTGCAAACAGGGCTATAAGGTTACTGAATAAGAAAACCCTTGTGAGTGCATCTCAGCAATGCAGTGATAACTTTTACACAACTTTTTTAACATACAATGATGCAACAGTACATTTACCGTACTAGAAATATCTGTTTCTAACCATGATGGTTAAACATGACTGAAAAGGTGTACTAAATAAGAAAACAGTAATGGATTTCACAAGTTAATCATTTATTTTACATATAGAAACTTTCTGTACAAACAAAGGTAGCCAATCAATCAATTTGCACTAACCAAATAAATTCTTTTGAAAGTTCATCCAAAACACTTGTTGTCACACGCTCATTGCAAAGGGCACGCAGTTCAGCATCCAACCACACGCCAAACGGTGAGATGAAGCCTCGGTTGTAGTCGCTGACTTCGATTACCAGCCTGGAGTAGTGATAATCACGTACTTGTAGCGAAATTTGTTTCTTCATCTCTTGCTTGATGCGTACCAGCTCGCCATGATTATCCGTATTTGCGGTGATTGCCATGTGCCGAAACATGTTCTTAAAGTCTTTTACATACTGCGTCATCAGACGGTTGGCAGCTGGTTTGCAGGCAGAGCATAAATTAAAATATTCAATAATGCTCTCAGAGTACAGAACTAACTTCTTCCACTCCTCTCGAGACATTGTAATTTCCGGTGTTGGTTTCTCCTCAATGGAGTTGAATAGGGCATCCAACTCGGGGTCCTCCCAGTCCAATGTTTGTGCGAGATGGTTTCTATAGCGTTGGATACAAAGTGTCGACTCGTGATTGTTTGATGGTAGAATCTTCATGTTTTCCGTGTAGAGCGGGGAGAAATCTTTCAAGAGACGTGGTGTCGTAAAGTATTCGTCAAGCCTTTTTCTAAAGTACATGATTGTGTTCAAACATTCCGGGGTGATTTGAATTTGCATCCACAATTTCTTGTCAACCATGTACATTGTAGGATCAAAATATTCACCTTCACTGTCCAGCCCAATCAAGATATATAGGGTGTCAGATAAGGGGAATCGTTGTTTCACTATCAGTGTCGACTCGAAGAAACCGATACTGGTGTTGTAAGATGGTGTTTCAAGTTGATGAGGAACAGCGTACGAGTTGCCTCCCAGTTCCTTACTTTGTTGGTAATAATAGTTTACCAACACGCTCGGTGATGATAGTGGACTCGTGGAAACGTATGATGAATTCTGTGAAGCGGTGGCAGCGCTGCTTGTGATGCGCGGTTGTTGTGAGAGCGCTAATAGAGTATTCGCAGCTGTGGCGGCGGTGGTAGCATCGGCGGTTGCAGCAGCAGCATTGGCAAATGAAGCAGAGGTAGCAGCGATGGTGGATAGCGGAGTCGGTGTAACCCGACGACGTTTCTTCTTTGTTGAGTTTTCAGAGGTAAGAGGCGGCAGCTTCCGCTTGGCGACCATGTTCTCCAGCTTGCTGAGGTCCATGGTGTGTGATTTACTGTAGTGTTGCTCAAAATAGACTCACTCTCGGACTGAGATCGCTGGTTCCCAGCTCCTTATATGCCACCCAGACCCCTCCAACCCTTCCCCGTTAGAGTAGGGGAATGAGGAAGGTGGTAGGAGAGAGGGAAAGTTCACCTAATTTGTAAGGTATAAGTGTATAATCTGAGATGGGGGGGAATACCCCCTCTCATCTACTCCCATTTTTTTTTTCTACACTACCGCCATTATCTTGGGGCAGAGGTAATGGGAGTTAAAGTTTTATCACCGGCTCTGAATCCCTTGAGTTTAGCATCGTAAGTAAGAGTTTGTTCAAATGTGGTGGCATCACCGAACGAGTCTCCTGCTTTAACGTTAGTTATTTTCTTGTTATCGGCATCCCAGAAAGTTTCATCTTCGTTAAGTTGCAAACATTTTTTTATTGCTTTCTCAAGGTTAGTTACACGAGTGACTATCTCATTGTATCTTTCATTGTCAACGTATAGAATTTTGGCTTGTTCTAAACTCCCTACGCGATCCGAAAGCTCGTTATATGTTTCCTTTTTGACGTATAAGGTTTCCAAATATCGACGATTGACTGAATCGTGTTCTTCTTCGGGATCGGCTACAAAACGCAATCGCTTATTTCCAATATTTAAATGTTCTGCAACTTCACTTGCTGCCGTTAAAGGCGTGCGCTGGAGCAGCAGCGAGTTTCCAAACTTATCCTTCACGTGTCGAAACATTACTGTCGCAAGAGTTGATATGCACATTTGTTTTATAACCAGCTGTTGTGACGATTGTCAAAACCCAACCATTTCACGTATATTCGACCGGCTTTACGTTTCAACACCTTTTCTACCAAATAAGTGTCAGGGAATTTGGTTTTCTGCATCTCGTGCGAGTAAAACCCTCCTTTAATGTCTTCTCCGTTAGTATCGCGTAAATAATACACAGGTGGCAATGTTTTACGTATTCTCTTTACAATAAACAGTTCCGTACTCCAAGATGGTGTGTATCCCTTGTCAAATATAGTTTTATACTTGGATACTCTAACAACATCGTTTAACTTAAATTTTGGTTTATCATCAACGGTTTTTGCAACGTTAACCTTTTCTAGCAGTTCCTTTTCATGTTTCTTCTTAACTTCGATCGGTCTCATGCCGATCGTACGATGCACACGTGAATTGTATTTCAGTAACAACTGGGGAAGTAAATCTAACCATTTGTAGTTTCCTTGCACTCCAAACGCTTTCCAAAGCCAATTTTTCAAAGTGCGATTGAATCTTTCAACAACTGATGCTTTTAAATGTGTATACGTGCTGTAATGATTTATCTTTTTGCTTTTCATTAGCTGTTGAAACTCATCGTTGTAGAATTCCGTTCCGTTATCAGTGTGGAGGTTTCGCGGTTTTCGAGGGTGACTTTGTTTAAATATTTGTTTCATTGCATCTGTGACGTCCTTCCCCGACTTGGTCTGCACAGGCACTGCCCATGCATATTTTGATAGTACATCGATTACCGTTAAAATGTATCGCTTACCACTATTAATCCTTGCATATGACTTCATGACTACGAGGTCCGCTTGCCATAAATCATGGATCGATTTCGAGTACACCTTACGACGAACAAAGTTTTTTCTTGCCTGTTTGTGTAGTTCGTTGATAATACCGCTTTTGATCGTCGAATAATCCGCAGTGGCTCCTTTCACTGATCTATCCATTGCACTGATGATCTCCGCAGAGTGTGCTTAGCTTTATTTGTCGAGAATGAGGTGTGTGTGTGTGTGTGTGAAAGGTTTTAGCATAAGGTTGTAAAGAAAGAAAACTGTTAAAGTAAGTTCAAATTCTTTTTTTTTTTATTGACACTAATGAATTACAGTTAAACACAGGATTTTAAGCTGGCACTATTAGGAATAGCACAGGTTACATAGTTCGTTTTCACTGATCTTTGGAAACTCGTAGCATCCGCAAACGTCTTCACCACTCTTTGCTTGCTTCTGACGTCCATCCTCGTTCTCACACGTTTTGATCTTCTTTAGTTCCGCTTCCTTCAGCTGGGCCTGATAGCGAACGAATCTGCAGAAGGGTGAATTGTGTTCATGATCATCGGCCGGATGGTCGTTTTCTTCCCATTTCATTAGAACGATACCGCAGTAAATGCACTTGGTGTTGTCCTTGGTACTACACATATAAATGAAACCCTGATCGCTCAACTGTTTTGCAGTTGGCGTTGACAATTTCCAGTTTATGTAGGTTTTAGCTCTAATTTCGGATTTCATCAGATCTATATTGTCCGGGTTTGATTGACACCATTCAGCCAGCGTTTGAACAGCGCTTTGAGTGCAGTAGAATCCTGAAGCGTACGTATCATGAAACAAACATGATCTGCCGGAAAGGTGATTCTTCTTCTTCTTCTCTTCATCCCCTTCGTATGCGGTGTCGTTGAGGTCAAAGAGTGGATCTCGTGGCAGTGGTGGACAACCCAATAGTTCCAGACTGATTACCGCACGTTCGTAGTTGAAAATCTCCTCCAACACCTTTGCTTTTTCCGTCGTCGGTGCAAACAATACTTGTATGTCACGACATGTTTGCGTAAGCGCAGAAGGGAGATTTTCATATGGCGTAGATCCGTTGCTGTAGTAGAGGCCGTGGAAGTGCGTGCTCATCCATTTGTTGCGGTAATCAAACGATTTGTTGTTCCACTCACACTGCATTATCCCCTGCTGGTCCTGCGGCGGTTGAAAGATCCAGTGTTGGGTGCATTTTGATTCAATGTCTATAACTGATAGTTCTTTTACTATGATCTGTCGGTCCTTGCTGAGGAAAGCAGAAAAGTCAATGATACCGTTTCTCACCATTATTAACGGAGTGCAGGAATATGAACTGCTTCCACAAGCGTCTCAAACCACAAACTGAGGTTTTGTCTGAGATTCACTCGCCTTTAAGCAAAATGTTGTTATGAGGGGAGGGGGTAACCTGTTAGTCAAGCTTACGGACAAGGCTTGTTGTGGGATCGTAAATAAAGGACTTGTCATGGATTATTAGACAGTAGGCGGCCGTGTGTTCGGGGATATCATCTTTTGTTTCAAATTCCAAGCGAATGTCCACAGATGCCGATTTGATTGATTCGTTTTGTTTAGAGCAGTCAATTATCACGATGGGTGCATAATCTTTGAACTGTTTTTTGGTTAAGAGTGGTTGCGCTGTGGTATTATAGTAGGACTCTTGAAATCTCGTATACATATCGTACAGCACTGCGTAATGATTGCTTTTTATATCTATCTTTAGATCATCGTATGGATAGCTGATTGAATTTAAGTGTAGTTTTAAATTGCTCAAGGAGCAATGATCAAAGTGTGCAGCATTTGATTTCACATTGTTTTTTCGATTTGTTTGTAATGCGAAAATTACATATCGAGGTTTTTCAACTTGTGAGGCCGTTTTGACAGTCCAGGAATGTTGCTTGGTTCTCGGTAGCACGGGATACTCGTAGAGTTCCCACGATCGGTATTCCACCGGAATGCTCGTTCCACGTTTCATGTGTTTCAACAGTGCGATTTGTTGTGTATTGCTGAGCGTTATGTACGGTATTCTCCAGCTAAGTTTTTCTAGCTTTACCGTGATTTCTTCAGGAGTCGTGTCTGCCGCTCCCGAGGATGTCCATTTGACGGCATTCTTGTCACCGGCGGAACGTATAAGTACGAGTTCATGACGGGCGTTAACAACGATCCTCTTGTAGTCCTCGGCAAACCCAAACAAGCTGCTTAGTGGAACGCAAAAGTTGAAGTTTCCATTTTCGTCTGTTACTTCTTCATCCAACGTGTTTTTGATCGCACTAGCAGTGGCCACCCAGCCAGCATTGCTTAGGTTTTTCAGATCGCTTTCATTGAAAGATGCGTAGCCTTTTAGCGTAGTGGTTACTCCAGGGTTTCGTATGCGGTCAATTACGCTTCCATTAATTTCATATCGGATTTCATCGAAGAGGTGAGCGAATGCGTTGTTTACAAATTTTGTTTTTGAAGGCACGGAGGATCCATCCGATTTCAATAGTTTCCCCTCGACGTACAGGTAACTTACTGAAGGTATAACGCACAGGTCTTGTTGTTGAATAGGTATGCGTATTTCATCGTTGTTGTTTAATGTCATCGATGCATAGGGTAGGTGTGAATGCCATTCCACGTGTGACACACTATCGTCAAACGGTACACTTTGTAAAATATTTAGAGCATCCATATTTACAACTATTTTAATACTGTCAAACCGAGGGAGCGAAGAAACTGTCTGTTCTTTGATGTCAATCGTACGGACGATCGATGTATACTGATCATTTTATGCTTGATACCGTTTGATAAGTAGACCGGATTAATACGTGGTCCTGCTACGCTGCGATAGTTTGTATATACGTACCCCATGGTTTCATACGGTGAAATGACAAAAATCACTTATCATATGCTCTTTTAACCGGCCGATTTTAGATGTAGACGAATCGAAATACGCTCACCACGAAAGTTCACCAATTTGCCTGTTTGATCAACTATCCGTAGTGTTATACTGTCTATGATGTGCGTAGTGATAGGGAGATAGATGACCGGTGATGGAACCTCTAGTAGTATGAAGCCGGCGGGCACGTTTGGATAAAACTGATGGATGGTATGCGCAGGTTCGCCGTTCACGTAGGAACCGGTGGCTATGTTACATTCTACTCTAATAGCGTTTATGTTAAAAATATCCACAACGCCTGTTGTAGTAATCCTTTTTTGAGCATTAATGATTGTATCTTCTTTAAAACCCAACAACTTTCCGATGGAGTCCGGTTTGCTAAAGTCTATATCAAACGTTGCTTTAATAGATGTTTGCATTGTGTTGTTATTCGTTTTTATATCTGCAAAGTATTGTTTGTCTTTCGTTGATATCTTATGCAGTTCCATACGAAGGTACTCAGCAATATCTTTGATTTCGTAAGCGCCAACTGGAATTTCAATTATTTTTCCATTGTCGAAATGGAATTTATTGTTCGTGTTGTCAACGTTGGGAATTGAATTGTATGTTTCAAAACTTAGCAGTCCTATGCGATACTCACTGTTTTCATCTAGTTCTATCGGGGGGAAGTAGTTTGCAGTTAACGCTGACTTGGTACCGTCCAAGGAGAGTGTCAGTGACATGACTGACACGTTGCTGTACAGTTATTGGGTTTTATCTACTTATAGTCAAAAATGCTAAGCACAAGTGACCGCAGATTTCACTGTTGTCGTGCACACTTTGATACCCGGTTCTGTTGTATGAAATCTGTGTGCCACTCAAATAGCGTTGAATCTCAACAGGTGGACGTAAATCACCGTAACTGTCAAAGTAGTCAATTGTGTTGTTATCTTTTCTAAAACACACCCAGTGGGTTCCTTGTCCGCTTGTGCTGTCCAGGTTAACAATACTTGCCTCGTTTTTCCAGGGTTTTGAGGGTAGTGTGTCTAGCATAAAAACCCCTCTGAAGTGTGGGATGTTTAACTGTTTTGCCAATTCTGCTAGTTCCACGTTGTTAAGTGCCCTGTTGGGCAGGAGCTTTATAAGTTTTTTGCCTGTTTCACATAGGGTGTCATGTAGAGTCCTAGTCCTTTTTTGTATGGTTTTAAGTACAAACCCTTGCCTTGTCTTAAAGCGATTGCTTCCATTGTTTTGTTGTGTCGCTGCAGCTCTACCAGTTGGCGTCTGGCGTCCTTAATTTCTGCGACGGTTTTGGCGATACCGGCTGCACCGCCTGCAAGACTACCAATCGCACTAAGTCCTGCAAATATTGGCAACAGAGGTAGAACACCACCTGTCTTTGGGAGGGGAAGAACACGTTCTTTTCTGTTAGGCCATTTAATGTTTTTTCTTTTTCGATTCTTCATCATTCTTCGTACGGATTTCAAAGCATATAACGCGGCTTTTTGAACCGTTTTTCCTTGTACAGCTTTACTTGATCTGAGTCCGGCACCATGGATTGCCGACCGGGCTTGTTTGACAATGCTGTTGAATGGAATTAATATGGTTTTAGGCTTTCCTTTCTGTACATTTCTCCGTTGATTACACCTTCTTGTTTTGGTTTTTAACCCGGGACTGGTTGTCTTTCTTTTTTTCTTGTTGTCAATATTTCCTCCAATTTTCGTCTTCATATTCATACCGGTAGTCACTAACCAGGAAGCAATCTTTTCTCCCCACGGAACGTCTTTCGATTTGTATCGTTTCCAGGCTTTGCTAGCTAACACGCGGTCGGCTTCCAATCGTGAAGGTAAATCTTTGTTGAGGTTGTATGCAATGTCGTGCTCTTTACAAGCTTCGTCTAACGGGTTTATGGGTTTATCTCCACGTGTTAAACGCTCCTTCAATTTCGTGCCAGGACCACAGTAATTGTATCCAGGTAAATGTAGTTCGAACGGGAGAGTGTTGATGGTACTGTTGATCAGTCCTGCTCCTCTGACTCTACGAATCATACTAAACTGAGTTCGTATTTAATGAGATATTTATACCTCATGAGTGGTAGTACCTCTCGTGCTGTGGTCGAGGATGAAGTTTAAAAAACAGCTTGAATCATTTACTGTTGACAACAACTTTGACTCGTTAGCTAACGTTTTCTCGAGTGTTTCTAGTAATCACGTGAACAGACATGGTTCTTTGCTACCCAACACTATACGCTGCATCATTTGCGGACCCTCGAACTGTGGGAAGACGAACGTTATGTTTAGTCTGCTCACAAATCCGAATACGCTGCGATTTGAAAACATTTATGTGTTTAGCAAATCATTGCAGCAACCTAAGTATACACTGCTATCACATATCATGAAAGGGGTCCCCGGAATCGGGTATTTTACGTACGAAAACAGTGAGGATGTACCTAGCCCAGAGACGGCAAAGCAAAATTCAATTATGATTTTTGACGATGTGGCGTGTGATAGTCAAAACCGGATGAGGGCGTATTTTAGTATGGGACGACATAAGAACGTTGATTGCTTTTACTTGGTGCAGTCATATACTCGAATACCAAAACATTTACTACGAGATAATGCGAACATGTTAATTCTTTTCAAGCAGGACGACTTGAATTTGAAGCATGTGTATGATGAACACGTTAATAACGACATGTCTTTAACTCAGTTCAAGGATTTTTGCACTGACTGCTGGAAGGGAGGACGTTACAACTTCGTTGTGATTTGTAAAGATTTTGATTTAAACGGAGGTCGTTACAGGTGCGGGTTGGATACATATTTGACGGATCTATAACACCACTCCTGTTTGCAGATAACTCTCAGACGAACATGGATCGCAATGCGAGGAAGGTGAGCAAGGGAAGGGTGAAAAGGCTGTTTGCTAGAACCGTTAAAAAGCCGCAACGCACGCTAGTTCGCCATAAAAAGCAGGACAACGTACAAGACTCTAAACTGACGCGTGCAGTTACCGTGAAGGAAGAATTACAAAGATTGATCAAGGCGGTTCGTGGCAAGTTTCAGGAGTTACGTCGCAGTGCGGATGAAATGCGTGACTCAATGGAAATTGGAGCGAAACCATTTGTCGAACCGTTGCAGAAGGCAGTGATGGAAAGTTTGAAGACATTCGTACCACTTCCTGTCAAGAAGGAGGTAAAAAAGGAACGTAGTCCTATACCCGAACGTGGAACACCTGGATGTGGTGGTAGTGGTGGCGGTGGTGGTGAAGAAGAAGAGGAAGAAGGAGGCGAGTTGGAAAGAACTATAGATACGTCCACGCAAACCGAACAGTCTACGGGTTTACCGGACAAGTATCTAGGTCGCGTAGCCGATCCTACTTATAAAGACAAATTGGATTTCACCTACGGAGTGCGCCCGGATGGTAGTGGAGGGACGTTGATTGGAAACTCCAAGATCACCTTTTCAAGGTCTAGAGTGTTTATCCAAGACAAATCATTTAAAGCGACACGTGGTCTTTTAGAACTTCTTTTTATGAAAGTACCGAATCGTCTTTTGTTTACATCAGATGATTTATCCAAATACAAGGACATTTTGCTGCTTACTAATGCCCATCTTCAGTCTTATTCCGCCGAAAGACAGATTAATGCAAATAGAGGGAAGAAATATGTCTCAGTAATTTCCCCTTTGTTTTATCCAAAGTCATCGCAGTCTACTGCATCTACGAGCATTGAAGAACCTAGTCTGGTTAAAGGTAGTGGTGTACACCTACAGAAACAGTTTACTTCTTACAACGCTAATGTCAACACGCTAGTAAACAGGTTAAGATTGCTTGCCATGTCAATATCTGCAGGTCATACTGGCCACGACGTTGAGATTTCTCAAATCCTCGCCACGTTGCGTGAGAACAGGATAATTGCATAGGAGATGGATGGGAAAAATAAGAAGATGGTGAAATTTGACAATTGCCATGTTTATTGGTATTACAAGTCGCAAGTGGAGAATGAAGAGCTGTCATGGATGCAAGTTGCTCTTGATGAACTTCGAATGCGTAACAGACTTGAGACCGTTTTGGAGGCGAAATTAAAACATTTACTAGTTTGTAACAGAGATTGTCATTACGCATGTACTCCCTGCTTGCTTAAACAATAAAGTGTTTGTTACCTGCTTTGATTGTAGTCTTTTTAAATTATCCCTTTGACTGTTCTTATTCAACTTCTCCGAGGCACCTGGCCGGCAACGCCCGATCCGCCTATACACGGCTGCCAGTGCGCGAGTGCGCTAGGCTGAATCTCGTCGGGTGTAGCTCATTTGCATAATTGGTGTGGCCAATCTTATCTACTGTCGTTTCAGTTTGAAGTCACCAAAGGTGAAATTAAAACTCCAAAAGTCTTAGACGATAGGTTTCAAGAATGAGTTGTATTCAAAACTTTGACAAGCTGCCATTTTGGATAGAAACACGTTACAGACCTCCAACCTCCACTATTCGCCTATTTTTTAAAGCTCTTTAAAATGAGGGGTCACTCAAAAAGGGTTTACATTTGAAAATGTTGAGTTGCCCCCAAAATCCCTCATTTTTGGGGGACACTCGAAATTTCCGATAACATCAAAAGATACTTTGGATTAAGTTATTATCGTTCCCCAAAGGTGATTTGTTTGTTTTAACAAACCAAAAAAATTAAAGGGGGGGACGGACTTTTTTACACACTGTATGTTGTTATATTTAGATGGGAATATTATTTAAATCCCACCATAAACGTCCACAAGTATTTATTTAATGCAATTTACATAATATGTTTATTACAAGATCAATAAACAGCTACATCGCGGAGACGGCAACAGCCAACCCTGACTGGACCAAGTGATAAATGCTGTTGCGCCACCTCTCTGTGTTTAGATAACCGAACAAGCATAATGGCTAGCTGCAACCATAGCTGAATTATTGTTATTATAGTCTACATATATATATTATAAAAATAGCCAAACAACTATTATATTATATTAGCTATATGTTAAGGTAATTACTTTTAAGGTAAGATATTTACTCTAGTAAAAGGGAGTTTGGTTATTAGAGTTATTTAAAACATAAATCTTATTTTGAAGTTGTAGTAAAAATCAGCAAGTAGTTATGGAATTACCCATGACTAAGGGCATAATTATGAATCATTTCTATTTACTGTGTTAACTCAATAGGTTATTAGAAGGTACACGTTAAGAAATACATTAAAATAAAATTAATTATCTTAATTACATTTAAGATGTGCAACAGTAAAATATGAAATATAATGTAACTTTATGTTAATACAAATTATATTAAACTCCTAAAAAGTTTTATTTTTATTTATTGAAATTATAATGTTAGTACAAGTGACGTCTTTAGCACTGATCAAACAAAAACTGAGTGATGACGAAGTAATGGCCGGGTCACCACTCCCATAGTGATGTATCATAGCCCGTTATGTTGACGTCGACTAGGGCACAGGGCACCATACATTATGAGGAGACAATACACTGGTACATAGCAGCGGGACAAGCACCTGATAAACACAGATGCATATATACTGATCAATAAAAGAGCAGTTAAAATTAAAACGAGGACTGCTGATTCTAAGTAATAAAGCCTGCTAATGGTAAATTAAAAATACAGTATTATAAAATTGTAATATAATAATAATGGTATTACATAAAGTAAAAATAACGATCATTTTGGTTATTAAATTGAGATGATTGTGATATTCATGAGCAGTTCAACTAAAGGAGCAAAATGTAGGTTCAATTATTGGTTAAATTCCAACTAAACCATGAAAATAAATAAAAAGCGAAATCTTGAACTATTAGCTGTTAGTATGAGTTGTGCACTGTTTTTATGTGACAAACATTGTCTAAATCAGTTTATGATTACTTTATTGTAGTATTATATAAATTTAAACAATATAAAATACATAGTTTTTTTGTTGTCACCGCAGAAACCTACCAGCATCGTAAAGAATTGGGACAGCTTTCACTGTCCACGCAATCGAGGTAGCAGAAGAGGTCTGACTCAAGGGTGATCTCCTTATTCCATAAAATATAACAATACAAAGGTGTTGTCAGCTAACCTCTCGCTTCTCGCTCACCATAGTAATCTATTGACTTTAACCAATATCTTCACAATTTTTCCTACGGTCACCGAATTACGTCAGAGATCGCTTATTAAGAGTTTTAGAGTCTATACAAATTTAGGGTTTTATTTACAAATGTTTGTAATTTTGGTGCCTTTGAAGAAAGTGTAGCTGATACCAACAGATTTACTAAGCAACTAGTTTTAGGCCGCTTAGTTTATTTTTTTATAAAATTAACCAGGAAAGCTGGTAAATGGAGATTGACTATATGAATTTTACCTCCGTCTGATACTACTACAAGTTAATTGCACTCTGGCTTGCACTCCTGGATCCGATTACTTAAAACCGAATAGGTCCTAAAGGCCTTGCATTAAACAAATGTAAATGCAAGGCTATATGCTTTGGGAAGGTCGGCTGAGTGGTGTTTGTTACTGAGGGTTCTTTCTTATCAACTGTGCATGTAATTATGTATACTTATAAAAGTGTGCATTCCTAATCTATAATAGATGCGTGCTTGGTCAAGCTGGCTATTAAACAGGTAACCAGCAATTAAATAAGACTGATGAATCCAGACCAATAAGACAAGTGAACAAACTGATAGAAGCGATTGCCAGTTATCAGATGCGCTTTAAATGAGGTGATAGAGCTCTCATATGAGCTCAGGGGCAAAATGCAATCGAGCGTCTTTCGGAAATCGTCCATGGACGCGCGTTGAGTTAAAACGTGAGATTGCATGAAAACGACCCCATTTATCCTTTTGTATTTTACTGTTGTGTGTTAGATGGACGCGTTGTAACAGTTTCATGTGTAAGGGGCCTTAAGTGGCCTGTGATCATAACACCAAGTGGCTCAATTAATCGATAAAAATACCACTAAAGTCGCCTTATATATTTCTTCCAGAGTAGTTCTCAATAAAAAGAAAATTAAAAATACTGAACAAATTACTTCAATAGAAAAAATGCACCACGAAGGTTTTGTTTTTGAATGTTTGAAGTAGTTATTTATAGTATTAATGATAGTGAAACTATACATAGTTGACTTTTACCCCTTACAAACAGGTATAAGGAAGTTTCACACGACTATAGGGATATAGGGAGTATTGAGTCATGTGTGTATTAAACATTTCAGAATAATCATCATTAAAATGTCCGTAGCAAACACTATGACAAAGCGAATAAGCAGAACCTAAACCCCCTCTAGCACGAACCCAATTTCCGAAAACGTCCATGTATATGAGATGGGTGAGTACCAAATGAAGGTTATGCAGCCAGTCCTCTTACACAGGATATCACAAGTGGTTATATCCGGCCAATCCCTACATATTGGTGGTATACTGTTTTGTTAGTTAATCATGAATGTGTAGTTAAACAGATGTTGTTATTTTAATTATTTAAATATTGTTTTTCCTTACGTTGTACATTCAAATATGAGTAGTACCAATGCACAACTCATAATCCTCACCGAATAAGTAGTTCTGTCATAAACCTATAAGTATACCTAAGTTATTCTTAGTGTACAAGGTAGTGAATAGTAGTAATTGACTGCAGTGTAGCTCTTGACTAATTAGCATTAGACCATAATAGTCTTTCATAGCCATGTCTTTAATGACTAAATAAAACCATTAAATTTATCTTCTTTAGTAGTTTTTACACACGGAAAATCCAAACCACTCACACTGAGACCCTACACCTTTTAATTGACGACATAACACACTTATTGCTTTGCATGTTTATGAGCTATCATGAAAAGAGAGTGTTTACAGATTTACGATCTGCTGTTGGTGACGTCATGGTGTATGCTCGTGGTCTCCTGAGCACAAAGCGGTCAATGCCACAGCACCCACTAGTGTCAAAGCTTTAATTCTTTATTACTCATGAGTTTGCATAAATACGAACTGATACGTAATTTAAATTTGCTTCAATCACACTATGAACAATCAAGTTTGTTTTCAATGCTATACGCTATTTTCATGTAAACTTAAAATTGTAATACAACTTAAAACTGGAAACCCGATACCACAAATTGTTCCACAGGTTTCTGTGTCCATGTTAAATTTCCTATCATTATTCCTATAATAATATACTATGACTAACCACAGTGATCTTCTCACTATTCTATTCAGACAACAAAGACCGATGAACACTATAATCTTTTTATTCAGTATGTAAACCTATATTGATCACATGTTAACAAAGGTAGACAGCCATTAACATGCCCTGCCGTAGAATTCTACGGTACGGTATGTCCATTATGTACGAGTAGTGAAATTCGATGGTCAGATCATAATGTAAACAGACCTATATGTTTTTGTGGTTAGGATCCCGTGGCCCTAGTCAGTAAATGACCGAGCAGACACCTTGGTCATTTTCTTCTAATAATGTATTAATTTAGTTCTTAAATACGCGAATGTCAGAGTGTATGTGTATGGAGTGTAAATAGTAGGTAAGTAGAGAATATAGTAGGTAAACTAGTGGCTTGAAGGGGCCATAGCCCCTAAACTTGCAGTACTTGATCACATGTCTTAATGTAAACGTAGCGAACGTTTTTAAATCCCCATGTTTTCTCATCGGGGATGTTTTACATTTATCGTTTTTTGGTAACTTTTTGGAAATACTGGTATTTTTCCCGAGTCCCTAGGATCATCCTGCGATTTGCCAAGCTATTAAAATTTTGACTTACACATTTCGCTTACAGAATTATATATAAAGATGGGGTTATATTTTTATTATTTCTATTTTGTGGTCTATTTTACTGGTTACTATACAAATTTATCACCAAGTGGTGTGGATTTTTCTACGTACTCGGTATATATTTCAAAAACTGCGTGGTTATAAAAATAAAACATGAGGGAGCGCGGCGGCGCATCTGTCTGACGAGCCGGATATGCGGCCCGGAAACCTCTTATTTTCTCCAGCTGTCCGCTAGCATTGTTCTAGTCCATTTGGATTAAAACACAAATTTTTGTATGTAATGGTACATTTATATAAATATCAGGGTATTTCGAAAATGTGTTTAAAAGTACCTGTGATTTAAAATAAGTTTAATTTAATAAGTTACCATTAGTTTTAAGAAATTTACCTCTCAACAAATGTAATTTAACTATGTCAAATCTGCTAAAAAAAGCATTTTTAGCGTTAATAAGTACTTTTGCTTCAACATTCAAAATCGCTGTAATAACCTAGATGTATAACTGCAAAAATGTATGTGACATGTGTGCTTATTATATCTATAATATTTAACCTGTATTTTTAATGTTAAAATCTCATGACAAAGCCTACTGTACTTAGATACTGTTTGTATACTGTGTTGTATTCCATGGCTGGTAAAGTTATTGGTTCTTTATTCTTAAAAATGATCCTATCTCATTCTATTTACCAACATTACACTTTTATATCATTAAAATATCAAAATGAACTCTGGACAGATTTTTCTTACTCTGGACATTAAATAATATTATTTAACAAGTAAAATTTATACAATACAGTGCAATCTATTCTTTTATCTGTGGCTATTTCAATAATAAGAAAGGACTATATAAGAAAGGACTAAAGTCAGAATCTATATAACTTTAACCTACAATTTAAAGTGACTGTAATTTTGAAAGCTTGTTAGGTATTGGCACAACATTATCATTGGTTGGATGAAAGGAATTTCCATTTTAAGTTAACATAATAAGTACCTCTAAAGTGGATGAAATAAGAGATGTCGTGAAAAGAATTAAAGCTTAAAAGCTTTTTAAATGGTAAGGTTTTATGAAGGCATTACTTTGGATCTTAAATGACAAAATATATCATGATCATCTTAAATCGTGCTGTCCTCATTCTTACCGTGTAACCTCTTACATATAAATTTGAATAACATACTCACCAAGCCCAAAAAGTGAGGAGAGCCCCATATTTGAATCATTCTAGGACATTTTCCATTATTATTGACGCTTGCAATCCATTTTTAACGAAACCATTTGCTCTTTTTATTTATTTAAAAAGTCAATTTTTGTGTTTGACAATATTTACCAAAACTTAAACACCGCGTTATTAATATGGTTTATAGAAAGTTGTTTACATTCTAAACATAGAACTACTATTGAGAATATATTCTTCATTCAATAAACACATTCTCACGTTATCATTCGGATGAGCTCATACAAGCTCATACAAGTGGCCGTTGGCGTTTATTACAACTATTTTGTCTTTTTCAACGTATTTATATTGTTGTTTTTAGCGAATTTCCCCTATAGGGAAGAAGCTATTACCGTAGTAGGCATGGCAATACCTAGGCCCAGGACCATGATAACTTTTCGTTTTGAGGTCCCCAGACCCCAAAAACACCATTTGTTCGAAACTGTATATGTGTGTGTCCGTTAGCACGATAACTGTCGTAAAAATGATCCGATTTTGATGAAATTTGATATAAACGTATAAGGTAACATTTATGACTTTAAGTTTGAAAACCAGCCAGATCGCTCCATCCGAAAGAGTATTTTGGGGGGGTTTTGTACCCCAAAAATGGGATTTTTGAATGTTTTACATATACATTTTGAAATTGTCAAATTTTATTTTTCACCATTGGATTCAGCTTAAAAACACACACAATTTGGTATTTTGATAATTTCTCTACGTCAATTGGTTACCGAGCCATTGAAAGTGCTAAATACAGTACGTTGTCTAATGTTATTCTTATGGGGGAAAAGAAAAAATTATATCTCGCTCATTTATGAACGTAAACTGACGAAACTTGGTAAACAGCTTCATCTGGTTGTGGTTTATTGATATTTGCTAAAGAAAATAATTTTTTGCCGAGGGCTTTCGTAGCAGCAAACCTGCGTACTAAGGCCCATGTTATTCTTATGGATAATAACTAAATGCTATGTCTCCCTTAATTATAAACATAAATGAATAAAAACGTGACTTCAACCAGTTGAGTTATATTCATATTAGCATAAAAACACATTTATTGTGTTCCTTGATGCAGCAAACCTGCGTACTCTGCCCCAATGTTATTCTTATGGAGAATAATTAAAATTGGTTATATCGCTTATTTGTGAATATATTTTTATGAAACTTGGTAAGTGGCTTTATGTAGTACTAAGACATTTATATCTCCATTGTAAATTCGCTAAGTATGCAGGTTTTCTGCGACGGGGGTATTTTAAGTTTATCCTTAAAGTTTGTATTTTGCAGTGACAAGGGTTTTAACACGTAATATACCCAAATACATTTTAAAAACTTGATGGGTAAAGAACTCTGTTGGCTTTGTTTTCCATCATGTATGTTTTTATTATCAAGTATCCACACATAATAATGACGTTCAACACATGTTTGATACAGTTGATGCAGAACTATAAAGAAGCTGTTTCCAAGAAGATTTAATCCTGGAAAACGTTTCCTCTCAAATATAGAACGACTTATATGCTCTTGGGGCCATCAAAATATATTGCAGACAACAATATTGAGAATCACTCTGCTTGGACACTTTATTGAATGGTTTACTCTGAGATTGTATTACAATTCACGTTTGGCTGATAAACAGTCTTTGGAATAACATGTTTTAACACACCTCATGTAATATAAATGTGATTGGTTATACTTTACAGCTTTCTGCTATACTTCTTTCGCGAGAAAACATTTCGTCAAAATTTTAGTTGTTCTATGAAACTTCAACGTTTGTATGTTCTATGAAACATCAACGTTTGTATGTTCTATGAATGTAATCAAACAAATTTACAATTCGTCTACATATATTCTCAGCTTTCTAATTGTCTTGTGTACATGTACAAAGATAACACAAATCGTCCAAATTATACAGCACAACAAATTACTTGAGATTTTCAGAAGCATTTGATTTTGGTATTGGCTCAAAAAGGACAGTCCTATAATTTGTTAAACCTACAAATAAGTTTTGTAGGGTTAAGTTTATCAAGTGTATTGTGAATTTTATCAAGTTGTTTTATCAACTATAAACTAAAAATTAAAAATAATTAAAGTGTCTGTGGAATAAGACATATTTTTTCCAAATTGAATATTCTTTCTGTGCGATCAATTGAATATATTATTTTAAAACACGAACTTATATAAACAGGGAGTCCATATAGATAAAGTCAAAGTTTAATCTATATGAATATTATAGCTTTGAATATTTTTGTTTATATATTCAATGTTATACATTATAGATAAGTCAAAATGAATGTTTAACATGTGTTTGTATGTTTGCCTGTTACGTTCAAAGGTCCAGTTTTTTCGTTTTTAATGGGAAGGTAGCCTTACTGGATTTGATTTTCCTAATTATAGTTTTGGGTTTTGCATACAACATATTTAGGCAGTCATCTTGACAGCTCACTATAATGACAGAAAATTCTGTTTTATTTCTTTTAGTAAATGAAAAAGTCCACGTAAATTTGTTTTTAAATTTAATATTTAGATTTTTGGTCTGGGTTGTACGTAACGTTCACCCACAAATGGTCTAAAAGATAATGTTCAATAGGCAATAGAATGGCAAATGGTCCAGTAGGTATAGTACAATGGTAAATATAAAATTGCACATTAAAATGTAACATTTTAATGTACTGAGATTCCATAGTGTTGGATGTGCCTTAAATACTTCAAAACAAATGTAATACTAAAGGTGTTAATTAATTATGTTGTAATCCATTCATCTTTCAGTACCGCCAGATTATTTGTTACCCTTTATTATTCAAAGGTGAACTTTATGAGAATTGGAAAGAGATGGAAGATTTATTTTTTAGAAATATATATTAAGTACTGTATGAACATTTTATTATAAAGCGAAATGTTACTTTTAGCATAATATTTTTTTGGTTAGTGAGCCCCTCAAATATTCGATTAAATGCAATCGAAATTATAATTTTGCATTATTTTTCAAGAACATAAAATGACTAAAATTTGTCTTGACCATAATAAACAATTTGTTTGTTTCTTGAATGCTGGTGCAATTATGTTTAAAGCAACCACACAATATATGACCTCTTAACTGGATACGGCAAAGTATCACTTGAACTATTGAAGAACAAATTAAAATATGAGTTAAATGAATGAAAATACGAATAAAACATTCTGGAGGAAAACGTTTTCATTTAACATATTTAAAATGTACACAAACAAATGTTCCACTAACTCAGTTGTTACGAACCTAGAGAAGTATACCATTAGGTTAGTAGAAGCACGTAAAGGTCTTCAGGAGAGAATATAATGTATACAGGAATGTTTGCTGTGTATTTCCCCCGAGACCAGCACATGTCAAGACCTAATGCCATTTCTGGCTGTATCTATTATGTGTTGCAAGTTTCGCTCAACCTTTAGCAACTCGAGAAATATTATGATGCTTCGTTATGTTTTAATCCCCTAAACTTATTTTATACACATGCATGATCAAACTCAAGGGTTTTCCAGCCAAACTCAGAAAAAATATACATCATTTAAAACAGTATTTGAGTTTTAAATATAATGCATGATTTGTTGGTTTGGTGGTATGTCTAGTTGTGAACTTACTTCTTTTAGATATGGCTCGTTATGTACGTGATCTAAGTGCCTTATTTCAAAATCAGAATCAACTACCTTGATATGCAGCATAGCCAATTATTATTATTATTATTATTTTTATCATTTCAAACTATGTAATCGCAATATAAGTGGGTAATATATTTTGATATCTAGTCAATCGAAAAAATCCCTAATATAGTGGATTAGAGAGAGACAATGTCTTATATGTAAACTTAATCACGACTATGTTAGATTATTCTATTAATATTCCTGTATCTGCTTTTTCTCGAACCTATAAAAACAATTTCTTTCTTTGTATTTTTGTAATTAAATAAAATAATTTAACGAGATTTCAGTATGAAACTGGATTACATGAGTTGATTACTAAAATTAGCAATAAAATCAGCACTAATTCACTTGCAAATAAAAACCTACATCCAGGGTTGAGCAGAGTCTAGAATATATTTATAATTCTTAGCTATGCAGCATTATATAATGGATAATTTTGCGTTGGTCATCATGTTTAATACTTTATATCTTTTTTATTACTTTTTTACTTTATTTAGCTTCATGGAGGGAGGACCCTCAAATAAAGTCTAGAAAATTTCAAATTTAAGCCAAATTAGAATTTGATCGTTTTAAAAGCTTTTGTTAGAAGAACACTACCAACAAATTACCTCCCAAAAGGACGACGTAGTAGAACATTGGCAGCCTTTATAACTTTTTATATAAGCTCCATTAGCAAAACGATAAACTGTGTTCCGATACAATTTTTTCAGAGGTCCATTCTGCCATATTGTATATTTGGATATAAGGCCTTTCTAATGATAATATATAATGTGACACATGTCTACCATAAGACGATCATAACTCTAAATGGTACGTCTTATGGTAGGCTCAGCTTATATTATAAGACGTTAGGAAGGTCTTGCATACAATACCACGAACGGACATCTGAGAGAGCTAAAATAATTCCAGACTTTCAACAAACCCTAAACGGCAAAGAAAAAACCCGACTGACTATGGTTCAACTTAGTATTAGCATTGTTGTATCAATTATATTGATAAACCCCAATATGCAGATAGTGATGTTAAGTAGATACATTACTAGTAAATTATTACATAATTATCATTGAATGTTATTGCAAAACACGCGGTCACAATAAAGTTTCATATCTAATATAAATACCCGAGCTGAAAGAATGCCACGTTACAGGATAATATTAAACCCTCAAGAATCTCTGCCTCCCAACTTTATGCTAAAAGTTTCATAGGACTTCCTGTACTTTCTTCTTATTTAAATCGTTCAAACTTTAAATTATTACACTACGTAATAATTTATAAATATAGATTTCCTATTTAATTAAAAATTAGAAGCAAATTTATGGCGGCGTTATGTTGAGTATGTTAATGCACTGCACGTGTTGGAGGTCTAAGCTATTATTTCATACTTGAGTTATATTTTTGAAATAACCAAAATCCGAATTCAACCAATTTAACTTTATGGACGTTGCAGAACAGCGTGACTGTTTCCTCAAGGAGGAGATTAGTTTACAGTAATCCTCCTTCAAGTTTGGCAAAAGCCAAGTCTTCAATCTAACAAGTAGACTACTCCATTTATTGATTGAGACTATAAAAATAAAGGCTACCGTAAATAGTATTAGCTTATAAAAATATTAGAGCGATTCAATAGTAGCTTGATCTCCAAATATTCCACTTTCACTAGTTTGTTCCCCACTTTTGGATGAGTACACTAAGGGGTTGGAATAAAATGGATTTTAAACAAATATTTCAGGGTTTAGCCGTAGTAGAGCAGTGAAAAATTAAAAATTGGCCACCATTTTAGAAAATATCCCCTATACGGAAGAGGCTATTACCGTAGTTGGCATATTAGTAGGCCCAGGACCATGATAATTTTTCATTTTGAGGTTTTCAGATGGCAAAAATACCTTTCGTTAAAAACTGTATACATAGTTATATAGTGTATATAGTTATGTGTGTGTCTGTGGGTGCGATAACTCTCTTAAAAAGGGTCCGATTGAGATTATATTTTATATACGTGTAAAGCAACATTTATGACTTAAAGTTCGAAATCGAGACATATTGACCCATCCAAAGGGGGTTTTTGGGGGGTTTGTATCCCAATGTTTTTGTATTGTTTACACATAATATTTAAAAAGGTAAAAATTTAGTTTTCACCATTGGATTCAGCTCTACGTTTTTCACAATTTGATCATTGCTCTACTTCAATTGGTTACTTGAGATATTCGAAGTGCTAAACACACCACATTGTCCAATGTTATTCTTATGGAGAAAAATAAATATTTATATATCTCTTATTTATGAACGTATATTGACGAAAATTGGCATATTCCTTCATCTGGTTGTGGTTTGTTGTTATTTGCACATAAAAATGTTGTGCCGATAGTTTCGATTTTAGCAGCAAACCTGCACACTCAGCCCCAATGTTAATTTTATGTAGAATAAGTAAAATAGTATGTCTCTCTTAATTATGAACATACAGTAATACAACTTGGTATGTGGCTTCACCTAATTGAGTTATATTTATAATTGTACAAACAACTTTTCTTGTGTTCCCGGTTGCAGCAAACCGAATATTCAGCTTCCATGTCATTCTTATGGAGGATAATTAAAATATTTTATATAGCTTGTTTATGAATGTATGTGGATGAAACTTCGTATGTGACTTCGCCCAGTTAAGGTCAATTGATATTTGTATAAGAATCAATTTTTTTGTTTTTTGTTGCAACAACCCTACGTACTCTTCCCCAATGTTATTCGTATGGAGGATAATTAATCTCAATACATAAAACCCAAATGTCACTGACTGACTGGCCTATCACGAAATCTCCATAACTATAAGGCCTACAGAGTTGAAATTTGACATATAGGTTACTCTTTGGCCCTAGGTGCTTGCTAAGAAACCGTATTACGAAATTCCCCCTATGTTCCGCCCTGCTGGGTCCCAGAGTTACCATCTATTCCTTATGGACATTCACTTTGGTTTGAGGTGATGCAAATTCAAACAGCTGATCTTGATTCGTATTAGCTCTACGGGCTAACCACAGATTGAAGCATACACAACTATCATAGTTTACGCGGGCGAAGCTGCAACGTGTCTTAGTATTTTATATTTAGCTTATTTGTGTATATATGTTTATGATTTTTTTTTAGTTATTATTCTTGGATTATCATTCTTCATGAGTTACTAAGACATGTATATGGATTGGAAATTCGCTGAGTACGCAGGTTTGCTGCGACGGGGGTATTCCAGTATCGTTTTAAGGTTAGATTACTTTAGTATGTTAAAAAGGAAGATCTGGTCTAAATTATGAGATTTTTTAGTTTTTTGTGTGAACCCTTAATTTTCTTGTACTCGTCGGCACTAATATATAGTATTAACTCATAAAAAGGTTAAAAGTTAACCAATAAAGTGTTTGTAATCCAGATTACCTACCATACGTTGATCGGACATCAAACTAGTTTACTTACTAGTGCCATAAAGTACTTTTATAGCTAATAAATGCATCCTAAACTAAAGAACATTTACGAACAAAAAACAAGAAAATGTAACCATTGGCAATACATCCTGGAAAGTTAGGTAATTTAGGATATAGGAATAACAAAAATACGGAGAATACAAGGTGATTTTGTTATTGTAAAAGTAGCTCTTTAAGGCAACGACAATACATTATATTATGAGTATTGATAACACGGATTCAGCGCTCAAAGCTTGCTTTCCCTAGCGTAAAGGGGCTCGCTTGTGTGGCTTATCTTATTTATTGGCTGCACGGTCAGGGCTTCGGCACCAACACTCGATAGCTCGTATGTTTTTGGAACTCTGATAACATTTTGCAGTGTAAGGTAGTACTAATATTTATAAAAATTCCAAAATGTCAAATTGCAAAGCTTAATTTAATAGTTTTTGGAAACAAACATTGAATACTTGTTTAGTTTTGAGTGTAAACCAAATGGTCTGTAAAAATATACAGTCTCAGTAAATTAAACAGTGTTTTACACATGCTGTCAAATATGTATTCACAAGTAACACTATTTCTAGAAAACCTTTATTATATAAAACCTTTATTATACAACATTTTAAGCTCATTTACACTGAAGAAGCAAACTAAATCCACGACAATATGAAGAATGATAAACCTGGATTGTGGCGTGGCAAATAGTATAGACGTCCTTTAAAATATTCTTCAATATACAAATACAAATTAATTCCAACAATAATACTATTTTACATAACCACTTAATGGTAATTAAATTTATTTAATGAGTCAAATATCTTCAAGCTTGTAAAATACACAATGTAAATAACTTTCCCAACTCCGAAAGAGCAATAGGGTAGCAAATGGGATAATCAAGTTCATCATGAAAAAAATATGTTTACCATCGAACATTTTAACATTCCTTTTAATTTACAGTCTTGAAACATTAACATTTTTAAAGTAAAATATTTCCCAAATTCCTTAATTGTCTAACAGATTTTCCTTGCAAAATCCAAACTTCAAATTTCATCAAATTCTACTAGTTAATTTTCGAAAATACTTTCAATTCAAAGGAATACTGTTTTCCTCTCTTCTCTTCAGTTGGAATCGGAAGTGAGCCGCTTCAAAATGCAAATTAAACATCTCCTCCGTTACTACCGTGTCCGTGACTGTATCTTTAGCAATAGTGCCTGAGTCAGATTATAAGGTCTTATTGGTTTCACTGTTTAGTTTGTTTTTTTAATAGGTAGCATTAATTATTTTGCCCATTAAATATTTTCGTCTGTTATACTTAAGCTGGATTGATCACAAGCATTTAGGACATTATGTATAAATGTCACATCCTAAACTATATTATTACTGTTAATTGTTATAACATGGATTTCATAAATTTTATTAAAATAATATTCAAGTAATAAAGGTTTTAAGGCAAAGAAAAAACGAAAACACTGGCATTGAAAAATAAAATAAAAAAGGAAATTATTTAAATCGTTTAAGGTTGAAAAGGATTGTTTTAATAATGTAATTAAATTGAAAACGTAGTGCTGATGCTTAGCGCGAATCTCGCTCATTGTCACCTAATGAAGTGGAACGCTTGCTCTGCTTTTCCTTGTACGCCATTTGACTCTAATCACTAATTAAAAATTCCTTTTAATAATGTTTTAATTTTCCTTCATTATTACACACCTTATCCGAACGATCCAAATTAGCTTCATACAACAAATTAACTTTTGAGCCAAGTATGGTATTAGCCTAACCGGACATTTTAACCAGTTTTCTCGTAGTTTTCCCTCTGGGTAATGCGATATAACCTAAGTGACAAGGTAATACCTAAGCTTGAACAAACCCCAATTTTGGTTTGTTTTATCCGTATGTAAAAATAATATAAATTTTGAAGTGAGTGTAGGTTTATTTTTAATTAAAATTTGCAAATTATAACTTTGGTTGTTTAAAATAGCTGTAAGGAGGGAAAATTTTGACAGAGGTAAAAAATGAAACTGGAAAATATATTTTATAAATTACATATTGAAGATTAACTTTTAGTAATCATAATGTTTAGCTATATAAATATACGGTGTGTCCTATAATTTATCTAAAAAGGTTCATATTTATAAAACTGTAAAGTTAGAAAACGAGTTCTCCCCCGGTTACAAAATATCATTGCCGAAAACGTCCAAATGTATCCAAGAAAATCACAAAGCAAACCTAATTTAAAAGGAATTATAATTTATTTATTATTAATCACAACTAATTAACTAATACAAATATTTATTGAATTAAAACTCCGGAAACAACCAAATTAAGTACTACTGTCCAATATAACCTCGTAAACGCTCAGTAAAACCCCTTTAATGTATAGCAAACTCCTTAACTCGTTTAAACTATCTCCGTGCCGGGTTTCGTTCATTTTACACATTCTAAATAATGATATCAGTAGTGTTTGTACTTGCTTGCAACGAATTAAAAAAACAATTCTCAGAAGTTTGAGCTTTTTTTGGGGTGAGAATGCAAATGATAAAATTCAAATGAGAAGCGTTAGAAAAATCCAATTCATTAATTAATAATACACTTATCTTTGTTGAAACCCTAAACTAACCTATGAACTTATAATAAAACTAGGTGACAGCCTAACTAAAATGATCGTCTTAGCGGAAATACTCGCAGATATTTTATTTCATAAAGGTGGTAATTGTTAATGCGCAAATCGTCATTAAAATAAAATCTATAAAACCAATTTTTTCTACAATAAAATGTTGTATTTATAACGGTTTGGAATATTACTTCCAACAAAAACTATAAAATAGTTGATTTTATTATTGAAACGAAATTATCAACACAGACGTACTTAAAAAGTCTCTCAATAGTTAAATTAAATTATTTCTATATGTTGTAATTAAAAGCGCACGGCCCTTAAATGTAGCCTACACAAAAGTGATTAACATAATAACTGACAGAAAAAAACCAAAACCCACTATCCCCATCTTCTCTTCGGAATTCGGGTGATAAAAACTCTACGGCCTGGTTATACGTCTGAGTTGTAACAATCCCTGCAGTGAACTATTTAGAAGAATTATTCGATAGCAAATAAAAGAGTCCACTGTCAGGCAATGTTTTAAGAATGTAAATGTTGCTATATATTTTGTGTTAGTCTGAAGTTTAATAGTATAATTTAATAAATTCTAATCTAAAGTGGTTTTCCACTTATTGTTTAATACTACACCCTTGGTTTCACCACACACTTAAACACTGCGCAAAAGATAATTTTCTGTTCTATACATAAAAAAACACTGTTTCGAAAGGATTTTCAAAGTTATAAAAGAGTTTAAAATAAGGTATTGGCACTTCCGTTGCCGTTTTACGTTGATTAACTTTCTCTGAGTAAGTATATAATATTTATTAACTTTACCTGTTTATTAGTTCAAACCCCTCAGAAAGCAACGGCAAATAATAATTGAGTTATAATAATACTAATATCAGTTAATAAAAGATTATCTTTAGGAGATACATTTCCCCTAGCCCACCTAACATTTTGTATAGTAAGAATGTTTTATAGCACAAATTATAAATTTTTCTTTAGAACTATTCTATTTTTAAGAGGTCAAGGGATTTATGGCATTAAATTAAGTACAATTCACAGCTTTCTATATATGTGTGTAAATGCTCTGAGGTAATGTACTAGGAGGTTATGCATCTAAGCACACTTTAATTCTGAGCAAGTAAATATTCCATATCGGGTGAGGTTTAGTCTTCACATTGAAGAGTCTCATCAAATGAACTGTAGCTGAAAGTGACTCGTGAAATGTCAGTGGCCGGCACAGATAACTTTGTTTGCCGCAGGAAAGGGTATTTGGCTTTCAGATTAGCCCGTTTCGTTGATTCTGTATTTTACCAAGAGCTTCCCTATGTACAATATATCATTTGATGTTTATCTCACCCATAACTCCACTGAATTAAACAACTCATTATTAGCGTTAATAAATATATTACAAATCCAGACTAAACTCTAATTAGCATAATCATTTGACTAAAACTTAATCTGTACTAGGAGTTATGTTATTTTTAATAGTAGCATATCACTTATGAAATACTAACTTACAGGGAAGCCTTAAAATGTAAATTATACTATTTCCATGTGTATACCCTTTAGGTAAAGCCGAACATTTTAGTGTAGTTATTTAAAAGAATTTTTGATGAAATTTGTTGTTATTAATTGTACCTATACAAGTATCTTCTACATTTGAAGCTGTTCAGTAAAGATTTCTTACTCCAACCTTAAGCTGGATTGCTGATATTATCGATAACCCCAAGCATTATATACTTGAAAACAATTTTAAAACAATATAAACTTGACCACAAAGCTTTAACAATGTAATATGTCCAATATGCAGTAAGCTCTACTTCAATGCAATATAAATCATATTTATTATTAAACTGCCTTTCATTAGTAACCGTGAAGCTTCTATTGATTTAAATGTTATTATAATGGAGGGGTACTTTACTTGATAAATAAAACAATCTTCGAGTCGATTTCATCAGTAGTAAATTTCATCAAATTATCGTTCCTTATTGACAACATCCTAGTCAAGGATACATTGCGTGTTGGTCGTAGTATATATGACAGCGACCAAGCCAAGCCCATAAGTGTATAAACCTAGAAACATAAGCACAAACTTTGGAGGGTTTTGTGTCTAATAAAGAGAGCCAAGCTACAAATGTAAATGAGGGTGTAAAGCCAAACCGTAATTGGGAAAGTTGTCGGAGCCCACACACCGTACACGGGTCCCGCCGTGTGACGTACTGGATTGTAGTGGACTGCCACCTAGTTAGCTTGCGAAGTTGTTGGAGCCCACACCCCGTAAACAGGTTTCGCCGTGTGATGAAGTGGATCGTAGTGGACTGCCACCTAGTTAGCTTGCGAAGTTGTTGGAGCCCACACCCCGTAAACGGGTATCGTCGTGTGATAAAGTGGATCGTAGTGGACTGCCATCTAGTTAGCTTGCGAAGTTATTGGAGCCCACAACCCGTAAACGGGTCTCACCGTGTGATGTAGTGGATCGTAGTGGACTGCCACCTAGTTAGCTTGCGAAGTTATTGGAGCCCACAACCCGTAAACGGGTCTCACCGTGTGATGTAGTGGATCGTAGTGGACTGCCACCTAGTTAGCTTGCGAAGTTGTTGGAGCCCACACCCCGTAAACGGGTATCGTCGTGTGATAAAGTGGATCGTAGTGGACTGTCACCTAGTTAGCTTGCGAAATTATTGGAGCCCACAACCCGTAAACGGGTCTCGCTAGGTGATGTCGTGGATCGTAGTGGACTGCCACCTAGTTAGCTTGCGAAGTTATTGGAGCCCACAACCCGTAAACGGGTCTCACCGTGTGATGTAGTGGATCGTAGTGGACTGCCACCTAGTTAGCTTGCGAAGTTGTTGGAGCCCACACCCCGTAAACGGGTATCGTCGTGTGATAAAGTGGATCGTAGTGGACTGCCACCTAGTTAGCTTGCGAAGTTATTGGAGCCCACAAACCGTAAACGGGTCTCACCGTGTGATGTAGTGGATCGTAGTGGACTGCCACCTAGTTAGCTAGTGAAGTTATTGGAGCCCACAACCCGTAAACGGGTCTCGCTGTGTGATGTAGTGGATCGTAGTGGACTGCCACCTAGTTAGCTTGCGAAGTTATTGGAGCCCACAACCCGTAAACGGGTCTCACCGTGTGATGTAGTGGATCGTAGTGGACTGCCACCTAGTTAGCTTGCGAAGTTGTTGGAGCCCACACCCCGTAAACGGGTATCGTCGTGTGATAAAGTGGATCGTAGTGGACTGTCACCTAGTTAGCTTGCGAAATTATTGGAGCCCACAACCCGTAAACAGGTCTCGCTGTGTGATGTAGTGGATCGTAGTGGACTGCCACCTAGTTAGCTTGCGAAGTTATTGGAGCCCACAACCCGTAAACGGGTCTCGCTGTGTGATGTAGTGGATCGTAGTGGACTGCCACCTAGTTAGCTTGCGAAGTTGTTGGAGCCCACACCCCGTAAACGGGTATCGTCGTGTGATAAAGTGGATCGTAGTGGACTGCCACCTAGTTAGCTTGCGAAGTTATTGGAGCCCACAACCCGTAAACGGGTCTCACCGTGTGATGTAGTGGATCGTAGTGGACTGCCACCTAGTTAGCTAGTGAAGTTATTGGAGCCCACAACCCGTAAACGGGTCTCGCTGTGTGATGTAGTGGATCGTAGTGGACTGCCACCTAGTTAGCTTGCGAAGTTATTGGAGCCCATAACCCGTAAACGGGTCTCGCCGTGTTATGTAGTGGATCGTAGTGGATTGCCACCTAGTTAGCTTGCGAAGTTATTGGAGCCCACAACCCGTAAACGGGTCTCGCTGTGTGATGTAGTGGATCGTAGTGGACTGCCACCTAGTTAGCTTGCGAAGTTTTGGAGCCCACAACCCGTAAACGGGTCTCGCTGTGTGATGTAGTGGATCGTAGTGGACTGCCACCTAGTTAGCTTGCGAAGTTATTGGAGCCCACAAACCGTAAACGGGTCTCGCTGTGTGATGTAGTGGATCGTAGTGGACTGCCACCTAGTTAGCTAGTGAAGTTATTGGAGCCCACAACCCGTAAACGGGTCTCGCTGTGTGATGTAGTGGATCGTAGTGGACTGCCACCTAGTTAGCTTGCGAAGTTATTGGAGCCCACAACCCGTAAACGGGTCTCGCTGTGTGATGTAGTGGATCGTAGTGGACTGCCACCTAGTTAGCTTGCGAAGTTTTGGAGCCCACAACCCGTAAACGGGTCTCGCCGTGTGATGTAGTGGATCGTAGTGGACTGCCACCTAGTTAGCTAGTGAAGTTGTTGGAGCCCACACCCCGTAAACGGGTCTCGCCGTGTGATGTAGTGGATCGTAGTGGACTGCCACCTAGTTAGCTTGCGAAGTTATTGGAGCCCACAACCCGTAAACGGGTCTCGCCGTGTGATGTAGTGGATCATAGTGGACTGCCACCTAGTTAGCTTGCGAAGTTATTGGAGCCCACAACCCGTAAACGGGTCTCACCGTGTGATGTAGTGGATCGTAGTGGACTGCCACCTAGTTAGCTTGCGAATTTTTGGAGCCCACAACCCGTAAACGGGTCTCACCGTGTGATGTAGTGGATCGTAGTGGACTGCCACCTAGTTAGCTAGTGAAGTTATTGGAGTCCACACCCCGTAAACGGGTCTCGCCGTGTGATGTAGTGGATCGTAGTGGACTGCCACCTAGTTAGCTTGCGAAGTTATTGGAGCCCACAACCCGTAAACGGGTCTCACCGTGTGATGTAGTGGATCGTAGTGGACTGCCACCTAGTTAGCTTGCGAAGTTTTGGAGCCCACAACCCGTAAACGGGTCTCACCGTGTGATGTAGTGGATCGTAGTGGACTGCCAACTAGATAGCTTGCGAAGTTATTGGAGCCCACAACCCGTAAACGGGTCTCACCGTGTGATGTAGTGGATCGTAGTGGACTGCCACCTAGTTAGCTTGCGAAGTTATTGGAGCCCACAACCCGTAAACGGGTCTCGCCGTGTGATGTAGTGGATCGTAGTGGACTGCCACCTAGTTAGCTTGCGAAGTGGTTGGAGCCCACACCCCGTAAACGGATCTTGCCGTATGATGTAGTGGATCGTAGTGGACTGCCACCTAGTTAGCTAGTGAAGTTTTTGGAGCCCACACCCCATAAACGGGCTGATGAAATGGGCTCGCCGTGTGATGAAGTGGATCGTAGTGGACTTCCACCTAGTTAGCTTCCGAAGTTGTTGGAGTCCACACCCCGTAAACGGGTCTCACCGTGTGATGTAGTGGATCGTAGTGGACTGCCACCTAGTTAGCTAGTGAAGTTGTTAGAGAGGAAAATATGTTACTTGGGCGCTGATTAAAAACTATAAATTCAGTATTCTAGTACAATTCAAATTAATTGCAATTACATTTTTGTGCTAGTTAGTATTAAACTCTAATGGCAACACATGGTATGTAAGATGGGTTATATTTTATGCTAAACACGCATAAAATATGTTCATGGGTGGAAAATTATTGTATGACTTTTACTGGTAAGTACAAATCAAAAGATCTGAACCTTGCAATGCATGTGTTTAAAAGTACTATCCTAAAATTTAAAGTCATGGGGTTATCAAGTCCCAATCTCAAACTTAAAGAACAATTACTAGTATAGTAATAAATAGATTTACTGCATAAACCATTGGCCATCTTAAGTGAGACTAGTAGGTAAATAAGGCAGGTACATAGAACTTCTTAACTTAATGAGGCATTTTTCTTTCTTATGTTTATTTTGTATGTGTTGGCAATTCGGAATTATTTTCCACGCCCAATAATGTAATATAATTTTAATATTTGTTCCTTAATTGTAATCACTGTTTTGTAGCTAACGACAAGTTATTATTCCATTCAAATATTTTTTGAAGAAAACACGTTACTGTAACTACTGTTGCATACATTTAAGGCAAGAAACCATATTGAACAAACACAAAACGCCCCCAATGGCTGCTGATTCCTGAGTGGTTGTCAGTTTTCTACCTCGCTATTTCCTCAGTCAAAGAAGTCAATGACCTCAGGAAGCAACGCAAACGAGAGTCATTTTGGCATATTATTTCAGTTTTAGGGAAAGGGAACTGCCGGGAAAATGTAAGTGTTAGCTAACACACTACAATTACACATAACCCGGAATATCTTGGCCTGTGGGAACTGTTTTCAGTTCAAACAGTTGGAGTAGAGCGAAATTGCCATCTGTTGTTTCCATCATCTGTTCAGCCAAACTGAAGCTCAATATATCCCAGCTGGTTATATCAGTCACTCCGGCAGTGGAGTTAGCCACAGGCCAAGGTAATCCGCGTGATGTGTACGTAGGAAGCAATCATTAGCAGGTGAAAAGAGTCATAAAATACACGTCTTGTTTTTGGTTTTCAACGAATTGCCACCATAGGGAAATTCGCAACCGTGCTTACTACGTTGTTACGGTTGTTAATAATGCAGAATAATACAATAATATATATACTTTATTGTTCCCAAGAACTGTTAACAATTTAGTTATTTCATTACAATAACATTGATAACACCATAAGATTGACAACGTGCTGAGAGTGCAGGTTTGCTGCAGTTGGGGATTGCTTATCATCCAAATTTTTTTATCTAATTTAAGTCTGCAATTTTATTCCCGAAACCATTTTAATATCAATTTTCCTTGAAGGTTTAGCACTTCCCCCCTTGAAACTATATATTATCTGTTTGTAAATACATGTTATTACACTCTTGCGTACCGTTAAAGGAATTTAAAAAGCCGTACATTCCAAACGACACAAATAAGAGGAAAATAGGGTTTAATATGTATTAGCGAACTTCCCATATAGGGAAGAAGCTATTACCGTAGTCGGCATGGTAAGAACTAGGCCCGGGACCATGATAACTTTTCGTTTTGAGGTCCCCAGATGCCAAAAACACCATCCGTTCAAAAATGTTTGTGTGTGTGTGTGTGTGTGTGTGTGTGTGTGTGTGTGTGTGTGTGTGTGTGTGTGTGTGTGTGTGTGTGTGTGTGTGTGTGTGTGTGTGTGTGTGTGTGTGTGTGTGTGTGTGTGTGTGTGTGTGTGTGTGTGTGTGTGTCCGTGGGTGCCATAACTCTCGTAAAAATTGTTTGATTTTAATGGAATTTGGTACAAACATGTAAAGCAACATTTATGGCTTTAAGTTCGGAAACCAGCCAGATCACTCCACCCAAAGGGGTATTTTGAGGAGGTTTTGTTCCCCAAAAGTAGGTTTTTTGAACCTTTACATATAATATGTTCGTAAATTGAATTTTATTTTTCACCATTGAATTCAGCTTAAAAATCAAACAATTTTGTGTTTTGGTCATTGCTCTACGTCAATTATTTACAGGGATATTGAAAGTGCTAAGCACAGTGCGTTGTCCAATGTTATTCTTATGGAGAATAAGAACAATTTTATGTCTCACTTATTTATCAACTTATCTTGACGATACTTGATATATTGCTTCAAGTTGTTGTTTGATATTTGCACAAAATACAATTTTTTCCGATAGTCCCCGTAGCAGCAAACCTGCGTACTCAGTCCCCATGTTAGTCATGGAGAATAAGTCAAATGTTATCTCCGTTAACTATGTGCATAAATTAATAAAACTTGGTATGAGGCTTTAATTGAGTTATAATGATATTTCTATAACAAACCATTATTTTTGTTATTTGTTTCAGCAAACCTGCATACTCAGCGAGTTTCCAATGCATGCATATGTTTCTCACTACCACATAAAGCCACTTACCAAGTTTCATAAAAATACATAAATAAATAAGTGATCCATAGCATTTTATTAATTCTCCATAAGAATAACATTAGGGCTGAGTACGCAGGTTTGCTGCAAAAAGAAAGAGAAGAAATATGTTTTTGTGCAATTATTAATATAAATCAACCAGGTGAAGCTGCAGACTAACTTTTATTAATTTATGTTCATAATTAAGAGAGATATACAACTTTACTTATTCTCCATAAGAATAACATCAGGGCTGAGTATTCAGGTTTGCTGCAATGGGGATAATAGAGAAAATCAAATTGTTGTGCAAATATCAATATACCAGTACTACGTGAAGCCACATACCAAGTTTCATCAATTCATAAACAACCGAGATATCAAATTTTGTTTATCCTCCATAGGGATAACATTGGACAACGAACTATGTTTTTTAACTTTATATAGAACAAATAGGTTGTAAATTTTAAATATAATGTTCCAGAAATAAAGTAAAGTAGTGTCCTGACATAAAGTAAACTATATTTTATGTTTAATTTAAAAAGGAATATCATGTGCGATGGTTTTGTAAAAATATCTCTTTCTATTTAAATGTCAGTCCAAATTGCCCCAGCCAGGCTCTCAGTAGAGATTTATTCGCTAAGTTTTACATCACAATAAAACGAATAAGCAGAAACGGCTTTTAGTATTTCTACATTACTGAAGTCTAGAAATTGTATTACTTGAGTAAAAGTAAATCCTGTCCTTGTATGCATTCGTGGAATATACATGAGAGGAAGATGAATAGAAATTTACAAATTGATTTAATATATATTTTAGAATATCTTTTCTTAATTGACTTAAAAAACTTTTACCTGGCAATTTTACTTTTTAATATCTACATGACTGGACTGCAAGATGTATTATTATTTTACAATTTTATTCAAGTCTTTATTCTCTCTGTTCTTAACAAATATAATACCTCCGTCGCAGCAAACCTGCGTACTCATAGAATTTCCAGTGCATATATATGTCTTAATACCACATAAAGCCGCGTACCAAGTTTCATAAAAATATATTCATAAATAAGCGATTTATAAAATTGTAATTATTCACCATAAGAATAACATATGGGCTGAGTAAGCAGATTTGCTGCAACAAGGAACACAAAAACAGGTTGTTATGCACATACCAAATTTTAAGTATTAAGCTATACAATTAATTGTGCCAAATTCAAGTTCACTATATCAATTTATTAGACCACCGCGCCAAAATGCTCCTCAGACCATCCAGGGCGGTCCTGAGCCGTGCCGTGCCGTGCTGCTCCGTCATAGTGGGTTTCCATGCTATAGACGTAAAGCCACCAACTTTCCTACCTCGGTCCCTAGGGCCTTCCGGCACACCCGGACCCTGGGAGGCAATCAGCCCCACGACCCGGACGGAATAACCCTATGTAGGAGATATGCAAGTGGCGCGATCTTGCACTTCGCCTCCCCCTCAGTACTTTCATTGTATGGTGTATAATTTTTAAACTCGGATTATCCAAGAAAATAGTTTCTATTACTTTCTTCTGAAATAAAGGGGCTTTACAAATTTAGTTTCAAACGCAAACTGCCCTATTATCTGTAGTTGCTAAATAAATGTAAAAAATTTTTTTTTATTTTGAGCGTTTTTCATGATCATTTACATGGTTTTCAAAACAACTCGAGTCACATAATCTGTTTTTACTATTAGATATAATGTTTTTACTACATCGGATAAATAATGAAATTATAACTTTAAGTATACATTGTAAAGGTATTAATGTTTTTAAAGATATAAATAAGTTAAAGATAGCAAAACAAAACTAATAAAGTACACCGATGACTAAGGAAGCGTGTAGTGGAGGTAGTGCAATATAGATGGCAAGTTGTATACCCTATCCAACCCATCCAACCCCCCTCTAACGGTTGAGTCAATTCAACATAACAACAAACTGTAAACAGTGGAACAAATAATCATAACATACTTTTTACAAATAAATGTTAATTTGTATGCTGGCTATCTTAGGGGCTGTCTTTGTATGCTACCTTTCCCATCCAAGACGCGTGAATGGGAAAGGTAATTACTGTTCATGCGCAAACCAGGCAAAAGCTGCAGTAAAAGAATCTGTATTAATAAGTTAAGTATAAACAAAATGTTAATATAATACAATATAATTTCCTTTAAGCTCTATTATTCACAGTGAAGAAAATTCAACTTAATTTAATTTCGTCAAAATAATTAAGTCAAATATTTCAGAACTTTTACACATTGATTTTAGTCTAAGAGCCAATTTATTGACTAAAATTTATTTTTCCTAGAACACGAAGAGAGATAAATAGTAAAAACGAAATTATTGCCACAAAATCGTTGAGTTTGCGCCGTGTTCACAGTCCTCCAAGTAAGCGATAAACCTATCTGACCGTGACACGTGCTCCTGAGCTCAACTGGTAGCACGTTGACCAGTTAACAATGCCTAGAGCAACTACACGTCCATCGGCACGTGCGAGGGGAGGCCATCGTAATCGCACGTACAATTACAACACTATATCAAATATCTCCGCTGTATCTATCCTGCGCATTAAACTTCTCTCCTTCTTATGGTATTTTATCAAGAAAGGCATAAAATTTAGATCTAAAATTTTTAGTTTACATTTCAGAAACCTTTTACCTTAAAAACTTGTTTTTAATTATATATTTTCCCCTTATTTGTACCATATAATTCCATTTTCCTCAAATGAATTTGTTATTAAGATTCCTATAAATCACAACTAATCGCAACCAGGAGTCATGTTTTATCATAAAATATTCATAATTAAGAAAAGTATAAAATATACTTTGTATTTATTCTCCATCAGGATAACACCTAAAAAGTGATCAAAGATCACATGTCTAATACAAATCCAGTAGTAAATACTTTTAATTTAGTATGATATTATATTATGATTTTAGATTTATCATATTTGTGTAACCACTTTTACGCAGGGTTTTTGCGAAAGCACAAGGCAAATTATAATATACCCCCGATAAAGCATGCATACAGCGAATACTCAGCTGGTGCATTCTCAGCGAATTTAAAATGGCACCTCAATATGTCATGAAGCCACTTACCAAGTTTCATCAAAGAATATTCATAAATAAAAGAGATATGACATTTTATTTATTCTCCATAAGAAATACATTAGGACTGAGTACGCAGGTTTACTGAATCAAGGACCACCACAAGAAATCAGGTTTTTATGAAAATATCAATGGATTACCACCAGATGAAGCACCGTAACAAGTTTTGCCAATATAAATTCATAAACAAGCGAGATTTTACATGTTTCTTATTCTCCATACGAATAACATTGTAGCTGTTGAGTACACAGGTTTGCTGCCGCGGGGACCATACAAAATGGGTGTCGTATGCAAATATCAATAAACCCCAATAATATGAATCCACATATCAAGGTTCATTAATATATGTTCATTAATAAGCGAGACATAAAATTTTACTTATTCCCCGTAAGGTAACAGAAAAATTTACCTTATGTGCTTTCTGAGCACTTTCAATAGCTCAGTAACCGATTGACATAGAGCAGTAATTCAAAATACTAAATTTGTTTAAGCTGAATTTAGATGCAAACAAAATTTAGGTTTAAAAAGAATGATATGTAACGAGTTCAAAAAAAACATGTGTGGTGTGCAAAGCCCTCCAAAACCCCTCTTAGAATGGTGTGACCTGTCTGGTTTTTGAACTCATGAAAGTAGATGCTGCCTTACACATTTATACAAAATTTCATCAATTTCGGACTTTTTTACGAAAGTTATGTGCCTACGAACTTATATGTATATGAATTTGAACGAATAGTGTTTTTGGTATCTGGGGTCTCAAAACAAAAAGTATAACGGGTCGCGGGCTTAAGTCTTACCCGTCCCGGTAATAGCCTACGGTAATAGGTTCTTCCCTATAGGGAAAATTTGCTAAACTATCTCTATGAAGTGAAGCCAATTACAAAACTATATTTTTTTCAAATATATGTATATGATAAACAAGCAATATAAATATGTTTCCCCGTAAGAATTACATTCGGAAAAAATAACTGTGTTTATCATTTTCGGGATCTCTTTAACCTCTTGATACAATACAGTAAGACAAATTTGGTAGACAAATTTGACCAAAAAGAATCCATTCTTCGAGAGCTTACAAATGAATAGGGGCCTATTGATAAATTGTAACATCTGCTTTCATGGCACTGAGATCATGGATAAAGGTTGACTATATTTTAATTTTCTTGCGGCTTAAACAATTGCCTAGGTTAGAATTTTCTATTTTGAATACATTGATCCAACTTTGTTCAGTAAAACACCAAATCACATAAGGAATTGTTTTAGTTTAAAGAAGTTTAAACAATTAATAATTATTTGGCTATTTGATATTCCAAATATAAATATTATTTTTGAATTCAATGTTTGAGTACAGCGCTTTGGCCAAGTAAGTTTAGTTTGTTAAAATTGTTCGGTATTATGTCATTATGCCTGATACTGTTTATGATATATGTTTCTTTATTACGATGGTTAGCACTTTTAGCAAATTTCCCCTATAGGGAAGAAGCTATTACCGTAGTCGGCATGGTAAGACCTAGACCCCGGACCATGATAACTTTTCGTTTTGAGGTCCCCAGACCCCAAAAACACCATTTGTTCCAACTATGCAGACCACCTTTTAAAAGCAAATCACAACTACACCAAAATAGAAGACAATTTAAAAATACTTGAGTATGAAAATAATAAAGAAAAACTAAACGTAAAAGAAGATTTATGGATATATTTGAATAATAAAAAGTGTCCACAAAAACTACTAAACACAACTCACTTGAACCATGAAAATGCAATATTTGCAAAGATAAAAGAAATAACATATATATAGAAAAAAAATCCAAAAGCATATGCAAATTACTACATTACTGTATACAAAATTTGATCCATATGTTAATTTTAATTTACATATTTTGTTTTAGTTTTTAAGGTTATTGATATTTTGACTTGAAAATGGCTTAATAGACCGAAACTAGTCGTCAAAATATAAATTATGAAACTAAATAAGGGTACTTTGTTCTCATAATGATAGTAAAATTAATATATATATATATATATATAAAACATATATACAGCCGCTTGTGTAACTGACTGACTCACTGAGGTATACGAATTCTAGACCACTTCTAGAAAAGCTATCGACGTGAAATTTTGCATGCAGGTAGATTTAACCTTGTAACCCCCAGAAAAATTGTCAAAACTCACAATTTTTAATTATTAAATATTTTTAAAAGAATATTTTAAAATATATTAGTTACGTAGAGTACGTTACCGACATGCATTATTTCGATATTGTAACCGTTTTGGTAATGTAGTTTACAGAAATCTAAATCGGCTTTCTCGTGTAAGCGTTATGTGGCAATCCAGTCACAAAAAATGTGTTTCTTATTAAATATTAATAATTTTAAACTTAACTAAATATGTTTACATAAACTCATGATTGCTTATTGCTCAACATCGAAACATATAAGTTAGGTTCTCGCTGGTAAGAAAACTTGTTGTTTCAACCACACCCTTTGATGATGTTTTGTCCAGTTTTAACGTAATTTTGGTAGTCATGGTATTTTCTTGCGTTACCCGCGGATCAGTTTACTAGGCCTAGGGTTATTCTCAGCTTGCTTCTTTTAGCAACTACGCGCAGTGCATGGCGAATTCTGCTTGTGCTTGGGGGTGAGTGGTGCCATAAATTAAACGTACTCCTTAGGGATATGCTTAATCTATGGTTGTGCGTGTGCGCCATTGACGAGATTCTCGAAGCTTGCGACCAGTTGTATACGAGCTCGGTGTAACTGACTCAGTTATACGAATCTTACCCCACTTCTTGATAAACTAACCAGGGAGTGACATTTTGTACACTATTGCCTTGGCCACTTACGGATGAGCTAGACATTTTGTACACTTTTGCCTTGGCCACTTACGGATGAGCTAGGAACGTGACTTTTGGCATACAGTGTAGCTTGTAACTCCCAATGTTTAATTACTAACCTTAATAAAAATATAAAAATCTGAGTACGTAAACTACGTTATTTAAATGCATTATTTGGATTTCAAAATGTTTTCGGTAATATCGGTAATGTAGTATGCAGCTTATGTTGTAGTAACATTTTAACTCTTTTAATATTAAACCTATTCTTTTTCTACTAAACCTATTTATTTTTAAACATTTCAAAGGAATTGGTAGTCGCTAAACTATGTTCTAACTTAAGGTTGTAACTGGTAGTTACATAAGACTTAATCCTTAATAACTTAACCCCAAGTATCTTTTGACGTTATCGAAAATTTTGAGTGTCCCCTCAAAATGGGGGATTTTAGGGGCAACTCAAAATCTTCAAATGTAAACCCCTTTTGAGTGACCTCTCATTTTAAAGAGGACTTAATTAATAAATCCTTTAAGACTATTAATTCTATTTCATTATACAGTGTGTAAAAAAGTCCGTCCCCCCTTTAATTTTTTGTGTTTTTGTTTGTTAAAACAAACAAATCACTTTCTGGGAACGATACTAACATAACCCGAAGTATTTTTTGACGTTATCGAAAATTTTGAGTGTCCCCAAAAATGGGAAATTTTGGAGCAACTCAAAATTTTCAAATGTAAACCCCTTTTGAGTGATCCCTCATTTCAAAGAACTTTAAAATATAATAGGCGAACGGTAGAGGTTGGAGGTCTGTAACGTGTTTCTATCCAAAATGGCAGCTTGCCAAAGTTTTTAATACAACTCATTCTTGAAACCTGGCATCTAAGACTTTTGGAGTTTTAATTTCACCTTTGGTGGTGACTTAAAACTGGAACGACTCTTGTGGAAATGCTATTAAATGGAGAATTGGTCTCTTTTGCTGATGTTTAAAATTTTGAGTGTCCCGCAAAAATGGGGGATTTCGGGGGCAACTCAAAATTTTCTTATGTAAACCCCTTTTGAGTGACCCTTTTCATTTTAAAGAGCTTTTTAAACTTAGGTGAAGGGTGACAGTTTAAAGTAAATTTAACCCTTTCCAAAGGGGTTTACATTAGGACATTTTGAGTTGCTCCCAAAATTCCTCATTTTTGCGGGTTCTCCAAATTTTAAATATTACCAAAAGAGACCAGTTTTTCATTTAATTGCATTTCTTCAAGAGTCGTTTCAGTTTTAAGTCACCAAAGGTGAAATTAAAACTCCAAAAATTCTTAGACGCCAGGTTTTAAGAATGAGTTGTATTCAAAACTTTGACAAACTGCCATTTTTGGATAGAAACACGTTACAGACCTCCAATCTCTAGCATTCGCCTATTTTTTAAAGCTCTTTAAAATGAGAGGTCACTCAGCTCTTTAAAATGAGAGGTCACTCAAAAGGGGTTTACATTTGAAGATTTTGAGTTGCCCCTAAAATCCCCCATTTTGAGAGGACACTCAAAATTTCCGATAACGTCAAAAGATACTTGGGGTTAAGTTATTATCGTTCCCCAAAGGTGATTTGTTTGTTTTAAAAAACCAAATAATTAAAGGGGGGGACGGACTTTTTTTACACACTGTAGATTATATTTTCTATTTCTATATTCTATTTTCATTATTCACAAGCCCTTAATAATATATGGGTGCTTATACCTATACGCACAATACGTCTGCATGCCAGGGCCAACATAAGTCATAGGAACAATTTTATTTATGAAAAACCCATAAGAAATGTCTAAATTGTTATGGATTTTTTGGTCTTTTGATCATAATAGGTGGGAAAAGCCCCGCTTGAATTAGGTTATATTTGCTACAGATTACTTTTATACGGCACAAACATCATATTTTATGTTATTACAGTGTTTTCCCCTTTAACAACACAAATGTTGTCAAATAAGGACAGTTTAAAGTAAAAATTTAAATTATTTCTCGCACTTACATAGTGTCTGGCGGCGTAAAAAATTGCATACGATACAGCCTTAAAATATACCTGGAATACCATCATTTCGTATCCGATTTCTGAATACTATGACATATACGTAGTATGCAGCATGCATATGACCAATTTGTATTATTTAACCCTCTATAAAAAGCTAAACCTTAAAATTTGTGTACTTTCAATATATTTACCTTATTAAATAGATCCTTGAGGAACTCTGTATTTAATTTATTCAATTTGCATGACGATTTTTAAAATGTTAACCGGTTATTTATTTATTTATTTGTTTTATTTACACATATACTGCATGATTTTCAGGATTGGTTTTGACCGAATTTAGAGAATTTTCAGGTTCTGAAATTGTGTTCTACTTCAATATTTTTCTGAGAGACCTCATTTTTGCAAATAATATTATACGTTATAATATTTGCAGATTTCATTATATGAACTACATATTAAAGGTTTTTTATATGCTTTTTTACGTTACGTAAACTACAAATTATCGATGGTTATCACATTTCCTAGGTTTTTAGTTGTTTGTGATGATTTAAACCCTTGGAATTTAAAAAATATATATTTTGTAAATTTTGTTTGATTGAAGAAAAGTTGTACTTTGGTACAACTAGATTTTTTCAAATTTCGGCATATTTTAGAGATTTTGTGGTGGTATTTTATTTGTTATCATGTTAATATAATTGATGAAGGCCTAATACTGGGCACGCAGTATGTCTATAAAATATGTCTTAGTACATAATAGCAGTAATTTGACCAGTCTTGATTACTTAAAAATGTCAGAAAATCAAAAACTCTAAATATCTTTAGATTTGACCATTTTCTTCGTATTAGTAATGCTATGATGGTTCTATGCCAATTGAGATTAATTGACATTCACGTGACACCATTTATACTTGAGCTATGAACTTGATATTTAGCATGGTGGTGTTTTTCATCTATTAACCCCAGAAAAAATTTCCAAACTTTACTTTTGTTAGTTTAAATTCCCTAAATAAAAATTAATAATGGCAAATAAAAAAATGTAGTGTCGTTTTATTTTAATTCTAGCGGAAAACATATTGTCCTATCAAAACACAGAGACTAACACGTGCCACGGATTTTAGGCGATCTACAATTTTCTTCCTTTGACTTTTTGCCGTATCTTGACCCCTTCACCCTTAGATAGCGCTAGATTTTTTTTAAATTTCAAGATTTTTACGTGGTTTTCAATGGTTTGCCGTTCTAAGAACCTAGAGGCCTAGTATTTGGCACACAGTATTCCTACATTACAATTGATTAGTATTTAGAACCAGTCATACGCCCAGATTGTATCACTTAAACACCCGAAAGAAAAAAGATTTTTGAACTCTTGTAAATTGATTTGTGTTTTTTTCTATATTTTTATGTAGCGCTTCGCCTAGAGTAAAAACCCTTATAAATAATGTTATTTTTATTGCAGAATGCTTATTGTTGACCAAATACATAGCAATTTAGGTTGTTAACTTTGTTTTTCCCCTTATAAGGTTTAAGCGACATCCTATAAGGGCTATATTACAAAATCCAGGGTAGGGTTTCAATTTTCTTTCCAAGCAGTTAATAAATAAATGGAGACTTAAAATTTAACATACAATACTTCTCCATGCCAAGTAGCATTCACCAACAGGCATATGACCAGATTTGATAGGTTAAATCCCTAAAAATAATCAAAGCCTTGGAATATTTGTAGAATTCAGGTCTTAAAGAGAATTTGGACCAATTTACTTTATATTACGCCCAAAGAGCGACCTGCGGGCGAAGCCCCCCACAGGGGTCTGGGGGCGGAGCCCCTCAGCGAGCGAAGCGAGTATATATATATATATATATATATATACATGTCCGTGGGTGCGATAACTCTCGTAAAAAAGGTCCGATTTTGATGAAATTTGGTACAAACGTGTAAAGCAGCATTTATGACTTTAGGTTCGAAAACCAGACAGATCGACTTCCCTTAAGGGGTATTTTGGGGGGTTTTGTACCCCTCAAATTAATTTTTTGAGTTTTTTAGATATAATTTTTGAAAAAGTCAAATGTTACTTTTTCCATTGGAATCAACTTAAAAAGACGCACAATTTGGTGTTTTGATCGTTGCTCTACGTCACGTCAAATGGTTACAGAGATATTGAAAGTGCTAAACACAGTACGTTGTCCAATGTTATTCTTATGGAGAATAAGAAAAATTGTATATCTCATTATTTATCCACTTATCCTGATGAAACTTGGTATATTGCTTCATATCGTTGTGGTCTATTGATATTTGCACTTAAAAATATTTTTTGGCTGATAGTTCCCGTAGCAGCAAACCTGCGTCCTCAGCTCCCATGTTATTCTTATGGAGAATAAGTAACGTGTTATCTCCTTTAATTAAGACAATAAATTAATAGAACTTGGTATGTGGCTTTACCTAATTGAGTTATATTGATATTTTTATAAAAACCTATTTTTAGTGTTCCTTATTTCAGCAAACCTGCTTACTCAGCCGCCATGTTATTCTTATGGAGAATAATTAAATTGTCATAAATCGTTTATTGATGAATTTATATTAATGAAACTTGGTATGTGGCTTTATGTGGTATTAAGATAAATTTTTTATGCATTGGAAATTCGCTGAGTATGCAGGTTTGCTGCAACGGGGGTATTTATTTTCATTACTGTTACTTATGTTAATTCAATTTTTGTAATGCACCGGCCTGCATCCCTTTCTTATTAAAATGATGGTCACCCCGACACAGGTTCGCCTTTGGGGAACCTAATTTCTGTTTTGGTACCTTGTTCATTTATTAACTTACACTTAATTATCTTTGTTTTGTTAGGTTAAGATATATGTTGAATCATTGTTGTTTATTGATTTGTTATTTATTTATGTAATAAGTGAATTCCATGTTATGTTATGTGCTTGAATAGAAATAAATACTTTCTTTCTTTCTTTCTTTATGTGTATCAAATAAAATGAAATGAAACTTAACTTCCAACAATATTCAAAATCAAAACTTTTAACACGAACAAAGAGCATATGTAAATTGGTTTTTGAAACACAACTGTGGCACAATCTATCTGAAGTTCAGTCTATGAGGAACATTGACTTAAACCTTTTGGTGTAGCTGTTCTTCTTATAAAATAGCCACTAGTAAAAACTGGAGGCCTGTTTATCAGGTAAGACATACAGCAATATCTCTGTACTATACCCTTCTAAGTACAAATGTGGTAACTGATTTTTACTCATACTTGAGAAAATCGCAGTTAAAGATTTATAATTTCGCCGTAGCCAAGGTTTTGAACTCGACAACATAAAACACACTAAACCAAACCAGCTTTTTTTAATATTTGTTCTAGATTATTTTAGGACACTTGATAGTTTATTATTTTATTAAAGCAGTTAATATGCCTAGTGATATAATTTTTGTAGTTAATTGATAAGCTACTATTTCTAAATTATATGTTCCTCTTCTAAAATGTGTAGTGTCTGAACGCCTAAAACAAAACTGACCTATGTTTCAATTGTCTTTTGCTAAGCCAGTTTTGTGGTATCAGAGAAATTTTCTGAAGCTAGTTCGTGGTAACCGCTGTATCATAAAAATACCTTAACAATTAGCAGTTACACCACAATATCTTAGTAATTGAATAGAAAAGTGAAGATAATGAGTTTTAACTATCAGTATTTGTTTGGTAAAATATTTATTACAATTGTTTGCTATGTGTTAATGTGATCAAGAATTCACACAGATTTCAGAAATATAAAAAGTTAGTACCCCCAGAAATGTTAGTTACCACGTTATTACTTGGCAGGGCAGTGTAAATGGCCATATTTAGTGATCATAATATTAGTCCCACTGCCAAACCCCTTGCTCGAGGTGGAATATTTTCCGAAATTATGACTGACAACATAATGGGATTTGGAACACCGGAAAATCCTATACTGTACTTGTTTCTCGACGGACATCTGATGCAGTGTAAATCGAAATATTAACATATGCGTAGTTAAGAAAAAATGAATTTTGTTTTTATACGATATTAACTTTCATATAAGTTTTCATGTCCGTGATCGAATGAAAGTGAATAAATTCCTTACGCTTCTGAATATTGCATTTACTTTATACCAAGCTCAAGTTAGTTATTTCTTTACTCTTACACTATTCCATAATCTAAAATATATATAGTTGCTTATAAATGTACTTTAATTCTTGATGGCCATAGAATTACACATATTATGGTGTATAGTATTATTGTGGGCTAATTACTGAGGGATGTTTACTTCTTGTCCACAAACATGACCCTTCGATGATGTGGAGGCTGTTTTGGTAACCCTCCTGGCAATATATTAATCATTCATCATTAATTCTCAGTACATTTAACAAATAATATGTTTGCTATAACAAAATATATTCACAAGAAGTTTTGGTAAAATAGTGCTTATTTCAGTTATGTTAAAGTTAATTATGTTTAAAATTGCATTTATATAATTACATAATTCAATTTACTGTTACCTCTTCTTGCTGATCTTTCCGTTAATAAATGTTTCTAGCGGACTAGTGCGGAAGGAAAATAATAATGCTATTATTTTAGGTGTTAATACCTACTTTTTGAATTTTAATTAGTTTTCCTTTTTATATAGTTTTTTTCCGTTATCATCCTGTACTCTAAACAGTATTTAGGTTAAACAAATAATTATACCCAATTGAAGTGGTGAACGTTCGACGTTGTCTGTATTTGTAAATTTAACATATGGTTAATATGTCTTAGTTATAATACCCCTGTCGCAGCAAACCTGCGTACTCAGCGAATTTCCAATGCAAATATATGGGTATCACTACTACCTAGAGCCACTTACCAAGTTTCACAAAAATACATTCTTTAATAAGTTATATATAGCATTTTATTTATTCTCCATAAGAATAACATTATAAATGAGTACGCAGGTTTGCTACAACAAGGAAGATAAGATATGTGTTTTTTTGAAATTATCAATATAACTCAACCAGGTGAAGCTACATACCAAGTTGTATTAATTTAGGTTCATAACTAAGGGAGATATAAAACTTTACTTATTCTCCATATGAATAACATGGGGGCCGAGTATGCAGGTTTGCTGCTACCGGGAAAAATCAACAAAAACCTTTTTTTGTGGTATTATCAATATACCACAACTATTTGAAGCCACATACCAAGTTTCATCAATATACATACATAAATAATCGAAATATAACATTTTATTTATTCTCCTTAAAGATAACATTGGACAACGCACTGTGTTTAGCACTTTGACTATCACTGCAACGGTTGGATGTAAAACAACAATTAAAACGCCAAAATGATTGTTTTGTAGAGCTAAACTGATTGGTAGAAAGAAATGTAGAGTTTTTAGTGAAATTATCTGAGAAAAATCTAAAAACCGTATTCCTATAAGATTAACATGGGAAATTTTATGGACACATTTTTTGACTTTTCTCCACAACCACTAAACCTAGCTTAATGATTCTAAATACTAAATTGTTTGTTTTCTTAAGCTCTAAAAAATTGTTATAACCACAATCTAGTGTTTTTAAAATTTTAGGGTAAAAAGTTCAAAAAACTGATTTTTTTTTAATTTTAACCCCCCATAAAACCCCCTTCCCATAAACCGATCGATCTGGTTTTCGAACTTAAAGTCATAAATGTTACTCTCCACATTTGTGCCAAATTTTATAAAAATCGAGCGCTTCTTTCAAAAGTTACCGCGGTAACGGACACACATATATATATATATATATATATATTATTTTTAAAATCATTACTAACGAGTACCCTTTTTTTGAAACATTTTTTATTTTGACTGACTAGTTTCAACCATAATGTAAAAATAATAATATTAGTAGCCCTAATATACAAGTCAAGCAATATATATTTATATATATATATATAAATAAATATAGATATATAGATAAATTTATATATATATATATATATATATATATATATATATATTTGAACGAATAGTGTTTTTGGCATCTGGGGACCTCAAAACAAAAAGTTATCATGGTCTCGGGCTTAAGTCTTACCGTGCCACCTACGGTAATAGCTTCTTCCCTATAGGGGAAAATTCGCTAAAATTGTTAAAACACGTTGTTAGCAAAGTTTTTTATTGCAAAAATTAAGAACATCTGGATAGTAAATATTTTACTCCATTAAAGACGGCTGGATAATGTCAAATACCCGTTGGTATTTTAAGTAAATGTTTAATAAAATGAAGATTTTAGACGATTTATTTGAAAGAATGTCCACCGATTTTTTGCCTTTTTTAAATTCAAATTCAAATTCTTTATATACATATTCATTTGTTTAGTGAACAATAGTAATAGCTGAATAATTCAAATAAATATACTTTTAACACATATACTTTTTTTATTACTAATTCAAATACTCAAAAATGTAAAAAAATCCCACTGAAGTTGATAAGGTATTATCATAAAGTAACAGATTATTTATAAACGTAACCGAAGATAAAAATGACTTCAATAATATATTTAAATTTCCTGCTATATTAAACGTGTGATGAGATGATGAATATGAATGACCTTCTTACATTACTTTCCTGTGGGAACTTACACAACGTCATACACTGAGCGCTATTGTTTAAAAGCCTCGATCTGAGCTACAAAGCCATTGGGTGACGATGAAGCTTTGCTCTTTGAAACAATTGTTAAAGATTTTAGACGATTTATTTGAAAGAATGTCCACCGATTTTTTGCCTTTTTCAAATTTAAATTCAAATTCTTTATTTACATATTCATTTGTTTAGTGAACAATAGTAATAGCTGAATAATTCAAAGACCATACACATATACTTTTTTATTACTAATTCAAATAGTCAAAAATGTAATAAAAAAATCCCACTGAAGTTGATCAGGTATTATCATAAAGTAACAGATTATTTATAAACGTAACATTCTTTCTAAGATTAAATTTCCTTCCAGACTAACTTAATAACGCACCACTTTTTGAAGTACTTTACTCCTTTCTTGGGGTTTCATAGGTTTGTAGTTACTATATAAAGTATTCCTGTGGATTTGAATTCTGAAATTTTCTTTAGTATTCTACTTAGGAATAAACTACGATCTGTATGGAAGCAGGATTGTTATATTTAAAACCATACCTTTTTTGTAAAAAATCACTACTAGAACAATTGCAAAAACAATGAATTGACAGTGATATAAAAATCAAGATAAATACTAAAGTATAGTCTATAAGAGATTGAATATAATACTTCTAAAGCCCTAAGTAATGAATAAATTATATTCCAAGAAAACCAAACAAACCAAGAAAATATATTTAATCAAATTAATATTTAATTTCATACAAAGGGAATACGAGTCTTCAAAAATTAAAAGATTAAACGATTAAATTGAACTATTTAACAAAAGTAAACATTTAGTAGCTGTTAGTTTTATTATTTGATTTGAAGCAGTCATTTGTAATAAGCAGGGTTCTATGAGAAGTTTTTGATGAGTATTCAGGAGTGGTGTCTAATAAGCTTATTCAAAAACTCAATCAGCTAACTATCCCAACCTCTATCTGCTTTTGATCACTATAGCTCCACAGGTCTAGAAATTGACCTAAAGTTGGGCCGGGTAATAAGGGCCCTGCGCGACAATATTTTGCGCATGTAAGGGTGGTAGCAGAGAGGGGAAGGGATCTATCTCTCACTACACCGGTCCACGTTGGCTCTGCCCGCCCCACCAGACCTGCTACCTCAATGCAACGTGGAAACATTTTAAAATATTTATCAAAATATGTAATTTGAATAATTCAGCAAAAGTTGCATTGTTATGTTTAGGTTTTTGAGTCCTAAGACATCTGTACAAGTGTTTCATTAAACGTACTCTCATCAGCGGTTTCGTGATAATTATTTAACTAGTTATAGTTAAATATTTTTAGTCGGCTCAGTTATTATTACTTATCAAACTTTTGCCCATCTCAAGATCTGTTTTACCGTTTCAACTGCTGATTTACAGCTAAAGTTCAAGTGAAATAACTGTCCATACCGACCCGACTACGGTATTTAGTGGACGACGAAAACAAAAAACAGCAAATCGCTTCTACAAATGCAAAACATAACACAGGCACCAAACGTCAGGGTTTTGTGGGTCAGCAATCATATTTCAAAGTTTTTTATTGTAACTTGGGTACCTAATATGATCTAAGCTACACGCCCGGACACCAATCCAAATTCTATCCCAGTTCCGACATAGATCTATTATACCGTATATACAGTATTTTTATCTTTTAAAGAATGTTTATTTTATGAAGCGTATGATTTCTACCGTACCTTTTACAAATAATAATAAAAAATGTATAATGCAAAATGAAAAATTTTAGAGTTTAATTTGTTTATTTATAGCTAAAATGATGAATACTTTCATATCACGAGCATTATTAATGCAGGATGGCGTGTAATTTGAAAAGTTTGGAGTCAAGCGCTACGTAGATGAGACTCTGAGAGAGCTACAATTAAACGAAGCGTGAGCAAAGGAAAGAGTTTTATTTAAATTTAGAAAATAAACCTATTTTGTGTATACTAGAAACATACTTTCAATGAAGCCTTTTAATTGTTCAAGAATCAAAATATAATTTGATGTATTGTTAAGTAAACTATTTGAGCGAATTGCCCCTAAAGGGAAGAAGCTATTACCGAAGGTAGGACTTTAGCTCGAGACCATGATAACTTTTTGTTTGAGGTCCCCAGGTGACAAAAACACTATTCGTTAAAATTGTTTTATATATGTGTGTGTGTGTGTGTGTGTGTGTGTGTGTGTGTGTGTGTGTGTGTGTGTGTGTGTGTGTGTGTGTGTGTGTGTGTGTGTGTGTGTGTGTGTGTGTGTGTGTGTGTGTGTGTGTGTGTGTGTGTGTGTGTGTGTGTGTGTGTGTGTGTGCGTGTGCGTCTGTGTCCGTGAATACGATAACTTGAGTAAAAAAACTTCCGTTTTCGATGAAATTTGGCTCAAATGTGTAAAGTGACATTTATGACTTTAAATTCGAAAACAAAAAGAATCTGACCATGAGAAGAGGGGTTTATGGGGGTTTTAAATTTTCCAAAAATAATTGTCATGCATTTTTCACCCTAAAACACTTAATTTTGGTTTTGACAATGTTATAGAGCTTAAAAAACAAATATATAGTATTTTTAGCGAATTTCCCCTATAGGGAAGAAGCTATTACCGTACTCGGCATGGTAAGACCTAGGCCCGGGACCATGATAACTTTTTGTTTTGATGTCCCCAGACCCCAAAAACACCATTCGTTCTAAACTGTAGATATATATATATATGTGTGTGTGTGTGTGTGTGTGTGTGTGTGTGTGTGTGTGTGTGTGTGTGTGTGTGTGTGTGTGTGTGTGTGTCCGTGAGCACGATAGCTCTCGTAAAAATTATCCGATTTTGATGAAATTTGGGATTGACGTGTAAAGCAACATTTACAACTTTAAGTTCGAAAACCAGCTAGATCGCTTTATCCGAAGGAGTATTTTTGGGGGGTTTTGTACCCCAAAAATAGGTTTTTTGTATTTTTTACATATAACTTTGGAAATAGTCAAATTTTAGTTTTCACCATTGTATTCAGCTTAAAAAACACACAATTTTGTATTTTGATCATTCCTCTACGTCAATTGGTTACCGAGATATTGAAAGTACTAAACACAGTACGTTGTCTAATGTTATTCTTATGGAGGAAAAGAACAATTTTATATCTAGCTTATTTATGAACGTACACTGATGAAACTTGGTATACGGCTTCTTCTTGTTGTGGTGCATTGGTATTTGCTTAAAATAAACAATTTTTTGTCAAAGGCTCTTGCAGCAGCAAACCTGCGTACTCAGCCCCATGTTATTCTTATGGATAATAATTAAATGCTATGTCTCCCTTAATTATGAACATAAATGAAAAAAAAACTGGTATATGACTTCACCTAGTTGAGTTATATTGATATTAACATAAAAATCCACTTTTTATGTACCTTGATGCAGCAAACCTGCGTACTCAGCCCCAATGTTATTCTTAAGGAGAATAATTAAAATTGTATATATTGCTTATTTGTAAATATATTTTTATGAAACTTGGTAAGTGACTTTATGTAATATTAAGACATTTATATCTCCATTGGAAATTCGCTGAGTATACAGGTTTACTATGATGGGGGTATTAATTATTAACCTAGGTTAAGTGGTTGCGGAGAAAAACCTGCTCATAAAATCTCCCATGTTAATCTTAAGAGGAAAAGATTTTTGGCTTTTCCTCAGTTAATTTTAATGTAACCTTCTCATTTGCTTTTACCAATTAACTCAGCACCACAAAGCAATCACTTTGGTGTTTAAATTGTGATTCTTCGTCCAACCGTTGTAATGATATTCAAAGTGCTAAACACAGTACGTTGTCCAATGTTATCCTTATTGAGAATAAATACAATTTGATATCTCCATTATTTATGACTGTATATTGATGAAACTTGGTATGTGGCATAACGTAGTATTGGTATATTGATATTTGCACAAAAAATTGATTTGTTGTTGATTATCCCCGTAGCAGCAAACCTACATACTCAGCCCTAATGTCATTCTTATGGGGAATAAGTAAAGTTTTATTTCTCACTTAATTATGTACATAAATTAATAAAACTTAGTAGGTATGTAACCACCTGGTTGAGTTATATTGATAACTGCCAAAAACATATTTCTTCTCTTTTTTGCAGCAAACCTGCGTACTCAGCCCTAATGTTATTCTTATGGAGAATTAATAAAATGCTATAGATTACTTATTTTTTATGAAACTTGGCAAGTGGCTTTATGTGGTGGTGAGAAATATATGCATGCATTGGAAATTCGCTGAGTACGCAGGTTTGCTGCGACGGGGTATTTGTAATTGCTGTTTGAGAGTTCAAAAAAACTTTTTGGAAAAGAACCGATGTTAATTTCCAACAAAACTGAATATATTTGTTTAAGTGAATACAGACTGAGTATGAAACTGAACCTAAACATGTATATCTCACTGCGCAAGATTACTCCATTTAAGATTCTCTTGCTCAGCCATTGTTGTTAGTATTGATTCTATTCGTATGACAATGACGAATTGCGAATCCTATAAGTAATGTGGACTTCTCTTATAATCATTTTTAATTTCTATTCAAATATATTAAATTTAAACACGAAATGTAACAAAAATATATTTTTCAAATGTAAATAGCACTTTCAGCAGTAATGTTGTCATTTTATTTTACTTTATTCTGACCCTATTCTCACCATTCGTGCCAAAAATATAATTCATAATTTCCCTATGTAAATAATGACTAATGTACATAATTTTTATCATTTTTAAAGCATATATGGCTTTGTAAAGCTTCAGCTAGTTTTTAGCAAATTTCGCCTATAGGGAAGAAGATATTACCGTAGGTCTCATGGTAAGACTTAAGCCCGAGACCATGATAACTTTTCATTTCGAAGTCCCCAGATGCCAAAAACACCATTCGTTCAAATATTTATATATGTATATATATATGTGTGTGTGTGTGTGTGTGTGTGTGTGTGTGTGTGTGTGTGTGTGTGTCCGTAAGCACGATAACTCTCGTAAAAAGGTCCGATATTAATGAAATTTAGGACAAAAGTGTAAAGTACCATTTATTTGAATGAGTTAGAAAACCAGATGAATCGCACCATCCGGAGGGGGGATTTTGGGGGGTTTTGTACCCCAAAAATGTGTTTTTTGGTGTTTTTACATGTAATTTTAATTCAAATCAAATTTTAATAACATTGAATTCAGCTTAAAAAAACAAACAATTTGGTATTTTGATCATTGCTCTACGTCAATTTGTTACCGAGATATTGAAAGTGCTAAACACAGTACGTTGTCTAATGTTATTCTTATGGAGAAAAAGAAAAATTGTATATCTCGCTTATTTATGAACATAAACTGGCGAAATTTGGTATATGGCTTTATCTGGTTGTGGTTTATTGTTGTTTGCATAAAAAACAATTTTTCGCCAATGGTTCCTGTAGCAGCAAACCTAGGTACTTGGTCCCCATGTTATTCTTATGGAAAATACTTAAAATGTTATATATCGCTTATTTATGAATGTATATGAATGCATCTTGGTATGTGACTTCACTAAGATGAGTTCTATTGATATTTGCATAAAAACCCATTATTGTGTGTGCCTTGTTGCAGCAAACCTGCGTACTCATCCCCAATGTTATTCTTATGGAGAATAATTAATATTTTAAATATCACTTGTTTGTGAATACATTTCTTATGAATCCTGTTAAGTGCTTTAATGTGTTATGTTATATATTCATTGGAAATTCGCTGAGTATGCAGGTTAGCTGCGACGGGGGTATTATTTTTATGCTTCTTGTTAGTTGTAGTTCTATTCAGACTGGGGATGTTTAAAATGTTTTAATGAACTTTAAAAATGTTTCAGCGTTCGATTGCTGAGGATATAACTCATCTAAGTCTTCAAAACAATCGGTTTCCTTCTGTTGCTGGCTTATATCATTGTTGCTGGTAATTGGTAGAGAGGAATTGCTAGTCTAACTTCGCCTCTTAAAAAAAATGTTCATGCAATTTTATTTATTATCGGGCTTATATCTAACACATTTCAATAAAATAGTATACTAAAAATGCAATCTTCACTTTTGCAATTTGTATGAATGTAGAATTATAAAACAGCTATCTTTGACCTACAGCTTCATTTGTACAACCGATTCAGTTTTGTAGTCAACTCAAATCAAACAGCTGACCAAACTCCAATATATGAACAAGTTTTGGTTTACTTGACAATTTTATTTAATCTATTGCCTTAAGAGAGGTTGTATCTAAAGACTAATGTTATTGTTCTTATAATTTTCTCATCGATACTTTTTTCATCCACGTATAGTCTCAGTATAGTTCACACGTGTCAAACTTTTGGTTTTCTCGAAAGTTCCTGGTACAGTTTGCATAAACTGGCCTCATATATAGATAATCAGTAACTTTTATTTAATTATTGCATTTGTGGAAGCTCATTTCAAATTATAAAGTAGATTAATGTAATCATGATGTGTTATAACATCCATCCAAGTCCAACCAACGGTAATGAAATTACATAGGTGCGACAACCATAGTGTAATTATTAATAGGAGATATACTTTGCTAAATTTAAAACTTATCAATAATCAGTAATCAATAATTTAATTGATATTGCCATTTTACATGTTTTATCAATTTCTCAAACTACTACCTAAAGCAAGTGGCTACGGTAAAATAAATATCAATATGGATAATCTATATCAATATATAAGTTAGTTTGTATTTAAAATTGGCCAAAGCGCCAAATTTATAATGAAATCGTTAGAGCAGTTTTTATTTTATTTTTTTTATTTGGCATGTTTTACAGTGGTGTTGAGGGACTATTTGCCCTTAAAGATAGAAAAGTAAAAAAACTAAACTAAATTGACCGTTAGTGTGGTCTGTAGGCCTGGATAAAGACAGACAGGGAGCACTAAAACAAATAAATATTACTATAACTCTAGTTATAATACTCTACTAATAACTCTAGTAATATTACTATAACTCTAGATAACTCTAGTTCGAAATTGTTTACTAAAAAATACTTATTCTATATCTAAAGGGGGAGAAAGTGAAAATCGAACCCAATTGAGCCTCAGGTAAAATAAAACCCACGTTATAATTTAACATTGCATTTATTTTCTGTAACCCGTTGAAATTCGTAGAGTAAGCAAGTTATCTGGAACGGTTGTTTTAGTAGTTGGACCAATCTACCTTCCATTACCTAATCAGTTCCTACATAACGCTAACAAATAGAGAGCATTCTGTATTAATATAGCTGTTATTACTTTGGTGTAGTTATCAAAACACAGTCTACCTAAGTCATTTGAAAAACAGGCAAACAGAGGATGTAATATGAAACAGAAAGCAAAAGAAAACGAACTTTTAAACTGTCGTTTGAAAACGTCTACTGAGTGCTCGAAACATTACGACAGTTTTAAGTAGTCTTAAACTAACAACACAACCTAGGACTTTGCTCAACTCATCTTTGTTTTATGCAGAAGTAAGTAGCGCCAACACAACTCGCTGCTCGCCCTCCTGTCATAGATTAAGTTAACATTTTTAAACAATAGTTCCCTCCCTTATTCAGAACTCTATTTTAAATTACATTTTAAGTCAGCAGTTTTAATTCTTATACATTTATAACACATATCGCATACTAAAAAAACATGTGATTTTGTTACATTATTGTGCATCTTTGAGAACCATCGCACACTTCTTAATACGTCAAAAAGTGCCATTTTTAGAGTACCGTTAATTAAATTTTCAATTAAGTTCACAAGTATGAAGTTATTTGTCTCTTCCGAGTATTTTAATTTTCAGGAAAAATATTACCTATATCTGCAACTAAGAATGATTTTTTTAAAACAATGTTCCCTATACATTATTTCAGGGACTATATCATAATCCCCTACAATAAAATTGTAAGGTTATATCTCAAGAATTAAAGTAACATTTGAAGATCTTAAGGTTATTGGCAGCCATCTTGAAAACAGCAAATTCTGGTTGCAAGATTTTAGTAAACCTTTTTTCTGGCCTGTTATAAATATATATATTTTTAAAGTACAACACTACATTCAACTTAGGATTAATCTTTTACTAAAACGGGTGTCGAATGCAAAACTTAGTATCTGGTTAGGAGGCTACATTTAGAAACACATAACTTAAAAAATTATGAGTTGTAACTTTACATAAATTGTTTACTTATCATTTTAACTGATGTAAGAATCTTATTTTTATAGAACTGTATAAACTTTTACCTCATTATAAAGAGATAAGTAACTTTTTTTTATTGAATTGGGAGGATTGAAAGTTGTTTTCAATACACGTTACAAGACTCCAAAGTTTCTTGAGTTGAGAGCAAAATACATCAATAATGAACAGATTCTTGAGTTAGCTTCGTATATTATAAGGAGTAGAAGCACTACTGTATCTGTTTTTGCACTATATTTTAAGTGGTACAGTATATCCAGTTGTTAACTCTCAATGATAAAAATGTATTCCAAACAATAATTATAAACGTGTTTCCGCAATAAAATTTCAAATAATAGGCGGTTAGAGCCATTTCAACAGGTACATGGACGACTTTCTTCAGATTTTATATTAAAAGTTTGAAAAAAAGCTTTAACACGGCATATTTTTACGTAAACATTTTTTAATTTCTCTGTTGTATTGAGAAGGTATTGTTTTCTTTAAAGTCTTCGAATTTGAGCTATCGGGGGAAATATTTGTTTTGGTGCTCCCTGTGCCTAATAAAATGGGTTTTGAGGTGTTCTCTCTATATCTGTCTGTATGCATATGGCAGTCCTAGAGACCTCACCAATGGCCCGATTTTGAGGAAATTGGGTTGTATGTTTTATCCATGTTTTTTTTAAGTTAAATATCCCACAAAAACCTCTAAAAACATGGAAATTTATTTTGTTAACGCTCTAACTATGTTAATTAAAATGTAGTAATTCATAGTGATTCAGGTTTCAATTAAAATTCCACCACCAGCTTTTCTGCAAAAAGTCGGGTTCAGAAATTATAGGGTTGCAAGTTTCCAAACTACAGTATAGGTTTGTTTATGCTTTTATTTTAACTAAATTGAGAAATTAGAAAACAATGTATTTATTACCATTAAAAATTCTAACAAATTGAAGGAATAGTTATTTTGAATTATTATTCTCTGACTAATGGTTGAGGAGAGGATTTAAATTTTCAGTGAGAATAAAATAAATCTTATTTTACCCTTATTTACTGATCAATTTAACCTAAACGTATTTATTAGGCAATTTTACATTGACCAATAGAAGGATGTTCGGAATATTTTACCACCTAACTTGGGAACGTAGAAAGGCTTTATTCTCTTAAAACCACTGTGTGTCGCAAAAGACCCCATAGGACCTCAAATAAAGGGATTTGGGTGGACATTTCTGAAAATATAATATACATTCAGACTGTCCATGTATGATACCATACTTTATATTAAATGTAAATATAACGGAGTTTAGTGATTATAACATTGGAAAATATGTGTCAGTTGCCTAAAACCGTTTATTTTGTATATTCAGTGCACAAAATGCACCTTCTGAATTCGGGCATCTAACTTCAATAATATTTTAAACGTGTTGTTGAAAATGTTATTCTCAAGTGAATCAATTACTTTTCTGCACAATTCTCTTTCCTATAGACATTTATTTTACGGTGTCGGTGTCATTATACTAAGGATTTTTCATCCTAACGTTAAACATTTTATCTATTTCTAAATTTTGTTGACTGCTCTAAGTTAATAACATTAACCCACTACAAAAATAAAATAAATAATTGGGAACTATAATGTAATTAATAAAAACATTGCAACAAAATATTACCGAATGTTTTTTGTTTTAGTTTTTTGTGGCATTTACAACTATTATATTATATATTAGGTTAAATTATATATTACTATTAAATTTTGGTAATTTAACATTTTAATATAATCCAATAATACGTTGGTTTCATAGATTAATAAGATACTTAAAGAAGTAATCTTCTACACCTATAAAAGGCAAAGCACTCACTCACTGACTCACTCACCACGAATGCTTCCACTTCCCATTTACCTAGAGAGTTGAAATGTTGTACACTTATTCTTTAGGCATAAAATAGGAAAGATAAATGGTTTTCATCCTGATATGACCATAGGGCTCCGCCAGAGACCCCGGCAAAGATCCCATGTATTCCTTGCGGACATTAATTTTTGTTTGAGCTGTTGAAAATACAATCAGCTGATCTTGATTCGTAGCAGTTCCACGGGCTAACCTCAGAATGCAGCACACACTACTGTCATAGTTTTTATAAATCAGTTGTGGGGCGAAGCGTGCGGGTAACAACTAGTTGTTCATAAATTTTAATTCTAAGTAGATAATAATCACAAAATAGACCGCTTCTACGTTAACATTATTTAGTAGTCTTACATTGTAACGTGGGCCGACTTCGGGAGTTCAAATAATAAAAATGCCGGTTGGGAAACAAAATTACTATTTATTCAACTTTACAAAAACTGATCTAAAACCATTTTATACGTCATTAGCAATAGGTATATCCGCAGTCAAAGTAAAACTTTTAAGGTTACATTAAATTTAGAAGAAACGCCAATTAATAATTTAACAGGGAGAGGCGGCACGACACGTGTTAATTACATCGTAACTTCCTAGGGACTGGGCCTCCGTCTTCCCTTCGATGCTGAACCAAGCCAGCCAATGAGAAAACAGTCTAGCACGTGACGTCACAGGAACACTTCATTGACTAGTGCTGTGGCCAAACGATTCAAGCTGTCATTATTCAAACTAAGAGGCACTGAGAATGCGCTCTTAAGCCGGCGTCGAGCGTTCAGTTGCTGACGCCGCGCATTCCTGCTGATATCAACGCCTGGCCAGGCCTCTGAGGGCGTATAAGTTGAGATTAACTTGGAGTAAATATCCTAGCGTCTGGTGGTAAATTTTATATTTTGTATCAGCCAACTCTTCAAAATGAAATAATGAAAATAATGTTAAGAGCACCGTTCCTCCTTCCAATTATAGATTTTAGTGACGGTAGAAATTTAATTAAATATGAACGGAAAACTGTAATTATTTAATTACAGTGTTGTAATAATGGCTTTTATTAGCCTAAGGATTTTTGGGCCGTCACAGCATAAATACTTGAATATAACTTAAAAATACATAGAGAAAAAACGCTTTAAAAAATTTAAACTTAAAAAGACTTAATGTGTCTCAAACCTCCTCTATGACATTACAAAGTTTTAAGACTTCTCGTGTAAATATTTGTATAATTTTTTTTTCTGGATAGTACTGTCACAGAGTAAAAACCGCATGAAGTAACTAAAAAAATAAATCTATTTATTCTACGGTACTGATATATGAGAGAATTACTTTTACGCCATTTTCAAATATATTTTTTCGCATAATCTGCTTATTTCAGAATAAGTCCCCGCCGAAGCAAGTCATTTCATACCCTAAAGTCCCCACGAACATCATCTGATACTGCAGCTCCATCTGATACTGCTGCTCCCCCAACTGGGCGATATTACCGTTCATTTACTGGTGGCAATAAAGGGAGGCTTATCTACTCCCAAGGGACACTCCCACACTTCTTCATATAATAATAAATATATAAGTGATTGTTTTGTATTACAAAGGAATAATTACTAACCGGGCCTTTCAAACTACGTATTATATTGTTTTATTTTTCCGCAGAATCATGAAAAATTGATATATTTCAAATTCTTTATGATATTATACATATTATATACATATAATAATACATATAATAATACATATATAATACATATAATATAGGGTGATTGGGACATGGTGTGAAAACCCTGTTTTGGTAATAAATATACGTTAAGGGTTATATGAATATGCCTATTACAAATTTATAACCAAATCACTGTGACCAAGAAAAAATATTTTAGGTTTTTATGAAAAAAACCCATATTATAGTTCATTAAACAATGTTTTTACCACTGATATTAATAATTAACCTTGAATCCAACCTTATTTTCTGAAAGTATATTAAATTTTCCATAAGATAAAACCACCTTAATGAAGATTAAGTATTCTTAATAGCCATAAAAACATGCTGTAAATGAAAAAAAGCTATTTTAGCATATAACCACGATCAAAGTAGAGACAAACCCACAAAGAGGGGCCACTTTCGGCACTTTTTTCCCATGTTATTCTTATGGGGAGCCGTTTTTGCGCCGACACCAGCTCCCGCCTTACACAAATTTTCTTGTTAGCCTGTAGTACTCTTGCCTTAAATACATTTTCCCCATCCTCTATATTTAAAAATTCCAAAATCTAACTTTGGTTTTGTCTGCAATTTGGATATCTAATGCATTAATAAATCCTACATTTCCCAAATTAACTATTACGGTCGAATTAAAAAAAATACTGCCAACTATTTACTGTCTGATTTTTGTAATTAAAACACACACCGCAACGATCCACACCGCTGCCCACTGACACACTGGCCATGACGGCAAGGCCGACCGGGATTCCCCACGTGTGCAAGCACGCGACCAGCCTTGGCCAGAATTAGCTATGAGGTAATTTTCTGGTTAAATTGAAAATCCAGCCTCTCGACGTGTATATAAGGAGCTACCGACAGCACACAGCTCTATTGTTCCACATCCCAGGACAGGACCCAGGACCTTGGCAGCGACGGCAGACGCCGAGTGGCATTGGACTCTGAGGTGGCACTTGATAACGTCACCACGCATCGGTACTGGACTATGGCGTCACGGCTCACCTCTCCAACATCACCAGACCCGGCGTCTCGCACCTAGGACTCCGAGCTGACGATGAGGGAGTGTTAGCGATGGCAGTCAGTTGTAGCTAAAGTGTAGATGATGTCTTCAGCGGAGGACAATCACAACTGACTGTTAATCCATCATTTTTTATAATCGCTCCGAAAATTGTGAATAGCTTTCCTAATATTTGTAAATCATATTTCGAATATAACAGCCATATTTCCAAATTAAATTTCAAAATAGATTTCCATATTTAAATATCCATTTGTGAATCATATTTCGAATGTAACAACTGCATTTCCAAATTAAATTTTAAAATAGATTTCCATATTTAAATATCCATTTCTAAATCATATTTCAAATGTAACAGCTGCATTTCCAAATTAAATTTGAAAATAGATTTCCATCTTTAAATTCTCATTTGTAAATCATACTTCCAATTCACCATTTACTAATTTAATTCTCCATTTCAAAACTGTAATCGTAAAACATAACTATTGAATTGGGAGATACAAAATTACTAGTGATCTAATAGTCACTCCCATCACCAAATGATCCTCTTAGGATGCTTTAAGGATATTAATTTAGGGCGCAACAATTATCTTACACTTCAAAGTTAAATGTGTTTTGAAAATTATTTGTACTTTGATCAAACTAAATATTAGAGTAAAATGTGTTTTGAATTTTAGACTTTAAATATTAAATTATCTGTTCTAATTGAATATGTAGATTGATAGTTTCAAAATGGCAGTTTTATTTATAAAATGATATTGTGCAGTGTGAAGACGTATCCAGTCCAAACAAACAGTTCAGCCACACTGACGCTGGTTTCTGATCACACATCTACAACTTCGTGTTTTAAATTAAACTTGTTAAAGTAAAATATAATTTAAAACCAATGTTAAATGATTTTGTCTAATTTAACATTAAAAATGGTAATTTTTGAACTCTCATATTCGTAAATTAAACTTGTTAAAGTAAAATATAATTTAAAACCATTGTTAAATGATTTGTCTAATCTAACATTAAAAATGGTAATTTTTGAACTCTCATATTTGTAAAGTAAACTTGTTAAAGTAAAATATAATTTAAAACCATTGTTAAATGATTTGTCTAATTTATTATTAAAAATAGCAATTTTTGAACTCTCATATTCGTAAATTAAGCTTGTTAAAGTAAAATATAATTTAAAACCGCTGTTAAATAATTTTTGTCTAATTTAACATTACAAATGGTAATTTTTGTTTATAAAAAACAGAGTAATGTCATCTCAAAATTTATTTACTTCGAACATGTTGTCCTGTGCAGTCTGCTCTGTGCCCTGCTCCAAAAGAAGTAATTTAATCAGACACTATCGTAACATCCACAAAGTTATTCCTAAAATTTGTAAAATATGTCATCAAATATTTGACAATTGCAATTTTAAAATGCATATGCTAGAGAACCACAATACTTGTAATGTGTGTAAGAGAGTCATCACCCGTGACAAGAAACGCCACCACCTACGATGTGACAAGCGACCCTATAATGTGTTTAAGTTTCAGGGTGAGTCCGTGGATATATTAAACACCCTTCAATCATGTCCTTTACCTATCAAATGGATTCTTATTAGGAGAGTGAAATTTATCAAACACACAGTTAGTAAGAATGGTGAATTATTAATTGATAAAGAAACTATCGCTAACTTTCGAAGTTTAACTAATTTATCAATTGAGAAAGCACAATTAAAGACACAAATTGAAAATTCACTTTTAAAAATCGACACATCTTTACACAAATTTCAATCAGAAGGCAGTGGATGGATATATGACCATACTAAATACTGGCAGCTGCATGTTTACAAGCTTAAACCCCTAACTCCCAAGTCATACATCCCCACACCAGAAAATATAAATCAAAACACGCTGTTTTAAATATTAAAAATAGTGATAATAAACGTTTTTTGTGGAGTATTTTAGCAAACCTAAATCCAAAGAATCATGGAGAACATGCAAATCGACTATTTTACTACGAACCCCACGTAGGTCAGTTAAATATGACAAATATAAAATATCCCGTAAAAATATCCGACATTGATAAATTTTAAAAACAAAATAATATAAGTGTTAATGTATATGGAATTGAAGGACAATTAATATATCCATTGAGAATAACTAAACTAAGCACGCAAACCTGTTGCTTTTACAACAAGGCCGCAAATTACATTACTGTTTAATTCGTGATTTTGATAAGTTAATGTTGCGGTCTACAAAAGATGACCATAAGAAATATTTTTGCAAGTTCTGAGTGCAACATTTTTACACTAAAGATATATTGGAACGTCACATAACATATTGTAAAACCTTTGATGCCCAAAGAGTACAAATGTCTAAAAAAGATACATTACAATTTACGAATTACAAATATCAACTTAAAGCTCCCTTTGTGATTTATGCAGATTTCGAATGCTTTATAAACTCTGGCAAACACACTCCTTCTGGATTTGCTTATGTTGTAGTGAGAGATTCTAAAATTATTTACGAAGAGTTGTACAGCGGTAAAAATGTAATGGATGTGTTTTTCGAAAAGTTATTTAAAACTTATGACTTTATTAAAAGTCAGATAGGAGTATATGTTCCCCTTGTAATGACTCCAGAGCAAGAGACGTTATTCCAAGACTCTAGACGCTGCCACATATGCTTCCAGCCGTCACTGTGTGATAAAGTGCGCGACCATTGTCACTTAACAGGCGAGTTCAGAGGGCCCGCCCATAATTCTTGTAATTTAAACTATAAAGTAACTAAGAAAAATTCCAGTATTCTTCCACAATCTTAAAAACTATGATGGTCATTTAATAATGCAACACTTAGGAAAATTTAATCGCAAATTGAATTGCATAGCCAAAGATATGGAAAAGTATATTTCATTCTCTGTTGATGATTTAGTATTTTTGGATTCCTACAACTTTCTGTCCCTTCCCTTAAGCAAATTAGCTTCCAATTTAAATACATTTAGATTTATAGACAATCCACTACTACAACGTAAGGGCGAATTTCCGTACGAATACATGACAGGACCAGAAAATTTTTTAGAGCCTCTCCCACCCATAGAGGCATTTTACAGTAGTCTAACTAAAGAATGTATATCTCCTGCACAATATGAACATGCTAAAAACGTATGGAATCATTTTAATATAAAGAATTTAAAAGAATATCATGATTTATACCTTAAAACAGATGTGTTGTTATTGGCTGATGTGTTTGAGACATTTAGGGACTTATGTTTAAAGGATTATAAACTTGACCCTGTCCATATGTACTCACTTCCTGAACTAACATGGGAGGCATGTCTTAGAATGACCGCCATAAAATTACAATTATTTCGTGACATTGACATGCATTTGTTTATAGAACATGCCATTAGAGGCGGTGTACGTATGATTTCCACGCGCTATGCTAAAGCCAATAATAAGTACATGGGCGAATATTATGACCCAAAAGAAAGCACCTATCTTGTATACTTAGACTGCAACTCGCTATACTCTACAGCAATGTGCGAGTCGTTGCCCATCGATGGCTTTAGATGGACAAATGAGAAAGATTATAAATACAATCAAAATGAAAACTTTGGATTTATGTTGGAAGTTGATTTAAAATACGATAAAAGTTTACACGATTTGCATAATGACTACCCGCTCGCACCAGAAAAAATGAATGGAAAATTAATACCAAATTTAAATGTCAAAACTAAATATATTTTACATTATAAAGCACTAAAAAAATACGAAGAACTGGGTTTGGTAGTTACAAAATACCACCGAATTTTAAAATTTAAACAGTCGAAATGGCTTGCACCCTATATTAATTTTAATATTGAAAAGCGACAAAAAGCTAAACACGATTTTGAAAAAGACTTTTACAAACTGTTAAATAACAGCCTCTTAGGTCGAACAATTATGAACCAACGTAAGTTTCGTGATATACATCTTGTAGACGAGTCTAAGTTAACAAAGTACGTTACAAAGCCAAGGTTTGACTGTAGCAAAATGTTCGATAACAATTTGCATGCTGTACATTTAAATAAATTAATTGTAAAGTTTGATAAACCAATATATTTAGGAATGACCATTTTGGATATCAGTAAAGTAATAATGTATGATTTCCACTATAATTATATGTCAAAATTTAAGAATAAAAAGTTCCTAATGACAGACACAGACAGTCTTGTTTATTCTATAGTAACAGAGGACTTTTACAAGGAAATACAATGTGACTTGGACTGTTTTGACACCTCTGCATATAGTAAAGACCATTTATTATACTCTGATAAAAATAAAAAAGTTACGGGCAAGTTTAAAGACGAATTAAATGGTCAAATTATGTATGAATATTGTGGTTTAAGGCCAAAATTATACTCTTTCATTCCTTTACAATGGTTATACGAAAAAGAAAAGCAAAATGAGCTAGAGGTTAAAAAAGCAAAGGGGGCTGACAATGCTACAGTTAAACATCTCTTAAGACACCAACACTACTTAAACTGTCTTGCGAACGGGGAAGATTACTATGAGAATGTTACAAGAATTAAATCCACAAACCACCATCTTCAAACATTAACGATGAACAAAAAGGTACTCTCTTTTGATGACGACAAGAGGTTTATTCTGGATGGCATTAACACTCTTGCCCTTGGTCATTATAAAATTGGTCAAACATAAATCTATATTTCCCATTATTCTTTGGCCTTTCCTTGTCTATTACAAAAAAGCCATATTTAGACCTATCCCAACATTGATGGCAGAGATTTCTAAATTGGTTAAATGAAAAATCATTCCCCACATGATTGTTATACACATGTTTTAAATTTAAATCGTCTTGTTTAAATAACATTAGAAAATTAACATTGTCACGTAAATGTTTGTTTACTTTACTGTAAGACTGACACAAGTAAAAACTGTTAATATTTTTGTGTCTGCCCATTGAGAAAAATGGTGTGATATTTGGACTATTTATGTCGTCAAATACAACTATTGAGTGTGATTCTACATCATTTGGTGTGATTTCACTGTTTGAATATGTGTGTAATTTAACTTCATCACACAGACGGAATATTTCAATTATTTTTTTATATTTTTCTTGTTCTAAAGATTTGGATATTATATATATATAAATTTGTAAACTTTAATCCTTGCTTTTTTACAATTAAGTTATAAATTACAACGGTCTTCCCCGAACCGCTAGGCCCTATTATAAGACAGCGAATATTATTAGGAAATAGACCCAACTTCTTTGGTGTATTTTCTTTATATGCTATTTTAAATTTGTTCTTTTGTTGAATAAATGACATTTTTTACATAATAAAAATGGCAAAGAGAAAGTGTAAAAAGGTCCAAGGTAAGGGATTATTCTTAAAGCCATATGGAGGCCGTGGCTTGTTAAATACCCTTATAAACAACCTTCCTTTCTCCCTCCACATACCGTCATATTCATATTGTGGTCCTGGAACTAAGATACGTGAAAATTTAGCCAGAAACGTACCTCCAAAAAATAAGCTAGACTCTTATTGTAAAGAGCACGACATATCCTACATGAATAATCCTGATACAGCCGCCCGGAACAAGGCAGATATGAGATTAGCGGACCAGGCTTGGACTAGGGTTTCGGCAAAGGACGCCAATCTAGCCGAAAAAGCAGCAGCTTATGCAGTGACAAATTTGATGAAGGCCAAGGCAAAAATTGGAATGGGATTAAAATTCAATAAAAAAGATGGACAACTTTCAGCTGTTAGAGGCCGCAAGAGACGTGCCTCACTTTCGAGAACAGTAACGACAGTATTTACGAAAAGAAAATTTTATTTTATTTCCAATTAGCTAACCTGTGTTACAAAGAAAAATACCGAGATCGCTCAGTCTACTATGAGTAGTCCAGGGTTCCTAAAATACTACTCAACCGGCAATCACTTGAATAATATTTTATTCGTATTTAATAAACGAGTTGTCTTGGCTCAGAACATCAAAACATAAAAGATGCCATAGCGATTCGCATTTATTCATTCATCCTCACCACTTGTAAAATGTTTTTGGGGTTGAATTTAGAAAATAAATTTTACAAAAATAAAAACGCACTTAATGCCAATCGTGCGAGATTTTAATCTATTTAAGGCCAATTTGAAGTACCGATTAACTTCAATGATTTTTATTTATTAGAATTTAGACCTAATTCCCTTCGCCAAGCAATAACATAAATACTGCTGGCTCCCAGGAGAGATTTATCGAACTAAATTTTAGATAAAAAATGTAAACGGTAGTACAAACGTGAATTTGATTATACGGAGTTCAGACGACCGGCTAGACTTTGTTCACCACTGTAGCTACGATATTTAACACCTGCGTGCTCTCGGTAATTAAGTTCCCTACGTGGTTACTTAATACAGCGCGTCGCAGATTGATAACATCTTCGATAACTCTTTAAACCATTAAAACAGGAGCAAATATCCTTACGTATACGTGGATTATCTGAAATCGTCGGCACACAATATTCTTATCACTAACTTAAGTCAGCATAAAATACACCAGTACAGATTCCTACTTAAATTATCTTTTTTTTTGCAGTGTCGATCAGCAGCTCTTCACGTTCATTACACCAGGAATGACCCGAATTGGTATTCCGGTCCTAGTCTTCGGTGGGCGAATTCGTGCCGTGGCTATTCGTTACGTTTAAAATGTGTTCGTGTCCGTTCTATTAAAAAAAGAGTTAAATTTAGGAAAATAATAAAACTCGATTAATTAATTTGTTTCTTATTTTATTTTAAGCTCGTAACTTTTCTGTTAGTTAACTACTCAGACAAAGCGAATTAGCAAGTTAGCAAAAATCAAGCAAGCAGACAAGACATAACGTGACAAAACGTGCAGGAAAGTTCAGGCGTTACGCGCCTCCAGCGTGAGCGTAACTTAATTTTTGTAAATCTTAATGCTGAAGAAATTAGTCCAAAATTTACGTGGAAAAAGCGTGCTTCTAATAACTACACTACTATAAATGAAGCAACTACGTAAATGGCTACTAAGTTAGTGGGCGTTAATGTGCGGACCTGTCGCGGCGTGAGTCACGCAATCACGACGCTTAAATTTAATTTAAATAAAAGCGGGCGGCAAGCTGAAAACAATCGTTATAAACAGCAAAACTACTTCTATTTGCGTAGATGAGTTGTCAAACTTACCAAACGAAGACAAAAACGTTGACACTGGTTGTCACCAAGTGGTTTGCGGGACGACGACGTGGGCAAGTGGACCAAACCGAACAACGCGACGACCGGAGATTGAATGTCCAGCCGCTCTTGCCTCAGCAACCTCGAAGAGTCTTCCGCAGCGCCCCTGACGGTGGCCGTCGGAAGCGATTTACTCCAGCACGCGATTCTCCACGTTACTGCTTCCCTTGCTTTTGTCTTCGTGATAAGAACAAAGAAGGTTCAGAGCCAATTGTTGATGATAAATAAAACGTTTAACCGAATTTCGCCAAAATATAATTTAGAATTTAATATCGATTGCGTTTTGGAATTTAACATTATCCCCTAATTTAAATTAATATTTCATTAGATTTTTGTAATATTTGTTTTCCAACAAAATATTATCCCCCCTAAAAAAATGGACGTTACATCCCCCTCCGACTTGGGGGAAAAGAAAAAAGAAAATAAAAAAAAAAATAATACCCTCACTCGGGGTACTAGGGATCTCCCTAATAAATGGTGCTCGACTTGAGCATAAACGGAAAACAGAGAATGAAAATAAAATAAAATCAAACGAAAATTCTTCGCTGCAGAACTAAGCAAGTTGATTCCATAGATGCGGTCGAGGTTCCGCAGCTTTTTAGTTCGCATCCGGAAAAAGGTCCCGTCCGGTCGGTACACCTTCCATCGCTGATCTTTTTTCTGTTTCGGAGTCAGCTGGGTGGGCATTCCACTCAACCGCAATCTAATATCTTCAGGGACTGCGGCCGGGGACGGAGGAATGTAGGGCGCCTCGCGGGACGGTCCTGGAACAGGCGAACCGGCCAGGGAAATCTCCACCAGCGCGGTCGCCGAAGCCGGTGTCGTCTTCGAAGGGGGCTCCTCGAACCCCTCGACCTCGATGTCTGAGGTGTCGAGGTCCATCACGTCGTCGTCTCGGGATGGATCCTCGCCTCCGTCGTCGTCAACGTCGGTCTGAGGGAGGGCCGCCACGGAAGTCGACGCTGGCGGCGTCGTTGAGGGTCCGGGCGTGGGCGGTTAGGAGACAGGGGCCGGTCCTCTCGGGCTGCTATTTTCCCTTCGAAAATTCTGGTCGTCGGAAAGCTTACTCACGGCGCACGATTCATTATTTGGCCCGGTTCGAACACCAAGGCCGTTTTCGATCGCGAGTTCGAATTGCACTAGGCCGAGATCGTTTATCTGTTGTATGCCTAATACAATATCGCTCGTGAGGCCCGGTACGTACAGCGCGTCCCATTCGTAATCGTAATCGCCGACCATACCGGTGATCCGATAGCCCGTATTTGAATGTGATAATGCGCCGTTTGCCATCCTAACGTCAACGTTGCTATCAATAGTGTGCACGTCCCGAGATTTCATAAGTTCGGCGACGTGGTCACCTATCAGACTAACGACCGTACCGGTATCCACCAAGGCCCGAAACGTTTGATCGAAAATTCGTACACTGATATACGGCCTGGTATCGATGGCGGCGCAATCGTGGTTAGTTGCGACAGAGAAATTGCTTATTTTATGAAGCCAGGCGCTCCATTCCTCGGGGGATGGTTTCCGGTTTGCCGGCGCGGACTCGGTCGCTCCCCTCCGAACCGAATCCTGTACTCGTTTCCCGCCTCGCAGTTACACCTGGCGGTAGATATGCCCTCAGTTTTACAGTAAAAACATTTAAGCGTTTTGGGCTTTGGACAATTCCGAAAAAGATGACCGGTTTTATCGTAGTTCCAACAAATCCATTCGCTGTTACCGCGGCCATTTTTCTCCAGCACCGTAGCCCCTTGCGCGTTAACTGTGGGGTTAGGCGCGGATTTTCCTAGGCTCTGGTGACGCGAATCTGCCGGCTGAACAAAGGCGACACGTTTCTGGCCGTGCGAGTACGGTTCCTTATTCCATTTTGGCGGGTTAGCCTCAACCGCCGCGTTATCTGACGCGCGATCGTAACGTTTCCTACCGTGGTACGGTGTCTCGGGAACTAGCGATATTGCGGGGGGTGGTGGGGGACGGAAGGCGTTCTTGTCACGCAGATAAGCCTCGTAATCTTCGGCGCGTCTTATCATCTCGGTCAAGGTCAAACAATCCTGACGCCGGACCATCAGTTTATAATCCGGACGCATGTTTGAGTAAATCAAGTCAATCCTCTCATGTGCTGAAATTGATCCTCTCCGCCTAATCAATGTATTAATCGCCACAACAAAATCCTTAAATGATTCTAAGTCACCCTGGGTACGTTTCCGTATTTCCTCGTCTAAATTACGTCGATAACCCGGTGGCAGAAACTGAATTTCAAAATGGTCACGAAAATCCCGGTAGTTCGCCCACATTTCGCGGCTATTCCGGTACCATAGCAACGCGGACCAGGTCAAAAGTTCAGGGAGAGCTTTTAAAATATCGTCCGGAGTTACGGAATACGCCTCCAATAACTCTTCCAGTCGTTCGAGAAAAGATACGGGGTCCTTACGTCCGTCAAAGCGTAAATTCCATTTGCGCACAAGGTTACATATGGAAGGCGCATCGTGCGTTCGTGGTTGCTCTTGAGGGGGGCGTAAATCTAGGCGGCTAATTCCAAAGTCCTGACCGGGGATTACGTGAGCCGACGTCGTACTAGGGAATGGGATATTACCGTTAAAATATCCGGTATATGCCGTGTTAGTAGGCGCGGCGTATGCGTACGTTACACTTCCGAGCTGGTGTCTCAAATGAGCGTCGTCATCCGGCCTCAAGGTTCGCACCATAGAGCCGAGGACACGTTTAACGTGATCCGAGTCAGCATTAGGGGATAAACCTAATATCTCTCGCAAACTTGCCATCTCGTCGACATCTTTGCGCACGTCCAGTCTGTCTTTGCCCGCGTAACCCGATAGCGATAGCGTTGGAGCGATACTGAGTGTCTGAGGGGGGACTTGATAAGGAACTGTCGGGGGGATCGAATTGAAAGGTGTGCGCCAAAAATCCACAAAATTTTTCCGTAATTCGTTCGTCTTGCCCTCGGTGCTAAGATTAAATTTTTGCATCTCCTTTCGCAAGTCTTCTTTAGGCAGGCTATAAATCCTAGGGTCTCCCAGAGGGGTGCGGGGGACGGCGGAGGGTGGCGGCGTATAAGTCACTATACCCGTCGTGGTAGGGGGAGGGGCCGAGGATGTGGCGGCCAATGGGGTCGAAGCCTCGGTCGCCTGAGACGTGATCGTGGAAGGGGTATTAATGGCGGCCGTCGTGATTGTAGTTACGCTTTGCGTCGGCTGCTGGGTAACTTTTCGCGAGGCACCTTTAGACTTGTCAGGTGACACCACATACATCATTGATAGGAACCTAAGCCAAACGCGGCAAAACAAACTCCACGGACTCATTTTCCCTCGCTAAAATTTCACTATACGATATAAAGGGGTTTAATTGCCTTTAATAAATTCAACTGGACGAATTAATTGCCTCCCTTACAATACGATAATTAGTTATCTCCAGTACAAAATGATTTACTTTATTAACACGTTTTACAACAGTGTTCAAACTATAAAGTTTGCAATAACGTAATATACTATGTTCTGAGCCAAGCGTTTAAAGGTCCCTGTTCGGGCGCCATCTTGTAACGACAGTATTTACGAAAAGAAAATTTTATTTTATTTCCAATTAGCTAACCTGTGTTACAAAGAAAAATACCGAGATCGCTCAGTCTACTATGAGTAGTCCAGGGTTCCTAAAATACTACTCAACCGGCAATCACTTGAATAATATTTTATTCGTATTTAATAAACGAGTTGTCTTGGCTCAGAACATTAAAACATAAAAGATGCCATAGCGATTCGCATTTATTCATTCATCCTCGCCACTCGTAAAAGGTTTTTGGGGTTGAATTTAGAAAATAAATTTTACAAAAATAAAAACGCACTTAATGCCAATCGTGCGAGATTTTAATCTATTTAAGGCCAATTTGAAGTACCGATTAACTTCAATGATTTTTATTTATTAGAATTTAGACCTAATTCCCTTCGCCAAGCAATAACATAAATACTGCTGGCTCCCAGGAGAGATTTATCGAACTAAATTTTAGATAAAAAATGTAAACGGTAGTACAAACGTGAATTTGATTATACGGAGTTCAGACGACCGGCTAGACTTTGTTCACCACTGTAGCTACGATATTTAACACCTGCGTGCTCTCGGTAATTAAGTTCCCTACGTGGTTACTTAATACAGCGCGTCGCAGATTGATAACATCTTCGATAACTCTTTAAACCATTAAAACAGGAGCAAATATCCTTACGTATACGTGGATTATCTGAAATCGTCGGCACACAATATTCTTATCACTAACTTAAGTCAGCATAAAATACACCAGTACAGATTCCTACTTAAATTATCTTTTTTTTTGCAGTGTCGATCAGCAGCTCTTCACGTTCATTACACCGGGAATGACCCGAAATGGTATTCCGGTCCTCGTCTTCGGTGGGTGAATTCGCGCCGTGGCTATTCGTTACGTTTAAAATGTGTTCGTGTCCGTTCTATTAAAAAAAGAGTTAAATTTAGTAAAATAATAAAACTCGATTAATTAATTTGTTTCTTATTTTATTTTAAGCTCGTAACTTTTCTGTTAGTTAACTACTCAGACAAAGCGAATTGGCAAGTTAGCAAAAATCAAGCAAGCAGACAAGACATAACGTGACAAAACGTGCAGGAAAGTTCAGGCGTTACGCGCCTCCAGCGTGAGCGTAACTTAATTTTTGTAAATCTTACTGCTGAAGAAATTAGTGCAAAATTTACGTGGAAAAAGCGTGCTTCTAATAACTACACTACTATAAATGAAGCAACTACGTAAATGGCTACTAAGTTAGTGGGCGTTAATGTGCGGACCTGTCGCGGCGTGAGTCACGCAATCACGACGCTTAAATTTAATTTAAATAAAAGCGGGCGGCAAGCTGAAAACAATCGTTATAAACAGCAAAACTACTTCTATTTGCGTAGATGAGTTGTCAAACTTACCAAACGAAGACAAAAACGTTGACACTGGTTGTCACCAAGTGGTTTGCGGGACGACGACGTGGGCAAGTGGACCGAACCGAACAACGCGACGACCAGAGATTGAATGTCCAGCCGCTCTTGCCTCAGCAACCTCGAAGAGTCTTCCGCAGCGCCCCTGACGGTGGCCGTCGGAAGCGATTTACTCCAGCACGCGATTCTGCACGTTACTGCTTCCCTTGCTTTTGTCTTCGTGATAAGAACAAAGAAGGTTCCGAGCCAATTGTTGATGATGAATAAAACGTTTAACCGAATTTCGCCAAAATATAATTTAGAATTTAATATCGATTGCGTTTTGGAATTTAACATTATCCCCTAATTTAAATTAATATTTCATTAGATTTTTGTAATATTTGTTTTCCAACAAAATATTACCCCCCCCCCCCCTAAGAAAATGGACGTTACAGGAGTGTACCTAAAAAACGAGCTAAGAAAACAGAGACCAAAAGTAAGAGAATGTGGAGTTATTAATTTAGACAGTGACAGGGGCACACATTGGACAGCATATCGTAAAAATAAAGATATTGTAATATATTTTGACCCATTCGGAATACAGCCTCCAAAAGAGGTAATTGAATATTTTGTACCATCTAAAATTTACTATACAACTGATCAAATACAAGATTTAAACAGTTCCATTTGTGGAATTTTATGTTTATCATTTCTGAAAAATTTTAGTTTATAAAAATGGATTCATTTACTATAACATTTACGGGTACAGAGCCAGAGTTGAAGTCGGTGTTCTTTCCTTCTATAGAATTAAATAGTGATTATGTAATTGGACTGGTAGATTTTCAAAGTTATAATTCTATATTTAATGTTAAAAAACCTCTAAATACTTTGACATACTACAAAATGCACAAAATTACAACCCCAAAAGGGGAGGTCACAATTGACGAATTGAACCGGGCATTAGATGGTAAAGTTGAAGTTATTATACAAAATAAAGTAGCATTAATTAATACAAAAGTCAAACTTATATTTTACAAAGGGCTAGTTCCAAAATTAAATAAACTTAAAGACACAAAATTAACTATAGACGAGGGTGAGGATGTTTATTATTACGATCACAAAGCTCCAAATGTAATTGAAATTGCTGAAGGTACATACGAAGTGTTTGAGCTTGCGAAGGAAATTCAAAAGCAACTCCCAGATTTTGTACTTATGCCGATAATAAAACTATGAAAGCCACATTACATTCTGGCCATGTGTTTGATTTTACAAAACCATGTTTAGGATCTGAATTATTGGGATTTAAAGGATTTTCTACTCCAGATATTGCGTTTAAATCCGTAAATAAAATCAACATAAATAATGTAAATGTGATTAGAGTAAAATGTAATATTGCGAATGGGTCTTATTTAAATGGTGACAAATCACACACCATACACAGTTTTTACCCAGAAGCTCCTCCTGGCTACAAAATTATTGAGGTCCCCAGAAATATTATATACTTCTCTGTAAATAAGAGAAGTTTAGATGTTGTTAGCATTACATTTGCAGATCAACACGACAAGCCAATTGACTTTAATAAAGAAGAAACTACAATTACTTGTCATATAAAAAGATATGAGAATTTACAAGAACGGACTGAGTGTGCAAAATGCCAGGTTTCTGCGATCAATTGGGTTGAAGTTAAAATTTTCTATTAATAAAAATGGAAGATTTTCTAGACGTTACAGGAAAATTCCAATACGACGATAGCGTGGTTAAAATTACAAATCACTCCTATGTTCCACACAACACTTTAGCAATAAATAATTCCGATGAAATTCGAATATGCATAAATAATCAAGATTTACTAACACTCCCATGTAGGAGTTATCTGTATATTAAAGGAGAAATAGAGAATCATGATAAAGGACATTTTATAAATAATGCATTTGCATTCTTATTTGACAAAATTAGATATGAAGTTGCTGGTAAAGAAATAAATATTGTAAGAAATCCGGGAATTTCCAGTCTTATGAAAATATTGTGCTCTTACAAGAAAACAACGAAATTGTCAAATGTAGCATTTGATTCTGATGAAAATTTAAAGGAGTTCCATAAAAGCGGCAAGTTTAGTACTTGTGCCCGTTAGAGCTGTTAATGGGTGTGTTTGAGGATTTTAATAAGGTTTTAGTAAATGTTAAACAAGAATTGGTGTTGAAAAGATCCAAAAACGACTTAAATTGTATATTAACAACATCTAATGCTCCAACTGGGGTCGATCCTATTCCTAAAATTACACTTAAATCGATTCAGTGGGTGATGCCGCATGTGGTGCCATCTGATGGGGAGAAGCTTCAATTACAAAAGATGTTATTGCAAAATAAAAATGTGCAAATTGCATTTAGAAGTTTGGAGCTACACGAACTCCCATCATACCCCGAAACCAAGAGACATACATGGTCAGTTAAGACGTCTTCGAGTTTGGAGAAGCCCAGGTATATTATATTTGGTTTCCAAACTGGTAGGGACAACAGTGCACGAAAAAGAACTGATGAATTTGATCACTGTAAATTGAAAAATCTCAAAGTGTTTTTAAACTCTGAATATTATCCTTATAGTGATTTAAATCTCGACTTTGAAAATGGAGATGCCTCTAAAGCTTATGAGATGTTTGTGAGGTTTAGGGAGAGTTACTACAACACCGTCCCCGATCCTATGTTTAACAGAGATGACTTTATAAAGAAATATCCTCTAATTGTAATAGATTGTTCTAGGCAAAATGAATCAGTAAAAGAGGGGGTCGTAGATATTAAATTAGAAATTGAAACTGCAGAAAATGTCCCTTCAAACACATCTGCATATTGTCTAATAATACACGATAAAATGTTTGAGTATAATCCTTTGACAAATGAGATAAATAAAATGTAAATAAAATGAAAACAAATATTCAACAAGAATTGGTAGACTCTGCAAAACAAATAAGAAAAAAATGTAGGGCGTTAAAACGTGGTAAATTTCTAGAGGCTGAAGAGAGGTTCCAAACATTCCAACCGTTAATAGAGCCTTTGCAAGAATTAAAAAATTTAGCCACAAAAACAGAGAGGCCAGTTCTCCCAATGATTTTAGAAAAGACCCCGTCTAGAATACCAAGAATAACCCAGATAACACCACAAAAATTAGATTTTGGTCTTTTAGCATCAGACTATTTAGGAAATTACCTTAGTAGAAGTAGTATCACAGACACCACATATGGTATTAGGCGAGAAGGAAATAAATTTTTTATTGGGAATCAGGAAGTTCAAATTGCCAATGATGATGTTACAGTTGGAGAAAAAATTTATAAAGGGACAAAGGGATTGTGGGAATTGTTAACTTTAAAAGAACCCGTAAACTATAGTCAGGTTGATTTGCAAAATTATAAAGAGATTTTGGAAGCTACAAATGCACATTTAAAGGGTTATAAAACAGGTGCGGCGATGTCAAGTAATAAACACACTAAATATCTTAATATAATTGAACCCCTGTTTAAGACTGTTGGTGAAGGTTTAAGGCAGGTAACTGGTAATAAAATAGACTATGTTTATTGGGACGATCCTAATGAGCTTGTAGATAGGTTAAGACTGCTTTGGTTAAGCCGATTGGCGGGAAATTCTGGAGTGGATAATGAGATAGATTCTATCATAGAAGAATTGAGGGAAAGTGGAATTGTTTATTAAATAAAAATATGATAGATAAATTTTATCGCGTATATAACCCGTATAGTAAACCAGAAGCTAGAAGTTTTAAAGAAACTACTTTAAATCTAAAAGATGATGGTTGGAATGCTTTAAATTATAAAATTAGTAGTGTTAAAGGTGGGGAGTTTACTGATGATGTATCGACTTTGGGGCAGACGTTAACCAGAAAAGGTGATGCTTTTGTACAAGGTAATACTAAATATAAGTTTTTAGAATCCAAGAGTAATAATTGGAACGCTAATAAACGCAAAATTACTAATGTTAAACGAGGTGAAAGCTCAACCGATGTACCCACAATAGAGCAAATTTTAATAAGAAAAGATGGTGTCTTTGTACAAGACAAAAATAATTATGAATTTTTGGAATCGGAGAATGGTATTTGGAATGCCAAAAAGCGAAAAATAAGTAATTTGTTGGCTGGTAAAGAAAGTGATGATGTTGTAAACGTCTCTCAAGTACCAAAAATGGATCTAAACTTTTGGGATTTTAATAATAAAAGGCTAGTTCGTGTTAAACCCGCTGTTGATGAGAACGATTGTGTTACAAAACATCAGACTGTGACTTTAGACGGTCTTAAATTTGATGGTAAAAATAAGCAATTAACAAACATTTTACCTGGAACATTGCCAAATGATGTGGCTGTTGTTAATCAAATATTAACAAAAGGTGAGAAAAGCATAATAAAACAGGGGGATAAAAATTATAATGTATTTACATTAGATAGCGATATGTAAGATGCAGAGGACAAATTAATAAAGAATGTACCTGAAGGCAAAGATAAGAGTGATATTTGTTTAATGTCACAGGTTTTGAGGTATGACGATAATATTAAAACTTTTAGACAAGACAATATTAAATTTGATATTTGTTTAAAATCACATGCATTAAGGTTTAACAATAAAACTAATAAATTTATGCAAGACAATAATCAAATCGATTTGATGATGTACAATCCTAAATTGTTGGTTGCAGACCCTACTTCTTTAAGCGGATTTAAGACTTTAGATGGAGAGGCATATTTGCCAAAAAACTATGTATATCAAAGAATGAGTGATGGTATGTTAATTGGTAGCAATGGAGGTGTTTTCGAAACGACAGAGACTGGCAGATACGTTAACATTAAAAATAAAGAATAAAAAATGGAAAAAATTGCTTACGAATTGCATAAGGCCGCGAGAAAGAATTTTGTTAGAAGGTCTTTTAAGGTGTTGGGTATAAACGAAACTGTTCAAATAGATTTAATAGATATGCGGAATTATGCTAGAGAGAATTGTGGGAATAAATAGATTTTAACTTTAATAGACACATTTTCTAAAAAAGCTTATGCTGCTCCACTAAAGAATAAAACTGGATTAGTAGTCACAGAAGCTATAAAAACTATTCTCCCAAAGGGAGTTAAAAATATTCAATCTGATAACGGAAAAGAATTTTTTAATGAACATTTTACCAAACTAATGAAAATTCTAAATATTAATCACTACCACACTTACTCTACAACTAAGGCGGCTATTGTGGAAAGGTTCCAGAGAACTTTAAAGAATTGGTTGTATAGAGAGTTTAGTGCACAAGGTAGTTACAAGTGGTTGGATTTACTTCCAAAGTTAATAAGGATATATAATAATAAAGTACATAGATCCATAGGGATGAAGCCTAACCAAGTAAGTGCTAAAAACTCTAAAGATGTACATGAAAGGTTAGCATCTAAAGTACAAGTTAAAAAGCCAAGATATAAGGTGGGGGATAGTGTAAGGATATCTAAATATAAACATGTATTTAGTAAAGGATATACCCCTAACTGGACGGGAGAGCTTTTTACAATAGCAGAAGTTAAGAAAACAAAGCCTGTGACTTATATTTTGAAAGATTAAAATGGCAATATAATCAAAGGAGGATTTTATACAGAAGAATTGTTAAAGACTAAATATAAAGACATGTATTTGGTAGAGAAGGTAATTAGGAGGAAGGGTGATTTATTATATGTCAAATGGCTCGGGTTCCCAAGTAGCCAGAACTCGTGGATTTCTGCAAAGGATGTATTAAAATGAATTTAGAGCAAATTTTAAAAATATAGGGGAAAAATATATTTAAGACAAGGGTATAGGTCAAAACGGAAATTAGGGCGGGTGCAAAAATCAGTCAGTAAATAGTTGGCAGTATTTTTTTTAATTCGACCGTAATAGTTAATTTGGGAAATGTAGGATTTATTAATGCATTAGATATCCAAATTGCAGACAAATCCAAAGTTAGATTTTTGAATTTTTAAATATAGAGGATGGGGAAAATGTATTTAAGGCAAGGGTACTACAGGCTAACAAGAAAATTTGTGTAAGGCGGGAGCTGGTGTCGGCGCAAAAACGGCTCCCCATAAGAATAACATGGGAAAAAAGTGCCGAAAGTGGCCCCTCTTTGTGGGTTTGTCTCTACTTTCGTTTTTTATTTTTACATGTTATATTCAAATACATTCAAACATAATAAAGAACTTCTTCATTAAATAACCTCCAAATACACATTGGGTTTAAAGGTTATCAAGGGACTATTAATGTTCAATTTAAAAATAAAACCGACATTTGAATTTTTAACAATGGTCATTAGTAAGAGTTTTTTTATCTTTCTACAATAGGATTCTGCCACCATTTAAGTATTTTTTGAGGTTTTTTGCGAATTTTAAAGCAGTTACAAATCAGGTGAATGTAGTTTGATCATAATTTAATTCAACCTACGTTCACAAAATACAACTTAAATTCTACATTTTAAACTCTTTAAATAAATAGGTACTCTGACTCAATCTGAACCAAAATAATTATAACGATATAGACAATATAAATTCATTTCCATACACGCCCAATATTTGTATTTTTTGCAAATGAGTCTAAAGGTAAAAACTAAAATGAAAATGAACAGAGAGTTCCTTTTAACATTACATTTTTATTCCAGCAGCGTCATATTAGTTTTTGAGAACATAAGGAAATTTATATTTCCAAATAAAATGTTAATCTACTCTTCTTTTAATAATAATAAATAACCACTTTAACAGTTAATGTATCAGTTACTATGTAGTCGTCATAGTGTTCTCAAACAAGGAATGCTAAAATGCATATTTGTAACGGGAATGCATTTGCCGCTGAGAGAGAGTACCCGCACCTGGTGTCCCAATCACCGCATTCCAAGTTCATCGTGTTAGTGTTTACCAGGTTGCATCAACGGTTGGTAGGGAGAGGATCTATTCGTAAACAACAAAGAGGTTGGTGGAGCGGTGCCAGAGTTAAGGGTTGAAGAACAAATTTTTAGTATGGCTGAAGAAACTCCTCAAATTTTCAGTAGGCCGATGCTTCAGAGGTTGGTTTCTCACGATGGAAAGTGTTATAAGTAGTAAACATAGAAACGATTTACATCCATTCCAATTCACAAGAGTACAGACATTATAGGAAGGTGATCATAACCAAAGAGTAGAATTGTTTTGATGCTACCTCTTTGAAGTTATTTAAAATAACTTTTTTCAATAAATAGGGGACATTTTGAAAATAAGTTAAACTAATTGGCGAGTTGTTAACTTCTCTACTTTAAAGGACGTTCAAGTTACTTAATTTTGTTTTTAGTGTTTTACAAATATTTTTTTTATAATAATTCTTTGTATTTTAACAGGCTTGTAATTTTTGATTCATCCGAATATCACTGGTTTTTCATATTAAAGTTTAATATCTCATATTGCTAAGCATTAGATTACGCATGTTTTAGTATATCAGTTAAACGTTTATTTGCTTATGAAGTTTTTTACTATGTTTGACATTATTTAAAAATCACCTACAAAAATAAAAATATAATCGTTTCCCTAATAAAGTTTATATGCTAAAATCACTTTTTTTATTTACAGCGCGTTTTTATTACTATTAGGAATATTTAATCTTCATTCAAGTTGATTTAACTTAGACGAAATTTAAAGAAATTTCAGAAAATAAGGTTGGATAAATGGTTAAACATTAATATCTTTGGTAAAAACAACGTTTATAGAATTATAAAGCCGTTTATTATAATATCCTAAAACATTTTTTGCCACAGTGATTTGGTTAGGAATCTCTAATATGCATATTCATATAACAATTCAAGTATATTTTGAACAAAAAATGTTTTTCACACCAAGCCCCAATCACCCCAATCTACTATCTTTAAATAAGAGTTTGTTTATATAATCACATGTTTTATTTAGTGTACATATTTTACATTTTAAAGAGTGTAGAATAAAAGAGTTTTAAGTATTAAAACCCAACTTTGTTCCTGGTGGCAGAAATGAAACGGGAAGGTGAGTTGAATTAATTGCACCGTTAAATGTTCCTGAATACTAAGATAAACCAGTAAAAGGGTGGATTTGTTTTGAATGAGACTTATTAGATTAGACGAAGTAATTCAATATTTTAGGACCAAGGAGAGAAGTTCAACGCATGTAAATGTGATTCAAGGATAAATCATCAGGCTTAATCCTCGTGATTCAAGAGATGGAAGGAAATTAGTTAGGGAAAAACAAAATTAGTAAGTCTACCTAAAATCAAAAACAATACTTGGACACATGTACCAAATGTTAACAAATCATCAACATGAAACTCTACGGCATCGTTCAAAATGCTCCCACAATGTAAAAAGTTTAATAATTTTACTTGCAAAGCTAAAAAGTGAACGTAGTAAATTTAAAAGAAAACAAAAATTGGAGAAAGAAAAAACAAAGCTGATCTTTTTAAAATTGAATCATTTCAAATTCAAGTTTTGACTACAGTAATTAAAAATATTAATTAAGCTAAAAACATAATTATATTATTTAAAATACATATCAATTGTAAGTAACATTTAAATGCAACAGTCTGCAGAGAATACAAGGAAGATTCATACAACACGCATTTAATTAATGATTTTTTTTTCTGAATGTAAAAAAACGAAAAGATATGTACCATTTATGTGTTCATTATATAGTTAAAATACATTCAAAACAATATGCTTTATGACATATAATGTTAGTTTTTTGTATTTTGGGCTTATAAACGTAAACAAACATTTTCTAAATTTGTTTTCCAAAATAGTGTTATGTGTATATTAGAGTAAAGTTTAGATTACTAAAAGTACGAAATTTGAATCGGATGAAGGTGTCTAATGGTTAAAAAATACAGGGTGTTCCGTAAAATGCAATAAAATCTAATTCAATATTTTCACAAAAGTGGCCATAATTTTTACACAGATAGAAATAAGTGTTTTAGTTTTTTCCGAAAGGTCTTTTATAGTACCTTTTAAAATATGTACACCATGACTTATGTTTACATGTTACAAATCTGCAATTCGCGCTAGTAACCCTCAGTTCTCTAAAAAATTGGGCTTATAAACGTAAACAAACATTTTCTAAATTTGTTTTCCAAAATAGTGTTATGTGTATATTAGAGTAAAGTTTAGATTACTAAAAGTACGAAATTTGAATCGGATGAAGGTGTCTAATGGTTAAAAAATACAGAGTGTTCCGTAAAATCCAATAAAATCCAATAAAATCTAATTCAATATTTTCACAAAAGTGGACACAATTTTACACAGATAGATATAAGTGCTTTCGTTTTTTTTCGAAAGGGGAGAAAGTAAAAATACCCCCGTCGCAGCAAACCTGCATACTCAGCGAATTTCCAATGGAGATATAAATGTCTTAATACTACATAAAGCCACTTTTAAGTTTCATAAAAATATATTCACAAATAAGTGATATATACAATTTTAATTATTCTCCATAAGAATAACATTGGGGCTGAGTACGCAGGTTTGCTGCAACAAGGAACACAAAAAATTGGTTTTTATGCTAATATCAATATAACTCAACTAGGAGAGGTCGTATACCAGTTTTTATTAATTTGTGGTCATAATTAAGGGAGACAGAGCATTTAATTATTATCCATAAGAATAACATGGGGCCTGAGTACGCAGGTTTGCTGCTACGGGATGATTATGCAAAAACAATTTTTGGAGCAAATATCAATAGACCTCAACGGGATGAAGCTGTATACCAAGTTTCGTCAGTATACGTTCATAAATAAGCGAGATAAAAAATGTTTCTTTTCCTCCATAAGAATAACATTAGACAACGTACTGTGTTTAGCACTTTCAATATCTCGGTAACCAATTGACGTAGAGGAATGATCGAAATACCAAATTGTGTGTTTTTTTAAGCTGAATCGAATGGTCAAAACTAAAATTTGACTTTTTCAAAAATTATGTGTAAAAAATTCAAAAAACCCATTTTTGGAGTACAAAACCCCCCCAAAATACCCCTTCGGATAGGTCGATCTGTCTGGTTTTCGAACTTAAAGTCATAAATGCTGCTTTACATGTTTATACCAAATTTCGTCAAAATCGGATAATTTTTACGAGAGTTATCGTGCTCACGGACACATATATATATATATACAGTATCAAACGAATGGTGTTTTTGGGGTCTGGGGACCTCAAAACGAAAAGTTATCATGGTCCCGGGCCTAGGTCTTACCATGCCGACTACGGTAATAGCTTCTTCCCTATAGGGGAAATTCGCTAATACTCTGTATACAAAAGAACATAGGTTTACGTTATTACTTGGAATCATTTGAGTGGGAACAGTTGCTTCTTTATCCTTATAGTTAAATTAGTTGGTCTGTTATCTCTTTGAGACATCTTGCAATGAGACACCTGCGGGTCACCTTTGGGTTACCTGTGGGTCAGCTGTGCCACCTGTCAGGATTATAATTTACAGAGTGTTAATTTTGTGTACACACCATTGGGATCTTGAAAACTGTTAAAAATAGATATTAGGTTAAATTAGCAAAGTAGAATGGAATTACGGGGCATAAAAAATGGTGGTGATAAATCAAAGTTATTCAAACGCATTCGTTCACCGTGTTCAAAGAAACTTACTGTATTTCGGTTAAAATGAAGAAGTAGCTACGTAGTAGGCTAGTCTTTAGCTCCGTTAATTTTGAGGTTGTAAAAGGATTTGTTGGGGAAGACCTTAAAAAAGAGTACAATTTTCATTTAAAAATAATTTTCATCCCATATTAAAAATATATGATATGGGTCACCAGTATAAAATTTTAAATATAACAAAGTAAATTTCAGAAGGAAGAATGTGATTTTCAAACTTTGTAACTTTAAAATGGCTCTTTTTCTACGCATCACTTCAAAAATATGTTTTTTCTTAAATATTCCATAATCTTAATATGTAATTGCGTAAGGTATCAGGAAACTGGAACATAATATCTACCTTTTTGCCCAATTATAATACAAAAATTATTTTATATTTACTAAATTTAGACTATAAAGTACCAATGTAGCATGTACAAAAAATCTTCTCGTAAAACGTTTCAGAAATATCCACATACATTCATTTTTTTGGAAACTACATAAACATTTGCTTGGACATAGAGGGGAAATGTCCCCTCCCACCCAGGTTCAGGTGGCAACATATACCGAATATACTCTACTAGTCAATTTTAACTTGACCTATATACCAAATTTGAATTGAATTGACCAGTAAATAAGAGAGATATGTAAATTTTGTATTCCCCATAATAATAACATCGTAAAGCGATATCTTTTCAACCCTTAGGAAATTTTATCTAATCTTCTCAAGATTTTAATGGTGAGCATAAAAAAGTGAACAGACTTTATATGTCGTAATCAATACGGAATTTTAAAATAGCATTAATACATTATGACATTACTAACAACACGATAATTCATAAACAACATAGATTAAGAATTCGAAACTGTTTTATACATTTGTAGGGTCCACAGTAGAAACTAATATTGAAGAAAACTCAAGTCAAGTTGCTAAGTTTTCAACGAAGTTACGTCAGAATCCATTCAATCGTTAAGGAGACATTGGCCAGTGGCTTTTGCAAAGCTAACCCTCCGTTCTCCTCTCACGTTACAGATGGCAAGATGTGTCATGCACTCGCAGTTCAATAAACATTTTTTTGTTAATTTAGTGAGTACAAATTGTTTCTACAAATACAAATTACTTTTTTCTTCACAGCAAGTAGTATAAGGATAAGGATTTTTATAATAATTTGAAATATATTCTAATTTACGCCTTATTATTTTTTTGATACTGTTGTTTAGAGACGTTTAAACCACCCAGGACTTTTAAAGAAAGGTTTTGTAACTTCTGAATTTGAATAATCCCTGATATATTGTTGGTATGACTTTCAAAATCTGTATTTCAAAAATCATACGTCTAGAGATAATGTTAAAGTGGGCCTGCACACAAATAGAGACATAACAAAATGGAGCGCGAAAGGCAGAGTAACGGCGAGTCTAGACAGTTCTAGTTACTGCCCTAACAGCACTCGCCCGGATCAGGGTGGACTGTAGACAGTTATAGTTACTGTCCTAACTGTATCGCTCGGATCAGGGTCGACACTAAACAGTTCTAGATACTGTCCTAACTGTATCGCCCGGATCAGGGTGGACTCTAGACAGTTCTAGTTACTGTCCTAACGGTATCGCCCGGATCAGGGTGGACTGTAGACTGTTATAGTTACTGTACTAACTGTATCGCCCGGATCAGGGTGTACTGTAGACAGTTATAGTTACTGTCCTAACTGTATCGCCCGGATCAGGGTGGACTCTAGACAGTTCTAGTTACTGTCCTAACGGTATCGCCCGGATCAGGGTGGACTGTAGACGGTTATAGTTACTGTATTAACTGTATCGCCCGGATCAGGGTGTACTGTAGACAGTTATAGTTACTGTCCTAACTGTATCGCCCGGATCAGGGTGGACTCTAGACAGTTCTAGTTACTGTCATAAATGTATCGCCCGGATCAGGGTGGACTCTAGACAGTTATAGTTACTGTCCTAACTGTATCGCCCGGATCAGGGTGTACTGTAGACAGTTATAGTTACTGTCCTAACTGTATCGCCCGGGTCAGGGTGGACTCTAAACAGTTCTAGTTACTCTCCTAACTGTATCGCCCGGATCAGGAGGACTCTAGACAATTCTAGACACTGTCCTGACTGTATTGCCTGGATCAGGGTGGACTCTATACAGTTCTAGTTAATGTCCTATGTATATCGCCCGGACCAGGGTGGACTCTAAACAGTTCTAGTTACAGTCCTAACTGTATCGCACAGATCAGGGTGGGCTCTATACAGTTCTAGTTACTGTCCTAACTATATCACCCAGAGCAGGGTGGGCTCTATACAGTTCTAGTTACTGTCCTAACTGTATCGTCCGGATCAGGGTGGACTCTAGTCAGTTCTAGTTTCTGTCCTAACTGTATCGACCGGATAAGGGTGGACTCTATACAGTTCTAGTTACTGTCCTAACTATATCACCCGGATCATGGAGGACTCTAGACAGTTCTAGTTACTGTCCTAAATGAATCGCGCGGATAAAGTTGGATTATAAACCGTTCTAGTTACTGTCCTAACTGTATCACCCGGATCAGGAGGACTCTAGACAGTTCTAGCTACTGTCCAAAAAGTATCGCCCGAATCAGGGTGGACTCTATAAATAAAGTGGGCCTGCACACAAATAGAGACATAACAAAATGGAGCGCGAAAGGCAGAGTAACGGCGAGTCTAGACAGTTCTAGTTACTGCCCTAACAGCACTCGCCCGGATCAGGGTGGACTGTAGACAGTTATAGTTACTGTCCTAACTGTATCGCTCGGATCAGGGTCGACACTAAACAGTTCTAGATACTGTCCTAACTGTATCGCCCGGATCAGGGTGGACTCTAGACAGTTCTAGTTACTGTCCTAACGGTATCGCCCGGATCAGGGTGGACTGTAGACTGTTATAGTTACTGTACTAACTGTATCGCCCGGATCAGGGTGTACTGTAGACAGTTATAGTTACTGTCCTAACTGTATCGCCCGGATCAGGGTGGACTCTAGACAGTTCTAGTTACTGTCCTAACGGTATCGCCCGGATCAGGGTGGACTGTAGACGGTTATAGTTACTGTATTAACTGTATCGCCCGGATCAGGGTGGACTCTAGACAGTTCTAGTTACTGTCATAAATGTATCGCCCGGATCAGGGTGGACTCTAGACAGTTATAGTTACTGTCCTAACTGTATCGCCCGGATCAGGGTGTACTGTAGACAGTTATAGTTACTGTCCTAACTGTATCGCCCGGGTTAGGGTGGACTCTAAACAGTTCTAGTTACTCTCCTAACTGTATCGCCCGGATCAGGAGGACTCTAGACAATTCTAGACACTGTCCTGACTGTATTGCCTGGATCAGGGTGGACTCTATACAGTTCTAGTTAATGTCCTATGTATATCGCCCGGACCAGGGTGGACTCTAAACAGTTCTAGTTACAGTCCTAACTGTATCGCACAGATCAGGGTGGGCTCTATACAGTTCTAGTTACTGTCCTAACTATATCACCCAGAGCAGGGTGGGCTCTATACAGTTCTAGTTACTGTCCTAACTGTATCGTCCGGATCAGGGTGGACTCTAGTCAGTTCTAGTTTCTGTCTTAACTGTATCGACCGGATAAGGGTGGACTCTATACAGTTCTAGTTACTGTCCTAACTATATCACCCGGATCATGGAGGACTCTAGACAGTTCTAGTTACTGTCCTAAATGAATCGCGCGGATAAAGTTGGATTATAAACCGTTCTAGTTACTGTCCTAACTGTATCACCCGGATCAGGAGGACTCTAGACAGTTCTAGCTACTGTCCAAAAAGTATCGCCCGAATCAGGGTGGAATCTATACAGTAATAGTTACTGTCCTAACTATATCGCCCGGATCAAGGTGGACCCTAAACAGTTCTAGTTACTGTCCTAACTATATCGCCCGGATCGTTGTGGACCCTAAACAGTTCTAGTTACTGTCCTGTATCGCCCGGATCAGCGTGGACTTTAGACAGTTCTAGTCACTGTCCTAACTGTATCGTGCGGATCATGGTAGACTCTAGTCAGCTCTAGTCACTGTCCTAACTATACTCGCTCGGATCAGGTTGGTCTCCAGTTAGTTCTAGTTATTGTCCTAACTGTACTACCCGGATCAGGGAGGACTCTAGTAAGTTCTAGTTACTGCCCTAACTGTATCGCCCGGATCAGGGTGGACTGTGGACAGTTCTAGTTACTGTCTTAACTGTACTCTCCCGGATCAGGGTGAGATCTAGGCAGTTCTAGTTACTGACCTAACTATTATTCATAACAGTCTCTAGTTACTGCCCTAACTGGAGGAATGATGGGGTGAAAACGGATTGTCAAATTTTTCAATCTGCCGGCCTGTCTCTCTTCAATTTTCACACAAACTCTTTGGATCTTAGTGATTATGAATATTTGAAAATGGCATATGTTTTCTCTTACATGCTTCTCTAGCGTTTATCTTTGTAACCTTTTTAATTTTCAAACGCTAATGAATTCTTTGTACTAATTCGCAGACTTTTCTAAAACTTTAATTGTTTAGATGACTATAGTTGGTCAATTTATGTAAACACGCATTATTAACTAAAAACAGACAAATTTTGCAATATTTGATTTTAATATAACTTATTTTAATTTTATATTGATGATATACGTCTTTTTCTGTTTGTATTTAGATGGATGGATGTTCGTAGTGACCCATTATTATGAGGGAAAAGTGCATGAAGAATGCTTCTAAATGAGAGGCAAAGTTTAGGGAATATTAAGAATGCATTTAATGAAGCGAAACCCGAGTGAAACCGAGGACATCAGGTACTGATATTATTTTCGTGGTTTTACTCTCTGGTAGTTGTTACTACTTAATGAAAATTAAAGCTGCATATGATTTGTGTACGGTTCGCCCCTTCATACCTAAAAATTAAGAGAAGTCTAGAGTTCACTTCACTTCTCGTGATAGGAGAATAAGTGGAGCAAATCTTATATACGCTTATTGTTCTCTGGATAGATAATACGCAGCTAATTCAGTTCTGTTAAAAAAGAGTTTTTAACGGTAAAAAAGGGGGTTTACAAGCTGCTAAAAAATGTAACCAAGCCCTTAGTATAAAGTGTCCTTTAAAAAGAACAATTATTTCCGATCACAGCACTAAAATATGCGAATTGCAAGTTTATCATTATATCATTAACTTTAACGATCAAACATTCTTCTTAAATAAACTATGATACATATTTAGAGTTGTATAGTATTTGCTTCTTAAAATTGAAAGGTGTAATTGCTCAATCAAAGGGTATTTTTTATGATTCAATATATTAAATTTATTGGAGCACGTATTGTCTTGAAATTGAGTCGCTGCGGAGAATCGTGCTTTACATATAAATGACCACATGATTGATGGCAGAAAACTACGAAGTTGGCTTTCAAAATAATTTAATTTTCTAAATTATTTAATTCTTATTTTAAGTACTAAATTTGCCTCTCACTAGGGGGCCTGCCACTAGATACTCTGATATTATTATAGCTTTAAAATATTGTTCAAGTAATTACAAATACTGTCTGCTTGTTACGGTCTCGCCCGTGTAAATTAAAGGATATACATAACATGTAAATCAATGTGTTCTTGCAATAGCGGGTTAATTTACTTTCCTCATTCGTTCTACAACTCTAGTCCACGTTCACCGTTCAGTACAGGTCTTATGGGATATAGCCATGCTCCTAAGCTGTAAGAATCATGTTTGTAGTCCAGCGGGTTTCGTCAACTGTCCTCGAGACCCGCGTGAAGCGCAGAAACAGAATTTATTACTTTTTTGAATTTTTTAATAAGTAAGGTCAAAGGTGTGTTATGTGTTATGTCTTTACCTCGATACATGTCTTATGACAAAAAAAATCTACGTAACAAACCGTGTGATAAGACGTAATGAAATAAAACACGTTTTCAAAGTCACAAAAAGTAATGTTTTGAAGACGGCTGGTATCACTCGAACCGCCAGCGCAGCTCCGTTTGAAATGCATGGCTTATGGGCAACGTGGGTTAAAGTTTTGCCCGGGCAAGGTGAGCGAACGCTTTTATAACGAGAGAGAAAATTTAATTATTCACCTTCCAAACTAAAAAAATGGGGCAAATTTGTTTAATAAGCTCATTTACCACCAAGTTGAGTTCATTTACTAAACTTGTTCGCCTTTCTGAACTATCTAAACTATGCTGATATTACTAGTCTCAAACGGAAAAATAGGATAACAGTTTAGTAGCTCTGTTTTATAGTTACGATATTGAAGTCTTCATGTAATATAAAAGTAAATTTAACCATCCACAGTCCCAATCCAATAATCTTGTTTTAGTTTTATACATCAAAATGAAGCAGGGACCCGGCTATATCAATGAACACATTAAATAAATAGGTGTCTTCTACATTTAAACAACAATAAACACAAATATTACAAATATATTTACAAATCACTCTCACTCAACTTCATAATTACATTGATAGAATTAAAACTGCTTCTTAAAAAACCTTCTTGTCTCAGAAACCCTCTGTAAAAATGTATTCTAATATAGGATGTTGAAGTAGAAATTTCAATGAAAGATAAAACAAGTGCTGATATAATCTTCTAGCGGAAAGAAACATTTAGACTCTTGATTTTCCATTAATCAATTTAAATGTTTTTCTTCTTCTCCTTTTACGCCTTCTAAATTTCTATCAGTTTCTTAAAAATAGTTATCGTAAGCCACAGGGAACGTGGAAATCAATGGGGTCTGAAAACAATTTGCAGTTAGTATATAGACCAAATTGGGTTTACAGTACTTAGGATAGGAAATAAAACTAGTTTTTTTATCAGATAATCCACAAAATATATTTTAAAGCAAGAATTTTTCCTCAATGTGATACAATTTGTAATTATGAAAGATAATTAGGTATATTATAAAAATATAGGTATATTATTAGCAGTCTTAAATATGTACGGAATGTTACCATACTTCTTAATCTGCAACATTTGTTTACTATTAATTAGTTCAAACGTTAAAGGTAAATACTACGTTATGTAAACAGTATGTTCCACAAGTTTTGAGTTAAATGACGTATAACTTATAAAAAGCTAAATAGTAAATTAATAAAATTTACTTATTCCATTATAATAATATTATTTTACACGTACTCCCCCTCAAATATTATCAAAATAATGTTGTATTCTAAATTGTGTCTTTCAATTTAAACTTTGGTAGCTATGCGAGATAGAGTACATGGTAGTAAAATCGTGCATGTGACATACCCTAACTGTCTCCGTGCTGTCTATCGTATTGTCTGGCTATTATGAATGGCGCCCTTTGCTGCGATTCAACATAAATATAAAGGCCTCTGCTGCGTGACAGCGGTTTCATATTTTACATATTGTTTTGTGCACCCGTAAAACGGGATTTCGTGTTTTTGATATCCAAGTATTCATTATTATTATGTATTAAAATGGTACAATAGTTTAATTTCCTCTTCCCGAAATGTTAGGGCTAATTTTCTCAGCTGTTTTAATTTATTTGTATGCACTCAAATATAGTTTATAACTCTCAGGACGATTTGTTTAGCGCCAATTCGTCCTTTTCTAAGTATGGAAAAATGTTCCTCTCTATATACAAGATGGGGATTCAAAACGCTCAGTCATCTTTACTGAGCTTAGTGATTGGCCTCATAAGTTGTGTGCTGGATGATACACAAAACCATTAAACCATCAGGTACGCCAGCTGGAACGTGTTTGCTTTATGCATTTAATACAAAAGTTAGTACCTTATAATCCGTCTTCTTATCCATTTATTTTTTATACTAGGAATAAACCCCGAATTGGTTTACATCGGTCTCTATAGACAAATAAGCAAAAAACGAGTTCCTACTGTACTGGGGAACAATTTTATCTGTCGACTAAAGTGGATAATGATATCCTTAACGCGTACAGCATATCATTATACGGTTTTTTTTTAACTGTTACAGTCCATTCTGAAGCAAACTGAAAAAAACACTTAATGAAAACCACTTATTATTTGATTAATTTCACGTTTAAAATATTATGTTGTACGCTTAATACCATAAATAAAATTCAAACTTTCATGTATACTGATATGTTGTTTTATACAAAAATATTCAATTACATATAATTATGTTAGAGGTATTAACAACCAAGAGAGTAATTTTATTTTAGTATAGTGTAGTATGGTGGCAACACTGTAATTTCAAACCAGACGGTTAGACTTTAAAATACGTTAGAGTTGGTGTGGTCATATAACTGTAATGACGTAGATAATTGTAAGTTGTATTTAATTATTATTTAAACATTGATATCTTGAATTTGTATAACTTTGAATGTTAAAAATATAAAAAAAATTAATATTGTTTCACCTTAAAGTAAAGACCAATATTGAAGAGTTCCATAAAATAGGAAATAGTAAAATTAAATCAAACTTGCATTTTTCAACAGGAAAATCTCATATTGTAACGTAATATTCATATGCATTTTATTTTATTTCATTTTAATTTGTATTATATAATTTAACCTTACCTGATTGTAATTCCATTGTTTTACTTTCTGTACAGACGTAGATCATTCCATCCCAGTTGGCCAGACACCAAATAAAGTAAGACCAAACCATTATATTTTATTATACAGTAGCTGATATAGCTAAGGGTCATTTGATTTTATAATTTATACATTTTTCACCATTAGTAAACCATATTAAGTTCAACGATGTCAGATTGTATTTATTAATTCCTGGAGTAAATTATCTCAATTGGTTGGTTAAGTAAACCCAAAATTTAAACAATGTTTATACCTAATTGGCACCCTCGGTATACATGCCAATTTGCAAATATATGTATTCGATAGATCCCAGTGACGAGTCAGTTCTCAAGTCGGTCGGGTAGAACTCTGAATTTGGTTGTACAAAGATACTTCTTTAAAGATTCCTTTCTATGAGGTTTTAAAAAGTAATTCATTTCTTGAGATGAACTAACAGTTACAAATATCACGTGCAAATAACAACAGTTTTCCTAGCCCCAAAAAAAAAAAACTGTTTAACATTAAAGCTCAGAAATTAAATTTATGTTAAAATCAAAAATCGTAAACTGATAACTTTAAAAACCACTAGGTGGTCAAGAGAATAAAAGAAATTTAACTATGTTGAAGTATATATATAGTTGAAAGTAAAGTTAATAATAATCCATAAGTAAAATTTTTGGGCGAGGGTACCGTTGACTGGACAGAGAAATATATTACACAAATGTGTTCAAGAGTTCTTTCCTTTGAAGTGACACACGTGGGAAGGGTTTCAATGGAACCTGGGACGATTTTCGCCTTTTGTAGAGGACTCTTAACGAACTTTTCCGGAGGCCTTTTATCGTTATCGTTCGTTATATTTACATTCATTTTGGTTTAATTAAATAAAGTATTACATACTAACCCATCACATTGAGCCTATGTAGTCAGAGAATTTCTAAATAAAGGGATTTTTTGGAAATGGATGGCAAATTTTACTAAAACTAATGACTCGTTAGCACTTTACCAAAGCATTTCATTATGAGCACATAAATAAACTTTTAAGGGGTTTTGGCCCAAACCTCTCATTTTGTGTGGACGGAGAATAAAAGCCGTGACTCTTTGAGTCTCCTAACCATCAGGATAGCGAGATGGTCCAAAACGTCATACACTGTAGGTATAGTACAAAAGTTTAAATTTGTCCATATTTTGACAGCAAAATATTAGGCAAAATCCGGTTCTAAGGTTTGAATCAAAAATCAATGAACCGTAATCATATGAAGCAACATTCCAACTTCATCTAAATAATAATAATAACCATTATTAATAAACGATATATCAAATGTGATTTATCCATCATAAGAATATTATTGGACAATGTTCTGTGTTTCCCAATTTCCAATATACCTGCAATAAATTAACGCATAAAAAATGTCGAGTTGCAAAAATGTAACGTTTGTTCTTAAATTACCTTAAGGAATCAATATTTATCCTCCATAAGATTAATTTGAGATTTTTAGAATACTTTTTTGTCCATGACTAAGTTTTTCCCGTTATCGCTTTTTTTATAAACTGTGTCTTACTGGTCCTCTTACTGGTAATACGTCTTACTGGTCCTCTCTTAATTTCACGTGGCTCAAGAAAGACGTATTGGAAGTCTGCCTTTTCCTGGCCTTCACGCGCAAAACCATTCCACGCAGGATAACGTAAAGATAATTAAACTATACATAAGCAAGGCATACAAATGTAACAGAAATATTCTAGTAACATTTGCTAACTTGCAGTTGTATGGTAAACAAATTGAACAGGTTTTTTCCCCTATCTATTTTTATTTCCCCCATTGAGGTAAACTGCATTTGCATTGTTTAGTTGTCTGAGGATGACCAAGTCGTCTGTGTATATTCAGCATCAGTTACTGTCTGCAAAGTGACGTGTTTTTCAAATGTCAGTGACGTCACAAAGCACGTTTCTATGCAGTAACCGATATAGGGCATGGAACAGTTCCATAGACAAGTGAGGAACGTGCCAGGAATGCAATCTCAGTCGAGGAGAGACAAAAACTGGGCTCATCTGTTGAGTAGTTTAAAGGTTTTGTGTTACGCTAACATGGTTAGGCCCTTCAAATTGGTTTTAAAGCCGACACAGTAGACACATTGCTTTTTATTCTAATGTTAAATTACATTAAGCTCTTATTTTCTGATAAAGTATTGATAGTTATGCAGCTGAAAAGTAAAAATTTGTTTTTATTTGATTCGATTAGCAAATTTGTTTTTAGTTGTAAGTTAATAATAATGTAATGTCATAATTTATAATAGTCATTACCATTAATCATTAATATGCATATGACAGTTTATTACCCACAAAACACTTGGGCACGTGTTTCACAACATGTTGCACTGTGCTATTGTTCATACTCACCATAACCAACCGTGATTTCAGTTATCATATTCAAATGCCGATATATCGGCACCTGGGGATCAAAGAGTTAAAAACGCCACTGACTATTTATACATTTCAATAATTCATATTAATTTTAGCGAATTTCCCCTATAGGGAAGAAGCTATTACCGCAGGTGGAATGGTAAGACTTAAGCCCGAGACCATGATAACTTTTTGTTTTGAGGTCCCCAGATGCCAAAACCACTATTCGTTAAAACTTATATATATGCATATATATATGTGTGTGTGTGTGTGTGTGTGTGTGTGTGTGTGTGTGTGTGTGTGTGTGTGTGATCGGTCTATGGGAAGGGGGTTTTATGGGGGTTTAAAATTTTCCAAAAATCAGTTTTTTGAACTTTTTACCCTAACATTTTAAAAACACTAGATTTTGGTTATAGCCATTTTATAGAGCTTAAAAAACAAACAATTTAGTATCATTAAGCTAGGTTTAGTGGTTGTGGAGAAAAGTCAAAAAATGTGTCCATGAAATTCCCCATGTTAATCTTATGGGAATACGGCTTTTAGAATTTCCTCCGATAATTTCACTAAAACCTCCACATTTCTTTCTAGCAATCAGATTAGCACTACAAAACAATCATTTTAGCGTTTTATTTGTTGTTTTACGTCCAACCGTTGCAGTGATATTCAATGTGCTAAACACAGTGCGTTGTCCAATGTTATCCTTATGGAGAATAAATAAAATGTTATATTTCGATTATTTATGTATGTATATAGATGAAACTTGGTATGTGGCTTCAACTAGCTGTGGTATATTGATATTAGCAACAACAAAAATTTTTTTTAATTCTTCCCGGTAGCAGCAAACCTGCATACTCGGCCCCCATGTTATTCATATGGATAACAAGTAAAGTTTTATATCTGCCTCAGTTATGAACCTAAATTAATAAAACTTGGTATGTAGCTTCACCTGGTTGAGTTATATTGATAATTGCAAAAAAACACATTTCTTATCTTCCTTGTTGCAGCAAACCTGCGTACTCAATTATAATGTTATTCTTATGGAGAATAAATAAAATGCTATATATCACTTATTAATGAATGTATTTTTGTGAAACTTGGTAAGTGGTTCTAGGTAGTAGTGATACCCATATATATATATGCATTGGAAATTCGCTGAATACGCAGGTTTGCTGCGACTGGGGTATTATATTTTGTTATATAATGTTTGCGTTTTTTACTGTTTATCTCTGTACTTATTCAAGTGTTTCTTAATTAATTCTCAGTCACTCCAATAGTTAAGACGAAAAATAAAGTGTAGGAAAATAGTAAAAGTTGTACTAATATAACTTGTATTGTAGCCGATATAATAATTTAGTATGATATCTATTTATACAACTAAATGAGAGTTCTACCGAACCAATTTTAATAATATACGAATAACTGGAAACCTTTGTCGGTGTGTATGCTCAAATAATTGCAAATGTGTACATTATTTGGTAAAGAACAAAATAAATCTGACACAAGAAATACATGAGAAATTATTATTATTAGAAATGCATTTTTTGATAGATCTGAAAAGCATAGATATATTTGTAAACTAAATCTAGATTTCCACCGGACCGGTTTAAAGGTTTGACGCATCAATGATGAAATACATTCCATGTTTACAGATGCATGTTATACAAAATAAGCCGTTTCATCACATTTGTCTTTATATAGATAACAAATATTAACAACATCCAAATTTACTGTTTATCCTTCGCAAAATATGAGTGTGAGGTTTTTTTGTAAAACTGACTCTAAAGTTTTACTGGGCCGATTTAAAATGTAATACGCCGCTAGGAAGTTCAGTTCTGCTGATGCAAATTTTGAGTTCCATTGGACTGATTCTGATATTTAATGCGACATTGGAAGACCAAAATTGTGAAGATTGTCAAATCATGAGGAACAAATATAAATGCTCCCCCGTACAGTAAAAATAATGTTTGCGTTCACAATAATTTGTCTAGAGAAGTTTTTAACATTAGGACTTTATAGCTAGTTAAACAATAAACGTTAATACCAGTTTGTGTGGCTTGGGATATATTCAGGAAAACTACAGCAGAGGGTATGGATAATAAAATACAATTGAGAAACGTTTAACGTAATTTATATTTAGTTTGAACTTAATTTAACTATCAGGAAATGTCATTGAGTAACACAAGCTATTCAATCAATTACCCTTCGTGAACATAACTGTTTTAAAATATTTCAGAAGTAAAATTTAATTAATGCAGGATTCATTGAAAATAATTATGGTATGACTACTTTGGTAAAAATGGTATGTATTTTTTAGGGTGTAATTGTTTTACCTATATTGAGTAGGAATATATAATAAATATTGTGCTTGGATATATTTTTGGATCTACAGCAAAATGGCCAAAGGCGTAAACACAACCTTCATTTCCGAGATCGCCCAAGAGGATGAGCCGAACCCAATACGAAGAACGTTTTGCTTGCCTCTGGCTTCATAACATTGAAAAACACTCATCTTTTTAAAATAAATCAACTCTAACAATACTATGGTCCCGTTAATTTCCTTGAGTTTGTATTTTAATTCAAGTGGGATAAAACTATGAGTCTACCTGTAAATAATGCGATTGCATTGACTTCATTATGTAGTTGAATAAAGTATGTAATCGAATCGTTTGTGACTGAGAGAGTAGAAGTAAACTAGTCACAAAAAAAGGAAATTTAACAGATTTTGTAGTCTTATATTTTGTTATTATAGAATTATAGATTTTTGTGTTGGGTTCATTAAAATCTAACGATCTAATAATATTGAAAAATTAATTTATTTTAGTATCAATAGCTTTACAACATGTTCTAGATATTGGGTTGAGCTAGCAATTTGTTTATATATTTCTATATTTAAAACGCTAATTTTGGAATACACGTAACCAAATGGAAAATCAGCCGTGTCAAATTTGAAGGCTATATTGAGACAACACCCAAAACGTGTTACATATCAAAATGATCGTCCTAATCGTATAGGTTTATCAGTTTCTCCACAGATTGCAGCACAAACAAATGTTTTTCGCTTTCCAGGTACCTTCCCGGTGTAGCTGGCATCTGCAGGTCTTGTTTAAAATAAAAGTTCGATATGCATACAAAACCTACTATAACAAATCGCTTTTACGCCAGTGAAATGAAACAGTTCTTGATTACAAAATACTAACAATAACTAACCTGCCAATTTAAACACGCCAAAATTCGTTTTAATAAATGCATATTTATTAACAGTAAACATCCAAGACATTTTACTATCTAAAATGTTTATTTTTAACCACAGAGAGATAATCGAATCCATCAAAACAGGTTATACTGCAAAATTAAGAGCGAGTTCGCACGCAGCACGTGAGGGAAGTGAATTTCCACACAAAATCTTGTAAAACTCAAAATAAGTGTAAAAACATACATTTGTCCAATTTTTATTGAAATCTGAAAACATTGATTTTTTGGCTGTTCTGATACTTCTGGTTTCATTTACTTGCAAAGCTGGGAATACAATTTTGCACATTATAAGGTTAGGAGAAGGTCCAGACAGGCTTGAAAGTAGGTGTGAGGTTGCTGGGGATGATAAAAGTACTCTAACAAAGGAATAACAGGCTTTTCTCGTGTAAAACCCCCATAAGGCAACGTACTGTGTTTAGTCAATACACATTTTCTTTAATAGCTCGGTAAATATTTATGCTAGAATGACGAGAGAGGGCTTAAAACTTTTGCCTCACTAATTCCCATCTTTTTACATGCATTGGTTTTACATCTGGGGCTTTTATGTCTCTTTTTGGGCCCAAAAACTCGAAATTTGAAAGATTAATCCCCCAAAAAAGGGGTTTAGAGTTTTCCGATCGTTTTGCCCAACGAACTTGTCCAACTGATTACAGAAAGGAACATCCCTACCAAATTTGAAGTAAATCGAACAACAAATGCGACCGCTAGAGTGCAAACACACACACACACACACACACACACACACATATATATATATATATATATATATATATATATATATATATATATATATATATATATATATATATATATATACAGGGTGAATCTCGTAAGTTGTCCAGTATTGATTTCAGACAAACCGTTGGTCCTACGATGATGAAATAAAATTATTTCCCACTAAACCAACCCCAAGGAATAACGTAAAAATATTTTTAACGATTTTTAAATACAGGGTGTACCAGAAACTGAGGGTCACTAGTCCGAATCTACGAAATATCAAATACAAACGTATATCATGATATACATCAAATTAAAGCTCTTTTCAATCCAAACCATTTGGCGGAATCGGATTTTGATTATTATTGATTCATTTCAAAATGGCGGCTGTTTTTGTGAAAAAATTAGTATTTTTTTGAATACCCTGTATTTTTCTTAAAAATGCAGATATCTTGATTCTGATTCAAATATCGCATTCCTTATGAGCTAAGCTTTATTTTGATATGCAACACTTCAATATTATCTCAAAAACAAAAAGTTTCAAAAATATCAGTTTTTGAAAATATGTACATAGCCAAAACTCAAACATTTCAAATAGCACCATATGTCAAATAGCATATCATTTTAAAGGTATTGCAATTCTAAGAAACTTTCAATTTCAAACCTTATGCGTATCTATTTTGGTTTTCGAGTTATCAACAAAAAACATGTTTTCCCACATTAAAACACATGTTATTTGTTAAACATGGTGGTAATAGTCAGCTTTACCAGCCTTTTCTGGTACAGCCTGTATTTAAAAATCGTTAAAAATATTTGTACGTTATTCCTTGGGGTTGGTTTAGTGGGAAATAATTTTATTTCATCATCGTAGGACCAACGGTTTGTCTGAAATCAATACTGGACAACTTACGAGATTCACCCTGTATATATAAAATTTTGAACGACCCCCCAAAACGTGTTCAGGGGGTCACGTTAGGAACTTCTATGGTGGTCCCGGGCTTAAGTTTCACCGTGCGGGTCATGCTAATAGTTCATTTTCCAAAGGAAATTCACTAATAATTACTCTGTTTGGGCACTTCTTTATAAGGGTTTCTCTACGTTTTTAGGTCGCAGCAATTGGCCAAAGCTAGTCAAGTATGCTTCTTTGATCCGTCATGTATTTACATTAATCCAATATGCACAGTACATTGTAAAATACCCCCGTAGCAGCAAACCTGCATACTCAGCGAATTTCCAATGCATATATATGTATCTTAATACCATATAAAGCCACATATCAAGTTTCATCAATATACATTCATAAATAAACGATTAATGACATTTTAATTATTCTCCATAAGAATAACATGGCGGCTGAGTATGCAGGTTTGCTGAAGCAAGGAACACAAAAAATTAGGGTTTATAAAAATATCAATATAACTCATGTAGGTAAAGCCACATACCGTACCAAATTTCATTAATTTATTTTCATAATGAAGGGAGATAACACGTTACTTATTCTCCATAAGAATAACATGGGGCTAAGTACGCAGGTTTGCTGCTAAGGGAGCCTTTGGTAAAAAATGGTTTTTTGAGCAAATATCAATGGTCCACAACCAGATAAGGCCGTATACCAAGTTTCGTCAGTATACGTTCATAAATAAGCGAGGTATACAATTTTTATTTTCCTCTATAAGAATAACATGAGACAACGTACTGTGTTTAGCACTTTCAATATCTCGGTAACCAATTGACGTAGAGAAATTATCAAAATACCAAATTGTGTGTTTTTTTAAGCTGAATCCAATGGTAAAAACTAAAATTTGACTATTTTCAAAATTATGTGTAAAGAATTCGAAAAACCCATTTTTGGGGTACAAAACCCCCCCAAAATACACCCCTTCGGATAGAGCGATCTAGCTGGTTTTCGAACTTAAAGTCATAAATGTTGTTTTACACGTTTATACCAAATTTCATTAAAATCGGATAATTTTTACGAGAGTTATCGTGCTCACGGACATATATATATATGTATACAGTTTCGAACGAATGGTGTTTTTGGGGTCTGGGGACCTCAAAACGAAAAGTTATCATGGTCCCGGGCCAAGGTCTTACCATGCCGACTACGGTAATAGCTTCTTCCCTATAGGGGAAATTCGCTAATATGGGATGCTTATTTATTTAACCAAGTCATTTTTACTTACTTTGTAAAATATTTGGTTAGTCCTTAAAATGTCTTTGTAATGAACCTCATTAGTCTCACCTCATTAGTTTACTTTGTTTTATACCCTTTACTTTTAAAAATAACTGACTGTAATTAATTTAATTTCGGTATTGCTTTGGTTATGATACAGATGGAACAATTTTAATTTTCATCTGTCAGCAAATAAGAGACTTTTAAAGACAAGTTTCAGTTTTTTGTTGTTTTTTCCACATCCGTTTCCGAAGTTACGCTCTACGCGAGGCAGTATAACATTCGCATTCACCGAGACAAAACTGCGCCCCAAGGACTCATTAGGAAAATGATGCCGATTACAGTAGGAAACTGGTTGTCATAAAACGATCATTATCTGAGCTACTTGGTTTCTGAATTTAGTTAAGTTTACTTTAAATTAAATAATATACTCGATATACAGTATATTATTTATTATATTTAGTTAAATGACTCGTAGAGCTTTGTAATAACATTATATATAAATATTGTTTTTTTCCTTTTAAAGAAACCAGCGTATCAAAAGTTGAGTTCATAAGCATAAGAGGAAATTCCGGTTGGCTCTACTGCCGAGGTGGCACTGCTACCGAGGCATACATAACGGCTACCTCACGTCGGTTGGCTCTACTGCCGAGGTGGCACTGCTACCGAGGCATACATAACGGCTATCTCACGTCGGTTGGCTCTACTGCCGAGGTGGCACTGCTACCGAGGCATACATAACGGCTATCTCACGTCGGTTGGCTCTACTGCCGAGGTGGCACTGCTACCGAGGCATACATAACGGCTATCTCACGTCGGTTGGCTCTACTGCCGAGGTGGCACTGCTACCGAGGCATACATAACGGCTATCCCACGTCGGTTGGCTCTACTGCCGAGGTGGCACTGCTACCGAGGCATACATAACGGCTATCTCACGTCGGTTGGCTCTACTGCCGAGGTGGCACTGCTACCGAGGCATACATAACGGCTATCCCACGTCGGTTGGCTCTACTGCCGAGGTGGCACTGCTACCGAGGCATACATAACGGCTATCTCACGTCGGTTGCCGTGTTAAAGTTGATGCGGTTATTAGCCCGTGTTATATTTACCTGTTTTAGCACAGTTCTTGCCTGAAACATCTGAATATTGCATTACCTTACAGCGAGTGCAGATATGGAAAACGGCAATTAACGTTAAACATGATCTCCGTACTGAGTACGTTATTTGACCAAAACCTCATCTCGAGTTTAGTGACAAGGGAGGACATAGTTAATGTTTATAACAAAATAACTGGCCTGGAACAAGAAAATAGAGTGAAAACGTCAGGGCTTGGAGATAAAAAGAAAATTATCTTAAGTATACTAGTGGATTTATAAGGTAGGTCCACTCATAGCAATGTATTTTTTAAGGACGAGAAATTGTCCTGACTTGAGTCAGGTAGCTAGGCAGTTCTGTTAGGGAGCTGAATTGTGGAAAAGATTGGTGGGTAAACCTTGCAAAAGGCCTAGTCTTTAATATGCACTTAAATAGGTTGGTGGGTAAACCGTGCACATGGCCTAGGCTTTAATATGCACTTAAATAGGTTGGTGCGTAAACCGTGTGCATGGCCTGGTCTTTAATATGCACTTAAATAGGTTGGTGGGTAAACCATGTAAAAGGCCTAGTCTTTAATATGCACTTAAATAGATTGGTGGGTAAACCGTGCACATGGCCTAGGCTTTAATATGCACTTAAATAGGTTGGTGCGTAAACCGTGTACATGGCCTGGTCTTTAATATGCACTTAAATAGGTTGGTGGGTAAACCGTGCAAAAGGCCTAGTCTTTAATATGCACTTAAATAGATTGGTGGGTAAACCGTGGACATGGCCTAGGCTTTAATATGCACTTAAATGGGTTGGTGGGTAAACCGTGCACATGGCCTAGTCTTCAATATGCACTTAAATAGGTTGGTGGGTAAACCGTGCACATGGCCTAGGCTTTAGTGGGTAAACCGTGCACAAGGCCTAGTCTTTAATATGCACTTAAATATCGTTCATAGCTCTCAGGATTTTGACTCCCATATTGGGTATTTTCTGACACGACCGTACATGGTTACACGAAAATTGCACGAATAAATATAATTAGTCTTGATATGTATCTATTTATACTTTCCAGAGCAGGTGAGAAAGAAACGGGTTTGTTTGTGCAGTGCAACTAAAAGTGGGGCGTTTGGTGGGCAGAAGGCGAATGCCGATTATTCGCGATCATTAACGATCAATGACACGACATAAAACATAGGACGATGGGCTCAAAGCTAGAAATGGTGACGGAATGGATAAAGTGGGAACTCGCTAAACAAAACTTCGCAGATTTTTTTTCATCAACTCAAAAACAGAGGGACGCGAAGAGTGAGGAGCGAAGAAATCCAGACCTAAAGTACTTCACGGACTGATGGAACCACGGACTCCGAGGGCGGCACAGCAGACGGCAGCGGCGAGGCAGCAGACGATCCTACGAACTCAGCACATCAAGATCTGGTTGAGGGAGCTTCTTCAATAAACTATTAACAACTCGACAAGAGCTTTGAGGTCGCAAGCCATCCGAGGTAGGAAATCTCCCGATTTCAATTAAATAAGAAGTGAGATTCTCGTGAACCAAGGAAAATTAAAACAATATTTTACATTTATTGCTAAAATCAAAATGGAGAGAAAATTATAATAAATATTTACCGATACAAATTTTTAAAAATACATACCGGTTGGAGTTTTCTGATGGTAGTTAGGAAAATATTAATGAGGTAATGAAATGTGTACACAATTCAGCTTATTTGCAACCGGTAATCGATTGATCAATAATGAACAACCATGGTTTTATTTTGAATACATACATGCTTTGAATGCTTTAATATACGAAAACGAGGATTTAGGTCTTTGAATACGTTCTAGGTAAAAAATCAATATGGCATGTTGAGTAAAATTTTAAAAAATCTCACTTTAATTTAATAATAGGTTATTTAGGCTTTCAGATACAAAAAAGTGCTGTCAAACCATTAACAGTTTTAAGATAAAAAATAGTAATCATATTGGTAATATTTCAACAGACAAGTGGGAAAGACATTTTCAAAGTGTGTTAAACCCGCCTCTATCAGTTCTTGGAAATAGCTGTGCGGAACCTTTTATATCAGACAAGATAATGGATGCGGAATCTTCTGTGATTGAATTACAGGTCGTCAATCCTCAAACCTCTGCCCTCGGAGTTTATTAATAATGCGTCGGAGGTGCTTCTTCAAAAGTTATTAAGAGTATACACAATATATATGAAGTAAGTAAAGTTTCGGCAGGTTTTAAACGTTCTATAGTTTTCCACTGCATAAAAGGAGATATTAACACAGTAAACAACTACAGAGGCTGAGTGTGTTTCAAAATTATTTTTGAGTCTTATGAATAATAAATTAAGTTTTTAATGAACTAAATTTCAGATGGGGTTTAGGAGACGATTTTTTATAGTAGATAACATTATTTACCTGACAAGTATGATACATTTGGCTCAGCCGAAAGGCGAACTTCATTGTTCCTTTGTAGAATTCACTGCCGCGTTCAACAAAACTGACAGGTCGGCTTTATTTGTCAAACTCTCTTGGTTGGGTTTATCCACAAAAATTGTAAATATTATCAAGGACTGTACAGCGGGACAATTGCTTGAGTATAGTGCAAAGACGAGAAGTCAGAAGTCTTTGACCTGGTAAATGGCTTAAAACAATGATAAATATGGAGTCCTACCCTTGTTAGTTGATATATAAATGAAATGGTAGAACGTTTAGGCGAGAGCTGTAGTTTTGGGGGACGAAAAATAACTATGCTGATTTATGCCGATGAAATAATTTTTACATCATACTACACAGAAACAGGTACTTTTCTATCCGTATTGATAGGCTGGAAAGTTGCCCTTTGCCGTGCCTACACACGGAAAAATACTTTACCGTGCACTGCACGGTAAAAGCTTTTTACCGTGCACTTAGTCAACTGATGAAATAAACAGCTGATTGCAACAATACAACGTTAAACAACATGAGTAATTACGAGTGTTGAATAGTGAACACATTTTGAGAGAACAAACCATTCTATTTTATACTAAAGGAAACTTTTGAAAATGCATTTCAGTGAGGAACAACAAAAACTGCACCATTTCAATAAATTTTAATTAGTAATCAATTTTGTAATAGTGAAGGGCATCTGAAGGCAGGCCTATTTTATTTTCTGAAATATAAAATATTATAATTTATGTTATGTCCTAAATAAATTGTGTTATGAGTTTAAAATTTACTAATTTTTTTGTGTAGTATGATGCAAAGTATCGTACGTTACTCGCCCGGTATGCTTTACCGTGCTCGCACGAAAATCCCGCACTCGGCTACGTCTCGCGCGGGAACTGTCGTGCTCGCACGGTAAAACACCACTTACCGGGCTAGTAACGGTAATATACTATAGTAGCACAAACAGCGACAGAGGGGTAAATAATCCTCATAAATGCTTTTCGAAATGGTACCTTAAATTGAACCTAATTTAATCAAAAGTAATGGTATTTATAAAAGGGGGGAGAATAATAATTTGTTTGAAAGGGTTAAACCGTGGAAATTGTTACACATTTGGGAGTTACTTACCAACGACGTTATCTTGGAAAAAATCATTAGCTGGGAAATCGACAGTCAACTCAGCATGGACAAACTTTATGAACAATAGTAGGGTACCAGTAAGTGCCAAGTTTAAGTATGTTGAAACATCGAGGTTATAGTTTGTTACGGTGGATAGGTGTGTTTATTTTAGAACGCGAATATGGTGAATCAGTAAAGCGGGCTTGCGGTTTTGTGAATACGCAAATTATGAACTGTATATTAAAGCCATTATTAAAAAAGCTGTACTACTCAAATAAATCAACATAATTTAATACAAGTCTCTAATTTTCCAAACGTCATCCTGCCAAATTTACGGGGAACATCCGTATGTGCATGTTTATAAATTCTGAAACCTCTTCGTGTACTTAAATTTAAGTTCGACGTGCATATTTGAAAATGGGACAGTAATCCCGAAACTAGTCATCAATTAGTGTTTACAGGATTAACGACGGACAACGGACGTAACCTACTACTTGAAGACAATTTTCAATCCAAGAGGTTAATTATTTATGTACTAAAATTCGTCCACTAATATAGGCCAGTTAATTTTATATTATCATTTTGATAAATCAGAGACGCTGACCTCATTGCTTAATATCAAACAACTGGTCCCTAGTCCGTTATCTTTTGCGAAAGCTGGGTGGGGTGCAGGAAACATGCTATAATATAGTTTCCCTCGTTCACCCTCAAATATTACTCCAGGGGATTAAAATTAATTATAAAGCCAAGGTTATGGTATTTTAATAAGAGTATGTACCACAACCAAACATTTGATCCGGATTGATTTCTTTCATGATTCTGACTCTAGTTCTAAGCTGATCTTCTTGTCTTCTGAATGCAGCTAATTCAGAAGTTCCATACTTTTAATTCTTGTTGGTAAACTGTAGTTTCATACCATTAGTATTAGCTAATGTGTCAGTGGGATGTCAACGAAAGCTAGAAATATCTTAAGTTCCCGAGTCTCTTAACATCTTAACAAAAACATATTTTTTCGTAAAACCCGTTTGTAGTTAGCGGAATAAAAATAAAATTATTCTATATCGTCATTCCTAGGTTTTATGAAAGTTTTAATAGATAGACTGCGGATAAAATATAATTTATACGAGGGCCAGTAAATTAAGGCCTCCCAATCGCCATTTCTAACGTAGGCTAGTCCCTCGAGAACGGTTGGTTCAAAGTCACATCTGCGTCCTCCCTGCCAGATTTGTCAAGTAAATGCTCTTGCAAAATGATAACGCAGCAATCAAATACTCGTCAATACTTACAGCGATTTGTAAAAGGTTCAGGTCATCTATAATCACTTATTTTAAGACTTAAGAATGAACTTTTTCAAAGCAAAGTTGTTGGTATTTTTAACATAATTAAAAATGCGTCCATATTTAAATTTTGACCACTTAAAACTGTAATTTAACTTAATCGGTAGGCATTGGGAAAATGCATTTACAGTCTTTCATTACTTGTTCATGGTTCAAAGTTATTTCCAGCACCCAAACGTAAAAATGCAAAAACGCTTATTTTCGGTTTGAGTTTCTTTAGTTTAAAATGTTAGTGACGTTTGTATTTTCTATTAGGGACCAGGTTGTTTGCGCCTTTATCGCTTGCATTTTGAATAATACCCTCTGGGGGAAAAGTTAGTTTATAAAGAAAGGTTTATTCACTATCTAAACGAATAAGTTATTTTATAAAGAGTATACTCCTAAATGAAGAGGTCGTATGTACTTGTTAATGGATTTGTTAAATTACCGGTTGTTTTCAAGTCAAAGACAGACGTCATCATTTTTTTTTTTTTTTAGTAAACAGGTGTGTATTAGTTCTACGTTGTGAACATTATAGATTATAAACGTAATTCCTCGCCCCACTAGATTGATTAGCTAGATTTTAACAATTCTTAAGCAAATTTATACAATAACTATTATCACAGACAAATCGTTTCTATTTGCCTTGATAATAACAATGATAACATTTTAGGGACAGGAGGAAAAATGCATGTGTGCACACAAGTGGGACTCATGCCCCATCCTGTGGCCTATAGAGTGGGACTCCTACCAGTCCAGGGCACTAAGGCTACATACTAACAAACCCCCTTTACTATTTCAGGCTGTAACTTGGGGACTTTTTATCACATAACATCCATCAGGCTAAGGCCTACTTTAGGTTTACACCCTCAGCACTGCTCCTCCTCCAGCGCGGTGACCCAGCCTAAAGTGCGGAGGGCGATGAACGAGTCGTGACCATAGAACTATTAATACACCTGGAACGCTCGTTCTGTGTCAAGAAATCGGTCTTTACTCTCAGAAGGTATTGCTCAGAAGGTATGCGAGAAGGCAGATTCCGACTTCTCCAACAACCCCCGTAGTTTCTGGCGCCTCGTCAGGCACTACAACAATCCATCTACCCCCTCTACTTCCCTCCTTGTCAACGACACCGTTATCTCTGACAGTCAAGGCATGTCCAAGGCTTTCCGAGATGCGCTGTCCTCCATCCACTCTGTCCCGTCCCATCCTGACTTTTATGAGGCTTACTTCAACCAGGTAAACGCTCTTGTTACCCAACAACCTGCCACCTTCAACCCACTAGATTCCATCGCACAAGCCATCCCTCGGCATTACCTCCTCCTACCAATCACCACACAGGAAATAAAACTCAAACGCAAACACCTGCGAAACACTGCCCCTGGTCCTGACGGCATTTCCAACCTCCTCCTCAGAAAAGCTCCCCCACTTCTTGTGACCCTACTTGCCACCCTCTACACCTCCGTCCTCCTTCTGGGCTTCTCCCCGAGATCCTGGAAGCACGCCCATGTTATCCTCTTTGCCAAGCCCCACAAAGACCCCCGGAATCCTAACAATTACCGCCCCATCAGCCTCACTTCCACCCTTTCGAAACTTTTCGAGACAATCCTTGCCTCCAGGATCCACCTCTACCTCAACTCACTCGGCCTCCTCCCCATCACCCAAGCCGGTTTCCGTCCCGGAGTCAACATGGACTACCACCTTCTGCGGGTCGTTACATGCCTCCAAACAAACAACGCCCTCCACCGTCCCTCAATCCTTGCCCTCATGGATGTCCAGAAAGCTTTTGACACCGTCTGGCACAACGGTCTCCGTGTCAAGCTCCTGGACCTCCAACTCCTCGCTCCTATCACCAGGTGGATATCACACTTCCTTGACGGCCGAACGGCCCAGGTCCGATTCCGTGGCTCCCTCTCCTCTCCTTTCACCTTAGGTGCCGGCGTTCCCCAAGGCTCCGCAACCAGTCACCTCCTCTACATCATCTATGTCCGTGACTTCCCTGCCCCGATTCCACGCAATCCCACCGACACCTCCTGTGGCCTTGCCCAATTTTCTGACGACACCACCATCTGGATCTCCGAGAAATACCACAATACCCTTATCCGGAAAACCTCCCAAATCCTTCAGAATTACCTCTCCTACTGCAACAAATGGCGCATCCTCCTCAACGCTTCAAAACCCAACTTTGCTTCTTCAACTTCCACGCCCGCTACTTCTCCTGCACCAAGAGAGACCCCATCTTCCTGAATAACGTCCGTCTCCCCCTCAAAACATCCTGCACCTACCTAGGCGTCACCCTAGACTCCAGAATGTCCTTCGTCCCTCATCTCCGTGAAGCCAAGAAGAGAGCAACCACCCGTCTCTGTGCCCTCCGTATCCTCAACCACCGCAGCCGTGGCTGCTCCAAACCCACTCTCGCCCGCCTGTACTCCTCAGTCATCCGCCCTGTTTTGACCTTCGACCACCCGCTCCTTCTATCCGCCCCAAACAGCTTCCTTTCAAGCTTCGAGGCTGCTGAGAGACGCGCCCTCCACCTTGCCTCCCACCTCCCACCCTGGGCCCGTAACCATACGGCTTACGAAGCCCAGTCCATCCCCAAACTCAAAGACTTCCTCCACCACCTCAACACCATCTACCTCAACAGAGCCCGCACCTCCGACATCCTCCATCCTTACTTTCAACCCTACCTCATAGACCGCCCCAGCCTCACGATCCACCTGTTGCAGCGTGTTCATCTTTCCAACCCCCAAACCATCCCCTGGCCACTGTAGCAGGCAAAAAAAAGAAAAAATTCCTTTTGCAGTGTGTCAATCTCCCCCTCCCCAACCAACCCTATCCGACGGCTGAAGAGGACCCAAGCGCCCTAAAACAGCCACAGTGGGCCAGGGACTTTCCCGCTCACTGGAACATCACGAAACGAACGAACGGTCTTTACCCCCACCCCTTCAATGGCATTCACGGCCGCACAGTGGATTTCAGCATTGTGCACCCTATCGTTTACATGCTTTTGCGCCTCGCCATATTCATGTAATTGCAATAAAGTTTATATATTATTTATCTGCATGAACTACGGAATCTAGCAGTATAAACTTCTTGTGTTTGGTAATTTATGTTATTTGTAGTAATCAAAACTATATTTAGTGGTTTAAAAGTGTGACATGAAAAAGTTGCTAAGCGTAAACCTTTTTTTGGGGTTAAAAAGAAAATTTCAGAGGAAAATTTTAAGATAATTAGTTGATCCACAATTTATATCCCAAAAATGTTTTCATAAGTTGATTTATTTGTTCTGTAAAGATGGTAACAACCTGTCCCGCACTCAAAAAAATTCGTGCCGCACTCATTCCAGCTAACTGACGCAACACTTTGTTGTTCAACACGAATTTGATTGTATTAACAAGCTGAACTATGACTTATTACGCGTATTTTACAGGCAGTAAGTGGTCTAAGGTAGCTACTCTTATTTTATTTTGGCAATAGATATTATAGATATTTGCCGCTGATATTTGTTTCATTGCCGCTGTTTTGTATTAAATAAACTGAATCACAAGTGGAACCAACATATACCGAAGCATGTAAAATGACACAGGGAACAGGTTATTATTCAAAATCAATTTGAAATCCAATTTTAAACGATATTTTATTATAACATTATAAAGTTGTTCTTAGACTTCTTAAATGTTATTAAATAAAATTAACTTATTTAATTTCTACCTTAGGCTCACAGATACTTTATTTTGTTCCATGGATTGGGTCCAGGTGAAATCATGGTATAGTATTTTCAAAATAATAGCAAATCGTTTTTACAAGTTGTAACACTTGCTGATCATCATAATGGGAAGTGATCGGATTTGAACAAAATATGTTGCCACCAAAGTAATTTATTTCACTGTTTACAAAATGAGGAATCCAGCAGGTTTACAAAATGAAGAGAAGCCTCCCGAAAAAATAAAAACTGTAGAAACTGCGTTGTTTTTTAATCGTCTTCTAAGGCTACTAATTTAAATTACTCTGGTTTGAAGTGCTGACTACAAATTCTACTTGAATCTGACGGAAAAAGTGTTTTCTTTCCGTATAAATTGACCCATTTTTCTTTAAGGCCCGGGTCTGAAGGTAGACTGGAATTAAACCATGGGAAATAATGAGTAAGAAATTTTGGTGAGTTAAGTTTAATTATTAGTTAAGCTTGTTCCATAATAACGGGTTTCCCATAAATTATCTTTACAAATTGAAAAATATGTAGAACTAATATAGTAGTATTTTAGTGGGGATCAATTTTTACTTTCCCCCCTTATACATAGTATATGGAGAAAGTATTGTTTTCGTAAAAATTTTCGAATTTGAGTTGTTAGTGGAAATATTCGTTTTGGTGCTCCCTGAACCCAAAAAAGTGGTTTTTACGTGATGTCTGTCTGTGTGTGTGTGTGTGTGTGTGTGTGTGTGTGTGTGTGTGTGTGTGTGTGTGTCCGTGTGTGTGTGTGTGTGTGTGTGTGTGTGTGTGTGTGTGTGTGTGTGTGTGTGTGTGTGTGTGTGTGTGTGTGTGTGTGTGTGTGTGTCTGTGTGGATGTGTACAGAGCTACAGCCTTAACCAATGGGCCGATTTTTATGAAATTTGGCATGTAGGTACTAATCCACGATATCTCCAGGCGTTTTTTCATTCTTTTGAATTTTTGATTTTTAAGGGTAATTATTCCCCCAAAACCGCCAAAAAACATGAAAAATCCAAATTTCTCAAAAACCGCTCTAACGATTTGCATTAAACTTTAGTCGTTTGTAGAACTTTAGTTTTCCAACAAAATGGCACCACCCACATTCCTGTAAAAATTCGGGTTCAGAAATTACAGGACTTAAAACATCCAAAATTCAGTTTTTTGGATTTTTCATAAAAAGACATAAATGTAAACAAATATTACTATTCACCATTAAAAAGAGCTCAAAAAACTAAATAATTTAGTATTTTGAATTACTATTCTACGATAGCTGGTTTCGGAGAACATTGAAATTTTCATTTTGCGGTAAACGCAGTACGTTGTCCAATGTTATTCTTATGGGGAATAAAAAAAATACTATTTCTCTCTTATTTACAGGTCAATTTCATTCAAACTTGATATGCTTGTCAAGTTAGCATTGACCAACAGAGTAAATTCGAAATATGTTGCCCTTAATAACCCTGGGGGGGAATAGGGGGCATTTCCCCTCTTAAAACCACGAGTGTAGCAATGGATTCTGTAGTGCCTCCAAAGCAGGGATTTGGGTGGATGTTTTTTTAATCAACTTGTTTACAAGATTTTCTGTACATTCGACCGTGCTTTGTATTCTATATTTAGTAAATAAAAAGTAATTTATTCATTAAAATTGGGCTAAAAGGGAGAAAGTATGTGTCAGTTGCCTGATACCGTTTATTTTTCTAACAGATGTTCTTAAGTTTGTTATTTTTTGCATAGTCTTTACTCATTTACTTTATCAAATCTATCTTACTACCAAAATTTTCTTTGAAATGAAGGTGAGATGTGTTTTAGGTTAATTAGTACAAATTCTGATATTCGAGTTCGAAATAATGTTGAAAACTTCATTTCAACAAAAAAATCATGGAACGGGAAGTGTACTCCACCCAATAAAATAGTACTCGTTAAACCAAGTTACATATCTTGCCCTTCCTTCAGAAGAAAAAGTATTTTTACTTTTTCCCCCTTATACGTAGTATATGGAGAAAGTATTGTTTTCATCAGAATTTTCAAATTTGTGTTGTTAGTGGAAATATTCGTTTTGGTGCTACCTGAACCCTAAAAAGTGGTTTTTACGTGGTGTGTGTGTGTGTGTGTGTGTGTGTGTGTGTGTGTGTGTGTGTGTGTGTGTGTGTGTGTGTGTGTGTGTGGATGTGTACAGAGCTAGAGCCCTAACCAATGAACCGATTTTTATGAAATTTGGTATGTAGGTACTAATCCTCGATATCTCCAGGTATTTTTTTCACTTTTTTGAATTTTTGATTTTTAAGGGTTATTATCCCCAAAAAATCGCCAAAAAACATATAAAATTCAAATTTCTCAAAAACGGCTCTAACGATTTTGATTAAACTTTAGTGGTTTGTAGAGCTTTAGGTTTCCAACAAAATGACACCACCCGCATTTCTGGGAAAATTCGGGTTCAGATATTACAGGACTTAAAACATCCAAAATTCAGTTTTTTGGATTTTTCATAAAAAATCATAAATGTTAAAAAATATTACTATTCACCATTAAAAAGAGCTCAAAAAACTAAACAAAATAGTATTTTTAATTACTATTCTACGATTGCTAGTTGCGGGGAAAATTGAAATTTTCATTTAGCGGTCAACGCAGTACGTTGTCCAATGTTATTCTTATGGGGAATACAAAAATAACTATTTCTCTCTTATGTACTGATCAATTTCATTAAAACTTGATATGCAGGTCAAGTTAGCATTGACCAACAGAGGATGTTCGAAATATGTTGCCATTTAACCCTGGGGGGGACAAGGGGGCATTTCCCCTCTCAAAACCACTATGTGTGGCAACGGACTCTATAGTGCCACCCAAAATGGGATTTGGGTGGATATTTCTGAAAACAACTACTATTTTAGACAATTTTCTGTACATTTATCTATACTTCATATTCTATATTTAGTAAATAAACAAATTTCATTAAAATTTGGCTAAAAGGGAAAAAGTATGTGTCAGTTTCCTGATACCGTTTATTTATTATAAGATAGTTAATAATTAAGAAAATAGGATATTATGGAATAAATGTTGTTTCCGGCGCGGGACAGCAACGCGACGCGAAGGCGGTGACGATATCGAAATCGCGCGTTTGCCCTTTAAATGTGAGAAAACTAAAGACTGTATAAACAAATGTTTCAAATAAGAGTTTGTATTCAACTCATTTCCAACATTTTTCTCTCTTGAAGTTTGTTTCTACCCTAAAAATAAAAAAGTTTACGCTTACTAACTTTTTCATGTTCCAACTGTTTAGCTGATTATATTTTGTGTTTTATAATTCTGTTAACTGACTGATCTGTAAGTTTTTTACTCCGTTAAAATCCTCAGTTCTTCCAGATAATAATATATAGGCTAAGTTTCATTACAATCGGATGATCTCTGTGCGATGGAGGAACGTGTTATGATTGCGCGCATCAAAATATTTTCCGGCAGAATCTCTCAGTTGACCAAGTTGCCCATTAAGTGGAGGGGGAAGGACCGTTTTTCGCTTCAAAAACTACATTGCGCTAGCATTCCAGGTGTATTAATAGAGTTCTATGGTCGTGACACAGTCCCAATTGTCCTCACTCTTTCAGTGCACAAACATAGGGACACAAATATTTAAGTTTAAAAAAAATACAAGTTTATTTAGGTTTGTATTATAAATTTAATGCGTATACTTTGAATTAGTAATATATTTAAACGTGTTTTTTAATTTTGTTTTTTATTAAGGATAAATCAAACAAAAAACCAGTAAATTTTTAATACTGTTCCATGGCGCTCCTGTTGAACCGCCGCTTGGGTTCACCTGGTGTCCAATCGAAGCTGACAGAGGCAATGGTGACTGTCAGTGGTCATGTTAATTATTCTGTGGTTATGCATCCCTGACAATTTTAACAAACAATTAAGCCATTATCTAAATGCTGAGACAATGAACTATTCGATGTTGCCATCATGATGGCAATCTTAATTTACAGAAGATGTATAAGTTTCTACACATTTTCTTAATTATTCAGAACACTGCAATGGACAAAGACTAAACTTGCTGCCTTTGCATTATTCCCGACCTAACGTGGCTTGACTATTCTTACAAATTGGAAACAAAGGAATCCCTGGTTTAACGGACTTGTTTCCATTTTTCACTTTTTTTTCTTTTTAAACATAAAATATTTGAGTTATAGCAATGGTTAGACAAACAATAATATAGTACCCTGCAAAACGAATAATGTGTCGTCCTTCTTTGAATAAAAAAATAGTTTTATAAAACAAGTTTAACTGTTGTTTATGAGCTGTATAGTATTTTTATTTCTGAGCTGCTCTAGCCCACATCTTCTTTTTTTCACCCCATTTGGGTTAATTTATTTCTTTTGTTTCTTCCGGTTGGGACTCCTTTTAGGCTCCCTTGGAGTGCTTCTTAACCAGTCCAGTTTGCCACTGGGCTGGAGTGGGGGCTGTTGTGAGCTTGCTCTACCGAGGGTAGTCTGTGAGAAGTGTCTGGAACTGCGGCATGGATTTATGGTGTCGGACCAGCATTTCCCCGAGGGTATACCCGTTCCTGGCTCCTCCGCACGATGCGCTAGAAACAAACAACGAATGGACACCGACGAAATATTGAACTAGATGAGCACAAGAACAGTCGATAACCAGATCACAGGGACACATTTGCTGAGCGTTCCACAGTCATGGTGGAGCAGCCTCGCAAGCAGCATGAGCAGTAAATTTAGTCATGCCACTGCTCTTGACCTCGAGGTGTGCGAGAACGAGTGGAGGACGTTCTCTAAATTCGAAAGGAGAATTACGAAATCTTCTCCAAGGCGGATGCCTTTCTGAAGGATATGGCCATGGCGTGCAAGGTCCAGGAGAACGTCAACAGCACAGTGAAGGCCGGTATTCCCGCCCTCGTCGAGCTGTTTGACCAACTGAAGGACCTAAGCAAGAAAGAGTAGCTAGCTCAGGATTGATGCCACACGACCATAAACTCGATGAAGGAGGAAAGATCATGCCGAAAAAGATACCGGCCGTGGATCCAAGGACGCCTCCTGAAGGATGCCGTCCTCGTAACCGGGGCTTCAGGCAAGCGTGAGCATAGTCCTAGTGAGAGCTCCGGTGACCACCCACGTCGGGAAAGAAGAAGAAGGAAATAAGTTGAAGGAACCGTAGCGGAGGCTGCTCCGGCGATAACGGTCACAGAGCCTATCCCGGGAGCTGTGGCCCCGAAGTCTAGGATAAGATCTGGCCTGTCGTCTGTCCTCACGAGAGTGGCAGGGGCCAAACCTACGTGGGTGTTTTGGGGAAAATCCGTAAGAATAATGACTTGGGCACCTGCACCGCAATGTTAGTCTGTGCGAAACCGACTCCGAAGGGGGAGGGCTTGGATAGGAAAGCCTTCGCTGCAGTTCTGGAAGCCGCTGTTGGACCGACGGGAAGCGTCATTGCGTCCGACAAACGGGTGTCTGTCAAGGTAAGGGAACTCGATTCCCTCACTGAGACCCGCTAAGTCGCGGAGGCTTTAGACAAGATTTAAGGTGGCCCCAGTGACACCGGAAAGGTGTTTGTAAGCCCACCGAACCTGCGAATTTTAACATGGCTGTCCTCGACCTCTCTGAGGAAAAGGCCAACAAGATTCTTAAGCTCTATCACCTTCAGATGGGTTTCGTCAGATGCGCGATGCGATTGAGGACCGTAGTTCTACAGTGGGTGAAGATTTCACCGACGCAGCTAATGCACTGGGTTATATCCCAAAGTGCCACTGCTTCCTCTGCAGTGATCTCCAGCTAAGGGAAAAGGCCGACCACATCGCTTGTCACGTTTTTAGGTTTGTCCTGGAAAAGGCTAAAAATTAAGAAGGCAACTGCCAAAAGCAGCGCCATCGAAGAAAAGGAAGTAGTTCCTTCCTCCCAGCACTGCGGACCTCAGCAAGCCGGATAGATCATGGCACGGAACTGTCTCCCCGAAGTGATGTGAGAAACAATTGCGGGAAGAGAAAAGCTTGGCATATAGGTGGGTTTAGTGGGTAGGGCTTCGGACAGTCCCACTCTTCGTCCGTAAACGGATGCCTATCTCCAGAAAAAAAAAATAAAATTATAATAATAATAATTATTATTATTGATATTATTATTTAGAAGACCTGACAAGATGCTATTTTTACCATACTTTATTGACAGGAAAACGTGTGATGAATTTCTAAATACTCGGAAACAGATTTTGAAATCCACGGTTTGGGTTTAATCCAGCAATAGTGATAATTGGGAGATAAGCTAAAATGTGAAATGTTTATTAAATAATTTGTTAGTTTTGTTTTCATTGACTTTAAAATTGATTGTAATGTACAAACCAAAATGTACTATTAATGATCATATACATATTGACTGAGAGGACTTCTATAACATTTGATCATTTTAAGATAATGATGCGGACATTTGCGACCACTGAGGGGGAAAAAACTAGTGTCATCACCGGTCCGTAATTGTCTTACTACTATAGATTTACCATTCACAACTAGGGATTCTAAATAAGAACTACAGATCTACATAGTGGAAAGGGAAACTCAATCATACGGTTCTAATTTAACATTCGAATAACAGTAATGTCCTACTGCAAACACCGCGGGGCCTATCAACCGTACCAGGCTGAGAATGTATTTGTTAAACGTTTCTCAGTTATCTACAATATAACCAACCCCATGTCGTGAATAAGCAATGTGGTACTATGCAGATATTTCATACTCACTGTATGAAATTTCAGGCCAATCGGTTGAGTAAATGCAATATTTGAGTAAATTGAGTAAAATACAATAACAATACAAACTAAAACCATATAATTTCCTTAAACTAATCTTCTTCTTCTATATCTGTAAATACGAAAACCCTATAATCCAGGCCAAATCTCTACACCTACAACCACAACATTCGGCACGTATACTCTTTCCACAACGAAGGTAACCACTTAGAAAGGATGTTAAGAAATTCCCATATGGCTCCACCCCACGGTGATTCAAAGTTCCAACCCCATGTTATTCTTATGAACAATTTATACATACGAAAACCCGATCATCCCCCAGGCCAAACGTCTACACCTACAACCACGACTTTGGCACATGTACTCTTTCCATAAAGTAGGTATCCACTAAGAAAGGATTTTAAGAAATTCCCGTAGGGCTCCGCCCCACGGGGAGTACAATTTCCAATCCTGTGTTATTCTTATGGACATTCACTTTAGTTTGAGCTGATGAGAATTCAAACAGCTGATCGTGTTTCTTAGTAGTTCCACGGGTTGACCACAGAATGCAGCACACACCATAGGTTTCATTCCCGGGTGAAACCAAGTACGATGGCAGCTAGTAATTTGTATATGTTTGAAAGTTTATTGCATTAATCAGTTAGAAAAACTGCAAATTAAACATACAGTAAACATATACATGTACCGTAAACATATACAACTGAATTCAGTAAGATGAGCATGGACATTATAAAACCCATATATGCAATGTGCAGAGGATTTTTCAACGGAATAAAACCTATATTAGATCGTGGGGTACTAGCTATCTTCCTAAATTAGTGTGTAACTAGTAGCTTGAAGAGGCGGTAGCCCCTAACCTTGCTCCAAGTAGGAACACGTCAGTTCGTAAATAAAGCAGACTCTTAATCACATGTTTTAATGTAAACTAAGCTGTAGTTTTTGAATCCCCATGCTTTTCTTATGGGGGATGTTTTACGTTATTTCTTGTTTGATAGTAACTTTGTAGGAATACAGCTATTTTTCCCGAGTCCCTGGGATCAAGACCTTTAATTTAAGCCATCTCCCATCATACTGCGATTTGCCAAACTCCCACAGATATGACTTACAAATTTCGCTTACAGAATTATATATAAAGATAGTTAGTATGAACATTTTGACTTAGTGGGTTAGAGCCTGAAGGCATTGTTGAAACGAGAATAGGCATTTTGTTAATTCGGCTGGTTCAGTAAATACTTAATGTCAATAATATTATAATATACATTTTAAAGTTCAGAGTGACATAACCTAAAAAGAACTTCTGAACGGGAGCAAGCCTATATTTTATTTTTCTGTATTAGCCAATTTCCTCACAGTCTGTAGGTATAAGTCATCCCAAGACCAGCAAACATACTGTCGGGTCCGGGCTAACCATTATCTAGGGGGCCGAGCTTTGCTTGGAGGAAAACAAAAATGATTGTATATACAACATATACAAATTTTAAATTTACCGTCAAGAATCTCTGTAAAAGGAATTTGTTTATTAAAGGTATAATATTAAATTGAAAAGCATAATTGCATAAGGGATTAAGAAATAGAATGATATTTTTAGATTAACTTATTTATGGTGTTTGTATGTGGGCTGCATGTATATATGGGTTTCTATGATAGTAGGAGTCGCGGGAGATGGGTCCTAACATGGGGTCTTATGGGCCTAAAATCTGGCTTCTGATTGGTCTAATTAGGTCACGTGATTCAAGATGGCGGCGCCCATGGTGGCGCTCCCACCAAATTTGCGCGCCAAAAAAAAATTGGCGCCAAACCTAACCTCACTTTTCTTCCCTCCAGATTTTTCCCTCCAGGTAGTGTTACCAACTTAGCAGAGCTAATGTACCATACGTAAATATATGTACCATATATAACGCTACAGTGTATAATCATATATATACGTACAATAATAGTGTATAATATACCATCACCAGAAAGGTAAGTGGCTATCTAACCTCACTTAGCCAGTGTTGCCACCCTAAACGCTACCTATAAACCTAAATCAGTTACGCAAAATTATTATATGTATTATGTCAAACTATCTAAAATTATTATATGTATGTATTACGTCACGCTACGATGTGTTACCAACCTATGGCAATGTATATTTCGCAAGCAAGTACCGCCAAACCATTATATAAAACCATTACATGTACATATACCAGAAAGTACCGCTAACTCAAAATATAAAACTATTACATGTATATATCGCAAGAAAGTGTTGCCAAAAAACTAAAAATCGCTTATATCTCGAAAACGGTAAGTCCTAGGGTCATTTTGACCCCGGAAAACTGCCTACTACGTAGTGTAGGCACTCCAGGGGGGTATCTACCCATATGAAAAATCTTAACCAAAATGTTGCGGGTTGCATCTCAAAAAATGAAGGGGCAAATTTTCAAAATTAAATATCTCAAGAACGGCTTGGCCGATTTTCACGAAACTTGGCATGTATGTACCTGTTAACCTCCGCTACATATTACAAAAACCTAAACTCTGTACTGCAGGTAGTATCAAAATAATTGAAGGAGTCATACTTTAAAAATCAATATCTTAAGAACGGGTGGGACGAATATAATTGAAACTTGACATGTGGATACTTGTTAACATCCTCTAACCTTCAATTTTGTTTGAGGGTAGAAGAGGGTTGTTTAGGGGATGATGGAGGGTGTACAACTTTAAACTTTAATATATTGAGAACGGTTTGGCCGATTCTAATGAAACTTGGTATATAGGTACCTGTTAACCTCCGCTACTATTTAAAAAAAACTTAAACTCTGTACTGCGGGAAAGTATCAAAAGATCGAAGGAGCTATATTTTAAAAATCAATATCCCAAGAACGGCTTGGCCGATTTTAATGAAATTTGGCATGTATGTACCTGTTAACATCCTTTACATCTTACAAAAAACTTAACCTCTGTACTGCTGGTAAGTATCAAAATAATTGAAGGGGTACTAATAAATACCTTAAACCTCGCAGCATAATCGGGGGGAACGCGGTGGTCTAGTGGTTAGCGCCTTGGACTACGGTTCAGGAGGTCCCGGGTTCGATTCCCTCTTTAGGTTCTTCATCAAAGGTATTGTAAAAGTCTGGTCTTGCCCTTCCTTTACCTACTGGAATGTTTATCCGTGCTACATCTACTCTAAACGTGTCACTGCTGGTAATTGATTCAGCGTTGCTTTGAATTATGCCCCCAAAAATCTCCCAAAGGACATTGCAGGGAACATAGCATGATCTAGGCTAAGTAAGGCATACTCTCACAGGGGGAATTTTTTAAAACTACAAACTAACCTGTAATAGAACAAAGAAAAATACAACCCAGAATAAATCCGAGATGAGTGGTGGCGATTATATAGCCAGGCAGTGTCTATGGTACCATCACTCTGTGTCTTGAACATATATGTAGTGCATTTCTAAACAAACATCAGCTTTTAAGTATTGAGCCCAAACCTACAGTGAAAGACAGTGGTGACCTACAGTGGACCACAGCGCCTATATTACTTCACTTTAGGGTGTTTACGGTTTCATTGTATAAAATATACCATGCCAGATACTCTCTCAGATCCTAAAGCGTTTAATCTGGTTTTACACTGTGATGCTTGCGGGGTCATCACAACACCATCTTGGAGAGATTGTCGCTGTTAAGGTAAGATATTTATCTATATTATTAGTTAGAGGTTTCTACCTCCCCTGGGGAATCATTTACCTTTGTCGGAGACTTCTAAAAGTGTTAAGCTTCCGCTGGACAGTATCGCTTGGGAGGTAAGACAACATACCTCACCAAATAAACTGAAAGTAAACATAATAAGGAAAGTTTTATAATGCCAAAAACCTGAAGACGGTGGATTTTTAGAGTTAGAATTACTGTGGAGTGACGATTGGTCAATCACCAACTCCCTTCAACACACAAACTCTGCTCATCCTGAACCAGTCAAGCTCACTTTATGATGAACACTCCGCTTAGCCTAACTAAACTTTTTCTTAAACAGATCTGTTCTGACAATAAATTACTTGACAACATTGTAAAAATAAATGCCCCCTACCTTATTCAACACAATATTATATTTTAGCACAGAAAAAACTACAATTCAGCACTACAGTCCATAATACCGTTGGGAAGGAAGGAGGTATTGCGAATAATGCATTACGATAAGTAAATGAGATTATAAAAGACGGATACATTATTTATTAATAAATATTGTTCTTTTTTTCATTGTAACTAAAACTGCTATTATTAGCGTTTCCATATTTTTATATTCTAAAATCCCAGCAATATATTTTGCTTTAAACCACGGATTGTTTACAATCTGTTCTTGTTTGACAGAGATGGCACCCTCAAGCTCTCGAGGCAAACGTGCGGTAACAGCTTAAAGTCCCGCTCGGGTATTCTACCAGCCGACCGATTCAACCACTCATATATCGCAACTGCCAGAGGCCTGTGGCTGGAGGATTGTTGAACAGCTGCACATGTGTGAGTACATTTTATTTTCCCATCATTTAAATTTCCCGGTCAAAATATTTCAAAGTCCGTTTAATTGTTTTCCAGGGCCGTGGTGTATTTTGACGGCGTAATAACTTGACCAATCGTACCCACGACCGCTAAAAACTGCCCCGGGGGCCTTGATGTACTTGGCCTGCAACGTTTTAAATCCTTCGGTCAGATACTTCCAAGTCAAACGTTTCCCTGCGGCCAGTGTTTCAGCCTAGATCCATCGAGTCTCCACCGTCTAGGACCCCGGGCACTCCGTGACACGGTACCTCTATCACTACGCAAGTCAGAAAAACACTAACACACAAACTACGCAAGTCAAATCAGAACTACAAGTTACCAAAAGTTAACTCTAAGGAAGGTAGAAAACACTACTCTAACCAAAACCGCATTAAAGATCAAGAATAGAAAGTAAGATTACTGTTACCCAGCACATACAAATACAACACTACGCCTGACACATGGAAGTCAGGGTTTGTTTAATTCCTTTACTGTAAACTACCAAATCAAACAATTGAATACAAACACAACACTAATCTAGCCAAGTCAGACAGTTATACTGTTTAGAAACCTCAATATACTAATTACAGTAACTTAAAGGAGAGAAGAGGCTTGTAAAAATCAGCAGAAAACTACAGGCAAGAAACTGATAACCCCACTCCACGGGTTTATTAACCTGCTTGGCGGGGGACCGTGTGGTACTTTGTTCATGTAATTTCTTGGTCGAACGTTTCCGAGTCCGCTGAAGTTACCTTTATCGGGGGTTACATTTAAATTGACCGAAACTTCTTAAATTTCTCGGTCATTTACTCCTGCCTCCGCTGAAGCTACATTATAATGTGTTACATTTCACCTTAACGGGGATCTTTTTAAATTTATCGGCTAAACACTCCTAATCCCGGTGAAATAATTTTGAACGCTCACGTTTCCACACCACGGTAAGCCTTTAGGCTAGGCCGTAGGAGCGTCGGCGCGTTCTTTTTGGTTACCCAGAGCTTCCCCTGGAGGCCTAACCTCTGGGGTGAGAGGCCCCAACCGTCGCCTCTCACAGTGGTAGCCACTCCATAACAAAATGCTACCTCCTTTTATTGTTTATTTTATTTTATTTTTTACAAGTCCCACCGTGCGGACTGTTCCAAGAAGTAACCTGGGTCTAAGCCAGGCCCTCAATCTACTAAACCCTTCATCACAAATTTAGGTTTACGGGGCTTTTCGTCACCCGCGCCAGTGACCTTCATTCAGGTTTACGGGGCTTTTCGTCACCCGCGCCAGTGACCTTCATTCACACACACACACACACACACACACACACACACACACACACATACAGTGGGAACTTATGCATTATTCAAGACATGCTCAACTATATTTACAAAATTGTGAGAAGTTAGGATATTGTTGTATGCAGAGTCAAAGTGCATACCATAACTCTTCATTACTTCTTTAGCTTTGTTAAGTACATTAATCCCGTTAGGAACAGGAGACTTGATGAAACAAGGTACGAAACCTTCATTTTTGGCTTTAATGAGAGCTTCGTTAAATTTTCTTTTTTGTATGCGAATACATTTGTACTCACAGACTCCGTACAGCTCCAGAAGAGTTTCTTTAATAAGGACACATAAAACATGTTTAAGTCCATCGTCGTCTGACATCACAGCAACCTTCGGTGCCTGTTTAGTCAGCAACTCATTCAGTGACTGGTTTTCTTCACACATTATATCGTTTGTAGTTTTAAATTCTGAGTTAATTTGAGCTAGCTTTTGGTTGTTTTCTAGAGACCATGTAATTTCAGCCAAGAGTTGAGAGTTTTGATTTTTTAACTGATTATTTTCATGTTTGATTTTATACACTCCATACTTTCTAATGGAAGGCAGGACTTCTTCAAAAACCCAGTATTTAAATGTTTTAGCAACTGGTAGTTTAGAGGAAAAAATCAACTCGTATAAACCCGGTTCTGATATAAAAACTACTTTAGAATCATGATAATTGAGTTGGGACCCATTTTGGGTCCCAACTACTTCCGGTTGAGTTGATTTGTATATTTCACTGATATGTGCTAGAAGAGCTTTTTTAGGGTTGGAGTAGCCCAGGATTTGAGCCACTTCTTTTCCATTGAACCAAGGATTATTTTCTCTGTCAAACAGGACAGCAACGGCCTGGTTATTAAATATATAAGAAGTTAAGTGAGACATTTTATATCAAGTAATGTGCAATAGTACAGATCAGAGCTACGTAAGGACACGTCTTACCTCGGCAGGAGCAGCGGCAAAAGTGACCGAGGCAGAGCGATTCGCGGGAGGGGAAAGTATGACTCATTATGGGTTAGGGGGGGGGGGTGTTTCGTCCCCCTTGCACTTCCGGTGTTGTTTTACTCAAGTCTTTGTTTTTAAAAGCCGAAAGGCAAGGTATCGTGATCATCATTAAATTTCCTCTTGGGTCCTGTAATTTTAAACTTTTTAATTTCGCTTACTGTTACAATATCTCTGTCTTTAGTCCTCCTGATTCTGTTTTCTTCAATTTCTAAAATTTCAGCAGTTTCACTAAGGACCATCTTTTTTAACTGTTCAAAGTTTAGCGTTTCGGAGGTTTTTAGGTTGAGGGTGAGGTCTTTGATTTTACACACAGATTCTAGTTTTTGCTTTTTGGTTGACCAAACAAGGTATGCATAAGTTTTAGGCCCCCCAGAAATAAACTCTACGATATAAGAGCCGGGCCCGTACTCGCTTGCCAATTCATCTGTCATTTCCCCGAGGTAATCTCCCGTAGGGACCCTGTACAATCCTCCCCGGTAGAAATAAATACATGAGTCCATGCCATAATACAAGACCTGCCCTCCAAGGGCATTCAAGTGTTCATAAAGTTTAAGTCTCGCCTGGGCAGTGGTGTAGGCCGCAATTACAACATTTCCAGTTCTTAGAGCCTCATTGGCGTCATCAACATTCTGCCAATTAACTAATAAAACCTCTTGGTTAGTTATTTCAACAAACTTTACTTTTATTCCTGGTTGAGTTAACGATTTAAAAAATTCCTTAGAGTCTCTCACAATTGAAGTTTTGTCATGTTTTCGCGTTGACCAAACATGCCCCAAAATGAATTTAACATTAATTTAGCTACTGACCTGAGTCCTCCATTTTTAGCAATTTTGTCCTTGTCCAGTTGAATACCCTCACGCTCAAATAAATCAGAAACATACTTGTCTTCATCCTCCTGTGTTTTACACCAAGCGGGATACCCTGAAGCTTCCTGCTTTACTTTCAAGAATTTATTAATAAAATCGGTAAAAAGTCCACCTTTCTCGTATGTGGCGACTTCATACTCCCACTACTCATACATGTCCAAAATCACATAACCTTTCTCTACAGCTTTTCTAATTTCACCCATGGTCCATGTTCCTACCATTGCCCTTTCGCTGCTCTCATGTTCACAATCCCCCTGATTTTGAGTCTCCCCGCAAGTTCTGCACAAAACAATTTATTATTCATTTTAGCGGGGAGTACGGGATGATACAAGTTGTAAGGAGGTCGAATTTTACATTTTAACAAGCCCTCTACTTCAAGACCTCTCTCTCGGCACTCATTTCCAACGTAAACAGTAGGATGACCCACGGGATATTTCCCATATTTATTTACATATGGGTAGAGAGAACAGACATCAACATACTGGATTGTTTCTCCCTCTTCACATTTACAATACGTTTTAGTATTACCCATCCTACCTAGGATTAAGTGGAAGTGTGTTTAGAATGGACAGTTGGATCAGGTGATTTAATTTATTGTCCTTCTTCAAAGCTCTAAACTCACACTCCCACATTACTACAACTTCATAGCTATTAAATTTTGCCATTTTGGACTTGATTCTCTCGTAACGGAGATGCAAACTGTTTGAAGGATCCTCCGACAGAGGTTCTTCTCTGCTGTATTGATAACATTTCGGGCAGCCGTGCCAATAACACCCGTGAAACTCATAAATTCGCTCACCGTCAAACCCATCTACTTTCATTCCTTTAATTTTCACTTCTTTACCCCGGCCCGCATGTTGAATCTTTACTCCACGTTTCTCCTCCTCCCATGTTAGCCACTGTAAAGCAACGGCTGACTGATTGTCTGCAAGTCGGTACCCTGATTTTGGTATAAGTCCAATAGTATTTTCTTTTAAGAAGTTACGGCGGAAGGCCACGTTACATGCGCTGGCTATTGTTATAGCCTCAGGAAACGGATCTACGTTACACTCTTGAAGAAGCATGGCTCTAAATTTAATACACGCTTGAGCTAGGATTTCTACGTCTAAAATACAGTACTCCAAGATTTATTTTTGAAAATCAAACACGTAGTCTTCAGCGACTCGTTCGTCATACCATACATCAAAATCATCGTGTTTCTTTTCAAACATAGACTCGGGGCAATAGTATTTTTTGTCGGGCATAGGGCCTACATAATTGTGGTTTGCCAGAGTGTTGAAAATATGCGGGAAGTAGCCCTTCTTTTTCTCGCGAGACAGGTCGAAGGCTTTAGGGAGTGCAGAGAGGGCCATGGGAAAGTAGCTAATTGAGTCCACAAACCTTACGTTTGCTACTTCAATCAAAATAGCTTTAGTTCCCCGAGGCGTTATTTTTGGGGTAAATTTAGTATCTTCTATGATGTAGAATGAATTGGAAATCAAAACCCTGCCCGTTGTGGGCAATTACACAAACATCCTTAAATTTTGTTAGAATTTCCATTACATAGTCCATAAACTGTTTTACCGGTTCTTTTTCAAATACCCTTTGCCGTTCCGAGCAAGTTTCACACTCACCCCCATTAATACATTTAAAGCAGTACAGTTGAGAAACGCACAAGTTTACTTTATGAACTTTCTGTTGAGGGCCCGTGGGAAGTGACTCGTCTTGGCGAGTCTCCAAGTCAAAGAAAATAAACAAAAAATTAAGCTCTTTCGGTTTTCTCCTATCTACCCTCATGAAACACTGATGCGCGGGGTCTTTGAACGCTTCGCAGGGTTTACAGTAAACTTCTCCGCATGCGTGAACTGTCTTACGTTTTTTTTTTCGATAAATCATTTTGTTACAGTCGCGGCAGAACTTTATAGTTTTACAAACTTACCCTTGATGGGCTACTAAACACCGCTCGTTTTTGAATTCTTTTTGCTTTTTATTATGGTTAGTGTATGCAATTTAAGACGTTGAAGAATACTTGTAATACCATGCTTATAAAAGCAGGATTCTTTCAATTTCGATTACTTTGGGAAACTTTCTATGCATTTAATTGTTTAGAAACCTCAATATACTAATTACAGTAACTTAAAGGAGAGAAGAGGCTTATAAACACAGACAAAAAAACCATACCCCTATTCCAAGGGAAGCGAAACGCTCCCTTTTGATAACATTACACCGGAAGTTGTAGGTCCAATCTGGACCCACTTTGAACTGATTCTAAGTGTTAGACACTGCTAAACGTCGGGTCCAACGTGTTTGAATTAAATTAACGTTCTGAGAAAGAGACAGTAGGGTATTTTTGTAAAGTTAAAAAGGTACAGAGATTACACACTTTAGATTTCAGATGTGACTTTTTGTTGTAGTTAGTTGCTTGTAAAACTCTGTTCTCATGCTCTATTCCAGTGTCGGCTTCTTCGATATACCAACAATCAGAATATATACCCTGTCTTAAATACCTGCAGTCTGCATTCACAAGTAAAAAGAATTTAATGATCAACACCAAAACTAAACTTAACGAGGAGTTGACCACATCAAAAACATGAACAAGAGTAAATCTAAGAAGACAACAAGCAGTGACATTCGTTCTTTATAAGGACAGCAATTATGCAGTGTTTTCTCCACGGTAGTTTTATTTTTGTTTCCCCTGAAACCAGAGCAGCATCTCCCTTTGACGATGTTATTCCTTGGTCATTTGTATCCAAGTACGGTGAAACGACGTGGTCGTCCTGCGGTTTTACGGTGTAACCTCTCGGTCAATTGTGTTCAAGTCCGGTGAAAAGGGTCTACCAGGGACCGAGATGTATTTTGACGGTGTAATCTCTTGGTCGATTGTGTTCAAGTTCGATGAAAAGTGTCTAACAGGGTTAAATTTAACTTGACAGTAACTTCTTAAATTTCCTTGCCAAACGTTTGTCGCCGGATCTGTTAAAACACCAGGGAAACATTTAACTGTGCCTAAATATTTTAAATTTCCCGGTCAAATATTTCCGAGTCCGCTAAAATCTGTTTACTGGGGACCGTGATGTATTTTGACGGTGTAATTTCTTGGTCGAACGTTTCCGAGTCCACTGAAGTTACTTTTATCGGGGGTTACATTTAAATTGACCTAACTTCTTAAATTTCTTTGCCAAACGTCTGTCACCGAGTCCGCTAAAACTGTCCACTAAGGAAACATTTAACTTTGCCTAAATATTTTAAATCCCCCGGTCAAACGTTTCCAAGTCCCCTCCCCTCGACGTTATCATGAGGATGGGTCACACGCTCTGTACTTCTCACATCAATATCAGTTATGGAGCCGGCTTGCACAGATTTTGTGGTATTCTCAAATTTTCACGCACCCTTACGGATGCTTAATGTTTGTCATCCGATACATGTTGTGTAGGTGACGCCTCACATGCACATCGTGTATCATTATTGACTCCTCCCTTGCCTCTGGGTCGATTAACGTGCAGATAGTTTGTGTGTGGTTTGATTGCCACGTTTGCCATTTGAACTTCTGCACTGGTTGGCTGGAAAAACTTTTTATAAAGGTACGTGTCAAATATCTTTAACTCCGGTGAAACCAGGGAGAATACAACTCGGCGGAAACCTTTCAAAATTCAGGGCCAGTGAAAACTGTCCAACTGAGACCATGATGTACATTGCCAGGAGCATTTTACATTTTCCGGCCAAACATTTTCGAGTCCTCTAAAACTGTCCACCAGGGACAATGATATACATTTTGCCAGGAATGTTTTAAATTTTACGGCCAAACATTCCCGAGTTCGCTAAAACTTTCTACCGGGGACCGATATGTATTTTGATGGTGTAATCTCTTGGCCGATTGTGTTCAAGTCCGATGAAAAGTATCTAACGGGGGCCGTGATGTATTTTGACGGTGTATTCTCTAGGTCAATTGTGTCCAAATCCTATGAAGATTGTCTACTGGGGACCGTGGTGTATTTCTATGGTGTGATATCTCGGTCAACTGTGTCCAAGTCCGATGAAAGGTGTCTACCGGGGACCGTGGTGTATTTTGACGGTGTAATATCTCGGTCAATTGTGTCCAAGTCCACTTAAATATAGTTTTTAGATATCGTAGTGCACTTTGACAACACTTGAAGATTTGTTGCTTTTTAGTATGTAAATTAAGACGTAGTGATTAAAGGAATACTTGCAATTTATGCTTATGATAGCAGGATTACTTTGGGAGCTTTATATGCATTTAATTGTTTACAAACCTCTATTAACTTAAGGTAGAGAAAAGGCTTGTAAACCCAGCAGAAATATATAGTCAAGAAAGCTATACTCTTACCCCTTTGATAACATACACTTGAAGATGGTCTACATGGTGGGTCATGTGGTTGGAGGTATGGGGAGCGAAACGTTCCCCTTCATAAGGATTCTAAGTGTTAGACTCTGCTACACTCTGGGTCACTGGTTTTGAATTAAAACTAATATGTAATACAGAGACAGGTGACTGCAGTTTACATTCACAAGTCAAAATATTGTAACCAATACCAGAACAACTAAAATTATCGAGGAGACACAACATGGACAAGAGTACATATCAACAGACAATTAAAGCATAAAATGCATTATTTATAAAGGCAATAATTATGCAGATAATCTAAGAAACTTGATCAGCCATGTCTCATCGTTAGGTTATGTTATGCTCTGTTAAGTTAGGTTTGTGCATGGAAATATGAAACATCGTCAGTCGTAGTTAGGTTTATTGATGCAGGTTTAAGTTAGGTTTGTCGATGCCAATTTTTGGACATCAACATTGCGCGCGTTGTTGATGTCCAAAAATTGGCATCGACAAACCTAACTTAAACCTGCATCAATAAACCTAACTACGACTGACGATGTTTCATATTTCCATGCACAAACCTAACTTAACAGAGCATAACATAACCTAACGATGAGACATGGCTGATCAAGTTTCTTAGATTATCTGCATAATTATTGCCTTTATAAATAATGCATTTTATGCTTTAATTGTCTGTTGATATGTACTCTTGTCCATGTTGTGTCTCCTCGATAATTTTAGTTGTTCTGGTATTGGTTACAATATTTTGACTTGTGAATGTAAACTGCAGTCACCTGTCTCTGTATTACATATTAGTTTTAATTCAAAACCAGTGACCCAGAGTGTAGCAGAGTCTAACACTTAGAATCCTTATGAAGGGGAACGTTTCGCTCCCCATACCTCCAACCACATGACCCACCATGTAGACCATCTTCAAGTGTATGTTATCAAAGGGGTAAGAGTATAGCTTTCTTGACTATATATTTCTGCTGGGTTTACAAGCCTTTTCTCTACCTTAAGTTAATAGAGGTTTGTAAACAATTAAATGCATATAAAGCTCCCAAAGTAATCCTGCTATCATAAGCATAAATTGCAAGTATTCCTTTAATCACTACGTCTTAATTTACATACTAAAAAGCAACAAATCTTCAAGTGTTGTCAAAGTGCACTACGATATCTAAAAACTATATTTAAGTGGACTTGGACACAATTGACCGAGATATTACACCGTCAAAATACACCACGGTCCCCGGTAGACACCTTTCATCGGACTTGGACACAGTTGACCGAGATATCACACCATAGAAATACACCACGGTCCCCAGTAGACAATCTTCATAGGATTTGGACACAATTGACCTAGAGAATACACCGTCAAAATACATCACGGCCCCCGTTAGATACTTTTCATCGGACTTGAACACAATCGGCCAAGAGATTACACCATCAAAATACATATCGGTCCCCGGTAGACAGTTTTAGCGAACTCGGGAATGTTTGGCCGTAAAATTTAAAACATTCCTGGCAAAATGTATATCATTGTCCCTGGTGGACAGTTTTAGAGGACTCGAAAATGTTTGGCCGGAAAATGTAAAATGCTCCTGGCAATGTACATCATGGTCTCAGTTGGACAGTTTTCACTGGCCCTGAATTTTGAAAGGTTTCCGCCGAGTTGTATTCTCCCTGGTTTCACCGGAGTTAAAGATATTTGACACGTACCTTTATAAAAAGTTTTTCCAGCCAACCAGTGCAGAAGTTCAAATGGCAAACGTGGCAATCAAACCACACACAAACTATCTGCACGTTAATCGACCCAGAGGCAAGGGAGGAGTCAATAATGATACACGATGTGCATGTGAGGCGTCACCTACACAACATGTATCGGATGACAAACATTAAGCATCCGTAAGGGTGCGTGAAAATTTGAGAATACCACAAAATCTGTGCAAGCCGGCTCCATAACTGATATTGATGTGAGAAGTACAGAGCGTGTGACCCATCCTCATGATAACGTCGAGGGGAGGGGACTTGGAAACGTTTGACCGGGGGATTTAAAATATTTAGGCAAAGTTAAATGTTTCCTTAGTGGACAGTTTTAGCGGACTCGGTGACAGACGTTTGGCAAAGAAATTTAAGAAGTTAGGTCAATTTAAATGTAACCCCCGATAAAAGTAACTTCAGTAGACTCGGAAACGTTCGACCAAGAAATTACACCGTCAAAATACATCACGGTCCCCAGTAAACAGATTTTAGCGGACTCGGAAATATTTGACCGGGAAATTTAAAATATTTAGGCACAGTTAAATGTTTCCCTGGTGTTTTAACAGATCCGGCGACAAACGTTTGGCAAGGAAATTTAAGAAGTTACTGTCAAGTTAAATTTAACCCTGTTAGACACTTTTCATCGAACTTGAACACAATCGACCAAGAGATTACACCGTCAAAATACATCTCGGTCCCTGGTAGACCCTTTTCACCGGACTTGAACACAATTGACCGAGAGATTACACCGTAAAACCGCAGGACGACCACGTCGTTTCACCGTACTTGGATACAAATGACCAAGGAATAACATCGTCAAAGGGAGATGCTGCTCTGGTTTCAGGGGAAACAAAAATAAAACTACCGTGGAGAAAACACTGCATAATTGCTGTCCTTATAAAGAACGAATGTCACTGCTTGTTGTCTTCTTAGATTTACTCTTGTTCATGTTTTTGATGTGGTCAACTCCTCGTTAAGTTTAGTTTTGGTGTTGATCATTAAATTCTTTTTACTTGTGAATGCAGACTGCAGGTATTTAAGACAGGGTATATATTCTGATTGTTGGTATATCGAAGAAGCCGACACTGGAATAGAGCATGAGAACAGAGTTTTACAAGCAACTAACTACAACAAAAAGTCACATCTGAAATCTAAAGTGTGTAATCTCTGTACCTTTTTAACTTTACAAAAATACCCTACTGTCTCTTTCTCAGAACGTTAATTTAATTCAAACACGTTGGACCCGACGTTTAGCAGTGTCTAACACTTAGAATCAGTTCAAAGTGGGTCCAGATTGGACCTACAACTTCCGGTGTAATGTTATCAAAAGGGAGCGTTTCGCTTCCCTTGGAATAGGGGTATGGTTTTTTTGTCTGTGTTTATAAGCCTCTTCTCTCCTTTAAGTTACTGTAATTAGTATATTGAGGTTTCTAAACAATTAAATGCATAGAAAGTTTCCCAAAGTAATCGAAATTGAAAGAATCCTGCTTTTATAAGCATGGTATTACAAGTATTCTTCAACGTCTTAAATTGCATACACTAACCATAATAAAAAGCAAAAAGAATTCAAAAACGAGCGGTGTTTAGTAGCCCATCAAGGGTAAGTTTGTAAAACTATAAAGTTCTGCCGCGACTGTAACAAAATGATTTATCGAAAAAAAAAACGTAAGACAGTTCACGCATGCGGAGAAGTTTACTGTAAACCCTGCGAAGCGTTCAAAGACCCCGCGCATCAGTGTTTCATGAGGGTAGATAGGAGAAAACCGAAAGAGCTTAATTTTTTGTTTATTTTCTTTGACTTGGAGACTCGCCAAGACGAGTCACTTCCCACGGGCCCTCAACAGAAAGTTCATAAAGTAAACTTGTGCGTTTCTCAACTGTACTGCTTTAAATGTATTAATGGGGGTGAGTGTGAAACTTGCTCGGAACGGCAAAGGGTATTTGAAAAAGAACCGGTAAAACAGTTTATGGACTATGTAATGGAAATTCTAACAAAATTTAAGGATGTTTGTGTAATTGCCCACAACGGGCAGGGTTTTGATTTCCAATTCATTCTACATCATAGAAGATACTAAATTTACCCCAAAAATAACGCCTCGGGGAACTAAAGCTATTTTGATTGAAGTAGCAAACGTAAGGTTTGTGGACTCAATTAGCTACTTTCCCATGGCCCTCTCTGCACTCCCTAAAGCCTTCGACCTGTCTCGCGAGAAAAAGAAGGGCTACTTCCCGCATATTTTCAACACTCTGGCAAACCACAATTATGTAGGCCCTATGCCCGACAAAAAATACTATTGCCCCGAGTCTATGTTTGAAAAGAAACACGATGATTTTGATGTATGGTATGACGAACGAGTCGCTGAAGACTACGTGTTTGATTTTCAAAAATAAATCTTGGAGTACTGTATTTTAGACGTAGAAATCCTAGCTCAAGCGTGTATTAAATTTAGAGCCATGCTTCTTCAAGAGTGTAACGTAGATCCGTTTCCTGAGGCTATAACAATAGCCAGCGCATGTAACGTGGCCTTCCGCCGTAACTTCTTAAAAGAAAATACTATTGGACTTATACCAAAATCAGGGTACCGACTTGCAGACAATCAGTCAGCCGTTGCTTTACAGTGGCTAACATGGGAGGAGGAGAAACGTGGAGTAAAGATTCAACATGCGGGCCGGGGTAAAGAAGTGAAAATTAAAGGAATGAAAGTAGATGGGTTTGACGGTGAGCGAATTTATGAGTTTCACGGGTGTTATTGGCACGGCTGCCCGAAATGTTATCAATACAGCAGAGAAGAACCTCTGTCGGAGGATCCTTCAAACAGTTTGCATCTCCGTTACGAGAGAATCAAGTCCAAAATGGCAAAATTTAATAGCTATGAAGTTGTAGTAATGTGGGAGTGTGAGTTTAGAGCTTTGAAGAAGGACAATAAATTAAATCACCTGATCCAACTGTCCATTCTAAACACACTTCCACTTAATCCTAGGTAGGATGGGTAATACTAAAACGTATTGTAAATGTGAAGAGGGAGAAACAATCCAGTATGTTGATGTCTGTTCTCTCTACCCATATGTAAATAAATATGGGAAATATCCCGTGGGTCATCCTACTGTTTACGTTGGAAATGAGTGCCGAGAGAGAGGTCTTGAAGTAGAGGGCTTGTTAAAATGTAAAATTCGACCTCCTTACAACTTGTATCATCCCGTACTCCCCGCTAAAATGAATAATAAATTGTTTTGTGCAGAACTTGCGGGGAGACTCAAAATCAGGGGGATTGTGAACATGAGAGCAGCGAAAGGGCAATGGTAGGAACATGGACCATGGGTGAAATTAGAAAAGCTGTAGAGAAAGGTTATGTGATTTTGGACATGTATGAGTAGTGGGAGTATGAAGTCGCCACATACGAGAAAGGTGGACTTTTTACCGATTTTATTAATAAATTCTTGAAAGTAAAGCAGGAAGCTTCAGGGTATCCCGCTTGGTGTAAAACACAGGAGGATGAAGACAAGTATGTTTCTGATTTATTTGAGCGTGAGGGTATTCAACTGGACAAGGACAAAATTGCTAAAAATGGAGGACTCAGGTCAGTAGCTAAATTAATGTTAAATTCATTTTGGGGCATGTTTGGTCAACGCGAAAACATGACAAAACTTCAATTGTGAGAGACTCTAAGGAATTTTTTAAATCGTTAACTCAACCAGGAATAAAAGTAAAGTTTGTTGAAATAACTAACCAAGAGGTTTTATTAGTTAATTGGCAGAATGTTGATGACGCCAATGAGGCTCTAAGAACTGGAAATGTTGTAATTGCGGCCTACACCACTGCCCAGGCGAGACTTAAACTTTATGAACACTTGAATGCCCTTGGAGGGCAGGTCTTGTATTATGGCATGGACTCATGTATTTATTTCTACCGGGGAGGATTGTACAGGGTCCCTACGGGAGATTACCTCGGGGAAATGACAGATGAATTGGCAAGCGAGTACGGGCCCGGCTCTTATATCGTAGAGTTTATTTCTGGGGGGCCTAAAACTTATGCATACCTTGTTTGGTCAACCAAAAAGCAAAAACTAGAATCTGTGTGTAAAATCAAAGACCTCACCCTCAACCTAAAAACCTCCGAAACGCTAAACTTTGAACAGTTAAAAAAGATGGTCCTTAGTGAAACTGCTGAAATTTTAGAAATTGAAGAAAACAGAATCAGGAGGACTAAAGACAGAGATATTGTAACAGTAAGCGAAATTAAAAAGTTTAAAATTACAGGACCCAAGAGGAAATTTAATGATGATCACGATACCTTGCCTTTCGGCTTTTAAAAACAAAGACTTGAGTAAAACAACACCGGAAGTGCAAGGGGGACGAAACACCCCCCCCCCCCTAACCCATAATGAGTCATACTTTCCCCTCCCGCGAATCGCTCTGCCTCGGTCACTTTTGCCGCTGCTCCTGCCGAGGTAAGACGTGTCCTTACGTAGCTCTGATCTGTACTATTGCACATTACTTGATATAAAATGTCTCACTTAACTTCTTATATATTTAATAACCAGGCCGTTGCTGTCCTGTTTGACAGAGAAAATAATCCTTGGTTCAATGGAAAAGAAGTGGCTCAAATCCTGGGCTACTCCAACCCTAAAAAAGCTCTTCTAGCACATATCAGTGAAATATACAAATCAACTCAACCGGAAGTAGTTGGGACCCAAAATGGGTCCCAACTCAATTATCATGATTCTAAAGTAGTTTTTATATCAGAACCGGGTTTATACGAGTTGATTTTTTCCTCTAAACTACCAGTTGCTAAAACATTTAAATACTGGGTTTTTGAAGAAGTCCTGCCTTCCATTAGAAAGTATGGAGTGTATAAAATCAAACATGAAAATAATCAGTTAAAAAATCAAAACTCTCAACTCTTGGCTGAAATTACATGGTCTCTAGAAAACAACCAAAAGCTAGCTCAAATTAACTCAGAATTTAAAACTACAAACGATATAATGTGTGAAGAAAACCAGTCACTGAATGAGTTGCTGACTAAACAGGCACCGAAGGTTGCTGTGATGTCAGACGACGATGGACTTAAACATGTTTTATGTGTCCTTATTAAAGAAACTCTTCTGGAGCTGTACGGAGTCTGTGAGTACAAATGTATTCGCATACAAAAAAGAAAATTTAACGAAGCTCTCATTAAAGCCAAAAATGAAGGTTTCGTACCTTGTTTCATCAAGTCTCCTGTTCCTAACGGGATTAATGTACTTAACAAAGCTAAAGAAGTAATGAAGAGTTATGGTATGCACTTTGACTCTGCATACAACAATATCCTAACTTCTCACAATTTTGTAAATATAGTTGAGCATGTCTTGAATAATGCATAAGTTCCCACTGTATGTGTGTGTGTGTGTGTGTGTGTGTGTGTGTGTGTGTGTGTGTGTGTGTGTGAATGAAGGTCACTGGCGCGGGTGACGAAAAGCCCCGTAAACCTGAATGAAGGTCACTGGCGCGGGTGACGAAAAGCCCCGTAAACCTAAATTTGTGATGAAGGGTTTAGTAGATTGAGGGCCTGGCTTAGACCCAGGTTACTTCTTGGAACAGTCCGCACGGTGGGACTTGTAAAAAATAAAATAAAATAAACAATAAAAGGAGGTAGCATTTTGTTATGGAGTGGCTACCACTGTGAGAGGCGACGGTTGGGGCCTCTCACCCCAGAGGTTAGGCCTCCAGGGGAAGCTCTGGGTAACCAAAAAGAACGCGCCGACGCTCCTACGGCCTAGCCTAAAGGCTTACCGTGGTGTGGAAACGTGAGCGTTCAAAATTATTTCACCGGGATTAGGAGTGTTTAGCCGATAAATTTAAAAAGATCCCCGTTAAGGTGAAATGTAACACATTATAATGTAGCTTCAGCGGAGGCAGGAGTAAATGACCGAGAAATTTAAGAAGTTTCGGTCAATTTAAATGTAACCCCCGATAAAGGTAACTTCAGCGGACTCGGAAACGTTCGACCAAGAAATTACATGAACAAAGTACCACACGGTCCCCCGCCAAGCAGGTTAATAAACCCGTGGAGTGGGGTTATCAGTTTCTTGCCTGTAGTTTTCTGCTGATTTTTACAAGCCTCTTCTCTCCTTTAAGTTACTGTAATTAGTATATTGAGGTTTCTAAACAGTATAACTGTCTGACTTGGCTAGATTAGTGTTGTGTTTGTATTCAATTGTTTGATTTGGTAGTTTACAGTAAAGGAATTAAACAAACCCTGACTTCCATGTGTCAGGCGTAGTGTTGTATTTGTATGTGCTGGGTAACAGTAATCTTACTTTCTATTCTTGATCTTTAATGCGGTTTTGGTTAGAGTAGTGTTTTCTACCTTCCTTAGAGTTAACTTTTGGTAACTTGTAGTTCTGATTTGACTTGCGTAGTTTGTGTGTTAGTGTTTTTCTGACTTGCGTAGTGATAGAGGTACCGTGTCACGGAGTGCCCGGGGTCCTAGACGGTGGAGACTCGATGGATCTAGGCTGAAACACTGGCCGCAGGGAAACGTTTGACTTGGAAGTATCTGACCGAAGGATTTAAAACGTTGCAGGCCAAGTACATCAAGGCCCCCGGGGCAGTTTTTAGCGGTCGTGGGTACGATTGGTCAAGTTATTACGCCGTCAAAATACACCACGGCCCTGGCAAACAATTAAACGGACTTTGAAATATTTTGACCGGGAAATTTAAATGATGGGAAAATAAAATGTACTCACACATGTGCAGCTGTTCAACAATCCTCCAGCCACAGGCCTCTGGCAGTTGCGATATATGAGTGGTTGAATCGGTCGGCTGGTAGAATACCCGAGCGGGACTTTAAGCTGTTACCGCACGTTTGCCTCGAGAGCTTGAGGGTGCCATCTCTGTCAAACAAGAACAGATTGTAAACAATCCGTGGTTTAAAGCAAAATATATTGCTGGGATTTTAGAATATAAAAATATGGAAACGCTAATAATAGCAGTTTTAGTTACAATGAAAAAAAGAACAATATTTATTAATAAATAATGTATCCGTCTTTTATAATCTCATTTACTTATCGTAATGCATTATTCGCAATACCTCCTTCCTTCCCAACGGTATTATGGACTGTAGTGCTGAATTGTAGTTTTTTCTGTGCTAAAATATAATATTGTGTTGAATAAGGTAGGGGGCATTTATTTTTACAATGTTGTCAAGTAATTTATTGTCAGAACAGATCTGTTTAAGAAAAAGTTTAGTTAGGCTAAGCGGAGTGTTCATCATGAAGTGAGCTTGACTGGTTCAGGATGAGCAGAGTTTGTGTGTTGACGGGAGTTGGTGATTGACCAATCGTCACTCCACAGTAATTCTAACTCTAAAAATCCACCGTCTTCAGGTTTTTGGCATTATAAAACTTTCCTTATTATGTTTACTTTCAGTTTATTTGGTGAGGTATGTTGTCTTACCTCCCAAGCGATACTGTCCAGCGGAAGCTTAACACTTTTAGAAGTCTCCGACAAAGGTAAATGATTCCCCAGGGGAGGTAGAAACCTCTAACTAATAATATAGATAAATATCTTACCTTAACAGCGACAATCTCTCCAAGATGGTGTTGTGATGACCCCGCAAGCATCACAGTGTAAAACCAGATTAAACGCTTTAGGATCTGAGAGAGTATCTGGCATGGTATATTTTATACAATGAAACCGTAAACACCCTAAAGTGAAGTAATATAGGCGCTGTGGTCCACTGTAGGTCACCACTGTCTTTCACTGTAGGTTTGGGCTCAATACTTAAAAGCTGATGTTTGTTTAGAAATGCACTACATATATGTTCAAGACACAGAGTGATGGTACCATAGACACTGCCTGGCTATATAATCGCCACCACTCATCTCGGATTTATTCTGGGTTGTATTTTTCTTTGTTCTATTACAGGTTAGTTTGTAGTTTTAAAAAATTCCCCCTGTGAGAGTATGCCTTACTTAGCCTAGATCATGCTATGTTCCCTGCAATGTCCTTTGGGAGATTTTTGGGGGCATAATTCAAAGCAACGCTGAATCAATTACCAGCAGTGACACGTTTAGAGTAGATGTAGCACGGATAAACATTCCAGTAGGTAAAGGAAGGGCAAGACCAGACTTTTACAATACCTTTGATGAAGAACCTAAAGAGGGAATCGAACCCGGGACCTCCTGAACCGTAGTCCAAGGCGCTAACCACTAGACCACCGCGTTCCCCCCGATTATGCTGCGAGGTTTAAGGTATTTATTAGTACCCCTTCAATTATTTTGATACTTACCAGCAGTACAGAGGTTAAGTTTTTTGTAAGATGTAAAGGATGTTAACAGGTACATACATGCCAAATTTCATTAAAATCGGCCAAGCCGTTCTTGGGATATTGATTTTTAAAATATAGCTCCTTCGATCTTTTGATACTTTCCCGCAGTACAGAGTTTAAGTTTTTTTTAAATAGTAGCGGAGGTTAACAGGTACCTATATACCAAGTTTCATTAGAATCGGCCAAACCGTTCTCAATATATTAAAGTTTAAAGTTGTACACCCTCCATCATCCCCTAAACAACCCTCTTCTACCCTCAAACAAAATTGAAGGTTAGAGGATGTTAACAAGTATCCACATGTCAAGTTTCAATTATATCGTCCCACCCGTTCTTAAGATATTGATTTTTAAAGTATGACTCCTTCAATTATTTTGATACTACCTGCAGTACAGAGTTTAGGTTTTTGTAATATGTAGCGGAGGTTAACAGGTACATACATGCCAAGTTTCGTGAAAATCGGCCAAGCCGTTCTTGAGATATTTAATTTTGAAAATTTGCCCCTTCATTTTTTGAGATGCAACCCGCAACATTTTGGTTAAGATTTTTCATATGGGTAGATACCCCCCTGGAGTGCCTACACTACGTAGTAGGCAGTTTTCCGGGGTCAAAATGACCCTAGGACTTACCGTTTTCGAGATATAAGCGATTTTTAGTTTTTTGGCAACACTTTCTTGCGATATATACATGTAATAGTTTTATATTTTGAGTTAGCGGTACTTTCTGGTATATGTACATGTAATGGTTTTATATAATGGTTTGGCGGTACTTGCTTGCGAAATATACATTGCCATAGGTTGGTAACACATCGTAGCGTGACGTAATACATACATATAATAATTTTAGATAGTTTGACATAATACATATAATAATTTTGCGTAACTGATTTAGGTTTATAGGTAGCGTTTAGGGTGGCAACACTGGCTAAGTGAGGTTAGATAGCCACTTACCTTTCTGGTGATGGTATATTATACACTATTATTGTACGTATATATATGATTATACACTGTAGCGTTATATATGGTACATATATTTACGTATGGTACATTAGCTCTGCTAAGTTGGTAACACTACCTGGAGGGAAAAATCTGGAGGGAAGAAAAGTGAGGTTAGGTTTGGCGCCAATTTTTTTTTGGCGCGCAAATTTGGCGGGAGCGCCACCATGGGCGCCGCCATCTTGAATCACGTGACCTAATTAGACCAATCAGAAGCCAGATTTTAGGCCCATAAGACCCCATGTTAGGACCCATCTCCCGCGACTCCTACTTATGATAAAATAGATTTTGATTGTCTAATTTTATTATGTATCTGTATATTATCATGTATATAATTTCAAGAAAATATGAATTATTCTATAAACAAATGATTGCTCATTCAAGTATAGGCATTGTGTGTGATGTGTACAAACTGTATTATACAACTTTTGAGTATTGTAGCATCTTTAGGAAATAAATACAAAATAGTACACATTTTGTAAATCCGTTTACAACTACAACACGTTTTAAAATACAAACTACGGTGAAAAAAAACAAAGAAATGGGTTGAAAAGTAATAACAATTAACAATTAACTGTAACACTGTAACAATAACAATACAAACTAAAACCATATAATTTCCTTAAACTAATCTTCTTCTTCTATATCTGTAAATACGAAAACCCGATAATCCAGGCCAAATCTCTACACCTACAACCACAACATTCGGCACGTATACTCTTTCCACAACGAAGGTAACCACTTAGAAAGGATGTTAAGAAATTCCCATAGGGCTCCACCCCACGGTGATTCAAAGTTCCAACCCCATGTTATTCTTATGAACAATTTATACATACGAAAACCCGATCATCCCCCAGGCCAAACGTCTACACCTACAACCACGACTTTGGCACATGTACTCTTTCCATAAAGTAGGTATCCACTAAGAAAGGATTTTAAGAAATTCCCGTAGGGCTCCGCCCCACGGGGAGTACAATTTCCAATCCTGTGTTATTCTTATGGACATTCACTTTAGTTTGAGCTGATGAGAATTCAAACAGCTGATCGTGTTTCTTAGTAGTTCCACGGGTTGACCACAGAATGCAGCACACACCATAGGTTTCATTCCCGGGTGAAACCAAGTACGATGGCAGCTAGTAATTTGTATATGTTTGAAAGTTTATTGCATTAATCAGTTAGAAAAACTGCAAATTAAACATACAGTAAACATATACATGTACCGTAAACATATACAACTGAATAATTGACACTAATATTTTATATAATCAATTGTTTAGCTTTCATACCATGTGAAATCTGTAGTTATTGACTCTGTTGATATGGTACTGGAATATTTTGTTTGTTTATCTGTGAAGCAGAAGCAGAGCTATAGCAAATATTGTTTGTGCCTAATTGGGCTAATGCATTCCAAGCACCACCTAAGTGCATTTGTATTTTGAGTAAACTAATTAACTTGTATGCATCTGTGGGTTCCGTTAAATAAGCGTACAGTTTGAGACTTCAGCGCTTTGTATAAACACAGTGATTAAGAGATTAATGTGTTGTGAAAGCGAATGTCTCTTTCACATTCCTTTAATCTATATAAATCAAATTAGAGTTTTGTCTGTACATTGCTTGGAATCATAACATTTTTGCATATTTTTACGTTTCATACAACAGAAACGCGTCTTATCTCAATTTCTGTCTGTCTGTCTGACTGTTTGTCTGTCTGTCGGTGACGCTCACGGACGGGTTTTTGTGCTGTTCACGGGAAAACGGGTGCACTGACATTGATGAAACTTTGTTTCTTTGTTCTATACATGCGTGAGAAGGTTTTAGGTTAATTTGATTTTTGGAACTCACCTTAGGACTCTGCCCTACGGGTTTTAAAGATCCTATGTTATTCTTATGGACAAAGTATGTATTTATATTGAACCAGATGATGACTAAATAGTTATATAATTGACTATAGTCAATGGTTATATCTATAACTTAAAATATTGTAAACAGCTGTTAATCATTATGGAAATAAAAAACCTACTTGAATGGCAACTCTCATAATGGAAATAAAATAACTACATGAATGGCTACTCAAACTCTTTTTTTCGATAGGCGAGAGTAGGGGGTATTGGGTAACTCTGCGCGCTCCCCCCCACGATCTTATTGACCTCCCCCCCATTTTATATTTTTGCTCCCCACACCGATTTTTATTCCCCCCCCCCGATTATATATTTTGCTACCCCCCTCTTCAATTTTATATTTTTATTTTATGTCCCCCATTATAGATTTTAGCCCCCCACGATTTTATATTTTTGCTCCCCCCTCCGATTTTTATTATTGCCCTCCCCCGATTTTATATTTATGCCCCCCCTTCCCGATATTTTTTTTAAATTTTTTGTACTTGAGTTCTTTTATTTCTAAAAACGAATCCAAAGTGTTACCGATTTGGAGTCGCAAACCACACGCCGTTTACTATCCGACAAAGTTCCTCGACTTAGCAACAGTACACGAACTATCTGCCAGTATATTTCGTTAACTTTGATTTAATTGTACATTAAACGTGTAAAATGTAGTTTTAATATTATAAAACCTTATGTGTTGTTATTTGCTTTAGTTAATCTACCATTTATATGCAACCCGTACGAAGGACGGGTACATAGCTAGTAATTTAATAAATCTTCTTCGAAGTGCAGCTGATGCTTTGTGATATATACCGTACTTTCAAAGTTAAGTGGATTATCTGAATGATTTTGTATAATCTATATATTAATCCGCTAGTGGTTATTCCTCACAGTCATAACTTGATAACCGCTGGACGGATTTTAACATTTGAGGTGTCAAATTAAATTCTACGTAAATTTGCCAATACGTCTCAGAATTTGAAGACAGAGCATCGCTACAGTGGCGCTATCCGACGGCGGAATTCTAAACTACGCGTTGATTGAAAGTACGTTGTTATCATCCGTTTTAATACCAGATGTTTTGTTATGTTTATTTACAACTGAAGTAACATTTCGTTCGGTACAGGCTTGCTCGGATTCGAGCAACAGAACAACTAGTTTTATCAAATTTAAATAGTTTTTCCTTTTGTGTGTTTTTTCAGAGTAGGTTTTTCAACTCTGTTGTTTTTGAGCTGTCGCATTGGGTATTAATAGTATAACGATGAGATGTTCGAATTACCTAACATAAAGATAACTTAAGAATAATTTTTTTTTATTTCCAATTATTTTTATACGACAAGCTTGATATAAATTTAAAATCATTTTTGCACTTGCTAGTCAACTTCCAATTTATGTGTAAAAAAACAGCAATTTTGCCCCTTTTGAATTTTTTTTCGTGGCACACAAGTAATATTATAAACCGAGGTCCTGAAGGGTCAATCTCATATATCAGGGCAAGTCAATATGCTCCACTAATAATTATTCATCACAGGAGTACTCGTATTAAAGTAATGAATCCAAAAGCTCTTAGAATAAAAGTAATGAAAAAAGCTCCTGCAGAAAATTTTTGATTTACAAATCTGGTTACGAAGAGGTTTTCGGTGTTGAATTATTTAATTAAAAAATTAATAATTCTGTACATTGAGGCCTCGTCTAACACCACCCGGCCCTTCTCTCATGACGTAGTGAAATTATTGCTGGGCCTTCTGCTCATCCGCATACAAATTAGTATTTTCAGGCTCTTCTTTACCATTTCGTTAAAATACCGACTGCATAAAATCCCGACTCATCATTTTAAAATTTGCTCCAAATTACAGTAATTGAATGTCATAAGACAATATCAATAACAAAGAAACGTTCACAAAGGATAAAATCTCCTCTCCGCAATTGTTAGCTTATCTGTTTTAAAAGTGACTTCTGTAGTGTAAGTAAAATAAGTAATTAAACAGCTTAACTAATATGTAATATACAAAAATTAAATTGAAAAATAACAAAATAAATGTAAACAGATTAATATTATAAATCCGAGTCAATGTTTGTTTGTGCAACACGTAAAAACTACAGGACATAACGAGCTGAAATATCTTATAGACGTAGCCTACATTCCGACGCTCTTATCTTAGGGCTTCGCCCCATAGGCTATTGAATTTCCAATTTAATGTTATGGAAAAATAGTTGCTTTTTATTACCAGCTGTGATTTTTCTGAACATAGAATAGGAAGAAGAGCTCCAAAGGACATAATAGGTAGAGGGAGTAGATTTTCGTCGAGTTATTTGTTTCTGTTTGTGGAAGAAAAAAAGTTAGACTGCATAACGGCAAAATAATAGTCTAAATTTATCCAATAGTGTGAAATTTATTTGAGGTAAAAGTGTGAAATTTGGCACAGTGATTTTTTTCTTATTTTTATAGATTTTAGGGGCACTTCATTTGACCATTCAAAAGGGTTGTTTTATGTTTTTCCCTACTCTAAAACAGTATATTTCATCACTAGGACCAAAAATAAAGCTTTTAGACATGAGCTCAAGTTTAGCTGCCAAGGCCAAAAAAAGAACGAGGATCGAGAAGCTAGACAAGCCGAAGTCCTAGTCGATTTGCCGGACTAGGAATTTTGGTCCTAGTGATAAACTTTTTTCGTTAGACTGCAAAAAATATTATTAAGATAACCGTTTCACAAAAATTAAAACAGTATTGCCAGTTTACCTTTAACAGTTTGCTTCCATCTTAATCGTGTTACTCTACATAAACAGCTCTTACACAAAATATTGCAATCGATGAATTACAAAATATGAATTCGTCCAATTCATATTTTTTAAGCGAGGTAACAGCTAATGACCCCTCCCCGATAGTTACCGTAGCCCCACCTCAACCAATAAGTGTCATAGAATCATGTTTTTTTGCCCCACCAAGAATGTTTTTTGTGATCATCAAAACAATATGTTTTTTCCAAGGAATAAAATGAACGTCTTTCGCATCTCATTGTGTTGAAAACAGCTTTTTTGAAGCAGTGTGACGAAATCGTGTTTTTTTCTGTATTAAGAGCGTAATGACGCTTTACACTCGAATTCCATAAAAATATTTCAATACATTTTTCCTAAAATTGTAATATTGGATACCCCAGAACATACAAAAATGCAGTTTCATCCATTTTGTGGTTGAACTCACGAGATTGAGACTACAACTATCAGTTCCCGTTCCGAAAATTCTTTACGTTTTGTCCATGCAGGTTTTATAATGTCCATGCAATTCTTATTGACATAACTTACTCAATCGATTGACCTGCAGTTTCATAACATGATAAGTCATAGTCCAAAAATAATAATTTTAATAATTCGTTGTACCACAAGATTACAGATTTTGCAAACATATTCTGCTAATGTGAATTAACTTTTTTTACTACCATTACTAGAGAACCCGCGCTGCACTGCAGCATCAGAACATTTTGGAACTTGAGTTTATAAGGAAATCACCATTAAGTTGAAATGTTTTGCAGTTATTACATTTACAACAATAAATTAAACCGCGGTTTATTTATCCTAAGGGATTGTATTTACAACAATTGTTTCCTGTCCACATCACGTTCACAGTTCAAATATGAAACACATTCATTCAATATTTATTTGTACTTTTAATTACTCATGAACAACTGTATAAACTCCATAAGGTAACAATTCACATCTAAACTTTTGTTCTCAAAGAAGAGTCATTTAAATACAACTTTGTTTCAAAATTAGAGGAAATAACTTGAAATTTATACAATTTATGTTATGGAAAAATCCGGTTAGAAAAGTTTTATAAGAACGTTGTGAAAGGGTTTATAATTGCTGCATTTAAAAACATTAACCAGGGCTCATAAAGAAAGATAATGTTCTCTTTAACCTGGAAATATAAAGTTTACCTAATATATTTTCCTGCTATAGAGTGAAGCAGCAAAAAGGCTTTCAATTTACTTCAACAAGTGTGCTTTTTATTTCCAGTTTTTCTGCTTTATAGTTATACAACCTATGATATCATGATGGTTGTTTTATACCAAAGTTTTCACTACAAATTTCATAGGTATGAACGGAGGTTGACATTAATATTCTCAGATTTTCCCTCCCAAGGCTGGCTGACGGCGAATCCTTTCCCAGCAATTCTGTGTCTTAATGGAAGAAGAACCCAAATTTCTTCATAATGGCGTTTGTGAGCTCATCCCATCACACAATTAGAAACAAAGTTTTTATCAATTGTGATTTTTTCATCGTGGCAACTAATGTCAGTAATGCTATCAAACATTCTGAACTACCTAGGTTAAAAAATCACATCTAAATAACATCTAAAAGACCAATTTTAAAAGCTACCTCGATTTTGTCACAGCCAATAGTGTCAGTTCGCTTTTGTTTTGGCTTCGCCACACATTTCGTGTCGTCCCATCAACGTAACCTTCGGTTTGGGTTACTGTACTAACCTTAGGAGTAGAAGTACTGTAATACCAGGGTTCTAAAACTTTCTAAAACTTAAACAAATAAAAATGTAAATTTCAAAACGAAATCTGACTGAAACATGAATATTTCTTATTTGTCAATTTAACAAATATTTATAAAAAACACACTTACTTAAATAACGGGTTTCAACCCAAAGTAAAAATGCATGCTGCATTATTCTTTAACAAACCAAAAGAACTCTCTTAATTAACGAACATGTTTTAAGTAATCATCTTATGTAAAGAAACGTTCTCCATGATTAATATTGGATTTTTTTAAGTATTGGCGCGAAGCCCATTATATGTTAGTATGGATGCATGATGACATATCAAGATATAATTATATATTCGTTAAAAAAATAATCATGAAACTCTGTCCGTTAGGACGGCCTGACTGATTGTCCAAAATGTCTCAAATTGTTTAAATGTATATGATAATGATATTGTGATCGCGAGTGAAGCCCTAAGTGAAGCGCGGCAGGCAACATCTATTACGTCATAAAATAACGTTTAAATCTAAGCAATTTAGGGTAGCACTAAATATAAACTATTTCACTACTGTATATGAATTATTAAATTTACATTCTAATACAATACGTTAATTGCCGTGTTTGGTATAAACGTTGGTATTATATACTTTATTATTTATGTTAGAATAATTGTATTATTATTATTATACATGTTACTATTACATTTAAATATTGAATCATTTTGTCACAGAATAAAAGTAGTGTGATAAATTTCATTGTAAACACAGTTTCAATTACAGTAACCGATATATAAGGCCAAGAACAGTACCACACACAAATGGGAACGTGCCTGGAATGCCATCTCGGTGGGGGGCGACGCGACGCAAGAAACTTGGGCTCATCTGCTAAGTAATTAATAGGCTTTGTGTTAGGTTAACATTGTTTGGTCCTTTGATTTAATTTGATTGCCGAGTCAAGTTGAAGTTGGAGCTATAACGAATACTCGAGCTAATTAACGTTTTGCCATAGCTAGACCGTTTTGTGTACGTAAGAAAAATGTTTGGCTTTTGTTCGAATTTAAACCTTAATTTAAACTAACTCATTTGATAACTAAGTCGTACAAACTCTTCTTGATATCAAGAGTATTGCTTTTATTTATAATGCAGTTTCATAAAAACATTCAAAATTACATTAACATTGATTCAAAGACAGGTTTACAAACCTGTAAGGGATAAAGAGTGTTGTTAAAATTATAATAATTTAATTTAACATGAAACATAGTTTAATTTAATATGAATATAGTTTAATATCCCGATATACCAAGTATAGGTCATGGTAATGAATCGTGACAGACTCTGTGGGTTAAAACTCTGAAAGAGGAGATTATATTGCCATGATCAATCCTCTCAAAAGCAATGTAGAAACTGTCATCAGAAGATTTAAAATGCATACTGATGACAGACACTAACTTAATAATAACGATAATTTGTAATATGATAAACAAATGTCGCGTTATGGAAGTAGTTATCAATCTTCTGCATGAATTTCATATCTAAACTATATATTTGTTAAAATTAATGTATTGGCGCTTAACGTTTAAAAGTTTACATTGAAGTGAAAATTGCTTTTCTATGTAATAATCACTGTTCCGACCGACCTGTTTACTTAAATAAAAATAGACGTACAAAATAATACGAATTTTTAATAAATGTTGGTATATGGACTATTCACCATAAAAAGACTTAGGCTCATAAGGGAAATTTTATGAAATTTCCTAATTTAGCACACTGTTTGTTATCAAAAACGTTTTAGGAATGTCATACTAATGTAAGGTACCTTTAGGACTTACATCACGTTTCATATATTATAACTACAGAGATGAATGAGAACGATAGTTCCGAAACTTCACAACTACTAAGCAGCTGTCTTATTTTTAGCGAATTTCTCCTATAGGGAAGAAGCTATTACCGTAGGTGGTATGTAAGACTTAAGCCCGAGACCATGACAACTTTTCGTTTTGAGGTCCCCAGATGCCAAAAACACTATTCGTTCAAATTTATACATGTTATCGCGGTAACGGACACACACACACACACACACACACACACACACACACACACACACACATATATATATATATATATATATGAGTGTGTGTGTGTGTCCGTTACCGCGATAACTTTTGAAAGAAACACCCGATTTTGATGAAATTTGGCACAAATGTGGAGAGTAGCATTTATGACTTTAAGTTCGAAAACCAGATCGATCGCACTATGGGAAGTGGGTTTTATGGGGGATTACAATTTTCCAAAAATCGGTTTTTTGCAAATTTAACCCCATAATGTTAAAAAAACTCAATTTTGGTTATAGCCATTTTATAGAGCTTAAAAAAAACAAATAATTTAGTATTTTGAATCATTAACCTAAGTTATGTGGTTGCGGAGAAAATCCAAAAAAAGTGTCCCATGTTAATCTTATGGGAAAAAGGTTTTTAGATTTTTCTCGGATAGTTTTACTAAAAACTTCACATTTCTGTTTATTAATGTGTTTAGCTCAACAAACCAAACATTTTGGTTTTTTAATCGTTGTTCTACGTCCAACCATTGCAGAGATATTCAAAGTGCTAAACACAGTACGTTGTCCTATGTTATCCTTAAGGAGAATAAATAAAATTCGATGTCTCTATTATTTTGGAATGTGTATTGATGAAACTTGGTATGTGGCTTCAGCTAGTTGTGGTATATTGATATTAGCACAAAAAACAAGTTTTTTGTAGATGGTCACCGTAGCAGCAAACCTGCATACTCGGCCCCCATGTTATTCATATGGAGAATAAGTAAAGTTGTATATCTCCCTTAATTATGAACCTAAATTAATAAAACTTGGCATATAGCTTCACCTGGTTCAGTTATATTGATAATTGCAAAAAAATGTTACTTATCTTCCTCGTTGCAGCAAACCTGCGTCCTCAACCCTAATGTTATTCTTATGGAGAATAAATAAAATGATATATATCACTGATTTATGGATGTATTTTTGTGAAACTTGGTAAGTAGCTCTATGTAGTAGTGAGTCACATATATATGCATTGGAAATTCGCTGAGTACGCAGGTTTGCTGCGACGGTGGTATTTGTTTAATTCAGTGACTTGGTTGTTTTTTGTGCTCTTGTAACTACTTTATAAAAGCAGTGGTATGCATGATGGGTATTTACTACAGGAATTCTTTCCCTAGTGGATTGTTCTCTATTGCGAATATTTTTACAATTGTTAAAATGAGTTTATTAATTTTAATTCAAAACTTGACTATCTAACAGCTGTATTAATTTGTTGTCTCTTAAGTAATGTTTGGTAAAGTATCTTAAGTAAAGTTATCAGGATTGCCTACGATAAACGTATGAACATAATTCTGAGACGTTAAAAATTTATTTGAGGTTGTAACAAGAAGTATGGGATCAATTTTACGAGCTGTATGTGTAACAAAGTTTATAACAGGTTTAAGAGGGGGGAGAGAGGAGAGAGAGAGAGAGAGAGAGAGAGAGAGAGAGAGAGAGAGAGAGAGAGAGAGAGAGAGAGAGAGAGAGAGAGAGCGAGAGAGAGAGAGAGAGAGAGAGAGATTAACAGAGGACACACTGGATGATAAACTAATTGATTTATTTGATAGTGAAGTTCAGCATAATAGCTCTGGTTCGGAGTGCGTTAGTGCCTATAAACCTAAGTAGGGTACTCTTATTTTGAAAACTGGTTTGTCTCGTATTTTACAACAAGAGTATGGTTCGCCGAGATCTTTATTGTTTTCTTGCAAACTGTGAGAATGTCCCTCGAGGGGAGATAAGATCCCCTTTACTGTCACCGAGAAAATATACGATAATACGCCGCAGCCGGGGGAGAACCGCAGTATCAGATGATGTTGGTTAATTGCCTCCCCTCACGGCGAAGGGTGAACGTGATGTGGAATGAAGTAGTGTCGTAAGTACGTAAATAAATTACACATTGTTAGTATAAAACATCTAACTGATAATCAAACCTGTATATTATAGAACAACAAAGAAGTCCAAGTTTCAATTACTGTAAATATGTATAACGTTCTGATACATTGTGGAAGATAGGAATGCACCAGTAGTAAAATTGTTCAATGTTATTAATAATCGTTGCAATAAATGTCAGTTATTTGCTTAATATTTTAGCAATTTATAGACTGATATCAAAACAATAATAGTCCTCAGTGTGCGCAACAATGATGACTAGTAACATCAGGATATCTCCTTTGAGCGATGTGATCACAAATTATTATTATCCCCTAACATAGGACATTCAATAATTTCAAGACTTTCCTTTTTAATTTTAACATCTATTATGTTGTCCGTTTAATCCAAGGAGAAAATTCAAAATTTTTTAAAAGCCAAATTTACTTACGAGCTTATAACAAACTACAGGAAACGCTTATGGCCATACGACTGAATGCGACCTGGTACCGCTGGGGGGCAATACATATATTTCTAGGGTTCATTATTGGCTCAGTCGTAAGCCATTCACATGAGGACCGGCCTCAAGATTTGGACTACACAATCCAGACCTTGAGACCAACCCTTATGTGTATGGGATGACCTTCAGACCTGCCCTGTGGCCTCATGGACTGACCAAAATCTACTTGGATCTCGACTTGAACTGTACAGTTCAAACCTCATGTATTTGGGAGCGCAGCAAGACAAGATCAAAGGATCGGACAACCGCCAAACTCCATTTGAAAAAATGATTATTGATTGTTATTCAAATACAATCAATAATAGTATTATTGAGTAAAAATTATATTCAACACGTAAATTCACCATTAATGTATAATAATAGGGTATTATATGTGTATTATTAAATGGTGTGTTTGAGATTTTAATAACAATGTGTGATACTACTATTCCACGAATACTAGTAACACGACATAATAAATACTGTATTAAATTAAAAAGAATGATTTTACTACTTGAATAGCTTTACTAACAAATAGTATATTGGGCTCAAAAATGAAAGATTATAAAGGGACTAACTGGTGCAAGCAACAACAAAAGCGTAGTAGATAAGATTGAACTAGATGACAGTGAAATCGTAACAGAACCAGGTGATGTGGCCCAACTTATCAACGACCATCTTGTCAGTGTACCTGACTCTGGTATCGTTCCCGCTCAACGCCCACCATCTTATCAGTGTACCTGACTCTTGTATCGTTCCAGCTCAACGCCCACCATCTTGTCAGTGTACCTGACTCTGGTATCGTTCCCGCTCACCGCCCACTTTCTTGTCAGTGTACCTGACTCTGGTATCGTTCCCGCTCACCGCCCACCATCTTGTCAGTGTACCTGACTCTGGTATCGTTCCCGCTCACCACCCACAATCTTGTCAGTTTACCTGACTCTGGTATCGTTCCCGCTCACCGCCCACCATCTTATCAGTGTACCTGACTCTGGTATCGTTCCCGCTCACCGCCCACCATCTTATCAGTGTACCTGACTCTGGTATCGTTCCCGCTCACCGCCCATCATCTTGTCAGTGTACCTGACTCTGGTATCGTTCCCACTCACCGCCCACCATCTTGTCAGTGTACCTGACTCTGGTATCGTTCCCGCTCACCGCCCACCATCTTATCAGTGTACCTGACTCTGGTATCGTTCCCACTCACCGCCCACCATCTTATCAGTGTACCTGACTCTGGTATCGTTCCCGCTCACCGCCCACCATCTTATCAGTGTACCTGACTGGTATCGTTCCCGCTCACCGCCCACCATCTTGTCAGTGTACTTGACTCTGGTATCGTTCCCACTCATCTCCCACCTTCTTGTCAGTGTACCTGACTCTGGTATCGTTCCCGCTCCGCCCACTTTCTTGTCAGTGTACCTGACTCTGGTATCGTTCCCGCTCACCGCCCACCATCTTGTCAGTGTACCTGACTCTGGTATCGTTCCCGCTCACCGCCCACCATCTTGTCAGTGTACCTGACTCTGGTATCATTCCCGCTCACCGCCCACCATCTTGTCAGTGTATCTGACTCTGGTATCGTTCCCGCTCACCGCCCACCATCTTATCAGTGTACCTGTCTCTGGTATCGTTCCCGCTCATCGCCCACCATCTTGTCAGTGTACCTGACTCTGGTATCATTCCCGCTCACTGCCCACGACCTTGTCAGTGTACCTGACTCTGGTATCGTTCCCGCTCACCGCCCACCATCTTATCAGTGTTCCTGACTCTGGTATCGTTCCCGCTCACCGCCCACCATCTTATCAGTGTACCTGACTCTGGTATCGTTCCCGCTCACCGCCCACTATCTTACCAGTGTACCTGACTCTGGTATCGTTCCCGCTCACCACCCGCCATCTTATTAGTGTACTTGACTCTAGTATCGTTCCCGCACACTGCCCACCTTTGTTATTTTTATACGTTTCCCCAGTCTTTGTATCTTACATCAACTTCGGTGTTTGACGTTATATCAACGGTCAATAGCCTAACAAATAAAAAAATCATCAGGCTTTGACAATATTTATGTTGTTGTACTGAAAAGTGCAATACAACTTCTTTCTCCAGTTTTATTTCACATAGTAAATTTAAGTTTTAGTGCAGGAGTTTTCTCTGAAAGTTTAAATCTAAGTTCAGTAGACCCTATTTATAAGAAAGGAAATTCTTTAAAAGTTATAATGCTAAGACCTATCAGTCTTCAATTTGTTTGTTTTCAAAGGTTATTGAGAAATTAGTTTTAAACAGGTCAAAAACTAAGAGTTTATTAAGAGTGCGGGCATTTTATTAAGAGTTTAAACTTTTTAAGTGACAGACAGTACGGATTTACTAAACGACAATCAACTGAAGACGCTTTAATATCATTAACTGGTAACATCTTCAAAAGTCTAAATAGTAACGATACAACAGCTGGGTTGTTCATAGATTTTTAAAAAGCTTTCCACCTCGTTAATCACAATATTCTTATGGATAAATTAGAAGCAGCAGGTGTTGAAGATGTAGCTTTAAAATTGTTTCAAAGTTTTATTTAGAAAATCACAAGTAAAGATTACAAATTGCCTTAGCCTCCCTCGAACTGATGAATACGGAGTTCCCCATAAGGAAGTGTGTTATCAGCAACTTTGTTACTAATTTTTACTAACGATTTATTACAAATTAATTGTCATGAAATATCAGCTTTTGCTGATGATATTGCTTTTTTCTACCCGCATGAGTATAATCACATTAGAAAATATGATTGCAGAATCTTTGCCAAGGCTTAGAGATTGGTGTAAAATAAATCGAATTCAAGTGAATGGTGATAAGGATAGATTTATTCATTTTGGTTATACTATTTTCGATTTATCTTTATCCCTGAAATTTCATTCTTACTCCTGCAGCACTTTTCAAAATAACTTTGACTGTCAAGAAATTGAAAAAGTAACTGATATAAATTATTTAGGCGTTGTCCTGGATCAAAAGCCTGCGTGGGAAAACATTATTACAATAAATAATAAAATTAGAGCCTCAATTCGAACTTTTATTTTTTGCGTAACTTTTGCAGTACATACTTGTTTAGAACATTATATTTTTCTCGAATAAGCTCTAAAACATAATACGGAGTAGTTTGTTACGGTGGTACATAAATACATCATTAGAATAAATTAGAGTTTCTCAACATTATTTTTTAAGTGTGATTCTGAAAAAAGGTTGGAGACAGTTATTTTCCACTATACTGAACCAAGAGTTGAACATTTTACTCGTCCAACATTTATTTGTTTTGAAGGTGTTGGGAATATTTTGTATTCAAAGCCGAAATTTAGAAACAATGATTTTTTACTATACTAGAGAGACCAAAACAGGCTCGTAGTAATTTGAATATTTCAATATTTTAATATTCACGCAGTCTTTTCAATATTTGGCACCTAAATACTTAAAGCCACCATAAGAGAAAACCCTAGTTTTAATTCAAACTGTCCAAATTCACAGTAAAACACTAAACAATTAAGCCTAACTTTTGAATGTGATTAAAATGCTTCATGTAAAATTAAAAAAATTAAACAAAAAACTTATGTTCAAATAAAATAATAATACGAAATGTACAAATAATATTTCATTACAATTACATTTTAATTAATTAGAAGATTAATAAAGTAGAAAATAGTTTAGGGCCTATATACCAAAAAGGCATTTGTAAATTGCACCGTTTGCCGTGGAGGTGGAATGAATCATGAATTTCCGGAATACCTACACTACTCTTTAAACCAGTTCCTTTTGTATGAGATTGACGCTTTCTTGTTTAAAACGCTTTTTCTCAAACGGTTGTCACTCAGCTTAGGGTTTAAGTTGTATCTAATTTTATTTTGGTTGACTGAAGTAAGCTCAGCTTCTTAAAATGATGACACTATCGAAATGTTAATAGGGAGCGTTATAAACAGCGAGATCGTGCCACTTTTCACTTTCGACGTATGGTTTAGTATGTACCATATTTTGATTTGTTGCGAAATCATTTTTAACTGGAATCGTATTTTCATTCCATATAACTATTATACATTTCATTTACTGTGTGTGCTATGTACATAGTTTTTCAGATTGGCCTAAATATTATTACCACTTGCCGTGAAACCTTCCTCAAGCCTTAGCCCTAACATATCTCCGGCTATACAGTCGCTCAGGTATGACACACAGACAAAAGCGTTTCTGTGGTACGACTGAGCCCACTAGCAAAACCGCACCGTCGTGTAGTCGTATCGTGTAGGCGGACCAGGTAAACCGAGAGCCCTTGACAGTTTTACTGTACCGTCTGTTTTTTATTTACTCACCATTCAAAAACTGTTATTGAAGTGAGTATCTATGTGACTGAACCTGTGGGAAAGTAGTATTTTGGTTTGTATAAATAATACACTGCGACACAATCCCTGCTCAACATAAAATTCCACATAATCCAATGTTATATTCAAACTACATGCACGTTTTGATTTGAATCCCGGTTAAAAAATTAACTTGTTCTTCTTAACTAAAAAAGGTAAATTTTACTTGTTAATCACCCCTTATTACATACTATTATATTAATAACAATATAATTAATATTTTATATGAATATATTTTAATATGTAATATTTAATACATTATTAATAATCGAAATAATCGTTTATGAAGTATTGTAATGTATGCAAATTTATTATACTAACTATATAACACAATTTTGTTTTTTAAATTTTATCTTTTGTAATCTTTGATGAAAATTACTAACACCTCTTTTTGAACACAGCAAACTTTGTATATTTCAAATTACTAACATTTTTTTAATTTATCTCAAACCGGAAAATGATTACAAATTTTGAAGCTTAAATCAGAAAGATGTTGCACGTGCAGACCAAAATGATGATAACTAATATGACTGACTATTACATGTTGATTGAAAACAAATTAAAGTTATAAGTATTGATAACACCTCTGAAGGGACAAGACAGTAATATAGAGCTCATTCTTTAGTTCACCCTACATACCGTGCATTTTACTCTCACGTTAAATTAACCACAGATTCATTCGTTCGATTTGTAGGTTTGAGTGTTTTTATCCATTGATAAAGTGCTCGACTACCGTTTTTACCAAATTATAGTTGTTTCGATAAACAGATTATCAAGCAACAAAATTAAGTTTTAAATCAAACAGTGGTTGTATCAGTTGCCAGTCGGGTTGCTGGTTCGGTCCCCAGGCACGTTATGGCGATTTGGGCTTATCGCAGCTGTGAAGAGGGCTGAAACTAAGTAGACAAGCTTAACTCTTTCGTAGCACAGTTTGTTGGATGTTTCAAGTTCTATTTGACAGAGCTATAAGGTATAAGCATTATATTTATTGTATCTTGTGCAGGCAACAATGTTCTTCGTATACATTATGTGTAGTTTTTGTAACTACCAAATGGAAATGAGAGGTTGACACGAGTTTTAAGTATTTAATTCGAATACTACCTGTATAACAAATATCAATAGTATCTCACTACATGGAACATGTATTATGTAGGCACTACATGTGACTACATCATATTTAGATTGCGTTTGTTGTCTCTCGCAATAAACGATCTGACAATCTGACAATCATGCGGATAAAACATATAACTACAACACAACTATGAAAACGGGTCATAGAAGGCCAAATAAATACTATGTAGTGCACTATGTAGAGGAAGGGGTGTGTGGCGTTTTACTGCAGTATTATAGGAGGGGTTTCTCGAGCAGCGTTGGTGATAAAAATTCTTTACATTTCATATTCGAAAATTTGAAAATGTTCTAAATTAATATGTTTACAACTCTTGCTTATACTTTGTTGGTGCCTTCGAAGTTGAGATCTACTAATAGAGTAAACTATGTATTTGTACAAATTCTGAAATTATTTTTGACTTTTTATTTTGTTTAAAGGTTTTAGTAGAGAAAATGGTATTTTTTAAATTTCTTATTTACTTCCCTTAGAAAATAGTATACAGGGTGACTTTTAAATGAGTCTCCCCTTCTTTTATTATATTACTTAAGTCTCCGGACCATGACCGATCATTGTTGATCAACTTATACTTCATTTTGACTTATTTAAAATTTTTGGCCGCCGTCTTGGATCCACCATCTTACATTTATTTTCAAATGTAAACTGTTGTGACCCATCTCATAGAATTGCTTTTTTACGGTGAAAAAAATGTCGCATTACATTTTTTTTAATCAATATTCATTCTCTAGATATTGATGATTTTTTTAAATGATCAATATGTTGAGAACGAATAATGATTTTAAAAACGGATTGTGGCATTGTGTTCACCGTGAAGAATTAGGTCTTTACGGTCGGTCACAACCCCACCTTTGCATTTGAAAAAAATTGGAATCCAATATATGTTGGATTCAGGATGGCGGCCAAAAATATGAAGTCTAAATGTAATAAAGGTGGGGGGGTCAACAATCATCGGCGATGGTCTTGAGTCGACATCTTAAGAAATGTACAACAATTTAGGGACTCATTTAACACTCACATTGTATAACAGACACAAATAAAAATATCATTTATTAAATCTTACTCCCTAACGTTTTGGTCTGAAGAATCTAATTTCAATTTTTTGTTGGACATAATTTATTGAATGAGTAGATATTTTGTTGTATAAAGACTGAAAAAGACTTCCTTACATTATATAAGAAGGGGGACGAGAATGCTGTAGGGTCACCTTACTGCTGTCTGTGGGCAGGGGGAGGTTCAGGTTAGGAACAAAGCATTATTTAAATATTCGTACTGCATAGCGAAAAAGGGTCTAGGTTCTGATCAGAGAAAGAAGATCCAAAAAGAGAAACAACTTTAAACTGTCGTTTTGACAAGTTTAAGAAGTGCTCAAACTAATACGACACTTGTGAAAGTGGTTTTAACATTGCAACACACCTCCCATGCCGCTCTTTTTTCCCCAATAAAGACAACCTAAAATCGCAACATTTCATCCAACATCTCGTATTGAGCATTTTAATTTTGCTTAATTCGAAATATTATAGCTCTAACTTGTTATTTTGTCCATGTATATGCCACCACGGGTTTTTGTGTGTGGATTCGTTACCGATGGAATTTTCGTGTGATTAAAGGGTGCTTGGCACACCTGACAGAGAACGTAACCTATCGAAAGTGTATTTTATTGTGATGCGTGCCTCAAAATATTGGTTTCAGGTTTTTTTTTAATTTGTCTACCAAGAGAAATTACATGTTTAATCTCTTCTCTCTATACTGTATAGTGAACTTCAATTTGTACGTGGTAACGTAGGTTTTTTATTTCCTTTAAGAGAAACATATTATTGGTACTTATGTTAATGAACTGTTATTGTTATATTTTTGCACTTTCTCTTTCACCGCTATATTTCCATTTAACCATCAGTTTATTCGCATGTATAACATACGGAATCGGTCTCAAGCTCTGGTAGTCTAATATTATTGTTATAATAATACCCCCGTCGCAGAAAACCTGCGTACTCAGCGAATTTCCAATGCATATACTCACTACTACATAGAGCTATTTACCAAGTTTCACAAAAATACATCCATAAATAAGTGATATATAGCATTTTATTTATTCTCCATAAGAATAACATTAGGGTTGGGGACGCAGGTTTGCTGCAACGAGGAAGATAAGTAATGTGTTTTTTTCAATCATCAATACAACTGAACCAGGTGAAGCTACATACCAAGTTCTCTTAATGTAGGTTCATAATTAAGGGAGATATACAACTTTACTTGTTCTCCATATGAATAACATGGGGGCCGAGTATGCAGGTTTGCTGCTACGGGGGATATCAACAAAAAACTTGTTTTTTGTGCTAATATCAATATATCACAACTAGTTGAAGCCACAAACCAAGTTTCATCAATATACATTCATAAATAATCGAGATATAGAATTTGATTTATTCTCCATAAGGATAACATTGGACAACGTACTGTGTTTAGCACTTTGAATATCTCTGCAACGGTTGGACGTAGAACAACGATTAAAAAACCAAAATGTTTGTTTTGTTGAGCTAAACACATTAATAAACAGAAATATGAAGTTTTTAGTAAAACTATCTGAGAAAAATCTAAAAACCTTTTTCCCATAAGATTAACATGGGATACGTTTTTATGGATTCTCTCTGCAACCACTTAACCTAGGTTAATGATTCAAGATACTAAATTATTTGTTTGTTTAAGCTCTATAAAATGGCTATAACCAAAATTGAGTGTTTTTAACATTTTGGGGTCAAATTTGCAAAAAACCGATTTTTGGGAAATTGTAAACTCCCATAAAACCCCCTTCCCATAGTGCGATCGATCTGGTTTTCGAACTTAAAGTCATAATGCTACTCTCCACATTTGTGCCAAATTTCACCAAAATCGGGTGTTTCTTTCAAAAGTTATCGCGATAACGGACACACACACACACACACACACATATATATATATATTAAATAAATATATATATATATTAAATATATATTATAAATATATATTAAATACACATATATATTAAATTTGAACGAATAGTGTTTTGGCATCTGGGGACCTCGTCTTCAGCATCAGACTCAGGCCCGACTGCTCCCGGACCAGTTGCACCCGCGCGTCTGTTGTGCTGTTGTACGCGTGTTCAGCGCAAAATAGTGCTCCCAAAGTAGAAAAGTTTACTTTTTTATCAATAAAATGAGAAATTGCTTGAGGCGTTAGTACCTCACCCTGCAGTTTATATTTTTTAATTTTCTGTACAAATATTGGCGAGGCAAGGGTATTATTTGGGTGCCAGAGTCTAGAAAAACGAAACTTGAACGGTCTCATACCGTTTTTACGGTTTGTCCCATTCTCCCAAAAAACTCCATCGAAACTGATAAATGACGATTTCATCTATGTATTCAACAAAATGATTAAATCAATAATTCGAGTGATACGCAGAATTCTAAAATCGTGTTTATAAGTTAATGTATAATTTTGAAGAGAATAAACTTTATTAATGTATTTACAAAACTATTATTTTATTCATTTTGAAAATGCCTCCTGAACTGTTGTTTAGAATTTAAAACCAGGTTTACATACCTTTTCCGTCCAAACAGTTCAAAAATTTATGCTGCCACATACTATGACGACATGTTTCGGAATCTAGAATTCCATCTTCTGGTCATACCAAAAACGTCCGTAATTTACACAGGTTTTCGTCAAAATTTAAAATTTTTTGTTGTTAAACATTAATACAGTTCAACATAACACACAACACGACATTAAACACATATTTCACACAATTAAGACACACATAATTTTCAATTAAGACACGTGTCTGGCGTCAGTCTCTCAGCGTCGATCGCTGAGCGGTTGGAGTGGAGGAGAACAACACAACGATCACCGCCCGGCGTCAGTCTCTCAGCGTCGATCGCCGAGCGGTTGGAGTGGAGGAGAACAACACAACGATCACCGCCCGGCGTCAGTCTCTCAGCGTCGATCGCCGAGCGGTTGGAGTGGAGGAGAACAACACAACGATCACCGCCCGGCGTCAGTCTCTCAGCGTCGATCGCCGAGCGGTTGGAGTGGAGGAGAACAACACAACGATCACCGCCCGGCGTCAGTCTCTCAGCGTCGATTGCCGAGCGGTTGGAGTGGAGGAGAACAACACAACGATCACCGCCCGGCGTCAGTCTCTCAGCGTCGATCGCCGAGCGGTTGGAGTGGAGGAGAACAACACAACGATCACCGCCCGGCGTCAGTCTCTCAGCGTCGATCGCCGAGCGGTTGGAGTGGAGGAGAACAACACAACGATCACCGCCCGGCGTCAGTCTCTCAGCGTCGATCGTCGAGCGGTTGGAGTGGAGGAGAACAACACAACGATCACCGCCCGGCGTCAGTCTCTCAGCGTCGATGTGGAGGAGAACAACACAACGATCACCGCCCGGCGTCAGTCTCTCAGGGTCGATCGCCGAGCGGTAAAGAGGCTAGTGAAGCTTCAGCGTTTCTGGGGTTAAACGGCATCCCCTCACTTCCATGCCCTAGACCCCTCATTCACAGCATTGAATAGCAATTCACGTAAGCATAATGAACTACAGTATAACTGTACTGTTTTTCTCAAAATTCACTTACGACGCGAGTGTTAAAAGTTAATCCCTCTGAACAAATTGCCCCCGGCGTTGAACTGCAGGAACGTGTTAGTGTTGTACAGAGTGTTTTTTTTTTTTTTTTAACGCAACCCAGAATTTAAAGGTATTAAACTCAATTATTTGGCAGACCTATAACTATAAAACGTTTGCTCTTGGCACTTCAACTAATTTATATAGCTCAGTTATTATCTGAAACATAATTTTATATACTATGTGATCAAACTGATAACCCTAAATACTTTTTCAACAGTTCAATGTGTCTATCAAATTTGAAAACCATTACGGAGGAAGAGAATTTCCAACTTACTGAAACTAAAATAGTCTCTCACTACTTCATAATTTATTCGTTTTGAGTTCTCGAGGAGGACCACAGCCACTAAAATTTCAAAAATAAAAAGATATGTAAAAATTGTAAATGTAAATATAAAATTACAATTCTAAGTGAATACATCGGTTTGAAACTTATCCAATATCTCTTTAACAATAGATACAAAGATATTTGTTAGTAAATTAGTTGTATTTTTTCATAAACAAAATTTAAGGCAAAGTTATTGTACAATAGACTATATATTATCGTGTACAATTATCTCAGTTCAGTTTTATTTGGTGTTAGGACCTCCACGTAATTTCCCTTATGTTGTTAGTTGTTGAGTTGTGAATATTTATAGGTGGAGTAGATAGTTTTCGACGTCAAAGCCTAAGCAGACTGTTTTTATCGCACAGGTCTCCTTTTTCCTTGGTTATTTTAGGAATCAAATCATGTCTTATTTTTCTAATCTGAAGCATAATATAAATGTTATTTAATATGAGTTTCTATTATACTTATTATTGTATTAAGAACAATATGAGGGAGATAGTAAGTATAAACGCTTTAAGATTATTTCGTGCTGTTGCACTTTAGCGAATTTCCCCTATAGGGAAGAAGCTATTACCGTAGTCATCATGGTAATACCTAGGTCCGGGACCATGATAAATTTTCGTTTTGAGGGCCCCAGTTACCAAAAACACCATTCGTTCTAATTCATATACTAGAGAACCTGTGCTGCTCTGCAGCATCGGTCAATGTTGAAATTTGAAAGTGACGTAATTGACGAGTATTGTATAATCAAGTATTTGTTAATATTGCAGTTTATATTTATATGGACTGTATTTACGTAAATGTTTCCACTTCACATCACGTCAACAGTTGAAATATCACATAATTTCAAAATAATAAAACATATTAATATAATTGTAAATCCGTAAGGCAACATACAAAACAAAATTATTGTTATAGAAACAGCTTTAAATACAAATTTATTTTAAAATGAAAGAAAACATCATCAGATTTATACTATGTTTATTTTCAAAATAAAAAATTAACAACGTTTCGCTTGGTAGCAATTCTTTCAAAAGTTTCGTGAAAATTATGTGTAATGTTTATATTTTTTGCCTTAAAACATTAACCAGGGTGTTTATAAATAAAAATATTCTTCTCTTTAACCTTGAAGGCGTTAGTCCTAATATTTTCTCCGCTAGGGTGCAGCTTCAAAGGGTTTCAAATGTAATGCAACTACTGTTCTGCTTTATTACCAGTTTATCTGCTTAAAACAGTTATGCGGAGAAAACATATGACCATCTTGATTGTTTTAAGGAAAAGTACATAACGGGTGTCCCCTAACTCTCTGGACAACGGTATATAGCGTTATTGCTTAGGTCAAGAAAAACACATTTCACTATAAGAACATGGGTCTCTGGTGCCTAGTTTCCCGTCTATCTGTCTGTATGTGTTTTTTACAAAACATTCATAACTCCTAAACGGTTTGAGGTACAGCGTTGAAATGTTGCACGAATGTTTATCTTATTAAGACCTATTTTTGCGCAACTAAAATATCATTAACCGTTTCAAAATGGTGGCCATTTAAAATATTTTTTATCCCTAATTCCACGAAAACCGTTGACTTTACAAAAAACATTGCTAGAAACACAAATGTTACCCCATTTTATGTAGATTTCAATGATACCTTACTTGTTAAGATTGGATGAAGGATAACAGAGAAATTAGTTCTTTTCGTAATGCATGACCACTTTTCTCCATTTAAACAATGCTAATACTCCTTTTACATTGTTTAAATAACTTTAACAATTAAGGTGTAAATGGAGAAAAGAATATTGCTCTCAGAGCCTGGTTCTTTGATTTAAAGTGATGAAATACATTCATATCTGTTGCTAAGTAACATTACTTTTATTTTTAAATAAATAAAAACCAACAGTCCACTGTATATGAAAAGGTTAATGAAAGGTTTGAAAGGGTTAATGATATTTTAGTCCACAAATTTAAAGATTGTGTTGTAATTATTAAATACAATTGGACAATACCTTATGATACTTCTTTATTTACAATAAGGCCTCCTTTATTTACAGTACTCCTCTGATGTGTAAATATTCATTTTGCTCACATGCAGTACAAAACTGTCAACTTAATAACATAAAAACACAATAAATAATGACTTTAACTAGGTTTACTGTTGTAGGAATAGTAAGCAACTAGTAAACACTTGCAGTAATGTTCAGACAACAATGCTTTTATAAATGGCAACAAGAAACTATTCAATCAGCTGTTTATGTAATAAAAACAGCTGATTGACGTATGACTTGATTTTTGTAAAGATATTAGAGATCCCCAATATTATGTTCTCCATTTACACCTTGTTAAAGTTATTTAAACAATCTAAAAGAGTATTAGCATTGTTTAAATGAAGAAAAGTGGTCATGCATTAAGAAAAGAACTAATTTCTCTGGTTTTCTTTATCTAATATTAGAAATAAGGTATCATTGAAATTTACATAAAATGGGATAACTTTTATGTCTCTTGCAATTTTTTTGTAAAGTCAACGGTTTTCGTGGAATTTGGCATAAAATATTTTAAATGGCCGCCATTTTGAAAGGGTTAGTGAAATTTTAGTAGAGTTTTGCACAAAAATAGGTCTTAATAAGATAAACATTTGTGCAACATCTCAACGCTGTACCTCAAACCGTTTAGAAGTTATGAATTTTGTTGTAAAAAACACATACGGACAGATAGACGGGAAACTAGGCACCAGAGACCCATGTTCCTATAATGAAATGTGTTTTTCTTGACCTAAGCAATAACGCTATATACCGTTGTCCAGAGAGTTACGGGACACCCTGTATATTGTTATATGTATAAACGTAGGTTAAAACTAATATGCTTAGGCCTTCTTTCCCGGGAATGGTTGATAGTGCATATATTTTCCCATTAATGTTGTGTCCTATAGTAAGTAGAAACCAAAATTTCCTCATAGTTTTGTTTGTAAGCTCATCCCATTACACGATAACACATTAACCCTTTAATAATAATCAGTTATTTTAGCGAATTTCCCCTATAGGGTAGAAGCTATTACCGTAGGTGGCATGGTAAGACTTACGCCTGAGACCATGATAACTTTTTGTTTTGAGGTCCCCAGATTTCAAAAACACTATTCGTTCAAATTTATATAAATGTATATATATATATACATGTGTCCGTTACCGCGATAACTTTTGAATAAAGCGCCCGATTTTTATGAAATTTGGGACAAATGTGAAGAGTAACATTTATGACTTTAAGTTCGAAAACCAGATCGATCGGTTTATGGAAAGGGGGTTTTATGGGGGTTTAAAATTTTCCAAAAATCAGTTTTTTGAACTTTTTACCCTAAAATTTTAAAAAAAACACTAGATTTTTGTTATAGCCATTTTGTAGAGCTTAACAAAATTTAGTGTTTTGAATCATTAAGCTTGGTTTAGTGGTTGTGGAGAGAAGTAAAAAAAGTGTCCATAAAATTTCCCATGTTAATCTTATGGGAATACGGTTTTTAGATTTTCCTCAGATAATTTCACTAAAAACTCCACATTTCTTTCTACCAATCAGTTTAGCTCTACAAAACTATCATTTTGGCGTTTTAATTGTTGTTTTACGTCCAACCGTTGTAGTGATATTCAAAGTGCTAAACACAGTACGTTGTCCAATGTTATCCTTATGGAGAATAAATAAAATGTTATATTTTGATTATTTATGTATGTATATTGATGAAACTTGGTATGTGGCTTCAACTAGTTGTGGTATATTGATAATAGCACAAAAAAAGTTGTTTGTTGATTTGTCCCGGTAGCAGCAAACCTGCATACTCGGCCCCCATGTTATTCATATGGAGAATAAGTAAAGATTTATATCTCCCTTAGTTATGAACCTAAATTAATAAAACTTGGTATGTAGCTTCACCTGGTTCAGTTATATCGATAATTACAAAAAAAACACATATCTTATCTTCCTTGTTGCAGCAAACCTGCGTACTCAATTATAATGTTATTCTTATGGAGAATAAATAAAATGCTATATATCACTTATTAATGAATGTATTTTTGTGAAACTTGGTAAATGGCTCTAGGTAGTAGTGATACCCACATATTTTCATTGTAAATTCGCTGAGTACGCAGGTTTGCTGCGACGGGGGTATTGTTTTCCCTTCATGACATCTAATAGTAAAGGGTCCTGCAGGGTTCTTTATTTATGTTTAGTACAGCGCATAGCAATGCTGACAAACTTGATAAAGAGTAACTACAGAACCAAACCTAATCACACCGGGTATAACTTATAACATCTAAAACAAAACTTTTAAGAGTTACCTAGAATTAACCAATAAAGTAACTATGTTCTCTTTTGGCTTTGACACTCGTTTCGTGACGTCATGCCAAATAAGCCTTAGGTTTGAGTCTACTATAATAACTTCGGGAGTAAAAATGATACCATAGTGCTAAAACCACCATCTAAGAACACTAAAATCTGAAAACTAAATTCAAAACAAACTTAGCCTGAACCATAAACGTTATGAATTCTTACGTCAAGTTTAAAATCAACATCTAAACTGATTCCTAAGGTATACTAAAAATACCCCCGTCACAGCAAACCTGCTTACTCAGCGAATTTCTAATGCATTTATATATTTATCAGTACCTCATAAAGCCACTTACCATGTTTCATAAAAATACATTTATAAATAAGTGATACATTTTATTTATTCTCCATAAGAAAAACATTAGGGGTAAGTACGCAGATTTGCTTCAACAAGAAATATAAAGAACTCGTTTTTGAGCATTTATCAATATAACTCAACCAGGCGAAGCGACATACCAAGTTTTAATAATTTATGTTCATAATTAAGGGAGATGTAAAACTTTACTTGTTCTCAATTAGAATAATATTATGGCTGAGTATGCAGGTTTGCTGCTAAGGGGATAATCAACGAAAAATCAATTTGTTGTGCAAATATCAATATAAAAGTACTAGGTGAAGCCACATACCAAGTTTCATCAATATACATTCAAAAATAATCGAGATATCAAATTGTATTCATTCTCTATAAGGATAACATTGGACAACGTACTGTGTTTACACTTTCAATATCTTTGTAACGGTTGGACGTAGAATCACTATTTAAACACCAAAATGATTTTTTTTTTGTAGAGCTAATTTGATTGGTAAAAGCAAATGTAAAGTTTACAGTAAAATTAACTGAGGAAAAGCTTAAAACATTTTCCCCATAAAATTAACATGGGAGATTTTATGAACACGTTTTTAATACAAATCTGATTATCAGTAGGGGGAAGTGGTGAAATATTACTCCGAGTCATCTAAACAAACTGACTGACCTACCCCCGAGCAAAGCTCGGCCCCCCAGGTACTTTGTTCTTTTAAGCTCTATAACATGGTCCAATCCAAAATTAAGTGTTTTACAAATTTTAGGGTGAAAAATGTAAAAAACTGATTTTTGAAAAATTGAAAACCCCATAACCCCAGATGGCCCCCCCTTTCCATAGTCCGATTTTTCTGGTTTTCAAATTTAAAGTCATGAATGTCACTTTACACATTTGAGCCAAATTTAATCGAAATCGGACGTTTTTTCCTCAAGTTATCACATTCACGGATACATATTTTCGTTCAAATTTATATATATAAATATAAAAATATATAAATTCATATATTTATTATATTATTTATTATTATACATATAAATTTGAACGAAAGGTGTTTTTGGCATCAGGGACCCCAAAAAAAAAGTTATTATGTTCTCGGGCTTAAGTCTTACCATGAGACCTACGGTAATAGCTTCTTCCCTACAGGGGAAATTCGCTAAAAAAGAACAAACAAACATATGCGGAAGATTTTTCTAGAAAATCTTTAGGTTTATGGAATTTTTTTAACCCATAGGAAGAATTCTTGAAGGTTCCGGGGATAGTTTGCCGATTACGAAACAGGGGCTCATTAAGAAACGATTAGGAATTCGATGATCATGCGTGAGTTTTTTGATAGCTCTAAACGTAAAGTTCTAATGGGTCAAAGGTTTTTGAAAGGGTCCTAAGTTAACACCACAACCTAAAAAATAAAACTTTCCCATCCAAACTCATATAGCTGCCTATTTCTCTTATGTAGCAGCTTTTTCTCAATCTATCGATAGGGGAGCGCAGAATAGCGCAGGTATTATTAGCGCAGAATAATACCAGTTTGTTAAATAATAATGATAATAACTGGATTTCATGTATATTATTGAATGTATACACGCCCATAAAGAAATAAGCTATGTTCTCAATTTATCTTAGTCATACCAAAATAACTGGATTATAATATAAATGTAAATGGTGAAATATATATAAACACCTGTAGAAAGGAGAAAAAGAAAGGAGTTGTATTTGTTGCTGCATTGTTCTTTGGCAAACCAAATGAACTATCTTGCTTAATGAACATATGTTTTAAGTAATCATCTGATGTAAACAACCTTCCTCCATAAGATTAACATGCAAACTTTAGGAGCCACTGGGGCGAAGCCCATTGACAATATGTAAGTTTGGGTGGGTTATGACAGAATTACCTATCAGTTAACAAAATAATCATGAAAATCGCCCAGTAGAACGGTCTGACGGACTGGACAAAGTTTTGCAATATGTTTCAATATAATATATGATGTATGTGTTTTATATATATATATATATATATATATGTGCGAGTGTGGGTGTGTGTGTGTGTGTGTCCGTAGGCACGGTAACTTTCGTAAAAATTATCCGATCTTGATGAAACTTTTGTACTTTTGTATGAACGTGTAAGTAAGCACATATTTTCATGAGTTCGAGAGCTAGCAGTCACACTATTTTAAGAGGGGGTTTGGGGTATTTTAAACTGTTTACATATCATTCTTCTTACGCCCAAATTTTTGTTCACACCATTAAAATCAGCTTAAAAGAACAAACAATTAGGTATTTTGATCATCGTTCTACGTCAATTGATTACCAAGATACAGTATTGAAAGTGATAAACACAGTACGTTGTCCAATATTAGACTTATGGAGAATAAGTAAAATTTAGTATCTCGCTTATTAATGAACATATATTAATGAAACTTGGAATGTAGTTTTATATGGTTGGGGTTTACTGATATTTGCATACAAAACCCATTTTTTGTCCCCATGGCAGCAAACCTGCGTACTCAGCAGCTATAATGTTATTCTTATGGAGAATAAGAAACATATGATATCTTGCTTGTTTATGAACATAAACTGGTAAAACTTAGTATGTTGCTTCATCTAGTGGTGATCCATTGTTATTTAGATTGTTGTGGTCCTTGACAAAGCAAACCTGCATTCAGTCCCAATGTATTTCTTATGGAGAATAAATTAATAAAATGTCATATCTCGCTTATTTATGAATATGTTTTGATGAAATTTGGTAAGTGGTTTCATGACGTAGTGAAGTACCATTTGAAATTCGCTGAGTATGCAGGTTTGCGGCAACGGGGGTATTTAATCTTACTAAAAAATCGATAAACAAACTGAATTATCGACTTACTAAATTAATATCAACTCTTTGACGTTCAGCCAAAATTTAGTGTTGCATTGATCCAAAACAGCTGTTCGGAACAGTCTCCCGCCAGTTGAAGAGCTCAGCCAGCAAATCCGCACGCACTTATTACAAGGTGGCGTGCACGGCACACTTGCTTGGATTCAAACACAACTAATTTGCCTCCTAAGGATTTACATTATGATTGTTTTTGCTTAAGTTATACTAAAACGTTATGTAATAGGTGGACGGATCCCAATTTTATACTGCCAAAATATCTCATTTGGCCATCTTTACCCCTCAGACCAATCAACAAAAGCCGAAATATTACCACAAAAACAACTTTAAATCTGGGAAATTCCGGGAAAATCTCAATAGATATTAATCTGAAGATTATATATCACTATAACAATCAATTTCACTGATAAAATATACAACGTTAAGTAGTTTAATGAATGTTAATAATAAAGATCTAAATTACGTAAAGTTAATATAATACCATACATACAGTATAACATTTTATTTACAAATAGCTTTAAACGTAGTTAGGACATGAGAAGTGGAAAATCAATGAATCCTCACGTGCAAACAGACGGATAAATTAATTTACGCTAGTACTACATTACTGCATTAATGAAAACAGACATTCCAGACAAAGAACAAAACCGAGAGCTTCCAGAACAATACGGCTTCCGGACCAAACGTCCGGGCCGTGCGTATGAATTACCACAAAAACGTCAAATGGAATGTACAAGCTAAGTTTAATATATATATGTTAATGTTCACAAAGTTTTGGAGCTTTGTTATTTTATTAAAATGCCAGTATTTTATAGGCGATAATTTATAGGTCATAAATTCAATTTAATATTTAAGTATATAATTTGTATTGGAAAAATTGTCTCAATAAGTGTTTTAATTTGTGCTTAATGCTTAATATAGGAATTTTGAAGACTGGTGGGTATAAGTCAAAAATAAATTAAACATGAGTGGCTACGTTAGTTGTTAGTGTATTGCCCATCTCCTTACCGAATTTCAGTTCGAATTTCTTATCGAATCGGTTCAGTAGATTCATAAGATTAACATTATAACTTTGTAAGCCAATGGGGCGGAGCCACAACGAATTTTTAGATCGTGAGCAAGTTCTGCCTTTGGTATAAACTCTATCTTCTTACCAAATTTCAGCTGTAAATAATATAAGATTAACGTGGACATTTTAAATACCATTGGAGCGGAGCCCTAAATCATTCTAAAAACGCGAAAAGGCCTACATGGGACTTAAGGATATTAGCTATCTGCCTACCAAACATCAGCTCAGTCAGTTTTGTAGTTTGAGCGTGATGGATCCACAAACAAACAAACAACCAAATGCATGAACTTTCAGCTTTGTAAAATTAGTTTGATATGATTCCTCAAAATCAAAAAGGTTAAATATATTGTATGTTAAAGCGTATCATTTTAAAGGTCTTGTAGATCATAGCAACTCTTTAATTTACACCAACCTCGTTTCTTTTTTATTTTTACTAATCAACCAAAAGAATAATTTTCCCTATGAATGCACACATACATTTTCATGAAGGTCTTTTAGATCATAGCAACTCTTTAATTTACACCAACCTCGTTTCTTTTTTATTTTTACTAGTCAACCAAAAGAATAATTTTCCCTATGAATGCACACATACACTTTCATGAAGGTCTTGTAGATCATAGCAATTCTTTAATTTACACCAACCTCGTTTCTTTTTTATTTTTACTAATCAACCAAAAGAATAATTTTCCCTATGAATGCACACATACACATTCATGAAGGTCTTGTAGATCATAGCAACTCTTTAATTTACACCAACCTCGTTTCTTTTTTATTTTTACTAATCAACCAAAAGAATAATTTTCCCTATGAATGCACACATACACTTTCATGAAGGTCTTGTAGATCATAGCAACTCTTTAATTTACACCAACCTCGTTTCTTTTTTATTTTTACTAATCAACCAAAAGAATAATTTTCCCTATGAATGCACACATACACTTTCATGAAGGTCTTGTAGATCATAGCAACTCTTTAATTTACACCAACCTCGTTTCTTTTTTATTTTTACTAATCAACCAAAAGAATAATTTTCCCTGTGAATGCACACATACACTTTCATGAAGGTCTTGTAGATCATAGCAACTCTTTAATTTACACCAACCTCGTATCTTTTTTTATTTTTACTAATCAATCAAAAGAATAATTTTCCCTGTGGATGCACACATACACTTTCATGAAGGTCTTGTAGATCATAGCAACTCTTTAATTTACACCAACCTCGTATCTTTTTTATTTTTACTAATCAACCAAAATAATAATTTTCCCTGTGAATGCACACATACATTTTCATGCATTCTGTGGTCTCTGTCATTTATTATGTTATGCACAAATAAAATGCATTTCATTTTACAGCAGTTTTGAACAGTCTTAAGGGTCGGTTGTGTGCCAACATTAATTGCGGGATTAACTGACATGATGGTAGAAGGAGGCCTAGAGTCTACAGATTTGTGTGCGGATAGGCAGAAGGTCCAGCAATAACTTGACTATGTTACTGGCAAGGGGCGATGTTAAACGAGACCTCAGAATACTCAGGCCCATGTGCTGGATTCGTTAGTCCAATGTACAAATGTGTTTAATTGTTTTTAAGTCGCAATAGTACAATTTGTTATGTCCTCCATATATACAAGGCCAATAAATTTGTTTATAAAATAACACGAACTCAAAAAACACACTAAAACCAGTGTCAAAACTTTTTTCAACAGAAACTACTTTTTACTGTTTACATGCTGAGGAAAATTAAACAAATATAAAGTATGATCACATGTCAGTTCGTAAACAAAGCAGATACCTAATCTCATGTTTTAATGTAAACAAAGCAGACGTTTTTAAATCCTATGGTTTTCTTATGGGGGGTGTATTACGTTATTTCTCGTTTGCTGGTAACTTTTTAGTAATACTGCTATTTGTTCCCGAGTCCCTGGGATCGAGGCCCTTAATTTGAGTCGTCTCCCACCGTTCTGTGAATTACCAAACTCCCACAATTTTGAATTAAAATTTTCGCTTACAGAATTATATATAAATAAGCTTGGAAACTTGAATGATTATACGAAACCCCTTTTCATGACGATTTTGAAGGTTTAAAGGATAATTAATACACGTTTGAAAGCCCATCCAAAGGCCTGTCAAGTACGACCAAAAATTCAAGTGTTCAGTGTTGTGAATTGCGTTTTATATAAAACTAAATCTAAGTGACATAATTCAATTTCGGAATAAAATCAGTGTATGGCAGTTGGAGGGACAAGGAAAATATTTATGAACTTGCGAGCTCTAAAACTCCTTGCTCTCGGTTTATCTTAAACATTATTTTAAGTTAAATTATTTAACCATTATAAGAGATTAGATAACCATTCTAAAATGTATTTAAAGTTAAACATAAAAAGGTAAACATAAATTTGTAAACTAAATACTATACAGTCATGAAGTCCTAAAGTAATAAATAGGTTTGCATATGAATATATGTATATATTAAAATAAAAAGACCAACTTACTTATAAATTTGTAATATTTCAGCTGATGCCATCTTCAGACGAAACTACATTACAAAAAGAAATAATAATACTGTAACCTAAAAATTTAAAAATAACACATGATTCTTGCAATTTTTCGCAAAAAACTTTCTTGATTTTTAATGAACAAATGTTGGATAAATACTTGTAGATATCTGTGCTTTAATTGAATATTATATATGAAAATGATGCGGTGCAAGAATGATCAACAAAGATTAAGGCCATAAGGTGCTTTTGAACGAGTGATGATTTGATGGGCTTGTTCAAGACACCTCAGAGATGATACACTAAATTTCTTATTCAACTGACGAAGAGGTTTCACTTTATATGTATCTTCAAAGTTTTATTTATGTTCTAACCCGTGTAAAACCAGTATTATTTGCTTGGAACATAACAATACACTTTTTTATGAAGCACTTATTTAAGAAATGGTATTTTTTACAAATGATTTAAAGTAAACAGGGATGCCAGAGGCTAATACATTAAAATAAAAAGACCAACTTACTTATAAATTCGTAATATTTCGTCTCATGCCATCTTCAGACGAAACTAAATTACAAAAACAAATAATAATACTGTAACCTAAAAATTTAAAAATAACACATGATTCTTGCAATTTTTCGCAAAAGACTTTCTTCACTTTTGATGAACAGATGTTGGACAAATACTTGTAGAAATCTGTGCTTTAATTGAATATTATATATGAAAATGATGCTGTGCAAGAATGATCAACGAAGATTAAGGCCATGAGGTGCTTTTGAACGAGTGATGATTTGATGGGCTTGTTCAAGGCACCTCAGAGATGGTACACTAAATTTCTTATTCAACTGACGAAGAGGTTTCACTTTATATTCAAAGTTATATTCACTTCAAAGTTTTCTTTGTTCTAACCCATATAAAACCAGTTGCTTCGTCATGTCTTGATGTTTGTAGTCAAAACGATGGCCAGCTATTCTTACTCTCAAAGTGTTTGTCGTGGAACCTATGTAATCTTTTGGACATTTTCTGCATTGTATTTGATAAACAATATGTTTGGAATCACACGACAAACTCCCTTGGATCTTGTAGTTTTTTAAGTCTTTTTTTTCTTTTAAGTCTTTTTCTTTTAAGTTTTTTTAAGTGCTGTTGAAACTGGACGCATCTTCAATCTGATTACATACAAGACATCTCGGCTTCAGACATGGGTGAGAACCCGTGTTTCTGTTCACCTCTTCGCCAGTTGGAAACTTTGGACGAGAAATCATATCTTTAAGAATAGGTGGTCACCTGAAAATGAACCTTGGTGGTGATGAAAATAATGAGTGAGTCATTGATGAGTTTTGAAGAATGTTGAAGGTGATCTTGATGACGTTCTTAAGTTTGTGTGAACCGGGATGGAATTGGGTAGTTTGTATATATAAATTGATAAGAGGCTTCAGTGGTTTTTCAATGTGCAATATGGATAGTTGCATACAAATTTCCTTTATTCACAGAATCATTTATACTGTAGAAAACATAATTTTTGGTTCCTCAGCTGTAAACAGATTCCAAAATATTGTATGTGTGGAGTTTCAGTAAGATGTGTCATCTTCTTTTATAAAATTGTAGTAGTAGGTTTGCTGCGTCGGGGATATTATTATATATTTATATAATTTACGAGCTTCTGAGTCCTTCACAATTTAAGATCAAACAACTTGTTTTATTTCCCACGTACAATTTTTTAATTATTAATATGTATTTTACATTTTAATCATACCAAATAGTTTTCGCCAAAATGTAGTTAAATTGTGCATGCTTGAGTTATATAATATAATACAGTTTAGTTTTTAGTCAAAAAAAACAAACCATAATTAAAAATACAAATAATTACACACTTCTGGATTACATCCTGAGGTATATGGAACTAAATACTCAACGCACTGTGTATTATCATAAATAAGCGAGATATGACTTTTTTAGACATAAAGTTTCTTAAACAGACCTTAATCTCAAACATCCTTTCAGGTTTTAATAAGGAAGTTCATATTGTAAGGGGCAGAGGTCTATAATATCCTGTGGACCATCACGAGAGGCTTTATATTGAATTCATTTACCTTCTGAGGCGTTTTCGGAAATTAGGTTTTGCTGACGTGGGCCCCAAAATTCGCCCTCATACCCTGCCTCTGCGTCCTTCCTTTAATAGCTTTAATAGATAACTAGTTACTTTCATTCGCTAACTTCATTAAAATGCTAATTAGATTAATACCACTATAATTGTTTCTTTTTTCCCGTGCAAATACACATATTTTGGAATTATTATTTTACAAAGTATTTATTCTTTAATAAATTAAGTTAACAAAATAAGTTTAATTTGAATAAATATCCTTAGTTTAATACATAAAATACAAAATAATCGTCATTAAATATATTTATATTTATATTTTAAACTCTAAACTATTAAAAGAGGGTGGAGGTATTTGTCTGACTAACGAGGAGGAATTTAAATTACTTCTTTTTTGGTGGTTCCAGCAGTGACAATCAAAGATAGTTATATTATTAAAATACCCCCGTCGCAGCAAACCTGCGTACTCAGCGAATTTCCAATGCAAGTATATGTGTCTCACTACTACATAGAACCACTTACCAAGTTTCACAAAAATACATTCCTAAATAAGTGATATACCTATGGCATTTTATTTATTTTCCTTCAGAATAACATTACGCAGCTGAGTACGCAGGTTTGCTGCCATGAGGAAGATAAAAAATGGGTATTTTTGCAATTATCAATATAACTCAACCAGGTGAAGCTACATACCAAGTTTTATTAATTTAGGTTCATAACTAAGGGAGATATACAAATTTACTTATTCTCCATATGAATAATATGGGGGCCGAGTATGCAGGTTTGCTGCTACAGGGAAATCAACAAAAAACCTTTTTTGTGAAAATATCGATATACCACAACTATTTGAAGCCACATACCAAGTTTCATCAATATACATTCATAAAAAATCGAGATATCAAATTTTATTTATCCTCCTTAAGGATAACATTGGACAACGTACTGTGTTTAGCACTTTGAATATCTCTGCAACGGTTGGACGTAGAACAACAATTAAAATACCAAAATGATTGTTTTGTAGAGCTAAACTGATTGGTAAAACAAAATGTGAAGTTTTTAGTAAAACTATCTGAGGAAAATCCAAAAACCTTTTTCCCATAAGATTAGCATAGGAAATTTTATGGACGCGTTTTTTTCAATCTGTTCTACAACCACTTAACCTAGGTTAATGATTCAAAATACCAAATTATTTGTTTTTTTAAGCTCTAAAAGATCGCTATAACCAAAATTAAGTGTTTTTAAAATTTTAGGGGAAAAAACTCAAAAAAATTATTTTTGGAAAATTTAAAACCCCCATAAAACCTCCTTCCCATGGTCCGATCCATCTGGTTTTCGAACTAAGTCATCGGGCGTTTCTTTCGAAAGTTATCGCGGTAACGGACACACACACACACACACACACACACACACACACACATAATATACATATTATATATTATATATATATATATTTGAACGAATAGTGTTTTTGGCATCTGGGGACCTCAAAACAAAAAGTTATCATGGTCTCGGGCTTAAGTCTTACCATGCCACCTATGGTAATAGCCTCTTCCCTATAGGGGAAATTCGCTAAAATTACATGTAAAAATATCAAAAACTCCTTTTTTGGGATAAAGATCTCCCCCTATCCTTAGAACTTTCACCTCCGTGCTGTGATCTATATTATTTGACCTCTTCTAAATGAATTCGAACTTACACATAGGAACTGAATGTCGATAATATAGTTTTTTTACGGGTGTTGTCATGTTAACGGGTATAAAAATATGACTAGCAGCTAAAAAAAGGCACGAGCCACTGGAAGTTGTGACTTAGCACCCGAAGGAAGCCGAACTCGTCCGATGACGAACGAACTATCCAAGATATATATATATATGTGTGTGTGTGTGTGTGTGTGTGTGTGTGTGTGTGTGTGTGTGTGTGTGTGTGTGTGTGTGTCCGTGAGCACGATAACTCTCGTAAAAATTATCCGATTTTGATAAAATTTGGTATAAACGTGTAAAGCAACATACCAAGGATTTTTAAGTTCCTTGGTATGTTCGAAAACCAGCCAGATCGCTCTATCCTGGCCCCTAACAAGGGGTATTTTGTTGGGGTTTTGTACCCCAAAAATGTTTTTTTTTTTTTTTTATTCTTTACATATAATTTTGGAAATAGTCAAGTTTTAGTTTTTACAATTTGATTCAGCTTAAAAAAACACACAATTTGGTATTTTGATCATTCCTCTACGTCAATTGGTTACCGAGATATTGAAAGTGCTAAACACAGTACGTTGTCTAATGTTATTCTTAAGGAGGAAAATAAAAAAAATATATCTCGCTTATTTATGAACGTATACTGACGAAACTTGGTTTACGGCTTCATCTGGTCGTGTTCCATTGATATTTATATATATATATATATAAATATATATACATATATATATATATATATATATACAGTTTCGAACGAATGGTGTTTTTGGGGTCTGGGGACCTCAAAACGAGAAGTTATCATGGTCCCGGGCCTAGGTCTTACCATGCCGACTACGGTAATAGCTTCTTTCCTATAGGGGAAATTCGCTTATAAATTAGTTCTTCCTTCGACAGATTCCGTGGTAATATAATCACTCACTATTCACTGAAACTGAACTGAGTGCGTCGCGCTATAATCTCATGTTCATTGCCTAATAAACCTGTTATTCATTTCTTGCAATTCTTACCAAACATCGAAAACCATAATTTTAGGTTCTTGCTGGTAAGAAATTTTCTTGTTAGCGAATTTCCCCAATAAAGAAGAAGCTATTACCGTAGGTCTCATGGTAAGACTTAAGTCCGAGACCATGATAACTTTTTCTTTTGAGGTTCCCAGATGCCAAAAACACTATTCGTTCAAATTTATATATGTATATATATATATATATATATATATATATATATATATATGTGTGTGTGTGTGTGTGTGTGTGTCCGTTAACACGATAACTTGAGTAAAAAACGTCCGATTTTGATTAAATTTGGCTCAAATGTGTAAAATGACATTCATGACTTTAAGTTCGAAAACCAGAAAAATCAAACCCTGGGAAGGGGGGTTTATGGGGGTTTTAAATTTTCCAAAAATCAGTTTTTTGCGTTTTTCACCCTAAAATTTTTAAAAACTTAATTTTGGTTTTTACCTTGATGTAGAGCTTAAAAACCAAATAATATAGTATTTTGAATTATTAACCTAGGTTAAGTGGTTGCGGAGCAAATCCAAAAAACCTACTAATAAAATCTTCTACGTTAATCTTACGGGAAAAAGTTTTTTGGCTTTTCCTCAGTTTATTTTAATGTAAACTTCACATTTGCTTTTACCAATCTGTTCAGTTCCACAAAACAATCATTTTGGTGTTTAAATTCTGATTCTACGCCTAACCGTTGCAGAGATATTCAAAGTGCTAAACACAGTACGTTGTCCAATGTTATCCTTATGGAGGATAAATAAAATGTTATATGTCGATTATTTATGAATGTATGTTGATGAAACTTGGTATGTGGCTTCGCGTAGTACTGGTATATTGATATTTGCACACAAAAATTTATTTTTTGTTGATTATTCCCGTAGCAGCAAATCTGCGTACTCAGCCCCATGTTATTCTTATGGAGAATAAGTCAAATGTAATGACTCCCTTAATCATGAACATCAATTAATAAAACTTGGTATGTAGCTTCACTTGGTTGAGTTATATTGATAATTATATAAAAACCCATTTTTTGTTCCTTGTTGCAGCAAACCTGCTTTTTCAGCCCCCATGTTATTCTTATGGAGAATAACTAGAATGTTATATAGCGCTTATTTATGATTGAATATTGATGAAACTTGTTATGTGGCTTCGCCTAGTTAAATTCTATTTATATTTGCATAAAAAAACAATTGTTTGTGTTCCTTGTTTCAGCAAACCTACGTACTCATTATCAATGTTATTCTTATGGTGATTAATTAAAATCGCTTATATGTGAATATATTTTTATGAAACTTGGTATGAGGCTTCATGTGGTATTAAGACATATATTAGGCATTGTAAATTCGCTGAGTACGCAGGTTTGCTGCAACGGGGGTATTTTAACCACACCCTTTCATACTACTGTTGTTAATTTTTGCAACTTTCTTGACTTGAACCTTATGTTGTTGGGCAACACGTGCATGGCGAATTCTGCTATCTGCTAGTGCTCTGGCTATGCTATGCCTTAGCTGTGCCAGACGTCCTGTGGAAACGAAAATGCCATTTTGTTCTCATCGTGTTTTGTCGTACCAAAAAACCATTTTGGGAAGTCTAAACGTCACGTCTTTTTAGGCTAGTAAAGTATTCAGACTCTACTTTTCGCATTTCAATCACGCTACCAGGATTTTATTCTTCATAATTGATTTCCATTAAAAGATTATTTAAATATATATAAAAATATACATGATAAGACGAGTATTAATAATACTATGACTGTATTAATAATATTTATTCATTACTAGTAGTTTTAGTCTTAGCCAATGCATTATTGTAATGTCAACTTCTGGCCAAATAAATGACTTATGACTTACTTACGTTAACTGGCGTATCAGGAGATAATTTACATTTTTTTGCCGCAATGCTGTAGATCCGGTTGATAACTACCCTTCCCTTGAATGCCCTCAACAACAACCATGCCGTTAACCACTATGAGTCACTCACTATTCTGGCAACATCGCGTTTCCCGCTCACCAGCTCCATCGGGCGGGAACAAAACGTTTAACAAATATAAACTCATTACAAAACACTATTACATCTATATTCCTAAGACACCATGTTTTTCGTTCATACAATTAATTAATAGTCTAAAGATTGATTTGGACGGGAAGTTTAAGCGCAAGATAACAAAGTTAACAAACGTTAACACAATTTACAAGAAAATAGAAAATAATAATGGTAAAACTTGACAAAATTTGTATAAATAACCCTTAGCCAATAACATTTTAAGCTGATACGTTTAATATATTTTCGTAATAATTGTCTGAAGTTGAGATTCACTGAAACATTGTGAATAAACATTGATATTTTACAATTTTCCCGTTTTACAAATGATAAAAGTTATGTAAAATAGTTGAAACTCCGTAACATAAAATTTGATAATATTTCCTTTCATTTGATCGGTCTCTTGTTAAAATCGAACCAGCCGTTTCGGAGGTGTGAACTCGTAAACTCAAGTCTCCATAATTTCTGCGCGGACAAATGGTATTACCGGTTCTGCTGCCGCGACCGCGGTACTCCGATAGGGAGCTAAAGGGGGCGATTACTTTTCCAGGCAGGAAAATCTGTTTACTTGAATTGATAAAATTAGTGAATGTATGTTTCTGACAATACAACTTAATGACCAAAATAAGTTAGTTAGAACCGTGAAGGGCATTGGGCAATGTTTGTTTTCAAATTGAAGTAAGCCTATGTTTGTTGGTACTTACTAGGTATCTCTAATCGAATATAAGGGATGGTTTGGTAATTTCAAACAACTTTAGACCGTGATTGACATATACTGTTATAATCAAATTGGATTGCATCATGATATAGATCGGCCTCCGGATATATACAAATATTGCAACAAAGCTGAACACCTCTACAGTTCGAGATAAAAAACAATACAATTACCTTCAAATCTTATTACATGAAGGGGCTAAAGTAATTCAAATTCGATTGCAGACAAGAAGCGATGACCTGATCGACCACTTTTTTCCTCAACCCTAACCAAGATTACATTCCACACACGTTCTTAGGTTGTTTATAGCACTTCTCCTCTATCCTTTCCCCAGTAACATAGTTAAATTGTAATATTATATATAGACTAGGGAACGCCCTGTGTCGAAATTCAACCAAACATTAGTTTATAAATAATGGCTGTTAAGTTAAAGTTTTACTATATCCTGCATGAGCAATTAAACTAAAAACATTTAAACTAGTGTAATGGTACTAAACTTCATGGCTTACTAAATAAATAATGTTATCATCTAGAGGGTACTTTTTCTCTCTCTCTCTCTCTCTCTCTCTCTCTCTCTCTCTCTCTCTCTCTCTCTCTCTCTCTCTCTCTCTCTCTCTCTCTCTCTCTCTCTCTCTCTCTCTCTCTCTCTCTCTCTCTCTCTCTCTCTCTCTCTCTCTCTCTCTCTCTCTCTCTCTCTCTCTCTCTCTCTCTCTCTCTCTCTCTCTGTAATATTTATTTTGCAGGTGGCTGTCTGAATTATTGTTTCACGCATGACAACTCCATTATATCATATGTCATGACATCAGTCTTACACTTCCCTTAATCTTGCATTTACCTTCATCTGCATAGTTATTTTGTGTAGTAGCCACTCACATTTTATTTTCCATATAAGGCCACTCACAACGTTATTTTTCAGTTTTAAATTTAACTAAAGCATTGAATTCAAATGAAGGTTATGTTTAAGTTTGAAATAGTTCCTGGAATCAGAGGCGTAACCGGGAGGAATACATATTCCCCCGCAAAATCTGAAAAAGTAAGTGAAAATACTTTACACTACATATTTAAAAAGTAATTAAAATATATAGAATTAAAAAAATCTCATAACGGGAGCTGTAAAGCTGTAGGTATGTCACATTTCGTCTTAAACACCTTCTGACGTATGCTTTCCTACGTTCCTATATTTTAGGGTCTTCACCATCTAAAATTATGGGTTTAAAGTGGCAATTATAATTTGCTTTGAAGGGAGTTTGCCTCCACTGTGGTCTCTGTGAAGGGTGTGAAATGGGGGGAATAGAAAAGGGTTTTTAGTTTTAAATTAGGGAATTATTTCCCCCACATGTTAACACTTAAAAAAAACCGTTGGCTGAATATCAAGGCAATTGAAGAGAATCATAGTCTTTATTAACAAAATCGTTTAAAATAAGGCCCGTTTGAATAATTACAGTCAATGCCAAGAGTTATATATTTAGTTGACAGATTCATTTACACATACCGTAAACAGATAATTATATAAAAGCAGACCATTCATCATAGCCTATTTATAGAATTTTTTAAAACAAAATTAAATGTTGTTTAGTAAAAATAGGTAACAAAATAAAAGCTATCAACGTGTATCTGCAATCATAATTACAAATGTATGAAAGGAATACAAAATTATCTACATAATAATACCCCCGAAGCAGCAAACCTGCGTACTCAGAGAATTTCCAATGCATATATATGTATCTTAATACCACATAAAGCCACATAACAAGTTTCATTCGTATACATTCATAAATAAATGATTTATGACATTTTCATTATTCTCCATAAGAATAACATGGCGGCTGAGTATGCAGGTTTGCTGAAGCAAGGAACACAAAAAATGGGGTTTTATACAAATATCAATGTAACTCAAGTAGGTAAAGCCACATACTAAATGTTATTAATTTATATTCATGAAGGGAGATAACACATTACTTATTATTCTCCATAAGAATAACATGAGGGCTGAGTACGCAGGTTTGCTGCTACAGGAACGATCGGCCAAAAAATGTTTTTTTAGTACAAATATGAATATACCACAACGATATGAAGCAATATACCAAGTTTCATCAGGATAAGTTGATAAATAAGCGAGATATACAATTTTTCTTATCCTCCATAAGATTAACATTGAACAACGTACTGTCCTTAGCACTTTCAATATCTCTGTAACCATTTGACGTAGAGCAATGATCAAAACACCAAATTGTGCGAATTTTTAAACTAATTCCAATGGAAAAAAACTAAAATTTAACTTTTTCAAAAATTATATGTAAAAAACTCAAAAACCCCATTTTTGGGGTACAAAACCTCCCTCAAAATACCCCTTCGGATAGTTCGATCTGTCTGGTTTTCGAATTTAAAGTCATAAATGCTGCTTTACACGTTTATACAAAATTTCATCAAAATCGGGTAATTTTTACGAGAGTTAATGTGCTCACGGATGCATATATATATATTCAGTTTTGAACGAATGGTGTTTTTGGCATCTGGGGACCTCAAAAAAAATTATCATGGTCCCGGGCCTAGGTCTCACCATGCCGACCACGGTAATAGCTTCTTCCCTATAGGTGAAATTCGCTAAAAATGTAGCAATTCAAGTTTTGTTACTGAGATTTGTTTTATTCAGTAAGCATACAATTGGTGCATTTATAATTAACCCTCGTTAACATAATTTTACACACTAAATTTGGTATAATCTGATGGGCAACGACTCCATTTGAGGCTTAATCCCTGGGGGGGGGGTAGTAAAGGACCAAGTATACATGGGGGGGAGTGAATCGCGCTAATCGTGCTATTGCCTGTGGGGGGATGGGCACCCCTGCTACTGAGTATGCAGGATTGCTGCCATAGGGATCATTAAAATAGGGTATGTATGCAACGGTGTAGCTATGGTAATGTATATGTTAAGTAACGGTACCCTACACTACCCTTTTACCCTTCCACGATGCAACCCACGGTAATAGCTTCTTTCCCATAGAGGAAATTCGCTAAAAAGAACAAATAATTAGCAAAACATTCCCTATTCTGTGCTGATGATCATAAACTCAACCACATAGGCATTGGTTGCTGGCGATACAGTTATACAATGCACTGCATGTCATTGTTTTGTTTTTGTTTTTTCCAAGTAAATGGAATTATGATTTAAAGTTTAACTTTTATTATTAACCTATTTAGTGATGATTATGAAGCAAATCTGTGTTTCATTATAGTTTAAAACCTATTAAAATATGGAGTTTAATTTTTAGTCAATGTCCCCTAAAGAAAAAAACTAATACCGTAGGCATGGTAGGACATGGTAATGGAAGGCATGGTACGACTTAAGCCCGAGACCATGATATAGGTATTCATGCATATAACTCTGTATTATATTTCTTTGTCCAGATAAAAGGTATTTATTTCCTTTTGTGCAAAATCCCACATTTTAACACAAGTTTAAATCAAACTCAACTATTGTAGTACGTTAACCAAAAAGAAAACTACACAAAATTACTTTGGTGAGCACATTATAGCCTTAACAGGAGGTCCAATGTCGGTTCGATATCGAAATATTTTACTAACTGGCTACTTGTTCGTTTTATCGAATGATAGTTTTCGAGGTGTAAAAAAAAAAATAAAGTGCTCACTGAATTCAAAGTCAATCAGATATAAGTTTGTAACCGTACACTATTCCTTTAATCAACATTTACTATAGAATTCAAAAATATGTAAGAGAAAACATATAGGCCCTAAGTAATTATAAAATATATGGAAAACCTGTTAGGCCTAACCTAATTTCAGCAAAACCAATAAACTAACCTGTGAGATTAGATATCCAAATTTATAATTTTTTCTAACCTTAAGGGACCAATCTAGTAGATTTTAAGTCAATCTGTATTATTTTAATGAATGAAAGATATTATAAGTAAATACTTCGATGTAAGCCAAAAAAATAACCGTTAAACCTCAATCCTTCCATATCAACATAGCCTACAAATTGTCGTCTACTACGCATTTTTAAGAAGAATTGAAGTATAAAGTTATATAAAAATTAACATATAAACGATGGGGATTATTCTAATTTACCAAAATTGTATACGGGGGCCTTAGAATAATAAAATAAAACAGTATGTCAACAGCAATAGGTTGAGTTGGAGTAAAAATAAAATATTTAAATGACTTTAAAAATGCAAAACTAAGGAGATTACGTTTTTGTTTTGATTTTAGACATGTAAAAGTTGATATGTAAGGATTTTTTTATTATTTGGTCAAGGAAGTTTTGTCAGTGAAAAGGTCTTCGGAAAATACATAATAAAAAAAGTTTTATTTTTCATATTTTTTTCTCAAAATGCTTAGTTTAGCCTGCAGGCAGCCTTAAGGTTAGGAATAATCTCTATCAAACTTCATACTCGTATATTTCTTATAAGAAATGTTACTCATATGAGAAAGGCAATAAGTTATTGATAAAATGTTATTCACTAAGGGTAATGAAGTAAATAATAAGAATGAAATTAAATCTGTTGGTACAGGGATAAGCTTGAATTAAAGACTGCACCGTGACAGCACCAGCGACGGCAACGCTCGGTAGTGGACGATTCACGTGGATTCATCCCTACTTCCCTACCACTCAGAGGCTGCCCGGCTTCAAACCCAGCACGCAATTGCCAGTCTATGTTATTCTTTTGTCGTTGGGCCTAACCTACATTTCGGCAAAACCAATAAACTAACCTGTGAGATTAGATATCTATATTTATAACCTTAAGAGACCTATCTAGTAGAATTTAAGTTAATCTGTATTATTTTAATGAAAGAAATAAGATATTATATATTGTAAGCAAATATTTCGATGCAAGCCAAAGAAAAAACCGTTAAACCTCAATCCTTCCTAACCAACATAGCCTACTAATTGTCGTCTACTATGCATTTTTAAGAAGAATTTAAGTATAAAGTTATATAAAAATTAATACATAAACGACGGGGATGATTCTAATTTACTAAAATTGTATACGGAAGCCTAAAGATTAAGTACTTGCATCGAAATAAAAGTTAAAAAACGGAATTAACGATGTGGTCATTATGCAAATCTAGAACGGACTGAAGCTGAAGCAACAAGAACAAGTGTTCAAAGTGCAAACTAACTTTCAAACAGGCAGAGTCAAATCAGCTGTTAGTTGAAATGTAATGAATTGACTTCCATTTGACAGCTTAAAGAGCAGAACAAGGCTAATAAATCCTAGAGGAAGGACGCTTTTAAGAGCCGTATCAGAAGGTGGACTCGATTGTATTTCATCAGGACAACCTACATATTGGCCTACAGACCGAAACAAGATTCCAGATTTATTGGACTTCTTCGTTTTAAAAGGTATTTCACAAAACTATGTTCATGTTGAATCTTCCCTTGACCTCTCGTCTGATCACTCTCCTGTACTCATGAGATTCAGTAGTTCAGTTTGCTTAAAAGAAAAGCCCCCATCTCTTTATAACAAATTCACTGATTGGGAATGCTTTAGGAGAACAATTAGCAACAACGTTGACTTAAAAATACCACTCAAATCCCCAAATGACTTGGAGGAATCCATTAAATACTTTAACACTACTATTCAGACAGCAGGTTGGGAGGCAACTCCGAAATCGGAGGCTTTCAAGACAAAATGTTTCAACTATCCTATCTTTATAAAAAAGAAAATTGCAGAAAAGCGAAGACTACGGAGGATTTGGCAAAATACCAGAAGTCCAATCGACAAGAATAGATTTAACAATGCAGCTCAAACATTAAAAAGGAGTTTGATGAAGCTAAAAATGAATGGTTTGATGATTATACTAAAAACCTGTCTCCTACCGAAGCCACTGATTATTCGCTGTGGAAGTCTACAAAGTATTTGAAACGCCCTATACAACATATTCCACCTTTACAAGCAGGGAATGGTGCTTGGGCTAAGACAAACACTGAATAGGCATCTATCTTTTCAGATTATTTCTCTGAAGTATTTCAGCCTTTAACGCCAAGTCCCCCAAATGATGATAGTGAAATTCTTGAGTTTTTGGACTCACCTCTTCAATTATTTCTACCAATTGTGTCATTTACCCCTACTGAAATTTCAAATACAATACAACAAATACAACTAAAGAAGTAAACTTAAATAAAGCTCCGGGGGTTACGATCTCATTACTGGGAAGATTCTTAAGGAATTACCAAGAAAGGGTATATTATTACTAACATTTATATTAAATGCAATATTACGTCTACAATACTTTCCAATACAACTTAAAGTAGCTCAAATAATTGTTATTCCCAAACCAGGCAAGCCACCAAATGAAGCTTCATCATGTAGGCCTATTAGTCTGCTACCCATGGTATCTAAATTGTTTGAAAAGTTGATTATAAAAAGATTAAATACTGCTCTATTAGTGAGCAAAATTTGATTCCTGATCATCAGTTTGGTTTCCGCAAGCAACACTCTACCATTGAACAAACTCATAGACTTGTAGATGAGATAAAAAATACATTTGAGTTCAAAAATGTCTGTTCTGCCGCTTTTCTGGATGTACAACAAGCGTTTGACAAAGTTTGGCATACAGGACTTTTTTATAAATTGAAGAAGGTTCTTCCTCATTCTTATTTTAGTTTGTTACGATCATATTTATCTGAAAGGTTTTTCCAAATTAAATTTGATAATGTATTGACCGAACTAAAGCCAATTCAATCTGGAGTTCCCCAAGGTAGTGTTCTTGGCCCTATCTTGTATTTGATATATACTTCTGATATTCCCTCAGGTTAAGAGGTCACAGTCACTACATTTGCGGATGATACTGCAATATCGTGTAGCCATGAAAACCCCCAAACTGCCTCAGATAATTTACAAAATTATCTGAATGACTTTCAAGCTTGGCTAAAAGATCTGGAGGGTTCAGGTTAACGAAGCTAAATCCACCCACATCACCTTTACTCTTAGACGAGTAGACTGTCCCCCCGTATTTATAAACAACGTTGCCTTGACTGAAGTTGAAAGTGTTAAATATTTAGGAATTCACATTGATAAAAGACTAAATTGTAAAAATCATGAATGGTGTAAAAGACAACAAATGGAACTAAAAATTAGAAAACTCAATTGGCTAATCTGTGGAAAATCTTATTATCATTGACTAACAAAATTACATTGTACAAAACTATGATAAAGCCTATGTGGACATATGGTATACAGCTGTGGGGAACAGCAAGCCAATCTAATATTGAAATTTCGCAAATATTACAGTCAAAAACATTGAGAAAAATTATCTGTGCTCCTTGGTTCGTTTCAAATAAGACTATTCATGAAGATCTGAAAATTCCAACCATAAAAGAAGAAATTACACGATACAGCCAGATTTACCAATGAAAATTAAAACAACATACAAATTATTTAGCTGTTAACCTCCTTGACAATAGCGAGTTTACTACCAGGCTCAAGAAAAATGTTAAAGTGCTTGAACTGCCTTACAGATTTACTTAATATTTTAAATTGGAAGAATGTTTGACGCAAGATTTGTTATTGGACAGCAACTTGCCCATGTTATGTAATTTATTTTATCTTTTTTGCTGGTTGTTCCATCCTTTTTGATCAGATTGTAAAATTACAAATAAAGTTATAAAAAAAGAGCAGAAGCAAGAGCAGCGGTTTCAAGCTAACTAAAATGCAAATTGCATTGACTAAAGAACGGGTAAAGAAAACCCCTATGCGAAGAACGGGTACGTCAGCTGGCTATTAATTAATATTAATGAACAAATATTAATGTGGCTGCATCTGGTTGTGGTCTATTCTTATTTGCACAAAAAACGATTTTTACCAATACTTCCTGTACCCCTCCCATTTTATATTTTTGCCCCCCGATTTTTATTTTTGCCCTCCCGATTTTTTATTTTTATTTTGTCCCCCCATTTTTAAATTTACTCCCCCATTTTTTATTTTTGCCCCCCGATTTTATATTTGTTTGCCCCCGATTATATAATTTTGCTCCCCCCCGACTTTTATTTTTGCCCCCTCCCGATTTTATATTTTGCTCCCCCCGGATTTTATGTTTTTGCCCCCCTCTTCAATTTTATATTTCTATTTTATGTCCCCCCATTTTATATTTTTGCCCCCCTCCCGGTTTTATATTTTTTGCCCTCCCCCGATTTTATATTTTTACTACCCCTCCCGATGTATATTTTTGTTCCCCCCCAATTTTTATTTTTGCCCCCCCCCCCTTCTTCGATTTCATATTTTTATTTTATGTAACCCCGTTTTATATTTTTACCCCCATCCGATTTATATACCCCCCGGTTTTTATATTTTTGTTCCCACCATTTTTATTTTTGCCCCACCTACAATTTTATATTTTGCTCCCCCCCCCCTTCTTCGATTTCATATTTTTATTTTATGTAGCCCCCCTACATCTCATATTTTTGCCCCCCCTCGATTTTATATTTTTGCTCCCCCCAGTTTTTATTTTTGACCCTCACGATTTTATATTTTTGCCCCCCGATTTTATATTATTGCCCCCCCACTTCGATTTTATATTTTTATTTTATGTCCCCTCCATTTCATATTCTTGTCCCCCTGATGTTATATTTTTGCTCCCCCATTTTTATTTCTGCCCCACTCACAATTTTATATTTTGCTCCCCCTTCTTCGATTTTTTATTTTTGTTTTATGTCCCTCCATTTTATATTTTTGCCCCCCTCCCCTATTTTATATTTTTTTGCCCCCCCCCCGATTTTATATTTTTGCTCCCCCATTTTTATTTCTGCCCACTCCCAATTTTATTTTTTTACCACTTCTTCGATTTTTTATTTTTATTTTATGTCCCCCCCATTTTATATTTTTGCCCCCCTATTCGATTTCATATTTTTATTTTATGTCCCCCCCATTTTATATTTTTGCCCCCCTATTCGATTTCATATTTTTATTTTATGCCCCCCCCCATTTTATATTCCCCATTTTATATTTCCCCCCCCTGATTTTATATTTTTGCTCCCCCTCGATTTTTATTTCTTCCCCCACTTCGATTTTTTATTTTTATTTTAGGTCCTTATTTGTTTACCCTCCCCCCCGATTTAATATTTTTGTTCCCCCCACCACCAATTTTATATTTTGCTCCCCCCCTTCTTCGATTTTATATTTTTATTTTATGTAGCCTCCCTACATCTCATATTTTTGCCCCCCCCAATTTTATATTTTTACTCCCCCCAGTTTTTATTTTTGACCCTCCCGATTTTATATTTTTGTCCCCCAATTTTATATTATTGCCCCCCCCACTTCGATTTTATATTTTTATTTTATGTCACCTCCATTTCATATTTTTGCCCCCCGATTTTATATTTTTTGCCCCCCTGATGTTATATTTTTTCTCCCCCATTTTTATTTCAGCCCCACTCACAATTTTGTATTTTGCTCCCCCCTTCTTCGATTTTTTATTTTTATTTTATGTCCCTCCATTTTTATTTCTGCCCCACTCCCAATTTTATATTTTTGCCCCCTCTTCGATTTTATATTTTTTGTATGTCCCCCCGTTTTATATTTTTGCCCCCCTCTTCGATTTCATATTTTTATTTTATGTCCCCCCCATTTTATATTCCCCCCATTTTATATTTTTTGCCCCCCTGATTTTACATTTTTGCTCCCCCTCGATTTTTATTTTTTACCCCACTTCGATTTTTTATTTTTATTTTATGTCCTTATTTGTTTACCCTCCCCCCCCCCGATTTTATATTTTTGTTCCTCCCATTTTTATTTTTGCCCCACCATCAATTTTATATTTTGCTCCCCCTCTTCTTCGATTTTATATTTTTATATTATGTTTTCCCCCATACATTTTATATTTCCCCCCCCCAATTTTATATTTTTGCTCCCCTCCGATTTTTATTTTTGCCCTCCCCCCCCCCGATTTTAGCGAATTTCCCCTATAGGGAAGAAGCTATTACCGTAGGTCTCATGGTAAGACTTAAGCCTGAGACCATGATAACTTTTCATTATGAGGTCCTCAGATGCCAAAAACACCATTCGTTCAAATTTTTGTATTTATATATATATGTGTGTGTGTGTGTGTGTGTGTGTGTGTGTGTGTGTGTGTGTGTGTCCGTAAGCACAATAACTCTCGTAAAAAAGGTCCGATCTTAATGAAATTTGGTAAAAATGTGTAAAAAAACATTTATTTGAACAAGTTGGAAAACCAGATGAATCGCACCATCCGAAGAGGGGTTTTTGGGGGGTTTTGTACCCCAAAAATGTGTTTTTACATTTAATTTTAATTTAAATCAAATTTTAATTTATACCATTAAATTCAGCTTAAAAAACAAAAAATTTGGTATTTTGATCATTTCTCTATGTCAATTGGTTACCGAGATATTGAAAGTGCTAAACACAGTACGTTGTCTAATGTTATTCTTATGGAGAAAAAGAAAAATTGTATATCTCGCTTATTTATGAACATAAACTGGCGAAATTTGGTATATGGCTTGATCTGGTTGTAGTTTATAGTTTTTTGCACAACAAAAATTTTTCGCCCATGGCTCCTGTAGCAGCAAACCTAGGTCCTTGTTCCCCATGTTATTCTTATGGAAAATACTTAAAATGTTTTATATCGCTTATTTATGAATGTATATGGATGAAACTTGGTATGTGACTTCACTAAGATGAGTTCTATTGATATTTGCATAAAAACCCATTATTTTGTGTGCCTTGTTGCAGCAAACCTGCGTACTCATCCTCAATGTTATTCTTATGGAGAATAATTCATATTTTAAATATCGCTTGTTTGTGAATATATTTCTTATGAATCCTGTTAACTGTTTTAATGTGTTATGTTATATATTCATTGGAAATTCCCTGAGTATGCAAGTTTGCTGTGACTCCCTTGCATTTTATATTATATTTTGTCCTCCCACTTTGATTTTATATTTTTATTTCATGTCCCCTCCATTTTATATTTTTGCCCCTCCCCGATTTTATATTTTTTTGCTCCTCAAATTTTATATTTTTACTCCCCCATTTTCGTTTCTGCCACACTCCCAATTTTATATTTTGCTCCCCCCCTCTTCAATTTTATATTTTTTGCCCCCCCCCCCCGGTTTTATATTTTTTATTATAGCTCCCTCCCATTTTTATTTTTGCCCCTCCCCCAATTTTGTATTTCGCTCCCCATCCCCCCCCCCCGATATTATAGTTATGCCCACCCTCCCGCCTCCCCGATATTTTTGATTAGCGAATTTCCCCTATAGGGAATAAGCTAATACCGTAGTCGGCATCCGTTCACAAGGAAACAACCTGGAATCTCTTTCCCGGCTGAGACTTGGACCAACACGGCTTGAAGTATCAGGTACAGTCAAATATCTAGGGCTGACGATTGATTCTAAGCTGACTTGGAATGATCATTTGAATAATACACTGCATAAGGTGAAATGGGCGCTCATGACGTCCAGGAGATTTGCAAGCTCCACGTGGGGGATCAAGCCTCACATAGCGCTGTGGCTGTACAAGGCAGTAATATATTTAAGGCCTCAAGTCACATATGGATCGCTAGTCTGGTGGACAAAGGTGAACCAGACTACAGCCATAGCCAAACTCACAAGTTTACAAAGGTTGGGCATGCTTCTAGTCACTGGAGCTTTCAGGAGCAGCCCATCAGCAGCTCTCGAAGTTGCTCTTGGATTACTGCCTTTGGATATCTTCATCAAGGCAGAAGCACGTAAATCAGCCTATCGATTAAAGGTCACAGGCCAATGGAGGGAAGGCCTGTCTGGAACAGGCCATTGTACCATCACCAAAGCTGTTGCTCAAAGCCCTGTGCTTGTACGGAGATGGTTTTCACTAAACCTTTTTCTGTTGGATTCCGCTCCAGAGAAGAGTGGAAATTTGAGGAGGGGCCCTATTACAGGAAAGGCAGCCTTGTCTGGTACACGGACGGCTCTCTCTTTGAAGGAAAATCTGGCTACGGGGTGTACAGTGAATCACCTAGAACAGAACTCTGTGTAAGTCTGGAACAACACTGTACTATTTTTCAAGCAGAAATTTGTGGCATCATGGTTTGTGTCAATCTAGGCATTGCCAGACGCTATTGCGACAAGCATATAGTAATCTTGTCAGATGGTCAGGCTGCCCTCAAGGCTCTTGACTCCAACGAAATCAAGTCAAAATTAGTGTGGGAATGTTACAACACACTCAGCAAACTCGCAACAAGCAACTCGGTGCATCTTGGTGGGGTACCTGGCCATGTAGGCATAGGTGGCAATGAATGTGCAGATAAGCTTGCTAAAAGAGGTTCCGGTATGTCATTCTTTGGTCCAGAGCCAAGCTGTGGCATAAGCAAAACAACTGCTTTTCACAAAATAAACAAATGGTCCAGGGACTTACATCACCAGCAATGGCAAGGTTACACTGGACAATCACTTGGCAAAAGGCTGCTAGCAGACACTAGCTCTTACTTCACTAACTGGTTGGTGAGGTTGGGTAGAGGTCGGGTTAAGCAGTTGATTGCTTTGATAACTAGACACAGCCACTTCAGGAAACATCTCCACACTCTCGGACTCAGAAATGAAAGTCAGGTGTGTAGGCTTTGCAATCAGTCTGAGGAGACTGCCAAGCACATCATACTGGATTGCGAGAGACTCGGGGCAAGGAGAAGGGCTCTGTTTGGTTGTAAGCAACCAGGTGATGAAAAGGACGTTAGTATTGGTAAAAAACTCCTGGATCTCGTAAAGGGTACGGGCATTGGTTTGCCAAACTAACGGACTAGGGACAAACAATAAGCTTCGGTTGACGTGTGAGGATCTTTGAATCTTTGGATCTCTGAATCCGTCCCTTCAACAACACATAAACACACATAAACCGTAGTCGGCATGGTAAGACCTAGGCCCGGGACCATGATAACTTTTCGTTTTGAGGTCCCCAGACCCCAAAAACACCATTCGTTTGAAATTGTATATATCTAAATATATATATATATATATATATGTCCATGGGTGCGATAACTCTCGTAAAAATGGTCCGATTATGATAAAATTTGGTACAAACGTGTAAAGCATTATTTATGACTTTAAATTTGAAAACCAGACGGATCGACCTATCCAAAGTGGTATTTTGGGGGGGTTTTGTACCCCAAAATGGGTTTTTTGAAGTTTTTACATGTAATATTTTATAAAGTCAAATTTTAGTTTCCACCATTGGATTCAGCTTAAAAAAACACACAATTTGGTGTTTTGATCATTTCTCTACGTCAATTGGTTACAGAGATATTGAAAGTGCTAAACACAGTACGTTGTCCAATGCTATTCTTACGGAGAATAAGAAAAAAATTATAGCTCGCTTATTTATATAGGTAAACTAACGAAACTTGGTATACGGCTTCATCTGGTTGGTTTTGGTCTATTTTTATCTGCACAAAAACGCAATTTTTACCGATAATTACCATAGCAGCAAACTTACGTCCTCAGCCCCCATGTTATTCTTATGGAGAATAAGTCAAATGTAATGTATCCCTTAATTATGAACATAAATTAATAAAACTTGGTATTTTGGTTCACCTAGTTGAGTTCTATTGATATTTGTATAATAACCCATTTTTTTGCCGTTTACTATCCGTTGAGTTCCTCGACTTATCACGAAGTGCTAGTTGAGTTAGCAACAGGACCCGAACTATATGCCAGTATATTTCGTTAACTTTGATTTAATTGTACAAAAATCAAAAATTTAACTGTCTAAAAATTTAATTACACTTTTATTTAATTGTGTAAAATGTAATTTTAATATTGTATAATAATATGGATTGTTATTTGCTTTAGTTTATCTACCATTTATATACAACCCGTAAGAAGGACGGGTACACAGCTAGTATGAAATAAAGTAGAAGTTATAAAAATATGATTTAAGTGATCTGAGTAAAAATAAAAGAGCCTGAGAAGAAATTTTAGAATAGAAATACAATTTAGATAAAACACCATCTGGACAATGGACTTGGGAAAGAAATGTTCTTTAACTAAACATTATTTTAAAGAAATGAAGAGATATTAAGAAAAAAGAAAATTCAAGGCTGAATTTCAATATATAATTAATAAATTAACGATTGATTTGAACATTCTAAATTAATTTCAGTAGTATTCTATAAACTTTACCTAAATCTCATTATATCCCATAGTGGACAATTAGATATACACCATCTCATTAAGACATAATAATAAGTTAAATAAAAAGTTCTGGTTACAATGTTAAATTGGAGTTCTACAAATGGATTTATAGTGGAACCTCTATTAACCGTCACCTTCGTGACCGGGACTGTGACGGATAACTGAATAGACGGATAATAGAAACATCATATTATAATCGTGTTCAGTAACTAAATTTTAAAATGTTTGGCATAGAAATGAAAATAAACTGTGTACAAAAGGATAATACTTCCCACTAAATACATATTTATTGTTTGAAATAATATAATAGCTCATACAGATTCTCAGACACTGCCGTACGGCGCAAATTCTGAGTCTAATAAATAGTAATATTCTCATAAACGGACGACGGATAACAGAGAGTGACGGTTTAAAGAGTGACGTTGATTTAGGTTTTACTGTACATGAAAAAAAAATTAGGCTTCGAACCCAAAACCGCATGATCGCGAATCTGACAACATATCCACTGGGCTAAATTTATTCGATATAGAGCAAACAATCGGTTGATGACATTTCCTCATAGTAACAAATGATATCTGCAATATTGAACCTCCAGTGTAGGCAATAATGTGTTCACCATGTTTTGTAACAGCTGATTTACACAAACCTCATGGTGAGCAAGTTATCACCTACCTGGGAGGTTTATTTAAATCAGCTGATACAAACATGTGGTATTAGCCAAAGATAGTATGCTTTCATAAAGCAGCTTTCCAAAACTTAGTACACATTTAATTGGACCAAAATACTGAAAATTACTCCTTATCTGATGAATAGCAGCGAAACGGATGATCGGATCTTAAATCTGACGTAGAAGTCATGGTTGGAAATTAAATTTTCTACAACTTTTGTTTTTAATTCTTTTTCCATCTCTTACGGTTTCCGTACAAAACACGCTCAAAGTGGAAAAATGTTAACTTTTGGCAATTTATCTGACAGTTTTCCGTCAAGAGATTTAATTCAAGTATGGGGTCGAGAGGGGTGTGACTACGGGAAGTGCCCCATAGTTTATGTCAGTATATCAGTGAGTGAGTGAGTGAGTGAACCCGTCTAGCTTAATATAAGTAGATAAATATGTCCGTAAGCACGATAACACTCGTAAAAAAAGGTCCAATCATAATGAAAATTGGTACAAATGTGTAAAGTAGCATTTATTTGCACGAGTTCGAAAACCACCATCGCACCATCCAAAGGGGGGGTTTTGTACCTCAAAAATGGGTTTTTTGGACTTTTCACATGCAATTTTTATTTAAATCAAATTTTAGTTTTCCCCAGTAGATTCAGCTTAGAAAAAATTAATTTGGTGTTTTGATCATTACTCTACGTCAATTGGTTGCTGAGATTTTGAAAGTGCTAAACACAGTACATTGTCTAATGTTATTCTTATGGAGAAAAAGATAAATTTTATATCTCGCTTATTTATGAACGTATACTGACAAAACTTGGTATATGGATTCATCTGGTTGTGGTCTATTGTTATCTGCAAGAAAAATCCTTTTTACCAATGGTTCCCGTGACAGCAAACCTGCTTACTCAGCCCCATGTATTCTTATGGAGAACAATTAAAATGTTATATAACGCTTATTTATGAATGTAGACTAATGATACTTGGTATGTGGCTTCATCTTGTCTAGTTATTTTGATATTTGCATAAAAACTATTTTCTTTTTATTCCTTATTGCAGCAAACCTGCGTACTCAGCTTGCATGTTATTCTTATGGAGAATAAATAAAATGGCATAAATCGCTTATTTATGAATGTTTAATGATGAAACATGGTATGTGACTTTACCTAGTTGAGTTATATTTATATTTGCATAACAACCCATATTTTTTGTTCCTAGTTGCAGCAAACCTGCGTACTCAGCCCCCTTATTATTCTATGGAGAATAATTAAAATGTTATATATTGTATTTATGAATTGTATATTAAAGAAACTGGGTAAGCAGCTTTATATGATATTAAGTCATAAATATGCATTGAAAATTCGCTGAGTACACAGGTTTGCTGTGACGTGGGTTTTTAATAATTAACCTACATTACCTACAATACATAACCTACATTGCTTCAGCAAACCTGCGTACTCAGGCCCCATAGCATAGAGAACTAGCTGCTATGCCCGTGCTTTGCAACGGAGTGAAAATTTAGAGTAGAAAAATTGTAAACAAAATAATGACAGTCTGTAGTTAGATATACTCCTTATAACAGCTGTTTTTTTAATTAATTGAATTAGTAAAACACACATGTGACATAAACCAAAAACGAGTTCGCACGCAGCACACTGACGTGAGGGAAGTGAATTTCCAAATAAAAACTTTTAAAACTCAAAATCAGTGTAAAAACATACATTTGTCCAATTTTTATTGAAATCTGAAAACATTGATTTTTTGGCTCTTCTGATACTCCTGGTTTCATTTACTTGTAAAGCTGGGAATACAATTTTGCCCAATATAAGGTTAGGAGAAGGTCCAGACAGGCTTGAAAGTAGGTGTGAGGTTGCTGGGGATGATAAAAGTACTCTAACAACGGAATAACAGGCTTTTCTCGTGTAAAACCCCCATAAGACAACGTACTGTGTTTAGTCAATACACATTTTCTGTAATAACTCGGTAAATATTTATGCTAGAATGACGAGAGAGGGCTTAAAAACTTTCGCCTCTCTAATTCCCATCTTTTTACATGCATTGATTTTACATCTGGGGCTTTTATGACCATTTTTGGGCCCAAAAACTCGAAATTTGAAAGATTAATCCCCAAAAAAGGGGTTTAGAGTTTTCCGATTGTTTTGCCCAACGAACTTGTCCAACTGATTACAGAAAGGAACGTCCCTACCAAATTTGAAGTAAATCGGACAAAAATTGCGACCGCTAGAGTGCAAACACACACATATATATATATATATATATATATATATATATATATATATATATATATATATATATATATATATATATATATATATATATATATACATATATATATATAAAATTTTGAATGACACCCCAAAACGTGTTCAGGGGGTCACGTTAGGAACTTCTATGGTGGTCCCGGGCTTAAGTTTCACCGTGCGGGTCATGCTAATAGTTCACTTTCCTAAGGAAATTCACTAATAAAACAATCCTCCATATGAATAACAGAATAACATGGGAACTTGGAAGTCCCGTAGGGCAGAGCTCTGAGGACATTTCTAAACAGCATTTATGACACTCCTCAGTACATAGACAACACTTGTGCAAAATTTCAGCAGAATTAGTCCAGTGGTTTTGGCTAGATGGAACAATAGACAGACAGACAGACAGAAGGACAGCACCTCGTTTTTATAATAGTAGTGACAACTAAAATGTTATATATCGCTTATTTGTGAGTATATTTTATGAAACTTGGTAAGTGGCTCTATTTGGTTTGGTATTAAGACGCATATATACGCCTTGTAAATTCACTGAGCACGCAGGTTTGCTGCGACAGGGGTATTATATAAATTATGTGTTTTAAAAAAAATTGTGATTGTTAACATGACTACTGTTGTCATTTCACTACAAACTTTAAAGTAGGATCAGAGACAGTTTTGACACATCGTTCAGTATAAACAGGTGTGCTGTCATTTAACAGTTTGAGTTTTCTTCCATAACAAATTTCAACAATATGAGGATCATAGCTATGATGCTAAAATTCTTCATTCTAGCTTTTGTAAGTATAAGCAATGTTTTTTAACAATTTTTAATAATTTTTTAACCACTTTAAATCATCATAGTTAAATTTACCAAGAACAATAGGAAAGTTTAAAGAATCAAAAATTAATAACAGAGAAAACCAAATTAAAACAGCCAAAATTATAAAACAATAAATGGTTTTACAATAACTGTTATTTAATCCCGTAATAAATGTTTGTTTTGATCAAGGATTTATTTACTTCCCTTACGTATATGAAAATTGATTATGTGTTTAAAAATGTTGCTAACTGAATATCTTTTTTTTAATTATATATATACTTCAATACTTACATAATTTTAGAGCAGTACTAAGGGGTTTCACAGTAATAAATGAATACAACTGCTCAAGACCTAGAGTCAAAGAAAAATCCCTCTCCCAATAAAACAATTGGCTTTTGCAGGATAATAATTCAGTAGCTTTAACCATTATTGTAAGGTAGGTGGAAAATTTGGTGGTTAAACACCATCAGTGGTGTCCAGTGCTTGCATAAGTGAAAAACCTGTCTACCCTTATTACAGCAAAGAGCAGCATTTATTTGTTGGTATTAACCAAGAAAAATTTACAATAGAAAATTAACTGTTGTCTAAAATATCAGTAGTTAAATTGACCGAAAGTTGGATTTGTTACTAGTGCAATTGATCCACCATCCAATCACGAAGTTACATTTGCTTCGATCATACTTTCTCTTTGCAATGATGATTACCTACCAGTAGTGCTAGTACCTGCTGCTTGAGCTCAAGCAAGTGTTCTTCTCATACTTCTCAATTTACATAACCCCACATAACATGTATTATGCATACTGTCTTGTCATTCCAGTATAGTCACTAATTATACAATGTATTTAATGTAGGGAACATCAGTTCTTGCTGTTGAGCTGTGCTTAGTTAATATGTCCATAGGATTTCTATTCATCCACAAGATATAATTGAAGCTTTGAAGGCCTGTGGGGCAGAGACCTAAAGAGGAATGCAAATAACTAGGTATTAGGAAATTTGTATAATCTACCTCTACCCCTTTAAATTGATAGTTTAATCATTAAATCTTTTGGCTATCCAGTGTGACCAACTTCCCTTCCTTGGTTCCTCCTTGTCTCTTCTGGGGGCTTGACTCCCAGTAGAGTCTGGATACCCAGTCTAGTCCAAGTCTTTGGAGGGAGTAGTGGATCTTCCTTGCAGCCTAGGACGGGTGCCTGGGAGGAAGTGTGCCTGGGAGGAAGGGCTCTTACACGATGATATCCGGTCTGCCGGGCTGGGGGACGAACCATCCTGAGGCCACCCGACCCCTGAGAGGTTGGAGGCTCTGTGCGATGGCGGTCCCTGTCTGGTGGACTTAGGGGGACGTCGGGTTAGAGGGCGAATCGTCCTGGGGTTATGTCAGCCACACAGCCTTGGAGCTAGGTAAGGTTCTCTCTCCCTTTCTGGAGCAAGGCAGACTGACCCTGTCCTACCACCTTTCCCATCCCTCTTTCCGGTGGCTGCACAATATCCCAAGGAGATGTGCAGGAGCCGGCTATGCCGGAGCCTCCTAATCCCCCCAAAAACAAACAAACAAACAAGCATAAAAATCAGTACAGTAGAACCTCTATTAACCGTCACCTTCGGGACTGGGACTGTGACGGATAACTGAATAGACGGATAATAGAAATGGCATTATAATTTGTTCACTTTTATAATTAATTTAGAGTAATATAAATATGATATCATTACTTCTAAAATTATAATAATTCATAATTATGTCACAATTAAGTCTCTGTCCAATATAATACCTCGTACAGACACTCATACACTACCGTACGGCGCAAATCTTGACGCTAATAGATTGTAAAATTCTCATAGACGGACGACGAATAACAGACAGTGACGGTTAAAAGAGTGAGGGTTGATCGAGGTTTTACTGTACCTTAGATCTCGCTCTTTTAAAACATCTGCTTGAGTGCTATTGCAGGCAGCAGTGCTTTTGTCTTTATTCCTTTGGATGGATTTTAAAATACTAGAATTATTCTTCATGTACTTATGACGTTGTAATCAAAATAAGCCAAATTTACATACAATACTTATGAAGGATAAAGATGACTTTATATGGGCTCATATTGGTCCCAGAGTGGCTCCTCGTATATGTACCACGTAAAGCCAATAATTTCAGTGTATAATTGTAATTGATGGATCAAAGTTTTTCTGTTTGGGAACAATTTAATTTAAAGGTGATCCTAAAAGACATGTCTCATGCCTGTTAACCAGTGTGCCTGTTACTCAGTTTACATTTTATGAAACAACAACTCCAACATATCTAAGATTGATCTCAGCTGGAACACATTAATACATTTTATTAATTAAGGTAAATAATGTTGTGCACTGGATTGTATTGGAGTGTATAAAACATAGCGAAGAATAAACAGGAAAAAATATAAATGTATATAGTACCTATACATCTTAGTAGAAAATTGTATGTTTCAGGTGTTAAATATCAACTGTCATCAAGCTAATGGTAAGAATTTGTCTTCAATCAACAAAACAAGGTTATGCACAAATAGCTTTATCAACTTAAAATGTTTATTCAAATAATGAACTGGCTTTATCAGTAAACGTTGGCCGATGAATTATTAGTGAATTTCCTTTGGAAAGTGAACTATTAGCATGACCCGCACGGTGAAACTTAAGCCCGGGACCCCCATAGAAGTTCCTAACGTGACCCCCTGAACACGTTTTGTGGGGTCGTTCAAAATTATATATAGATATATATATATATATATATATATATATATGTGTGTGTGTGTGTGTTTGCACTCTAGCGGTCACATTTTTTGTCCGATTTACTTCAAATTTGGTAGGTACGTTCCTTTCTGTAATCAGTTGGACAAGTTCATTGGGCAAAACAATCGGAAAGCTCCAAACCCCTTTTTTGGGGGATTAATCTTTCGAATTTCGAGTTTTTGGGCCCAAAAAGGGTCATAAAAGCCCCAGATGTAAAACCAATGCATGTAAAAAGATGGGAATTAGTGAGGCGAAAGTTTTAAGCCCTCTCTCGTCATTCTAGCATAAATATTTACCAAGTTATTAAAGAAAATGTGTATTGACTAAACACAGTACGTTGTCTTATGGGGGTTTTACACTAGAAAAGCCTGTTCTTCCTATGTTAGAGTACTTTTATCATCCCCAGCAACCTCACGCCTACTTTCAAGCCTGTCTGGACCTTCTCCTAACCTTATAATGTGCAAAATTGTATTCCCAGCTTTGCAAGTAAATGAAACCAGGAGTATCAGAACAGCCAAAAAATCAATGTTTTCAGATTTCAATAAAAATTGGACAAATGTATGTTTTTACACTTATTTTGAGTTTTACAAGTTTTTATGTGGAAATTCACTTCCCTCACGTCAGCGTGCTGCATGCAAACTCGTTTAAATATAAATTTTTTAGAGGATGTGGGTAGTTTTGCCTGTAGAAGTGTGCAGGGCAGTGTGTTATTTAGGAATTTAGGACACCGTTGTCAAAAAAAAGGTCACCAATTTGAATCAAATGACGTCAACAATGGCCCACATCACCGCAGGCCTGCCCCGGGGCCTGTGAAAGCTGAGTACAGCCCTGAATGAGTGTTCAAGTTTACCCTTCAAAATGTAAAAACAATAACAGTGCAAATTCTTCACAGAGTTCTTCTAATATTTGTCTGAAAGAAAACAGAGCATTTTTGAAGAATATTCATACCTGTTTCCTTAATTTCTGCGAATTCCGATTCACAGAAATCAAGGAAAGAGGTCTGAATATTCTTTAAAAATGCTTTTAATAAAACCTCTATCTATATATTTCCTTATTATTTTTAGATTTTACAGTAGTTGCTTTAATAAATCTTCTACGTGTTAATTCTGATTGAAAAATATGGAATAAAACAATCTCTTAAGTTATTATTCCCAATCCTAAAAAATCAGTTTGATGTGTTAGTATATTTTTAATACAGAATCTTTAATTAATTTATAAAAATGAATCCCTATTTCCCTTGGTCACGCAATATCTTGATAATAAGTGTACCAAATTGAATAATTCTTTTTTTGTCGTGTTCGTTAATGTCAGGACAAGGTTTTTATAAAAGACAATTTTTAATCCGACCTAAGGGCTATGTTCCACTGGTCTTCAAAGTTCCCATTGATTTGATCAAAGTTCAGTTAGTTACACCAAATAGCAGCTGTTAACAAGGATTATAAATAAACATACTTGAAAGACATAAACATATGTTCATTATGAAATCACTAATCTACTTGAATGACAACCCCAAGGTTGAAAAAATGTACCCAAAATCGAATGGTCCCAAACAATGTAGTAAAATCCGGGAGGAGTTTTGAGGCGCCGTTTTCGAGCCATTTTGATAACAAGGTGATTTTTCCTCCATAAGAACTAATGGAAACTTGGAGGTGAGTAGGGACAAGCCCTGAGATTTTGCGGAAAAACAAAAAATTCTAAATTGATAGTTCTCCTTCAACATGTTGGGCCCCAGAGTATTTTTAAGGAGTCTATTTGTCAATCAACTGGAGTACCGGTACTAATTTATTAGTAGGTATAAATCTTTTCACCTTAAGAATAATGTGGCAATGTTTAATGGTACTCGGGCGGCGACCTAAGGTTAGAACAAATTTATGCAAAATTGGTTGGTGCCTAACAATGTGGTATGGTCCAGGGACAAGTTTGAGGAGGGACTTTCAAGCCACTTAGATTACTTTATTTTAGCCATAAGTATAACATGGCAACTTTTGAGATCATGTCGGAGCCCTCCAAAGTTTGGGGGGAAAGCATCCAAAATATTGCTGTTCTCCTATAATGTTGTAAGGTCTGGGAGCAGTTTTGTGGAGCCTTTTTCACAATCAACTGGATTACTGCGCTATTAGTATAGATATATTATCCATTGGAATAGCATGGCAATGAAGCCAGTGGGACTATAAGGTCTATAAAGTCTTGTAAGCCTATAAGGTCGGGGTGATAAAAAAAGTATCCAAATGTTATGGATCAATGTAAATTGGCTAAACTCACTGAAAAAGACGGAAATTATAACATGACAACATTGCCAGGGGGTGGAACCCCAAAGATGGTGGGGGAGACGTATCCAACAAGGAGGGCATATATCATGAATTAAAGAGATACACCTTTGTAAAACTAATCCAAAGAATCACCTGACATCGAAATTGGACATAGATATATAAAACCTGTGGAGCGGAGCCCTGAGGTCCAGGGGAAAAACATAAAAACCAAATGTAAAATATTGGTCCCAAACAACGTGGTATGGCCTGGGAGCAGCTTTGTAGAGCCTTTATCGCAATCACCAGGAGTACTACACTATTAATATTTTTATCGCCCACCACACATGTTAAATGTCCATCTTGAGAGGTAAGTAATGAGCTTTATTGCAGACCAGGATGGTAATGATGCATAGCGTTACGATTACACTCCCGGCAGAGCTTAATCAGCTGTTGCGTTTACAACAATCAAAGTTTTCACAACATACAATTATTGTTTGTTTTGATACTGATATAACCTTAACATGCAATGCCAGTTCCTAAACTACTATTTTTTTATATTTACATTGCCTATGTTGTGGGGTGGGAGGCGATAAAATAGTGTATCCGTCTCGGGTAGTAAGAGCCATAATGGCTTTGGGAACTTAACACACTTGTGCTCTCAAGCATCGCACTAATGCTGTAATGACGCTCTTACTACCCTAGATGCGTAAATATCTATTCTCTATAAGAATAACATAGCACCGTTTCACCCCGAGGGGCAGAGCCCTAAGGTTGGGGTTATAACAATGTATCCAAATGTTACGGCGAATCTCGCAAAGAGACTAAAAGAATATCATGGCATAAAAGAATATCATGGCAACCTTGACAAGGGCGGAGTCCTATAAGGTTGGTGGGGGGGACGTATCCAACGTGACAATATATGTGTAAAGTGGCATTCATGACTTTAAGTTCATGACCAAAAAGATTGGACCATGGGAAGGGGTTTTCTGGGGGTTTAAGGGTTTCCAAAAATAATTTGTTTGCAGTTTTTACCCTACAATTTTAAAAACACACAATTTTGGTCAAGATATTCCGTGTGAAGTGTACAGAAGCAAGATCAGCTGTTTTAAGCTAACTTCTAAAATGGTATTACAATTAAAACTGCTCGAATTCAAGCAGCTGGATTTTATATTACAAAATAATTTTAAAATCTACTATAATATTCTATGTTTAAAATTCATAGTTTGTGATGGTGAGGAGTCTATGTTGTTTAACAGATTATTGCGGACATTTTCCATCACTGATTAGTAAAAACTTGTCCCATCACTGACAAAAAGGTTTTACTAATCAGTTATGGAATATGTCCGCAATAATCTCGTAAACAACATAATATTCTAGATTTAAATAATTTGATGAAGCTATATGTTTAAATATTTTTTTTTTACAGCAAAATCTCTGTCAGAAAGTTCAGATCATGATTTGTTACTTGACAACCTTCCGACAGGAGGCCACAATATTGCAAAACGCGACGCAGTTGGAGCATCAGTATCAATGGCGACGTCTATTGCAAAGCAGGCTACAATGTCAGATGTTAAACTAATAACCAAACTTATTTTCACCAGGCTGAAAAAAAATTTCAAAGAAGCCAGAGCCAACAGTAAGGGGAAGACCTGGAATCAGTTTCTTGGTGCTTTACTTAAAGCTGCTTCATCAGCTGTTTCAGGGGCAATAACTGAGTTCATGGTTATGAAAACAAAACAAAAGCTTCAAAGTTATGCAGGGAATTATCTGGGAACGATTGGAAGCATGTTTGGCTAGGTATTATAAAGTAAGATGCCACAAAAAATATATCAATAAATTGGACTCTTTGAAAAAACATTGTTATTTTTATGTCCTCCTAAAAGTCATTTTACATACTATATGTTACCCGCAGGCTTCGCCCCGCGAATGATTTATAAAAACTATGACAATTTGTGTGTGCTGCATTCTGTGGTTAGCCCGTGGAACTACTACAAGATCAGCTGTTTCTCTTTTCATCAGCTCAAATGAAAATGAATATCCATAAGGAGTATATGGGAACTTTGGCACCTAGCGGGGCAGAACACAGGGGGAATTTCGTAATACCGTTTCTTAGCAAGCACTTAGGTACAAAGAGGAACCTATATGTCAAATCTCAACTCTCTGTAGGCCTTATAGTTATGGAGATTTCGTGATAAGTCAGTCAGTCAGTGGTATTTGGATTTTATATATTAAGATGACACCACTATTAACACATTAAAATATTATATACTTAGGGGGCTAATGGTTTTTTTCAACTACCACAGCAATATTTGTAAGGGATTTTAGCCTTTGCGGGAGCCCAATGTGTAAAAAATATCTGACAAAAACACACAAAATTTATATAAATCCACAGATTTTAAACTTGTTAGGGGTTACTGTAATTCACTCCCAAGTCCTCATTAGGGCTTCCCCCGTGGCAAAAAGTATTAGGACCAAAAATTCTTAACTGTGCATTAATCTTGTTGTTTCACGCCTTTCATCAGTGTCATTTCAAGACTGTATAGATATGACATGTTTCGGCAACTATGCCATTTTCAAAGTCTTTGAAAATTATCTAATTATCAAGTCTCTAGATCATTGAAAAGTTAGTTTAAAAAACATTGCAAAATTTGTACCAGACAAGAAAGCGAGTTAATAAAAACGTGTTAGAAATGTAACATTTAAATGATATTGTAAAAATCTCATAACTTGACCATATGTAATAGTTTTATTTTAATATTGAAATCAGATGAGCTTGTGGAGGTGTTACGTCAACTTTGCATTGTATAATATGCAATCTCATCTTGTACTATTACCAGTGGTGGGGAAGCTACTTTTTTTAAAGTAGCTAGCTACAGCTACCAGTAAAAAGTAGCTAGCTACAATTTTAGCTATTTCGCAGTTTGGTCCTTACTTACTTTAATGGTGTAATAATTGCCACATCATTATTTAGTGTTTTAGTTATGAATTTTCATAAATACATACCTTACTTTGTTTTTTAGTCTTTGTTTTCATGTACCGTAACAAATTTATTTTTAAATCTATGATTAGTGTAAACAAATTAATAATATGAAAATATATAATGTGTTGAAAGAAATTAAAATTCATACTTCAAAGAAATAAACAGGCAAGGCATTAACCCTTTCAGTGCTATGGCTCGATATATCGTCTTTTGAATCTGTTATCAATAAACACTGTTACTGCTTCATAAGCGATTAGTACCGTTAGGCGCTCAGTCTGCAGTCTGAGTCTGACATGTGGTGAAACCTGGTAGACACGAATTGAACTACCTCGTCCAGCACCTAGTCTCTATAATACCAACTGATCCACTGCAGCTGCTCGCCTGACCAGTGGCTGTGCGGTCTAAGGCGTTACCTTCCTGGCCGGGGGTAACACTTAGATCGAGGGTTCGAATTCCGTCACAGTCGGTGGTTTTTATGTGCAACTCATGGAGAGTTCACCTGTCTGTGGCAGAATTGAAGGGGAGGGCGGACCTTAACGGTGGACGGCTCGGGTCCAAGCTGACGGGATGGGTGGATTCTTTGTGAGTTGCACATCTGATCAGGTGTTTTGCTACTTTTTACCTATCCTTTACTGTGTGTGTCCAGCGGAAGCACGTTTTTATTAATTTTAACTGTTCAGGCGTTCAATATATTTTAAAAATCAACAAAACATCACGGATTCAACTACTCCTTTCAGAAGCTTAGCACTCAAAGGGTTAAACAACTGTTAGGCATATATTCAATAACCCATGAAAATATAACATTCCCACTTAAACTGGTTTCACAATTTACTAATACTGTGCCCATAGACCTGCATGCATGAATAACTATAACGTATAGGTGGTATTGAAAAATGATGGACTATGCAATAATTTATTGGAAAATTCTCACAAATCCTAAGTAACTATAAAATATTTTAAAAACTGTAAAAGAACTAACCTTAACATCTAGCTTCATATTATATATTGAATTTCTAAATACAGTTAGGTCACAATCCAAACATATCTTACTTGTAGCAGTACTACAAAATCATCTTTTTTATTTATCTTTAGAAGTTTCAACAAATGTTATTGGCCGGTCATGGTAGGACTTAGTGTATGACCAGGTCCTGTACAAGCGCCTCTTTATGGGGTGTTATAAGAAGGACTTCTTTATCAACATTAAAATCACCTCAATTTTACTTTTACTTGCAATATAGTTAGCAAAATAAAAACAGAATATGAAAAATTATTTACACATAGTAAATGTAGCCTACATCTACATGTTATTTTACTGCAAGTTTTTATTTTGCAAAAGACCATGGTCAGAGATTAAAGTTATGTTATGATTATGATGTTTGGATTTTAAGCGCCTGGTGGCAGTGGAATAAAAAATTGTTGAATATAAAAGCTAAACAAAAATACCCCCATAGCAGCAAACCTACGTACTCAGCGAATTTCCAATGCATATATATGTATCTTAATACCACATAAAGTCACATACCAAGAATCACAAGATGCAAATTTCTTAGAGTATGTAAAAAAATATAAGAAAGTATTTAAGTCTGTCTGTCTAGCAGCTAAATTGTCAGCTAATTGCAAGAAAATTAGATCGTCAGAGAACAAAACTAAAACTGCTTGGAATATTGTTAACAAAGAGCTTTGTTCTAAAGGGAAGGATACAAATTTTCCAGATTTAATATTTAATGACATATTGTGTCAATCAGGTGACAGGATAGCAAATTTGCTTAATTTGAAATTTTTAAATGCGTCTTCTGACACAGGTGTCAAGTCATGCCTAAGTGATGCTCTTGGCTTTGTAGGAACTAATGTCGACTTGCCATTGCCTATTTTTAACTTTGAAGGAGTTTCTATTACAGACATTAAAAATATTATAAAATCTTTAAAAAATAAAAAATCAGTAGGATGGGATGACATTCCTTTGAATTTGCTCAAGAGTACTCTAGATATTGTTGCAGATCCTTTGTGCCAATTAGTCAATCAATCTCTTAAAGCTGGTTATTTTCCGCTTCAAATGAAATATGCAGAAATTGTACCAGTTTTTAAGAAAGGGGATAAGAACATTGCCGATAATTACCGTCCAGTTTCTGTTTTACCAGTGTTATCTAAAGTTTTTGAAAGGGTGGTCTGCAAACAAATTTTGTCTTTTTTTGAAGAGAATCAAATTTTTTCCAAAAATCAGTATGGATTTAGAACTGGAAAAAATACTTCTTTTGCAATGGCTGATCTGGTTGAGCGGATTTTACTGGCCTTGGTTGGATCGCAGAAGACGTGTGGCGTGTTTTGTGATTTATCCAAGGCTTTTGATTGTGTCGTGCATGAGATTCTGCTCGGAAAGCTTCAAGCCTATAACTTGTCCTTCACTGCTCTGTTATGGGTATCCTCATATTTAAAGAATCGTAAACAAAGAGTAATTGTTACAAAGGACTCTATAAAATTTAAATCTGAGTGGCAGGACATATCAGCTGGTGTTCCTCACGGATCAATTCTAGGCCCTGTTTTGTTTTTGATTTACATTAATGACCTTGATAAGAATATAGGTGCTGATCTAATTTTATATGCTGATGACACTACAGCAGTTTTAAAAGCTACTAGCATGAAGGAACTTGAAAGTTTAACAATACAAACAATAAAAAATTTGGAAAATTGGTTTCAGGTTAACGGGTTGAATCTAAATTATAGTAAAACTAATTTGCTTAAATTTCAAACCAGTAGAAGTACTGACCCAAAAGAATTTTACATTTCTATAGATAATCACAGGGTTGTTTCGAGCTTCTCAACAAAATTCTTAGGTGTTGAATTGGACCTAAATTTGAATTGGAAAACTTATCTGCATGTAGTTGGAAAGAGGCTTAGCTCAGCTTGCTTTCAGATGTTAATATTAAGGGGTACCACCGATTTGGAAACTAGGCTAATGGTTTATTACGCATATTTTTATTCTATTATGCAGTATGGGATAGAATTGTGGGGATCATCAGCTGACGCATTAAATATTTTCAGAACTCAAAAGAAGATTATAAGAATTCTTACTTTTTCAGGTTATTGAGTTTCATGTAGACCCCTCTTTCGGAAACTTAATCTAATGACACTGCCACCCCTTTACATCTATAAATGTTTACTCTTGCTGGAAAACAATTTTGAAAAAATAAGCCAGGAGCAGCATGATCATGATTATGATACGAGGCATAGGAGGGACTTGCAATTTAAGATACATCGTTTGTGCCTGTATGAAAGATCTCCTTCCTATGCTGGGATGAAATTTTTCAACAGCCTTCCTCCTGGTTTGAAATCTAAAATTGGTCCAAACAGTTTTAAACCTTCCCTTAAAGAGCATTTGCTTAGCAGAAGCTATTATAGTATAAATGAGTTTGTTTTGTAAAATTGATATATTTTTATAAGAAACGTAGGTATTTCTCTCCTTTAACTAAAATTTGTTTTGTTTTGCTCACTTGTATTGGTTTGATTTTGTACGGTACTTGCTTGTCTTGGTTTTTGAATATTGTACTATAGTTAAGTTTTAGTTGTAGTACCATTTGACCATGTCACCAGTTTGTATAGCCTTGCTATGTAAAAAATGTAAAATGTGACAATAAATATAATTTGAATTTGAATTTGAATTTCATCAATATACATTCATTAATAAACGATTTATGACATTTTTATTATTCTCCATAAGAATAATATGGCGGCTGAGTATGCAGGTTTGCTGAAGCAAAGAACACAAAAAATGGGGTTTTATACAAATATCAATATAACTCAAGTAGGTAGGTAAAGCCACATACCAAATTTTATTAATTTATGTTCATAATTAAGGGAGATAACACAGTACTTATTGCCATAAGAATAACATGGGGGCAGAGTACGCAGGTTTGCTGCTACGGAAACTATCGGCCAAACAAATTTTTTTGTGCAAATATCAATGGATCACAATGATATGAAGCAATTTACCAAGTTTCTTCAGGATAAGTTGATAAATAAGCGAGATATACAATTTTTCTTAATCTCCATAAGAATAACATTGGACAACGTACTGTGTTTAGCACTTTCAATATCTCTGTAACTATTTGACGTAGACCAATGATCAAAACACCAAATTGTGCGTCTTTTTAAGCTGATTCCAATGGAAAAACTCAAATTTAACTTTTTCAAAAAATGATACCTATGTAAAAAACTCAAAAAACTTATTTTTGGGGTAAAAAACCCTGTCAAAATACCCTTTCGGATTGGTCGACCTGTCTGGTTTTCGAACTTAAAGTCATAAATGCTGCTTTACACGTTTACACCAAATTTTGTCTCGGATTATTTTTACGAGACTTATCGTGCTCACGGACACACACACACACACATATATATATACAGTTTTGAACGAATGGTGTTTTTGGCATTCGGGGACCTCAAAACAAAAAGTTATCATGGTCCCGGGCCTAGGTCTTACCATGCCGACTACGGTAATAGCTTCTTCCCTATGGGGGAAATTCGCTAAAATAGGACAAAATTAACAGCTGACTATATAAATGAATGCAGTAACAGCTTTCAATGAGTGAAGAAACTTTTTTACTCGTGTCAATCTATAATATTATAAAGAACAGGTGGTTTCTGTTGTGACAATTTAAATACCACCGTCAATAATTATTTAAGTACAAGCGTTGCTACTAGTGGAATCAAAAGCCTGATCAACTTTTGAAATAAAATCTTGCATTTTAGTGCTAACCTAAAATTGCCCACTACACCAACCATATACTTTGCTGAAAATATGTTGCCTACCCTCAAACTGCAGGCACTTCCAGGATTAAGGAAAATCCCAAAGAGCTTAATCTAGGCTATTGGAGTTGGAGTGTATGGTGAAAGTGACCTTTTATCAGGTCCTGTCTACTCTTGCTGACTGATATCAGAGGCCTTAGCCATTTGAATCCCGCTTTTAACTTGTTCAGTTGATTGTTTCCAGCCCTCTTCAGTGCAATTTTTGATTTGTTAAGAGGTAAGAAATTAAATAATAGTTAGTTTTAATACAAATTTAATGTTGACAATTACTAAAAAAATAGAAGTGACCATCCTGCAAGAAGTTAAATTATAATTTTTAAAAGGAAATGGGATTGACTTTTCCGATGATTTCATGTTCATTCCATTTCAGATTTTACATGAAATAATTAAAATACAATGTGTATTTCCATAAATTATGACCACAAATTATGTCATATTAGAAATTATTTTTTAAGTAAAAGCAAAGTATCTCAATGATGGATTATTTTATAAATTGTCAAGAGTAAAATAAATAAATTGCAATAGTGGGAGCCAAGTCAAACATGAAATAAATTATCAACAGGAAAGTAATTTTGTTTTAGTTAATGTTTCATGATTAAATAAAAAAATATCACAATGAAGGATTATGCCATGAAATAGGTTATTGTTGAAATATTTATTTTTAACGGTTAAATCAAATATGTGTTAAGTAAAATATTAATTGCATTAGACAAAACACAAAGTGTCAGTAGTTTGAAGACTTGTTGAATTTTTTATGCATAAAACCTGTTAGGTCTACTTATTCTGCTGAAAGATATAACTTGAAATGTTACCTTAACAAATTGGCTGCTGGTAAAACTTTTTGAAATTTTCCCGGGTGCTAAAAAATTATAAGTGTTGAACTACTTACCTATGAAGAATATAAGACCGACCATGTGGTTTTCAAGCATTCCAGTACTTTAGTTTAGCCGCTTATGATGTCATAATATTGCGGTCAATTTCGGCCTCGCAGCACCCGCGCAAGACCTGGCGCGGTCGACATCGGCCGTCCCGCGTTCACAAGGCATTAAATACAAGGCAAGGGGGGATACAATACGTACCTCCCGCCAAAACAACACGCTACATAACCTCAACCTAGAGGGTTGATGTTTTAAAATATATATGCACTATTTTTTTAAACAAAAACACTAAAATTACACGAGAATACACTTGAAAACAACGTATCACGGCCAAAAATGATAAACAACGGATCCGAAAACTGACGCCACCCGACAACACTACAGGACCCGCACTATACCCTGACAACAAATAACCTGCCTCTAGCAAGTGCTGGGCTCACACTAACTGGTTTAGTTTAAATAGGGAGGGAGGCCGGTTCCGACCGCGCAGCGTTCGCGCACGGCCAAGCCCGGTCGAAATCGACCGCGCCGCAGCGAACGTTTTAAAAATACCTTAGCAATAACATGTTAAATATGATAGTCCTATATTATATTTAACCTGGCAACAAATAGTAGATATATTTAATGTTGATAAGTTGTTTTAAATTATTTATTATCTGTATATTACAAACAGTTTTATGCTGCAGAGTTGTAATTATTAAATATTACTGAATTTTTAAATTTTGTAATTACTAGATTATTAATGTTACAGATTAATACGATTTTATTCAAGTATTAAATGTCAAAGTATTACAGAATTTCAAATGGATATTGAATCTGTACAAAATGTATATTGTTAATGTTATCTGGATGTGGCATTATACATTACAGCCATAGGGCTCATGTTTTAGGGTTGCCTACCAGCTCTAGGGATTCCGGTGCTGCCCATTACCTTGCGCTTACATGGCCTTTGGGGACTTCAGAGGAGCATCCCCTGGCTTCACCCAAGTCAACTATCGATAAGTCATAAACTTTAATCTCTGGAATATTAGTGATACCTGAGTAGTGGTGAACTAGCAAAGAGGCATACTATTCGGCGCTTTTTTCCCATGTTATTCTTATGGGGAGCCGTTTTTGCGCCGACGCCAGCTCCCGCCTTACACAAGTTTCCTTGTTGGCCTATATTAATACCCAACCCTTGCCTATATTAAATATATTGTCCCCATCCCTCCTCTATATTTTTTAAAATTTTCAAAAAAACTATCTTTGGTGTTTACTGTCCGATTTAAAATTTGGATATGTGATTGGTGTTTTAATAAATTCTACCCAAATTTACTATTACAGTCAAATTAAAAAATTTTGGAAAATACAGCCGCCAACTTCTTTATGTCCGATTTAAAACTTGGATGATTGTCCTAGTGTTTTAATAAATTCCACATATCCCAAATTCACCAAATTAAAAAAAAAATACTGCCGCCAACTTCTGTCTGATTTAAAACTTGGATGATTGTCGTAGTGTTTTAATCCCAACTACGGTCGAATTAAAAATGCCAACTGATTAATTAAAACACGCATCGATCCGCACCGCTGCTTGCACACGCAACGATCCGCTGCTTGCACACGCAACAATCCGCCATTCACTGACATACTAACACACTAAAATCGGTCGTGTGCTTGACACATTGACCAGAATTTCCACTTACCATAGAGGTAATTTCCTGGTTGAAAATCCAGCCAATGTGAGGTAATTTCCTGGTTAAATTGAAAATCCTCTCGATGTGTATATAAGGAGCCACCGACACAGCACTATTGTTCTACAAGACCAGTGACGCGACCACCGGCACCAGATGACGTCACCACACCGGACGCGTCACCAGCGACACGACATCGAGGCGACCACCGGCACCAGATGACGTCACCACACTGGACGCGTCACGGCTCACCTCTCCACCGGACGTCTCGGCGCCACGGCCTCTCCACGTCTCACACCTAGGACTTCGGTTAGCCGGGAGTGTTAGCGACGGTAGTTGTAGCTAAGGTGGTGTCTTCAGGGACAATCACAACTGTTAATCCATCCGAAAATTGTGAAATAGCCTAATATTTGTAAATCTCCAATTCACCATTTCCAAATTTTAAGGTTTCCATATTTAAATATCCATTTGTAAATCATATTTCAAATGTGACTGCATTTCCAAATTTTAAAATAGATTTCCATTAAATTCTCAAGTAAAATATGTTTTGAATTTTAGACTTTAAATATTAAATTATCTGTTCTAATTGAATATGTAGATTGATAGTTGGCAGTTTTATTTATAAAATGATATTGTACAGTGTGAATACGTATCCAGTCCAAACGCTGGTTTCACACATCTTTACATAATTTTTGTCTAATTTAACATTAAAAAATGGTAATTTTTTGTTTATAAAAAGCAGAGTAATGCCATCTCAAAATTTATTTACATCGAACATGTTGTCGTGTGCAATCTGCTCCGTGCCCTGCTCCAAAAGAGGTAATTTAATCAGACACTATCGTAACATTCACAAAGTTATTCCTAAAATTTGTAAAAAATGCCATCAAATATTTGACAATAGCAATTTTAAAATGCATATGCTTAATAACCACAATAGTTGTAATGTGTGTAAGAGAGTCATCACTCGTGACAAGAAACGCCACCACCTACGATGTGACAAACGACCTTACAAGTTGTATATTTTTAACGGTGAATCTGTGGAAGTATTAGACACTCTTCAATCTTGTCCCCTACCTATCAAATGGATTCTTATTAGGAGGGTAAAGTTCATCAAACACTCGGTGGACAATAATGGTGATTTAATCATTGACAAAGAATGTATTGCTGATTTTCGAAGTTTAACTAATTTATCAATTGAGAAAGCACAATTAAAGACTCAAATTAAAGAAGCACTTTTTAAGATCGATACCTCCATGCACAAGTATCAAGCCCAAGGCAGTGGATGGATATATGACCATACTAAATACTGGCAGCTGCATGTTTACAAGTATAAACCCCTAACTCCCAACTCATACATACCCACACCAGAAAATATAAAATCAAAACACGCTGTTTTAAATATTAAAAATAGTGATAATAAATGTTTCGTGTGGAGTGTTTTAGCAAGCTTGAATCCAAGGAATCGTAAAGAAAATGCAAATCGAGTATTTTACTACGAACCCCACATAGGCCAGTTGAATATGTCAAATATAAAATATCCCGTAAAAATATCCGACATTGATAAATTTGAAAAACAAAATAACATAAGTGTTAATGTATATGGAATTGAAGGACAATTAATATATCCATTGAGAATAACTAAACTAAATAGTAATACGCACGTCAACCTGCTGCTTTTACAACAAAGCCGCAAATCACATTACTGTTTAATTCGTGATTTTGATAAGTTAATGCTACGGTCTACAAAATAAGACCATAAGAAATATTTTTGCAAGTTCTGTTTGCAACATTTTTACACTAAAGATATATTGGAACGTCACATAACATATTGTAAAACCTTTGTTGCCCAAAGAGTACAAATGTCTAAAAAAGATACATTACAATTTACGAATTACAAATATCAACTTAAAGCTCCCTTTGTGATTTATGCAGATTTCGAATGTTTTATAAACTGTGGCAAACACACTCCTTCTGGATTTGCTTATGTTGTGGTGAGAGATTCTAAAATTATTTACGAAGAGTTGTACAGCGGTGAAAATGTAATGGATGTGTTTTTCGAAAAGTTATTTAAAACTTATGACTTTATTAAAAGTCAGATGGGAGTATATGTTCCCCTTGTAATGACTCCAGAGCAAGAGATGTTATTCCAAAACTCTACACACTGCCACATATGCCAACAGCTGTTACTGTGTGATAAAGTGCGCGACCACTGCCACCTAACAGGTGAGTTCAGAGGACCCTCCCATAACTCTTGCAATTTAAACTATAAAGTAACCAAGAAAATTCCAGTATTCTTCCACAATCTTAAAAACTATGATGGTCATTTAATAATGCAACACTTGGGAAAATTTAATCACAAATTGAATTGCATAGCCAAAGATATGGAAAAGTATATTTCGTTCTCTGTTGATGATTTGGTATTTTTGGATTCCTACAACTTTTTGTCTCTTCCCTTAAGCAAATTAACTTCCAATTTAAATACATTTAGATTTATAGACAATCCACTACTACAACGTAAGGGCGAATTTCCGTACGAATACATGACAGGACCAGAAAAGTTTTTAGAGCCCCTCCCACCCATAGAGGCATTTTACAGCAGTCTAACTAAAGAATGTATATCTCCTGCACAATATGAACATGCTAAAAACGTATGGAATCATTTTAATATAAAGAATTTAAAAGAATATCACGATTTATACCTTAAAACAGATGTGTTGTTATTGGCTGATGTGTTTGAGACATTTAGGGACTTATGTTTAAAGGATTATAAACTCGACCCCGTTCATATGTACTCACTGCCTGGACTATCATGGGAGGCGTGTCTTAGAATGACCGGCATAAAATTACAGTTATTTCGTGACATTGACATGCATTTGTTTATAGAACATGCCATTAGAGGCGGTGTAAGTATGATTTCCACGCGCTATGCTAAAGCCAATAATAAGTACATGGGCGAACATTATGACCCAAATCAAGAAAGCACCTATCTTGTATACTTAGACTGCAACTCGCTATACTCTACAGCAATGTGCGAGTCGTTGCCCGTTGATGGCTTTAGATGGACAAATGAGAAAGATTATAAATACAATCAAAATGAAAACTTTGGATTTATTTTGGAAGTTGATTTAAAATACGATAAAAGTTTACATGATTTGCATAATGACTACCCGCTCGCACCAGAAAAAATGAATGGAAAATTAATACCAAATTTAAATGACAAAACTAAATATATTTTACATTATAAAGCACTAAAAAAATACGAAGAACTGGGTTTGGTAGTTACAAAATACCACAGAATTTTAAAATTCAGACAATCAAAATGGCTTGCGCCCTATATTAATTTTAATATTGAAAAGCGACAAAAAGCTAAACACGATTTTGAAAAAGACTTTTACAAACTGTTAAATAACAGTCTCTTTGGTCGAACAATTATGAACCAACGCAAGTTTCGTGATATACATCTTGTAGACGAGTCTAAGTTAACAAAATACGTTACAAAGCCAAGGTTTGACTGTAGCAAAATGTTCGATAACAATTTGCATGCTGTGCATTTAAATTAATTAATTGTAAAGTTTGATAAACCAATATATTTAGGAATGACCATTTTGGATATCAGTAAAGTAATAATGTATGATTTCCACTATAATTATATGTCAAAATTTAAGAATAAAAAGTTCTTAATGACAGACACAGACAGCCTTCTTTATTCTATAGTAACAGAGGACTTTTACAAGGAAATACAAAGTGACTTGGACTGTTTCGACACCTCTGCATATAGTAAAGACCATTTCTTATACTCTGATAAAAATAAAAAAGTTACGGGCAAGTTTAAAGACGAATTAAATGGTCAAATTATGTATGAATATTGTGGTTTAAGGCCAAAATTATACTCTTTCATTCCTTTACAATGGTTATACGAAAAAGAAAATCAAAATGAGCTAGAGGTTAAAAAGGCAAAGGGAGCTGACAACGCTACAGTTAAACATCTCTTAAGACACCAACATTACTTACACTGTCTTGCAACCGGGGAAGATTACTATGAGAATGTTACAAGAATTAAATCCACAAACCACCATCTTCAAACATTAACGATGAACAAAAAGGTACTCTCTTTTGATGACGACAAGAGGTTTATTCTGGATGGCATCAACACTCTTGCCCTTGGTCATTATAAAATTGGTCAAACATAAATCTATATTTCCCATTATTCTTTGGCCTTTCCTTGTCTATTACAAAAAAGCCATATTTAGACCTATCCCAGCATTGATGGCAGAGATTTCTAAATTGGTTAAATGAAAAATCATTTCCCACATGATTGTTATACACATGTTTTAAATTTAAATCGTCTTGTTTAAATAATATTAGGAAATTAACATTGTCACGTAAATGTTTGTTTACTTTACTGTAAGATTGACACAAGTAAAAACTGTTAATATTTTTGTGTCTGCCCATTGAGAAAAATTGTGTGATATTTGGACTATTTATGTCGTCAAATACAACTATTGAGTGTGATTCTACATCATTTGGTGTGATTTCACAGTTTGAATATGTGTGTAATTTAACTTCATCACACAGACGGAATATTTCAATTATTTTTTTATATTTTTCTTGTTCTAAAGATTTGGATATTATATATAAATTTGTAAACTTTAATCCTTGTTTTTTTACAATTAAGTTATAAATTACAACAGTCTTCCCCGAACCACTGGGCCCTATTATAAGACAGCGAATATTATTAGGAAATAGACCCAACTTCTTTGGTGTATTTTCTTTATGTGCTATTTTAAATTTGTTCTTTTGTTGAATAAATGACATTTTTGATATAATAAAAATGGTGTATTTTCTTTATGTGCTATTTTAAATTTGTTCTTTTGTTGAATAAATGACATTTTTTATATAATAAAAATGGCAAAGAGAAAGTGTAAAAAGGTCCAAGGTAAGGGATTATTCTTAAAGCCATATAGAGGCCGTGGCTTGTTAAATACCCTTATAAACAACCTTCCTTTCCCTCTCCACATACCTGGAAATTATAAATGGTGTGGACCTGGAACTAATGTGCGTGAAAATTTAGCCAAAAATGTACCTCCAAAAAATAAGCTAGACTCTTATTGTAAAGAGCACGACATATTCTACATGAATAATCCTGATACAGCCGCCCGGAACAAGGCAGATATGAGATTAGCGGACCAGGCTTGGACTAGGGTTTCGGCAAAGGACGCCAGTCTGGCCGAAAAAGCAGCAGCTTATGCAGTGACAAATTTGATGAAGGCCAAAGCAAAAATGGGAATGGGATTAAAATTTAATAAAAAAGATGGACAACTTTCAGCTGTTAGAGGCAGCAAGAGACGTGCCTCACTTTCGAGGAGTGTACCTAAAAAACAAGCTAAGAAAACAGAGACCAAAAGTAAGAGAATGTGGAATTATTAATTTAGACAGTGACAGGGGCACACATTGGACAGCATATCGTAAAAATAAAGATATTGTAATATATTTTGACCCATTCGGAATACAGCCTCCAAAAGAGGTAATTGAATATTTTGTACCATCTAAAATTTACTATACAACTGATCAAATACAAGATTTAAACAGTTCCATTTGTGGAATTTTATGTTTATCATTTCTGAAAAATTTTAGTTTATAAAAATGGATTCATTTACTATAACATTTACGGGTACAGAGCCAGAGTTGAAGTCGGTGTTCTTTCCTCCTATAGAATTAAATGGTGATTATGTAATTGGACTGGTAGATTTTCAAAGTTATAATTCTATATTTAATGTTAAAAAACCTCTAAATACTTTGACATATTACAAAATGCACAAAATTACAACCTCAAAAGGGGAGGTCACAATTGACGAATTAAACCGGGCATTAGCTGGTAAAGTTGAAGTTATTATACAAAATAAAGTAGCATTAATTAATACAAAAGTCAAACTTATATTTTACAAAGGGCTAGTTCCAAAATTAAATAAACTTAAAGACACAAAATTAACTATAGACGAGGGTGAGGATGTGTATTATTACGATCACAAAGCTCCAAATGTAATTGAAATTGCTGAAGGTACATACGAAGTGTTTGAGCTTGCGAAGGAAATTCAAAAGCAACTCCCAGATTTTGTACTTATAGCCGATAATAAAACTATGAAAGCCACATTACATTCTAGCCATGTGTTTGATTTTACAAAACCGTGTTTAGGGTCTGAATTATTGGGATTTAAAGGATTTTATACTCCAGATATTGCGTTTAAATCTGTAAATAAAATCAACATAAATAATGTAAATGTGATTAGAGTAAAATGTAATATTGCGAATGGGTCTTATTTAAATGGTGACAAATCACACACCATACACAGTTTTTACCCAGAAGCTCCTCCCGGCTACAAAATTATTGAGGTCCCCAGAAATATTATATACTTCCCTGTAAATAAGAGAAGTTTAGATGTTGTTAGCATTACATTTGCAGATCAACACGACAAGCCAATTGACTTTAATAAAGAAGAAACTACAATTACTTGTCATATAAAAAAGATATGAGAATTTACAAGAACGGACTGAGTGTGCAAAATGCCAGGTTTCTGCGATCAATTGGGTTGAAGTTAAAATTTTCTATTAATAAAAATGGAAGATTTTCTAGACGTTACAGGAAAATTCCAATACGACGATAGCGTGGTTAAAATTACAAATCACTCCTATGTTCCACACAACACTTTAGCAATAAATAATTCCGATGAAATTCGAATATGCATAAATAATCAAGATTTACTAACACTCCCATGTAGGAGTTATCTGTATATTAAAGGAGAGATAGAGAATCATGATAAAGGACATTTTATAAATAATGCATTTGCATTCTTATTTGACGAAATTAGATACGAAGTTGCTGGTAAAGAAATAGATATTGTAAGAAATCCGGGAATTTCCAGTCTTATGAAAATATTGTGCTCTTACAATAAAACAACTAAATTGTCAAATGTAGCATTTGATTCTGATGAAAATTTAAAGGAGTTCCATAAAAGCGGCAAGTTTAGTACTTGTGTCCCGTTAGAGCTGTTAATGGGTGTGTTTGAGGATTTTAATAAGGTTTTAGTAAATGTTAAACAAGAATTGGTGTTGAAAAGATCCAAAAACGACTTAAACTGTATATTAACAACATCTAATGCTCCAACTGGTGTCGATCCTATTCCTAAAATTACACTTAAATCGATTCAGTGGGTGATGCCGCATGTGGTGCCATCTGATGGGGAGAAGCTTCAATTACAAAAGATGTTATTGCAAAATAAAAATTTGCAAATTGCATTTAGAAGTTTGGAGCTACACGAACTCCCATCATACCCCGAAACCAAGAGACATACATGGTCAGTTAAGACGTCTTCGAGTTTGGAGAAGCCCAGGTATATTATATTTGGTTTCCAAACAGGTAGGGACAACAGTGCACGAAAAAGAACTGATGAATTTGATCACTGTAAATTGAAAAATATCAAAGTGTTTTTAAACTCTGAATATTATCCTTATAGTGATTTAAATCTCGACTTTGAAAATGGAGATGCCTCTAAAGCTTATGAGATGTTTGTGAGGTTTAGGGAGAGTTACTACAACACCGTCCCCGATCCTATGTTTAACAGAGCTGACTTTATAAAGAAATATCCTCTAATTGTAATAGATTGTTCTAGGCAGAATGAATCAGTCAAAGAGGGGGTTGTAGATATTAAATTAGAAATTGAAACTGCAGAAAATGTCCCTTCAAACACATCTGCATATTGCCTAATAATACACGATAAAGTGTTTGAGTATAATCCTTTGACAAATGAGATAAATAAAATGTAAATAAAATGAAAACAAATATTCAACAAGAATTGGTAGAGTCTGCAAAACAAATAAGAGAAAAATATAGGGCGTTAAAACGTGGTAAATTTCTAGAGGCTGAAGAGAGGTTCCAAACATTCCAACCGTTAATAGAGCCTTTGCAAGAATTAAAAAATTTAGCCACAAAAACAGAGAGGCCAGTTCTCCCAATCATTTTAGAAAAGACCCCGTCTAGAATACCAAGAATAACACAGATAACACCACACAAATTAGATTTTGGTCTTTTAGCATCAGACTATTTAGGAAATTACCTTAGTAGAAGTAGTATGACAGACACCACATATGGTATTAGGCGAGAAGGACATAAATTTTTTATTGGGAATCAGGAAGTTCAAATTGCCAATGATGATGTTACAGTTGGAGAAAAAATTTATAAAGGGACAAAGGGATTGTGGGAATTGTTAACTTTAAAAGAACCCGTAAACTATAGTCAGGCTGATTTGCAAAATTATAAAGAGATTTTGGAAGCTACAAATGCACATTTAAAGGGTTATAAAACAGGTGCGGCGATGTCAAGTAATAAACACACTAAATATCTTAATATAATTAAACCCCTGTTTAAGACTGTTGGTGAAGGTTTAAGGCAGGTAACTGGTAATAAAATAGACTATGTTTATTGGGACGATCCTAATGAGCTTGTAGATAGGTTAAGACTGCTTTGGTTAAGCCGATTGGCGGGAAATTCTGGAGTGGATAATGAGATAGATTCTATCATAGAAGAATTGAGGGAAAGTGGAATTGTTTATTAAATAAAAATATGATAGATAAATTTTATCGCGTATATAACCCGTATAGTAAACCAGAAGCTAGAAGTTTTAAAGAAACTACTTTAAATCTAAAAGATGATGGTTGGAATGCTTTAAATTATAAAATTAGTAGTGTTAAAGGTGGGGAGTTTACTGATGATGTATCGACTTTGGGGCAGACGTTAACCAGAAAAGGTGATGCTTTTGTACAAGGTAATACTAAATATAAGTTTTTAGAATCCAAGAGTAATAATTGGAACGCTAATAAACGCAAAATTACTAATGTTAAACGAGGTGAAAGCTCAACCGATGTACCCACATTAGAGCAAACTTTAATAAGAAAAGATGGTGTCTTTGTACAAGACAAAAATAATTATGAATTTTTGGAATCGGAGAATGGTATTTGGAATGCCAAAAAGCGAAAGATTAGTAATTTGTTGGCTGGTAAAGAAAGCGATGATGTTGTAAACGTCTCTCAAGTACCAAAAATGGATCTAAACTTTTGGGATTTTAATAATAAAAGGCTAGTTCGTGTTAAACCCGCTGTTGATGAGAACGATTGTGTTATAAAACATCAGACTGTGACTTTAGACGGTTTTAAATTTGATGGTAAAAATAAGCAATTAACAAACATTTTACCTGGAACATTGCCAAATGATGTGGCTGTTGTTAATCAAATATTAACAAAAGGTGAGAAAAGCACAATAAAACAGGGGGATAAAAATTATAATGTATTAACATTAGATAGCGATATGTGGGATGCAGAGGACAAATTAATAAAGAATGTACCTGAAGGCAAAGATAGGAGTGATATTTGTTTAATGTCGCAGGTTTTGAGGTATGACGATAATATTAAAACTTTTAGACAAGACAATATTAAATTTGATATTTGTTTAAAATCACATGCATTAAGGTTTAACAATAAAACTAATAAATTTATGCAAGACAATAATCAAATCGATTTGATGATGTACAATCCTAAATTGTTGGTTGCAGACCCTACATCTTTAAGCGGATTTAAGACTTTAGATGGAGAGGCATATTTGCCAAAAAACTATGTATATCAAAGAATGAGTGATGGTATGTTAATTGGTAGCAATGGAGGTGTTTTTGAAACGACAGAGACTGGCAGATATGTTAACATTAAAAATAAAGAATAAAAAATGGAAAAAATTGCTTACGAATTGCATAAGCCCGCGAGAAAGAACTTTGTTAGAAGGTCTTTTAAGGTGTTGGGTATAAACGAAACTGTTCAAATAGATTTAATAGATATGCGGAATTATGCTAGAGAGAATTCTGGGAATAAATATATTTTAACTTTAATAGACACATTTTCTAAAAAAGCTTATGCTGCTCCACTAAAGAATAAAACTGGATTAGTAGTCACAGAAGCTATAAAAACTATTCTCCCAAAGGGAGTTAAAAATATTCAATCTGATAACGGAAAAGAATTTTTTAATGAACATTTTACCAAACTAATGAAAATTCTAAATATTAATCACTACCACACTTACTCTACAACTAAGGCGGCTATTGTGGAAAGGTTCCAGAGAACTTTAAAGAATTGGTTGTATAGAGAGTTTAGTGCACAAGGGAGTTACAAGTGGTTGGATTTACTTCCAAAGTTAATAAGGATATATAATAATAAAGTACATAGATCCATAGGGATGAAGCCTAACCAAGTAAGTGCTAAGAACTCTAAAGATGTACATGAAAGGTTAGCATCTAAAGTACAAGTTAAAAAGCCAAGATATAAGGTGGGGGATAGTGTAAGGATATCTAAATATAAACATGTATTTAGTAAAGGTTATACCCCCAACTGGACGGGAGAGCTTTTTACAATAGCAGAAGTTAAGAAAACAAAGCCTGTGACTTATATTTTGAAAGATGAAAATGGCAATATAATCAAAGGAGGATTTTATACAGAAGAATTGTTAAAGACTAAATATAAAGACGTGTATTTGGTAGAGAAGGTAATTAGGAGAAAGGGTGATTTATTATATGTCAAATGGCTCGGGTTCCCAAGTAGCCAGAACTCATGGATTTCTGCAAAGGATGTATTAAAATAAATTTTAAAATAGGGTCAAAATTAGGGCGCAAAAAGGCAGTTTTAATTCGACCGTGAATTTGGGATATGTAGAATTTATTAAAACACTAGGACAATCATCCAAATTTTAAATCAGGAAGTTGGCGGCAGTATTTTTTTTTAATTTGGGGGAATTTATTAAAATACTAGGACAATAACACATCCAAGTTTTAAACAAATCAGACATAAACACCAGAGATAGTTTTTGAAAATTTTAAAAAATATAGAGGAGGGATGGGGACAATATATTTAATATAGGCAAGGGTTGGGTATTAATATAGGCCAACAAGGAAACTTGTGTAAGGCGGGAGCTGGCGTCGGCGCAAAAACGGCTCCCCATAAGAATAACATGGGAAAAAAGCGCCGAATAGTATGCCTCTTTGCTAGTTCACCACTACTTACCTGTTTATTTTGGTGAACTATATCAAATTATAGAGACAAAATATATCTTCCCATAGTGTCGACTCTACTTCAAGAAAGTGCCTCTGCGCCTAGGACGTGGACCATTTCTTGAAAAATTAAAGATTCATCATTAGATTTAAGATTGTTGTGTGACATTATTTATTTATGGAAATTGTTTATGTCAAATATGTGTTCCATATATTTACAGGTTTTTTTCAATGGTTATGTTTCAAAAGGTGGCCACCATAAGATTTTTGAGTAGTAAAGTAAATGTAGTCAACTGTTTCATTTCAGGTTTTGAGACATAAATAATATTTTGTAATCTGTCTGGAAATTTTCTTGAAACTAATTTGTACTGGTTTATATAATTTGAATTAAATACTCCAGATCTGTTGTAATTTGAGCAATATATTTTATTTTCCTGGGGCAGACTTTCTGGAGGTTTATCTTATAACTTTGTCTTATCAATCATACTTCTATTACAAAATTTTAAGTTTAATTTGTGATTTAAATTTGAGATAGTAACAACAGGAAAGCGAATATAGTTCTTTTTTTAATGATTGAAACTGAGATTAGGGGTTCTTTATTTTGAGTTATATCAATTAATAACTATTTTGGTAAAGATATGCCACTATAGATTATCAGATAATTGCATTTTTAAGTGATTTAGCAACTGATGCTTAAGAAGATTCCAAGTTTTTGTTATCTCTCTTTATCAATTAAGTAAACAAAAATCAAATTCATTCTTTCTTTCTGTTAAGACTTAGTAGTCATATTAATATTAAAGTTTTGTGAAACTTTATGATAGTATGGTCCTTTCTAAACGACATTATATAAGTATGGTCCTTTCTAAACGACCAGCCTCCTCTTATCAGTCAGCTTGAGCAATATCCCACACCAAGATCCCCAGGCAAAGGTCATTCATTGTTAGGCCTTATGGACTCTCCTTTACAATGAGGTGGCGCCCTTCATCAAGTCGACTGGTAATAAAATAATTGTAGGCCTACTTGAAGATTTTGTTAGATGGAATTAATCTTTTCAGCTTGAGTAAATCCCCACGCCAACCACTGAGCACCCGGGACCATTACAAAAATTGGCGCCCAACATGGGGCTTTTCTTGTGAAATATTATATCTACTTGGAACTTTGATATATTGAAGATACTTTGAAAATATTTATGATGTGTATGTGACATAGAACCTAGAGGTAAGGTTATTTGAATTTAATTGAAGAAAATATTTTGATTCACTGTTTGTTTTGACACTTGTGTGATTTGTGTTGCTCTGATCCTTACTCGAGGCGGGGATTCATAATGTCAGCCAATAGCCTTCGTAAGGATGAAGTTCAGTACAGTAGAACTCCAATTATCCGAATTAATTGGGGATCGGGCCAATTCGGATATGCAGAAATTCGGATAATCAGGTATACCTCGGGAATTAAGCAAAAAACATCACCATACATAAAAAATCAGAATTTTATCAACAAAGTTATTATAAATGTAGTGAACAGAAAGTGAGCGAACTGTATCAAGAATATACGTCATAAAAATTAAAATACAGGAGTTAAATTGAATACAGTATATACAGTTGCTCTTTTCAATAGGCCTACATACTGTACGTATTTCACTGTTCAATGTTGGTTATTTCACTTGAACATCTCGAGCAAAGTGAGTTTATCACTTAGCGAAAGGACAACACGTTTACGTTTTGTACTCATTTTGAACCATAATCTCGGTGAAAGAACAGTAGCGACTGATGATGAGCAGGGCGGGAAGGGGGTATGACTCATTGTTCCCTGCGAAAATATCGTCCGGAAGGTAACAGCGCAGGCTTTTATTTTAGCGCTCACGGCGCATTATCGCTACACGCGCTCCGGCTGTTATTTTCTTGATTTTTATATTTCTATTATTTCACTCAAAATCGATTCGGATAATTGGATATTCGGATAATTGGGGTTCGGATAATTGGATTTCTACTGTATGAGCTCCAGTTTAGGAAGCAGCCTACTTTAGGTGATGCTATTGAACTGCGCAAACGTCTCAATCAAGCTCTGGCAGCTAATACACCAGTATTGGACTCTGTTGTTTCTGAGTTGGATGTTGTCAAGAAATTGAGTGTTGTGAGGAAAAATTTTCTTATTTGTCATCTTTAGTTTATGGTTGTGATGGAAACTATTCTGATAATGAATATTTGCGCTTGTCGGCTCGTTTATCACACCTTTATACTAGGTTTGAACGTTTAGGAAATTTAGCTGATTCTGACAACCCAATGGATTCTCTTCTACAAAATTTGTTGACTTCAACAAAGGAGCTAGTAGATTATTTTGGTACGTCAAAGCAGCTCTTGTCCACAGATGATAATGATAATGATAAGGTGATTAATAGGCAAAATACTGCACCACCTGAGGAGAAGACAACAGCTGTCACCGAGGTGACAAGTACGCCTCCCCTACAAAGGTTTCCCTCATCCACACAGGGTCAGATAGGAAGATTAGGTATCTCTCCTCAACAATTACCCATGGCAATTAAAAGCTCAGGAAGTGTTGTTCCTCATGTAGTACCTGTCTTTAAATGAGGTCTTAGCTTCAGCAATGATCAAGGACTTATAGCATTGGTGCATTTTTAGAACGGGCAAACAGCTCCATAGGACCACAGGCTTAACTCATCAACAGCTATTTCAATCTGCAGTTGAACTTTTCTCAGGTATCGCTCAACAATGGGGAGAATTCACACCTGGGAAGAACTTTGCAAGGAATTGAAGCTAGTATTTCAAAGCCCAGATTATTATGATATGTTATGCCAAGAAATTATGAGTCGGACACAGGGCGACCAAGAGCCTATTGATCTCTACTTAGCGGCTATCGAAGGTCTTTATAAATGATTAGCTAATCCCATAGCGGAACCTCACCATCTGCAACAGATTCTGAAAAATTTAAATCCTTATCTGCAAGATAAGCTTTGTAAGCTTTGATAAGCTTATAACAATCTCATCTTTAGAAGAATTTTGAGAATTCGGAAGAAAAGCTGAATTAGGAAGATTGCGTCCTACTCGTCAAAGACCTCCCTCCAAACCAAACATGGTGTTGGAACCTGACCTTGCTTATAGCAACATCCGGAGAAAAGGAATTTCTATCGGTCATATGTCCAGTCTGATGATGACACCAGTGAACAATCCATGAGCCATGGAATGCTGCAATTGTTCAAAGACAGGGCATCGTTTTAGCGATTGCAAAGAAAAGAGGACTATATTTTTTTATGGCTGTAGTGATCGAGGAGTCAAGAAACCGAGCTGTAACAAATGTCGTCCAAAAAACTTGTAGGGCTGGAGGTCAGCCTGGCTACCAATGTCGACTCCCACGTTGATATTAAGGGAAGCTTTTCCAGATCAAGAAATATTGTTCCAGTATTTGGACCAGTGAAAGTCAAAGTGGTGCAAGTCAAAAATTGTAATTTTGAGAAAAATTAGTTTATGTCAAGATTTTGTATTAGGTGGTCACTAGTGACTACATAACATTTGCGATGATTGAATCTTATTTAAGACCTTACATTGTAACTCTGTACACTAATTATGAACCAAAATATAGTTTTACTAATAAATTATAAAGGCTTTAATGAAGTTAAACCACTTTACCTTAAAGCAGATTCTCACTTTTAAATAGTAACTTACACTGCAACCAATAGTGGAATAGTGGTGTAAGTCAGACTTACACCACTTTTACTTAAATTATGACCTAAACCACTTTGCATTAAAATGTATTGTAAATGATTGCAGCTGACAAATTGGATCAAGATATTTAAGTAATGTGACTCGAACCACTTTGGCTTAAATAAAATTCATTCATGTCCAGATAGGAAAAGTAATAGAACTTTACAAATGAAACAATAATTTTTTGTTTAAAAAGTAAAAAGAGTATAAATGTTGTCCTTTGTTACTGAATTAAGTTCTAAAATATAAGTTCTAAAATGTTTACAGGCAAAGTGGTGTAATTTATTACTCTTAACCCACTCAGCTGACAGGACGATGATGAACATGGTTTCAGTTGTGCAGTGGTGTATGTCAGACATACACCACATTGGCTTTAACTCTTGGCAATTTTTTGCTTTGTGGCACAGTAAATTTCTGCAAGCTATCAGCAACAAAGATGACTTAGGAATTTCATCTTCTTTCCATAAGGTAGAACTGGTTACGGAGAATCAAAATATCGTCTTAACTCAATTCCACCAAAACTTGACTTACACCACTTTGACTTTCACTGTTCAGGTAGCACCGCTGTCTAACAATGCCCTCACAGGTAAGCTTTCAACTTGTATTTTTAAGTGTGGGCGTGGATCAGCATTATTTGTTTCAAAAACATAATCAACCTTATCATGCTGAAGAATACTACTATCGTCTACAAATTTGGTAGAAGATAGTAGTATTCTTCAGCATGATAGGGTTGATTATGTTTTTGAAACAAATAATGCTGATCCACGCCCACACTTAAAAATACAAGTTGAAGGCTTACCTGTGAGGGCATTGTTAGACAGCGGTGCTACCTGAACAGTGACTGGAGAGAAAGGTTTACAGATTCCAAGAGCTCAAGTGGAAATACTGCCATTACAAAACCATTCTGTGGAAACTGCGGATGCTACTCAACATGTTGTTCAAGGGCAATGTAAAATAAGAATAGCTTTAATCGTACCAGAGAAATGACAGTCGTGGTTGTACCTTCAGTTGTACCACCCGTGATATTAGGTGTTGATTTCTGGGATGCGATGCATTTAGTGGCAGACCTTCGCAATCGATTTTGGGAATTTTCTACTGCAAGTCAACTTTGTTCGTTAGAAACTAAAGAGGGAATTGTGTCAACTGATGGAACTGATGGGATGGAAGATCAGAAAATTTGTCTTAGGGAAATTATTGATAAATACCTGCCAGAAGAAGAAAGTGGTGAACCGCAACTGAGTAGGACCGATTTAGTGATGCATACCATAGACACAGGGGATGCTAAACCAATTAAGCAGCGCTACTACACCATCTCGCCTGCAAGACAAAAGTTAGTGAATGAAGAATTGTATCGAATGCTTAAACTTAACATTGTGGAACCATCAAAATGCCCGTAGTCTTCCCTATTCTTCTTGTCGACAAACCTGATGGAAGCAAGCGTTTTTGTGTTAATTTTCGAGCTATCAATGCCGTAATTAAACCAGATGCATACCCCCTTGCCCAAGGTCACCCACATACTAGATCGCCTACAAGAGGCTCGCTTCTTGACATCATTGGATATAAAATCAGCCTATTGGCAAATCCCTCTTGATCCAAATAGTAAGGAGAAAACCGCCTTCACCGTACCAGATCAAGGATTATTTAAATTCTTAACCATGCCTTTTGGGCTCCATAATTGCTCCTTCCACTTGGCAGCGGTTCATCGATAGTGTGCTGGGACCTGAATTGGAGCCACATGATTTTGTATATTTAGAGATATAGTTATTGTGAGTTCAACGTTTGAAAACCATTTGATAATTTTAGAGGAAGTTCTTCAGCGTCTAAAGAAAGCCAAACTGGCTTTACACAAAGAAAAATATAAATTTTGCAGGTCAGAGCTCAGATATTTGGGATATGTGGTAGATAAGAAAGGATTGCGAGTTGATCCTGAGAAAGTTGAAGCGATTTAAACAATCCCTGTACCCAAAAACTCAAAAATAAGTCCGACAATTTGTAGGCACAGCTTCATGGTATAGAAGGTTCATCGCTAACTTTGCTACAAGAATGAATTCATTGACATCATTGCTTAGAAAAGGGAAACGATTTGAATGGACCGATGAAGCGCAAATCGCCTTTGACGATATCCGAAGCTGTCTGATACAAAGTCCTATCTTGACCTGCCCAGACTCTAAAAAGCCCTTTGTGATAGCATGTGATGCTTCAGGCGTTGGAATTGGTGCCGTGCTTAGCCAACAGTCAGAGGAAGAAGCGAATGTGGTAGCTTATGATAGTAGGACGTTCACACCAAAAGAGCAAAAATAATCGGTCACCGAGAGAGAGTACCTGGCTGTCATCTGGGCCATAGAACGATTTTGTCCCTAGGTTGAAGACACCCGGTTTACTGTTATAACAGACCATTACAGTCTCCTCTGGCTTCACAATCTCAAACACCCTCAAGGGCGCTTGGCTAGGTGGTGACTAAGACTTCAACCATATGATTTTGAATTGATTCACCGTAAAGGTAAAGAACATCATGTACCAGACATGCTTTCTCGACTTTCCCAACAAAATCCTAACATCATTTTTCCTGAGATAGACTTTCTGGAGGTTTATCTTATAACTTTGTCTTATCAATCATACTTCAATTAAAAGATTTTATGTTAAATTTGTGATTTAAATTTGAGATAGTAACAACAAGAAAGTGAATATAGTTCTTTTTTTAATGATTGAAAACTGAGATTAGGGCTTCTTTATTTTGAGTTATATCAATTAATAACTATTTTGGTCAAGATATGCCACTATAGATTATCAGATAATTGCATTTTTAAGTGATTTAGCAACTGATGCTTAAGAAGATTCCAAGTTTTGTTATCTCTCTTTATCAATTAAGTAAACAAAAATCAAATTCATTCTTTCTTTCTGTTAGGACTTAGTAGTCATATTAATATTAGTTTTGTGAAACTTTATGATAGTATGGTCCTTTCTAAACGACCTTATGACAGTATGGTCCTTTCTAAATGACCAGCCTCCTCTTATCAGTCAGCTTGAGAATATCCCACACCAAGATCCCAAGGCAAAGGTCATTCCTTGTTGGGCCTTATGGACTCTCCTTTACAATGAGGTGGCGCCCTTCATCAAGTCGACTGGTAATAAAATATTTGTAGGCCTACTTGAAGATTTTTTAGATGAAATTAATCTTTTCAGCTTGAATAAATCCTCACCCCAACCACTGAGCACCTGGGACCGTTACACTGGCTGTGGATCTGCTGTTCCGGGTAAATGCAAAAACTACTGAACCGACTGGGCTGAAACTTTACACAAAAAAATTCTCTTAGATCTTGAACCCGTGCAACACATAGGCCTATTCACTTCCTTAAAATACCCTCGGGTTTTGCCCTGTGAACGTCTTAAAGTTTCAATGTTTACATTTCAGAAGAAAGTAAACATTCAGAAACTGTAATGCTAACAGCTGTGGATACTTCCATTTGACAGCTTAAAGAGTAGAAGCAAGAACAGTAGTTTCAAGCTAACTTATAACACAGTTATTAGTATTTGTTCTTTTGCCTTTCTAACCTGTGCGAAGAACAGGTGCATCAGCTAGTTTTAAATAAATTTAAGTCAAGTATGTAAACATAATAATGTCAAAATTGTAAAGTAGTGGAAAAAAGTAGCTACTAAATCCGCTACATCTACACTCAAAAAAAGAGTGAAGAGTGCTACAGCTAAAGCTACTTTTTTCTTAAGTAGCAAATCTAAGTTGACGTTACTTGTAGCGCTCTACACCCCAACACTGACTATTATTACTTCTATTTTATCCAATGCAGAAAGGAAAAATAAGTTCACGTTGTAAAAAAGAAACATTAAAATAAATAGATTTATTATGATAGGTACACATTCATAACATTTACATATCTACACTATATGTTGGTAACTTGTGCATAAACATTATGCAATCCTAAACATTATAAATTAAATTAATAGTAAAAAAATAACAAAATATTATGTATAAATGCTACCATCGCACAAGCTCTTTGTACTCTTGCCGTATGCTGATGCGTTTTATTGTCTCGTATCCCAGTATGATTGAGAAGCTAAAGCACACAGACTGGACCAGCCTTGCAGACAAGCCTTTGCTCAACATTCGAATACCATCCTCACTCCACAGGGTCTGGAATGTCTTCATCATTGTGTTTGTTCGATGTACCTGCAACAATTACAATTTGTTTATTAAATTACAGCTTAAAAGAAATAACTACTTTTTTAAGTTGATAGTAACATCCTCAAACATTAGGAAAATATGATAGTCACAGTCATTGATGGGTTATTTCAATTTTAAGTTTAAATCAAGCTTGTCACGCTTTATTCTTCAAAGTAAACAACAACAAAAATACTCCTGGAGCATCCAACTCATCAAATATATAGTTAAATTTTAAATGGTCTTGTTACATGGGCAATTTACTGAAATTACACCTCCTGTTTTGGTGGAGTAGGGTTTCATCCCAGGCTGGCATCTGAGATGAGTTTGTACAGTTTCTGATCTCACTTAGACAAATGCCGTATTGGTTTCCAAAAAAGGGACCCTGCCAGGAAGAGGAAATGGGACTTAGGCCTACCTTATCTGTAAAAATATTTGTCTTTAAAATTATTTTCTTCTAAATTCTGATATATTCCTAAAATGGAGAAAGGCTAAGTATTACTAATTTGGATAGAAAAATAATCAAACCTGCTGATGTTTTAGGCTTGTCACTTTTTGTTCTCATTATTTTATATTTCTTAGTCCGTTTTAAAAACATAGTATATAAAAAAATATATTTTGCATATTTCTTCTTAACATTTTATTTTTTACTACACAAACAATGTTTTTCCACGACACATATTTAGTACATTTATAACAAATATAATCTAATTCAATGATTTTGTTTGTTTGCTCATATTATTATTTGAGTCAAAAATTCTTCTTAAACAATTTTAAAAATATAAGCTATTCTCCTATTAAAAAAATATTATTTTTTTACTTTTGCCTTTTCTAGTGTTTATTTAACTCTAACCCGTAGTTACTCGTTCTGATGAGGCAGCCTACCTGTAACCTCGCTCGGATGGTGTCCATTGGGTTGGTAATGAGAGTGGTGGTGAAGCCTCCCAGGGTGCCTGCTACACACTGAATCAACAGATGGGATGTGTTGTTGGGCAGCACCTTCCCAATCTCATCTGTGGCAATGCACCAAGTTACACTATATCACATGCAGTTTTGATGAAGGATGTTTACAAACATAGTGAATGTTAACAAAGCTCTGTTGACAGTGAATTCATATTATTCATTACATTTCCACTCAGTAGCTGTTGATATATATAGCGTCCCAATTGCCATTGAAACGCTATATATATTTAATATAATATTTATGATATGTAAAAAGAAATAATGTATATAATATAAAATAAGTTTTGTGAATAATTGCTGACAAATTGCAAATAAGAATTGCTTGTGCTACTTGGTTTTGCAAGTCTGGGCAAGCTCGCGATTTTCTTGTTCGGGGATGTCGGAAAGAGTTGGAGACAATGATTTAAATTGTTGCTTGGACAAAAAAAAAATAAAACCATGGTAACTTGAGATCAAAGCAAAAGTAGAAGAAGCAGAAGAACCATCTTTTGTTTTGTTGTAACAAAAGGTTTGCTTTTTTTTTTTGCTTGTAGTTATCATGTTTTTTGTGGTGTTGGGAACTAGAGCCGGGTCACGTAACGGCCGGCGTAGTACCCAGGTTCAGGAACTTTCTGAACCAAACTTATATATTCACGGTCGCTGGGGGGCTGCGGCATTTTACGTATACCTCTGGTGTCGTGAGTTTGTCGTTTGTCGTGAGTCTACCCAGCGAAACGTGAATTTCTTCAGATTGGAAGGTACAAAAGTTGTTTTAAAATTTAGAGTCTTAATTTAAATCATTGCTCCATTTCTCATTTTGTTGTTTTTAAAAAAGGGGAACAGTCTGTAAAACAATTATTTCTTTTTCAGGGTTCGAAGCGTTCCTTTTTGATACTTGGGTTGAAGATAAACTAAAAACCAGACTGTTAAAGTACAGAAAGAAGAATTATAATTAAAGTTCAGTAATATCAAAAATCGAACAGTTAACTTTTATTTTGAAACATTGAAGTGATAAGAAAACCAAGTTTAATTTTATTTCGAATTTTGAATTATTTTATTTGAGAAGAAAGATTTTTAATTTGTTTGTTTAAATAAATACAAGAAGATTTTATTTAGTTCATTTTTATTTAAAAAAAGACCACTTCTTAACCTCAAGAAATATTATAGCCTGCTAGTCATCGCTATAGATCTGCGCCACTCTGCTTAAAAAAGAAGTTGGTCATTAAAAAACAGTCAAAATGGGAGTTTTAAAAGTGGACCTTCTGTCAAAGCAAGAATTAATGTATGAGTTGAAAGTTTGTGGATGTCCCAAGTACGATGTTGTGCAACATTTAAGAAAACAATTAGCGAGAAATTTTAAAATTGGGAGTTAAGGAGAATGTGAGTAATTTGAGCCTTTGAATGTAAAGGAGGAAAGAGAGGAGATTGAGATCCGTTTAAATGAAATTGGTGAACTTATACGTAAGGTGGAGGGAGCCAAAAATGTAAATAAGTTAGTGCGCCTAGAATGCAAACTAGAACATTATGCCCGCAGACTGAACTACACTAAGGTCTTAGATGTAAGAAAAAAGTCTGTAGAGAAAATAAGTAAATTGTTTAAGGTGCTAGATAAAATGCAAGTTAAGTTAACGGAGGTATGATGTACAGAAGAGGAAAAAACTAAAGCATCAAAAGTAATCGAGGATAGTTTTCAAGATGAAATTGAGTTTGAAACACAGTTAAACCTAAGCAGTTCTAGCCATAAAGATAAGGAAATTGCTAGAGATAAGACTTAGGTAGATAATGCTAGCTCTAGTGTTAGTAAAATGTACATGAAACTAAGCAACCCCATTGAACAATATTTAAGGATGTTTAAGCCTACTGATGGTCTGGTAGTGGAATTGTTATTGAATTTTGTGAAGGTACTGTTAACGCTTTCAGATGAAACACAGCTCAAAGCCAGTAAGATTTTAGAACTAAGTTTAGGTTACTCTAAAGGGGCATTGCGAGCAAAAATCTTAGAGAGCTTAAGAGAGGGTCATGACATTGAACGAGTGCACACAATTTTAATTGCGCATTTTGTACCTATCACGATGCGAGAATCATTAAAACGAGATTTGGTTTTGCGTCCCCAGAAACAAAATGAAAACTTGAACGAGTATATTTTGGAAATTAAGTTGCATGCGCGCTTGCTCAAATGCCAGTACAAGGAGGAAGAAATTGTGCAATTAATTGTAATCGGCCTCAACGAAGTAACAAGGAGTTACTTGGTTTGTGCGCAAATGCCTAAAACGTATTCAGAACTCGACCAGTTAGCTGTACACTGTGCAAATGTTGCCTATGCGAGTTTTTGCAGGCGCAAAGAAAATCCCACTAGCGGTCAACAGCAATCGAGACCCCCACATGGCAAATCGGTTCGAACGAGGCACAATTAAATGTTTTAATTGCGGCAAACTAGGGCACATTGCGAGAAATTGTTTTCGGCAAAATGTCAACAAAGACTTTTCAAAGCCTGCGGTTCCAAAAAACTTGTAAGTAGAGAGCCAGCTAAATTAAGCCCGAATTTTGTTGGTTCTCTGACAAAAAAAGAATTTAATGGGCAATTTATGAAGAGAAGATTAAGAAATAGGGAGTATGTGAACTACAGGGACAAATGTTTAAATAGACGGTTAAATTTAAATGTAAAAGGCAATAATAAGAACCTCTTGCCTACAGTGGAAGTGTTAATTAATGATAAACAAAAATATAAGGCTTTGATAGACACAGGTAGCAGTGTTAACATAATGAGTGAAAAATTATTTACAAGGTTAAGAGAAGATAAGATAGTTGGTAAACTAAAAGAAACTGATGACAATTGTAAGAGTGTAGGTAGCGATAGGCTAGAGATAATGGGGCAGTGAGTTAAAAATAAAAATAGAGCGTTTCTCCTGGGAAGTTAATTTCCAGATTGGTAAAAACTTAGTCTGGGACAATATTTTGGGTGCACCATACATTAAGAAGAGCCATTGTGTAATTAATTTGTATAAGGAAGAAATTTATTTTGGGTTTGCGCCAAGTGTTAAAATACCCTGTCATGACATTGTAAATATAGTGAATAAGGAAGAAAGTATTGAGACTGTTTGTAACCTAACCATAGGATGCGATGAAGCTATCCCGGATGTAAATAAATTGGTTAAGGACTTTGGAAATGTTTTTAGTGATCAAATTGGAAGCACAATAAACTTTGAAATTGATTTGAAACTTAAAGATAATACTCCAGTTAAATATCAGTATTATCCGCTCGCTCCTCCCAAAAGTGAAATAATGCGTAAAGAATTAAATGTGTTACTACAGCAAGATGAAGCATGTTAAGTTGGGTTCGCCTGCATTTTTAGTAAAAAAGGGAAGTACGGACCAGTATAGACTTGTGGTTAATTATGCAGAGTTAAATAAAAAGCTAGAACCTGTGTCTTATCCAATTGGTGTTATGTCAGAACTGATAGCACACTTGAAGGGTGGCAAATATTTTACAGTGCTCGATTTAACACAATCATTTTTCCAGATAAAAATTGCAAAAGGATCTCAGCATTTAACAGGGTTCAGTACTCCTTTTGGAGCTTTTGAGTTTAAGCGAATACCATTTGGACTTGCTAGTGGGTCAGGAATTTTGTCAAGATACCTCAATGATGTATTGTATGATATCAAATATAAGTTTTGTTTAAATTATATTGATGATATCATAGTGTACTCCCCCGATTATGAAAGTCACATAAAACATGTGAGGGGAGTGTTAGAAAGATTAAGGCGTCACAATTTAACTGTTAAACCAGAGAAGACGTTGTTTGTTTACAAAGAAATCAAGTTTTTGGGGTTCCTTATCAGTCAAGATGAAGTTAAAATTGACCCAGACCGCACCGTTGCAATTAGGAATTGTACTAGGCCTAAAAATGCCAAAGAAGTGTCACGATTTGTGGGAATGGTGTCTTATTTAAGCACGTTCATTGATAATTTTGGGGAACTTTGCGCACCATTAAATTAATTAAGGCGCAAAAATATTAAATTTATTTGGACTGAACAATGCGAGGAAAGTTTTATTAAATTAAAACAAGCTATAACTGAGGCTCCCATTCTACAAATTCCGGATTTTTCTAAGCAGTTTATTTTAACCTGTGATACGAGCGATAATGCGGCCGGAAGTCTATTGTCCCAGATGGTGAATGGAGTGGAGAAACCCGTCGCGTATTATTCTAAGAAGTTTACTGACGCTGAGAGATTTTTGAGCGCCTATGAGAAGGAATGTTTGGCAGTTGTGTATTCAATTAATAAATTCAGGAAGTATTTAGAGTACCAACGATTTGAGTTACGCACCGATTCCGCAGCCCTGTCTTGGCTTTTGTCGCACTTTCGAAAATTGGGTAAAATAGGGAGATGGGTTGAAGTCTTATTGTCACTTCCATTCACAATAAAACACATACCAGGTAAAGATAATCATGTGGCAGATTTTCTTTCTCGACACTTTGAAAAAGAGATGAACTTGAATGAAAATGTAAATATTTTACTGAGAAGTAAAGGTGGTAAGAGACCATTTGTAAATAAGACTGTGAATAATATTTCAGAACCGGAAATAGTGTGCAGTTTACATAATTTTCCTGTAGCCTATAGTGACATTAGTGAAATGCAAAAACAGGATCCAGAACTTTTAAAGGTGATTGAGAGTATCAAAAATTGCACAAACAAAAGTAACTTTGTGATGCGAGGTAGTGTTTTGTGTTATGTGAGTTCCAGCGATAATTCCAGAAAAGTATACCTGCCCGAGTCACTTTTGGAGATGGTATACAAATATTTCCACGAGGAGTTCACAGGCTGTCACCAGGGAGTCTACAAAACCTTGAGGTGGGCGACACAACACTTTTACCATCCCAAACTGGCGCCATACATCCGAGAAAGGATTAAGAGGTGTGAACAATGTTTGAGCACCAAAGCACCCGCTCGTTACCTGCACTGCCCGCTCATCAGTGACACAAGTGATATGCCCATGGACCGAATATACCCCGACCTGATGGGGCCAATAAACCGCTCGGTAAGTGGAAACTGTTATTTAATGATTGCTGTTGACCATTGTACAAAGTATGTATGGGTGAATGCCATCAGAAGGGCAACCTCGCAGAACATAATTCAAGTGTTCCAGAACTACATTTTTATTAATGTTTCATTGTGCAAAGAAATAGTGTCAGACAATGCAAGTTATTACAGGAGTGGGGAATTCAGATGCTTTTTGTTTAATTTGGCAATAAAACATAAAACAATTGTTCCTTATCACCCACAAGCAAATTTAAGTGAACGTTATTTGCGGAATATAAAATCAATTTTGCAAATTTACTTTAATCAAGCTACAAATAAATGGGATAAAAACTTGAGTGAAGTGCAACAAACTTTAAACTCTGGAAAAAATGAAAGTACAAAGTTCAGCGCACATGAGTTAATGTTTACCTACCCCCACAACGATTCATTGAGTAACACCTGGGAATTAAATGATTTGACACAAGAGGATTCAAATGCCGAAGATGTTTGTAATAAATTGAAGGAAGCAATATCGAATAATAAGAAGAGGAATGAGCGAAACAAAAGGTTAAAAGTCTACGAGGGAAGTAAAAACCGCCAATTCAAAATCGGAAGCTGGGCCTATGTGCTAAATAGGTCCGGTGGAGGTAATGAGAAATTTAATGCTAAGTTTATTGGTCCGTACAGAATCTTGTATTAATTAACTGATATGAGTTGTATACTACAGCACAAAAATGATTTGTTAGATGTTAAAAGGGCACATGTCAGTCAATTGAAACTTGTGTGAATGTTTGTAAATAAACTTCTGTTATATGTGTGTAAATAACCAAGTCTCACAAAGGTGTGTCGCAAGTTTGTAAAATAATGTTTTCAGGTTGTTTAATAAAGTATGTTTCAGTGAGAATAAAAAAGGTGGTTGTAATTGGCAATACTGAAGACTTGAAGATATAAAAATTTTATAAATAAATTTTATCTTGGACTACATGGATTATAAGCTAGATATAAATGAAGATAATTTATTGAAATAAATTAACAGGTATTGCTAATTCAAGAAAACAATCACCTTTCTCCAAGACTTTAACATAGGAAAAAACAACCCCATACATAGTAATTTACGTACCTAAATCCATACATACATAATATAGGAATAACCATACATAGGCTTTAACATAGGAATTTTGTGGGGTATTTTTTAATTGAGTAGTCTCTCATTTATCCGAGGTACTCGGGACCTGAACCTCAGTTACTGGAAGACTCGGGTAATATGAGGTAAAAAGGAACTTTCGGGAGTCATTGGTGAAGTTGTGAAGTAGTCAAAGCAATAGAATCAAAATTCATGGCAGTAAACCGACAGGAATTCTGGGATATGCAATACTCAGTGTATTTCAAATGTATATGTACCACACTACTTTATAAAAATCCTCACCAAGTTTCATCAAAATATACTCATGAATAAGCGAGAAATAATATTTAAGCAAATTTCCCCTATAGGGAAGAAGTTATTAACGTATTCGGCGAGATAAGATATAGGCTAGGGAATCCAACCCCTAGATATCTTTAAAGAACATATCTTCTGATATTTTCAATCCCGAGATTTCAGGACTGCGCTGAAGAATCCCGGGATCGAATAATCCTACAGAATTAACATTAATTTGCATACAAATAACAGTGACAAATTTATTTTTGGTTTCTCACGTTTAAAGTTTTTAAGTTATAACATTGTAATCTATCTAGGCAGTTTGGTAGACATTTGAAATCTATTTAATCAGATGGCTATGAGAAGTTATTTGTTTACATTTTTTTGTTTCAATATAGGCACACTGCCGCCCACGGTGCGCCGCGTCGTCATGATTTAATTTGGACAAACATCGATGTCAATATGCAGTTTTTTAATTCTTTGTTATTTTGTGGGTTCGTGTCATGTTTGTTTAATGTATTGTGTTTTGAATATTCGACGATCTCTTGTGAGTGAATGACATACATGAATTGAAGTCTGAAGATGATGTTATGAACAACCTCAAAACTGGTTGCCTATATTGAGGACGAAGACGATGACTGACGGAAAAAATAATTTAAACCATTTGTCACAATGACCTATGCATTTATTTATTCAAAAACAAATATACAATTTCTAATGTAGAATTTCCAATGCATATATATGTATCTTAGCCACATGCCAAATTTCACCAATATACATTCATAAATAAGCGATATATGACATTGTAATTATTCTCCATAAGAATAACATGGGGCTGAGTATGCAGGTTTGCTGAAACAAGGAACACAAAAAATGGGTTTTTATGCAAATATCAATATTACTCAACTAGGTAAAGCCACATACCAAGTTGTATTAATTTATGTTCATAGTTAACAGAGATAACATTTTACTTATTCTCTATAAGAATAACATGGGGTTGAGCACGCAGGTTTGCTGCTTAGGGAAATATTGGCAAAAATAGTTTTTTTGTGCAAATATCAATAGAACTCAACAATATGAATCAATATACCAAGTTTCTTTAGGATAAGTTAATAAATAAGCTATATACACAATTTTTCTTATCCTCCATAAGAATAACATTGGACAACTACTGTGTTTAGCAATTTCAATATCTCTGTAACAAATTGACGTAGAGCAATGATCAAAACACCAAATTGTTTGTTTTTTAAGCTGAATTCAATGGTGAAAAATAAAATTTGATTAACTAAAATATTATGTGTAAAAACTCAAAAAAAACATTTTTTGGGGTACTAAACCCCTCCAAAATACCCCTTTGGATGGAGCGATCTGGCTAGGTTTCAAACTTAAAAGTCATAAATGTTGATTTACATGTTTGTACCAAATTTCATCAAAATCAGACCATTTTTACGAGACTTGTCGCACCCACGGGTAGATACATATATATATGTATATACAGTTTTAACAGATGGTGTTTCTGGCATCTGGGAACCTCAAAACGAAAAGTTATCATGATCCCGAGCCTAGGTCTTACCATGCCGACTACGGTAATAGCTTCTTTCCTATGTAGGGGAAATTCGCTAAAATGATATTTGTTAAATGTTATTTGAAGAATCAGTAAATATTCCTGTTAAATGAGTATAAATAGTGATAATCATTTTCATTTTATTTTATACCAACCAAGTGGAAATCAATCCAGAGGATATCACAGAAATATTGTCAAAAGAACTTTAGCGAATTAAAGTGGAAAAAATATGCAGGAGAAACATTACACAAAAGAATTTGTTTGAGGTTTGGGCCTATAAAGGGCAGATATAATCTTAAAAGTGAAAAAGAAAAGAAATCAAATTTATACATATCTGCACTTGAGGTAATAAAGGAATTATTTTTAGAAGACATAAAATAAAAAAAAGACATCAAATAAAATAATCAAAAGAGTACACCACACATTTCTGATTCAATTAGGCCTAATTCACTTTAACAATCACACACATTACACAACAGAAGGTACAGTAAAGATAAAAGGTTGAGACATTTTAAAGGAAGAGGAATTAGGTAAGCATCAGAAAGTATTTTAAATAAGCAGGATAGGAGAGCAAGTGTCTCCAAGGCATGCTTATATTGATGAATCTATCAATACCTTGATATATGTGATAAAAAGCCCACCAAAGTGCACTATTTGGTACATAAGTGCACAAAGATGCTATGTATCCCCTGTAAAATCCTCTGATTCCATCATTAAGATATATTGCTTGAGCAATATCAAGAGTTAAACGTAACTTTGATTTTCCTGGTTCCAATGATATACCCAGTGGATTTAAATTTGTCTGCAAAAGAAGAAACATCATTTTTACCAGGTTCTGTAGTGTGATACAATAGACTATCAGAAATCTAGATTGCAATTATCCGGACTCCCGATTATCCGGACCGATAACCTTGATTTTTTCAAAATTATTTTGTTGCAAATAAAAACGGAACTTCAAGGTTTTATGCCTTCAGTTTTCAGGCGATTCCCGCATTATACAAATGTCATGTAGTTTGCATTGCCAGGCACTCTTGTGTTTCCGTGTCGTTATCAGTGTTTGTTATTTTTTACGTATCCGGTGCGCTGCTCCGTTCAGGTCTTCTCCTGAACATGACACATAACTGACGATGTAAATTAGTAGACCGGTGACAATTTTTATTACAGTATACGTTGTTTATAATTTACGGTATTATACTTAATCTTTACAAATGTACATAGATTTCAATATTTTCTGTTTAAACTACAGTTTTATCACATTTTCAAGTAATAAATGTGTTTCTCTTCTAAACATAAACGCATATTGTCATAATTGTACACTCTAAAGACGGAGTTGATGATTCATGCCCACCTCTGAGAAATCCGGATTTTTCAAAATCCAGGCCGGCGGTCCGCCACAATAGTCCGGATTTCTGAGAGTCTACTGTAATAGCAAATTTCATAAAAAATATAACTGCTTCTTTTGTTTTCAAGAAAACTTGTATAGATGTGTTATAAACCATAAACATTACAAAGTAAACAAAAACTTTAGGACAAATCCTGAGTTTCACATTCCCAGATCCACACTGTAATGACTTATTTTAATAATGAGTACACTATTACAACCCCCCGTCGCAGACACGCACAGTACTGAGCAAATTTTCAATGCAAATATATGTGTGTGAACCTCTCATCAACATGAGGCGATTTAGGCTATGCAAGGTAATGTCTAAGCAAATTTCCCCTAGGCTACATTTATTCTCTTTAAGAATAATATCGGACAATGTACTGTGTTTAGCACCTTCAATATCTCTGCAACAGATTGACATAAAACAAAAATGTAAACATCCCCATCGCAGAAAAACTGCAAACTTTCAAATGCAAATATATTTATATATCTTCCACATGAAGCTACATACCAACTTTTATCAAAATATATTCAGAAACAAATGAGATGTAACATCTGATCATTCCCCATAAGAATATTAGGCATGAATAACAGAACAAGGCTGACTACACAAATTTGTTGCAGCAGAGACCTTTGACAAAAATTGGGGATTTTAGGCTACAATCAAATGAAGCCAGACCCCAAGTTTCACTAAAATATATTCATAAATAATTGAGAAATAACATTTTATTTATTCCTACACAAATAATACAGAGGCAACCTACTTTAAATTTGCCTGAGGTCCAACGCATTGATTGTTGACCTCATGTGTTGCATATAAAAACCACCGACTGTTACGGGATCAAACCCTTGACCCAAGTGCGACCCCCTGATCAGGTGGATAATGCCTTACGCCTCACACCGCTCAGCCACTGATCAGACTAGCAGCTATATCGGACCAGGTGGTATTACAGCGTACATGCTGGACGAGTTAGTTTCCTTTGTTACCAAGTACTCCAAAACATGTCATGTTGTTTATATTTTCATAAACTTTATTTGAACAGATGATAATGTAAATAAATGTTAATTATTCAAAATAGTTCAAAAGGTTAACCACCGAATGGAGCACACACAAATATTGTAACCCCACGGATGAAGCTGGATACTGCACCAGCTAGTGTTGCATAGTTGGCTTTTTTTTATAAGGAGATACGGAAAAATCCTTTATACACACAGAAAGCCTATAGTGTGGGACTCTCACCCTCTAAAAAACCTCCTCCTCTACACTTCGGACACTAATCTAAGAACTGTTTATCACGTGGTTTCAGGCTAGGCCTACTTTTGGCTTAAGCTCTTAGAGGTTACTCCTTTCTGGTCGGCTAGTCTTGTTTAGTGATAACTTATTAATGACTATTACCTTGGCCTACTGCTTGTTTTAATTGCTTTTTGTTATTTCTTGTTTTATATTATAACTAAATTCTGAACATTTGCATGTATATTGCCTGACCATGTCTTTTGCATGATTGTAGTGCTGTCTGACAATAAACGTTGATTATTGATTATTGACTGAATTGTAAATTAGTATAATTTTGAACAGGAGAGATGCCGGTAGCTAGGTACTGTAAATTAACTTAATAGTTAGATTGATACCCTTCAGCAATTGAAAACAAAGTCATTTATCTAACAAAGAATGGAATTGAGCATAGTATTGAAAATTACATTCCAACATGGATTACAAAGTACCACAGTAATCATAATCCACAAACATATTTATTTCTAACTTAGTAACTGATTCATAGTCATAGTCAAAATACTTTATTCAATGTGTAGTACAATAGTGTACAAGAAATATGTATAAATAAAAAATAGTAAAAAACATATAACTCAAACTCCCAGAATAATTTACAGTTAATCACAATATCATACAAGTTATTTTTAGTTATAAACAAGGTGTACGTGTATTTAAAACCAAGTCAGAATTTAAAGTGATCAAAGATAGGTAAACAAGTTTTAAAAATCTTACCTTGCTTTTGTTACCTTTAGCCACCTGTGCTAGTCCAAGAACCATAAGATGTTGAGATAGTATATCAAATGGCACGATGATAGTTTGCCCAACGACAGATGCACAACCTCCTCCAATGAGCGACTTTGTTGAAGCACTGGCATTCTGTTGAGTTAGAATATGCCTTACACCTTCATAAGTGGCTATGTACATCACACCTGAAACTAACTGAACTGAACTGACCCAAAATCCTCGGTAGAGCCCATTAAATCCTTCAGTCTTGTAAATCTTACCAGCTGCATCAATCATACCTAGAAAATAACAAATATATAAAACTTAATGCCTATACTGACCCAACAACTTATATACCTAAGACAGATCAATAAGTCATTTCAAAGTTAATAAAGATCTATACTATAGTCAGCATCACATCATTGCAAGCTTCAATGCCAAATACCTTTCCACTTCTCTCTGCCCCCTCCCCTTATCTTGTAATGTTGCCGTTTGGTGTATTACTGATGTCCTTCTTAAAATATTTGTTTACGGGATATGCTTCTCAAATGTAAGTAAACAAATTGGCAACATAGGCGTAAAACCCAAGCTTGCAATGATAAGATGCTGACTATAACATATAGTAATAAAAGGTTATAAAGGAGATATTATAAAAAAGACATTTAAAATACCCCTGTCGCAGCAAACTTGCGTACTCAGCGAATTTCCAATGCAAATGTCTTACCACCGCATAAAATCGCTTACCAAGTTCCTTTGATATACATTCATAAATAAGCAAGTTAATTGTGATTCCTCGTGACTATTAAAAAAAAAAACTAGAAATATTTTGCATTGCTGCATCTGCCTTATCTTTTTAGGGTCTGCCTATAACTTGTGTTCTTGTATTTTGTGGTGGCTGATACACAGTTTCCATGCATATTGAATCATTTACTGGCTCTACATGACATACGGAACTATAGAATGTCCAAAGACATATTACGATTTTGAGCTAGTCGTGGAACAGTTTGTCTGAATGCTAGCTTTCTCAAAAGGTAAACAAGAATCCGAGTTAGCGTTTTGAAAGATACTATTTAATTTTTTCCTCTCAAAGTTTTGTATCACCTTCTTACCACATAAAAAAAATGTTGTTTAGCAAATTCTGAAATAGATAAATATCGCCTACCTGAGGTGATTCAGGCTTCTTTTGAGATTTCTTCAGATAAGAAGCAACAAATTTCTCATTTACATATTGCTCTCTTTAGGAAAGCAATACATTTATTTATCATGGACGTAAATTTGTATCAGACACCGATGGCAGTACCAAGCTTATTAATGGAGCTTATCATCATACACTGCAAAAGTACTAACTACTTTTTGGCAGCTTAAAATAGCTTTGTAATTTTTTATATCAGACTGCTTGTTCAAATAACAAGTCTCACCATAACCATCTCTTACTGCAAAAAATATAACTTAAACTGTCTAATAAAAGTAACCACTGCAAGTAGCACAAAATTAGTCTGCCACTGGTCTTATCCACCATACGAAGAAGGACAATTCCAGGTTTTCCAGGTCACTCTTAAAATTCCAGGTTTTCCAGGACGCGTGGGAAACCTGTTCAAATGATATATATATATATATATATACTACTACTGATCACTTTTGAGTTTATTATTATTGGTTTTTTAACGTTACAAAATTTTCAGTCATATCCAACCAATTTGGTCAGTGGCCACTCTAGGCAATATAAAAATCCGACCAAATTGGTCGGGTGTCCACGGCTAGAATTAAACATAACTCTGCTACGAGCGAAAAAAAAAATAACAGAAAATTATTTCCAATGCAGGGTCTTTTGTCAAAAATATGGCTCTCAGTACCACAACCATTTCAAGCCAGTTTCAACTTGAGTAAACTATATAAAGGTCTGAAATTGTAATATCAAAAGTTATTAAGAGAAAACTAGTTGTCCTGTTGCTCGAATTCGAGCAAGTTTGTACCCAAGTAAAGGTTTCTTCAGCTGTAAACAAAAATTACTGAACATCTGATATTAAAATGGATGATAACAACGTACTTTCAATCAACACATAGTTTAGACTTCCGCCAACGGATAGCGCCACTGTTCCGAAAATTCAGCCCATCACTGGATGATGCCCTTTCTTTAAATCCTGAGTCGTATTGGCAAATCTACGTAAAAATACATTTAATTTGACACCTCAAATGTTAAAATCCGTCCAGCCGTTATCGAGTTATGACTGTGAAGAAAAAAACCCATAGCGGGGGTCCATAGCGGGGGAATATGGGGTCCTAAATTGAATGTGAAATCTTCAGGCGGCTGTTGGAGAGCAAACTTAAACCCAACACGGAAGGGTGCTTGCTGTATTCGGCTATCAACGACAATAGTATTATTTGTATTTCGTTCGCGTCTACCAGTTAAAGTTCGTCGGCCTCCTCCTCTTGGCCGTCCTGGTCGACGTCTTATAGTCTCCATTATGTCGAACATTTTTTTGGTGATGTTTTGATTTTGTGCAAATAAAAACTGGTGTTTTGTTGCCAGCTGTACGTTCAATAACCATTTTTCAGGGTCAGATTTTATTTGTTTAACCACTTCCTTAAATAAACAGCTAATTTCTCGATCGTTGGTTTGTAACTGCATATTATGTCTATGGGGAAAATCGCGACTTTGACCCCATATTTTCCCATGTCCACGGTGACTTTTATAATTTTTTTTAATTGATAGCAAAACTACATGCTAAGACCTTTCTAACGACACCTTGGACATGATGATCGGTAGCACCACCGCTCCAAAACAATTATGACAAAAATATGCCTAGCGTATTAAAAATAGGTACTTTGGTATTATACGGATGCCACCCTTATACAGCGCGCTGCGGCAGTTATGTTAGGATGGGTTATCATAAAAATGATTGTAGGACTTTCCTTGTTTCGTTACAAATCGAATGATACCTGATGAGTCATACTTCCGGCCGCCAAACCCCCTCCAAATAGGCCAAGGTCAGGTCGTTGACCGGAGCGCGCGCATCAGCTGTCACCGCCTGTATCTGGGTCAGTGTCATGAGTGATTTATTGCTGTGCACTACGTTACATTTGTTTTCATAATGAGTGACGTTCTTTTGGTGTGGGATTTACCTCGAAATGAAGAGGAAACCGTACGTATTTTTATGATAACCCATCCTAACATAACTGCCGCAGCGCGCTGTATATTTTGCGGAGTACATGTGGCGATCGGGTGTGGCTGCTAGCGGCGGCGACGCATTCAATACGATCCTAGCGGACATCGCTGGCTTTTGGGAGGCACAACACAAAGACCGCTCATCAGAATGATGTAAAATTTTTACAGTAAGTCAATACAAGTACGTTTTTCGAATTATGTAGTTATCCTTTGTATCCGGTAAAAATTAACCTCCAAAAATAGTGGCATCCGTATAATACCAAAGTACCTAAAAATATAGATAAAAAGACCTAAATATTTGTTTGCCTTGTTTTAAGTGTTAGGGAACAATCAAGTACATTTTTTATTATCAGTGCAACTTAGGGATGTGACTGGGTCATTTCTATATTTACAAAAAACCTACTCAAGAACAAAACATTATTGAATGGTTTGTTGTAAAAAGTCAACTGTGTTTCCAAATATGTTATTAAAATACCCCCGTCGCAGCAAACCTGCATACTCAGCGAATTTCCAATCAATATATAACATAACACATTGCGCCACTTAACAGGATTCATAAGAAATATGTTCACAAACAAGTGATATTTAAAATATTAAGTATTCTCCATAAGAACAACATTGGGGATGAGTATGCACGTTTGCTGCAAAAAGGAACAGAAAATAATGGGTTTGTATGCAAATATCAATAGAACTCATCTAAGTGAAGTCAAATACCAAAATTCATCCATATACATTCATAAATAAGCGATATATAAAATTTTAATTATTTTCCATAAGAATAACATGGGGACCGAGTACCTAGGTTTGCTGCTACGGGAACCATAGGCAAAAAGTTGTTTTTTTGTGCAAACAACAATAAACCACAACCAGATGAAGCCATATACCAAATTTCGTCAGTTTATGTCCATAAATATGCGAGATATAAAATTTGTCTTTTTCTCCATAAGAATAACATTAGATAATGTACCGGTACTGTATTTAGAATTTTCAATATCTCAGTAACCAATTGAGTGAGGTAGAGCAATGATCAAAATACCAAATTGTTTGTTTTTTTATGCTGAATTCAATGGTAAAAATAAAAATTTGATTTAAATAAAAATTAAATGTGGAAACCTCAAAAAACCTATTTTTGGGGTACAAAACCCCCCAAAAACCCCCCTTCGGATGGTGCGATTCGTCTGGTTTAACTCGTTCAAATAAATGGTCCTTTACACATTTGTATCAAATTTCATTAAATTGGACCTGTTTTGTGAGACTTAAGCTTATCATGCTTAAGGACACATATAGGCCTATATATATACATAAATTTGAACGAATGGTGTTTTTGGCATCTGGGGACCACAAAATTAAAAGTTATCATGGTCTCGGGCTGAAGTCTTACCATGAAACCTATGGTAATAGCTTCTTCCCTATAGGGGAAATTCTCTAAAAATATACTTGTTCTACTACAGGGCCATTCCATGTCAAATCATCCAGCCAAATTACAATTTGACACCCAAGTTCTCAGATTTTTATGAAATTTTGTATACATTAAGTGTGTACAAAAATAAGAAAAAATGCAAAGTTTCACCAAATTCCATTAAGTAGTTTCAGAATTATAGTCGTTTAAAGTTTTAGAAAAATGTAATTTCCGATGGCAGTATGAGCGGGAAATCAGCTTGTATGTTTCCATGTCTTTCTAAATAACATTTATATTTATATAGCTAGAGGCTTCAAACTTTATGAATTTGTCCTAAATTTAATGGAGAATCAGATTATACTATAAGTGTTGGCATTATAACTTTTCATCATTGTTTAAAAATTCGTAAAACACAAAAATTATAGTTTTTTTCAAATTGTGACGTTTATGTAAAAAACAATCTTTGGCTAAAATCTCTCTCCAGATACCCTAATACAACCATATATCACTGAAAAGAGCATAACGTTTCCTTATAAATGGTGAAATAATATTTGTGGGTTTTCGTGTTCTAAAAGTTTTATTACAATGTAAAATTAATAAATAAATGTTTGAATAGCGGAAAAGGTATTTTCATTGACAAAGACAGAGTTTGTGGTAAGGATGTTAGAAAGTCAATAATATCTTGTAAAATATAGGACTATGGAGCTAAAATCATATGTAATACAATTTGCATGGCATATTTTGTAATAACATAAGGCTTACTGTTGGATATAACACATTTACAACAAATAATTTTGTACAGTATGATGTCATTTTGAATTTAAATGTATATCCTTGTTAGCCTACGTATTACTGGAGAGCTGCATGTCAGTCTCAAAAGGTGAAATAATAATTGCAAGTTGTAGCATTACAAGAGTTTTAATACAATATAAAAATATGAAATGACATGGCTTAAGTGCTCCTTTTTTACCTCAATACTGAGGGTGTACTGATTTAGCTTACATTAAACAACCTCGTGAATTTATGATACCTACACAAAATATACAATATTTACATTTCATTTAGTTACTGCACTGGTTTACTTACTTCTTATCCAGATTTTCGTGGGAAAATTCTTCTGTTGTACAGAATGATAGTATATCTTCAAATTTTGTTAAAAGTTAAAAATTGTTAAATAGTTTTTAAAAGTCTTGGCTTGGTTCGAAAGTAACTTGAAATGTAATTAAACACAATCACTGAAACTTAAAACTGATGACCGTCTATAGTGATATTTTAAAGTTGTCCCAGGCTGTGTTAATTTATTTTTGAGAGTCAGAATCAATCTTATAAGTTCAATCCAATTGTGACGTTACCACTGGAGGTAACGTCACCTCGTCTCCTTTACAAAGGAGATGAGGTGGTGGTATGGGACAGTTTTCTTCTTTTTGAGGCCAATAAAAGTTTTCAGCTGTACCATGAGGATTGCATAAAGAGGATATTATAATCCCCTTCTTCCTCATTAATTTGCTGAACCATTCCAATCCACCAGTTGCTTTCATAAACCCAGGCAACAAAGGAACGGAGGTTAGATTCAATCATTGGTCCTGATGGGTTAAACATGTTTTTTCTTAACACGTTGGCTGCTGTGGGCCCCGATCGGTTTTTTTTCTTAACATAGAAACTTATGCAAATTTCATGTTTAAACATGTTTGCAGCAGCGAAAGTGTTAAACAGATAACAGAGCCTGAGCTCACTCTTTTTGCTATGATTTCTTCTGACGATGCAGGCTGGAAAAAATTAAAACTTCTTGTTCCAGTTATGCTTTGCCCAGATTCAAAACGACTACTTTGGGTTATTCTGATATTTTCAATATCTTCTTCACTCAAAAATAAAAATTTTATTTTTGAAAACAGATTATTACAGAGTGTGAACATTTGCCAAGCATTTACAATCCGTTCACTTGCTTTTGAACTTTGGAAGTTTCTCTTTGTATTAGTTCTTTTGTCTTGCCCCCGATTCCGTCACATACAGTTTTTCCATGACTTGTTGCATGAAAAGACCTTCCATAACTTCCATGAAGATTTTCCATGACTTCCTTTAAGTTGAACATTTTTTCATGACAAATTCATCATGGTTTTGAAATTTATACTGTGCACTGCACCCATCAGTAATGTATTCCACTCCGCCAACTGATGGAAATGTCAGCTTAATTAAATCAATCGTTTTTTCTTGGACGGAGAAGACAAATGGTACATCGTGTCTTAGGTCATCAGAAATGAAACACTATGATGTTTCTAGTACCACAATGATGTTTTAAGGTACCATCTCCGTTTTTAGAATATATTACTACAGGATGAACTGAACAAGTTAAATGGCTCCAGTGGTATGATTGTACTTCATTTTGAAGAACAAAATTATAATTCTCAGCGAAATCCATTAAGACCAAAACTTCATCAAATCCTAGGTTTTCATTTCATATTTTTATATTGTATTAAAACTCTTGTAATGCTACAACTTGCAATTATTATTTCACCTTTTGAGACTGACATGCAGCTCTCCAGTAATACGTAGGCTAACAAAGGTATACATTTAAATTCAAAATGACATCATACTGTACAAAATTATTTGTTGTAAATGTGTTATATCCAACAGTAAGCCTTATGTTATTACAAAATATGTCATGCAAATTGTATTACATATGATTTTAGCTCCATAGTCCTATATTTTATAAGATATTATTGACTTTCTAACATCCTTACCACAAACTCTGTCTTTGTCAATGAAAATACTTTTTCTGCTATTCAAAAATTTATTTATTAACTTTACATTGTAATAAAACTTTTAGAACACATAAACCCACAAATATTATTTCACCATTTATAAGGAAATGTTATGCTCTTTTCAGTGATATATGGTTGTATTAGGGTATCTGGAGAGAGATTTTAGCCAAAGATTGTTTTTTACATAAACGTCACAATTTGAAAAAAACTATAATTTTTGTGTTTTACGAATTTTTAAACAATGATGAAAAGTTATAATGCCAATACTTATAGTATAATCTGATTCTCCATTAAATTTAGGACAAATTAATAAAGTTTGAAGCCTATAGCTACATAAATATAAATATTATTTAGAAAAACGTGGAAACATACAAGCTGATTTCCCGCTCATACTGCCATCGGGAATTATATTTTTCTAAAACTTTAAACGACTATAATTCTGAAACTACTTAATGGAATTTGGTGAAACTTTGCATTTTTTCTTATTTTTGTACACACTTAATATATACAAATTTTTATTAAAATCTGACACCATGGGTGTCAGCCCCTGGATGATTTGGCATGGAATAGCCCTACAGCAAATTATACCTATGTTCCTTGAGTCTTAGTCTATAAATTAATTTAGAAGCAAGTGCTTATTTTAGACTTAGGTTATTTATACCGTAGACCTATAGCTGATTTATATTGTTATTTATTAACACCACGGTATAGAGGTATTAGTTTAGTTCAGGCTATACAGTATTGTTGTAATTGTTGAAATTGAATTAAATTTCTTTCGGATTTACAAAAAGGAAATTATTTGGAGTTTTCCAAAAATATTGGTTTAGGCCTACTTAAATAATTTTCTTGGTTTCTAGTTTTTTAGAAATGGCTTTAAGTTATATGATTCCAATAGTTGAGGTAGGTGCATGAAAAATCGCATTAGGCTTGCAGAAACTTTTGGGATTTCACATATTACGTTACAGAAAGAATGAAAACATTCTACCTTGGGGGTATAATACACCAGAATCAAACATAGGACCTTCCCCTATTCTAAAATTCCCTTGACCCTCCCAACAGTATGGCATCCCAATGTTTTCCGAGTTTTTCAAGCTCAGTAAGCTGATTGGGTAGAGGCCAGCCAATGACACCAAACGGGACAAGAACGGACAGTCGTTGGACATCTGATTAATGAGCCTGAACAGTCTGGTCCAAAAGTGTCCAGGTTTGACGCAGTCCGACTTTGACGCATCTTTACAGGAATATAAGTGTCCGGACTTGACGCCTTACGCACATGACAAAACTAAACTGCTAACTAATGTTAGTCGGGTTTGATGCCTTAAGCACCCGACAAACCAGGACAGTTTCAAATGTGTCCGGATTTGACGCTATCCGACTTTGACGCTGACCGGCATTGAACTTTTTTTATGATTAAGGAGTTCAGGTAAATTATTCAAAAAATAACATAACTGAACTAGATTTAACCACGCAAGCTTGGGGCTCAAAAGGTTAAGGTTATTGTACAAAATATTACCTTTACACTTTGTTATTTCCTCAGCTCTTTAAAGGTATATAATGGGGCAGGATATTTTCTTGATAACTGTTTGACATCAGACACTTTTTACAACAGTCAGTCACAGCCAAAATGAGTTAGGCGACTAGTTTCCCGAATTGGTCATTGACAAATTCTGCGTCTTGGGAATATGATCCCGCTGAGCTGAAACTATCTACGGTACACAAAGAATCACCACTTCCCACATCACGCACCAACAAATTATGTGCCTAGGAAAACCCACCTTGGTGTCTTATTAATCTATGTCTTACCTGTATACATCTGGCCATGTTTCTGGACCTGAAGTCTAGTTTTAATAAGAGTTAAGGGATAAAGTGTTGCCCTGACACAAAAAGAACTTAACATACTCAGTGGGAAAAATTTTGTCTTGTCCATCATATCCCACTCTATAGTTCTTACAAAATGAGCTGAGTCGTCCATGGTAAAGTGATTCAAGGTTTGTTATTAAGAACAAAAACATTTCTTACGACAAATACGACCTGCAGGCAACAGGAGCCTTAAGATAGATTCAGCATTAGAACTGGACATAATCGAAATAATCTAAATCAGCATAAAGTAACTGTCACAAAATTAGACAAACAAATAAAAACATTATATTTAGTGTAACCACAAAACAACAACCAAATTCATCTTCGACATCTTCGTTCTAGCAGAAGACAAAAGATGACTTCGATTTGATTTTTTTTATACAAAGCATAAACAATTTCGGCAGAGTCTCTTTCGCTTAGTCCGATCGGACTGTGCTGAACGTATGAGAAAGTCCGTACATCTAAAATTTAGGAAGGATTAGTATTGTCATAGACTAACTACAGTACTATAGTTAGTCTATGGTATTGTATTGCCTAGTTCCAGGGCAAAGAGTTCAGGGCTCCAAATCCAATCCCAAGATACGTACTCGTAGAGCTAGAGCTTTCATCCCAAGGTTCGTAGAGCTTTCAGACCAGTTGTGCTTATTTACATAAGAGTAATGTTCGCAGCAAAGATGTCTTACGAGTCTGATAAATACCCCCGTAGCAGCAAACCTGCGTACACAGTGAATTTCCAATGCATATATATGTTTCTTAATACCACATAAAGTCACATACCAAGTTTCATCAACATGCATTCATAAATAAACGATTAATGACATTTTAATTATTCACCAAAAGAATAACATGGTGGCTGAGTATGCAGGTTTGCTGAAGCAAGGAACACAAAAAATTCTGTTTTTATACAAATATCAATATAACTCAAGTAGGTATAAAGCCACATACCGGCGTTTTTGGCCAATAGGGAGAGCGAGAAGTTCGTCAGGTAGTCGGAGACAGTGCCCATAAACTTAGTTCTGCAGAAGCTGGAGGTCTTCCCGAAACGTGCTGCGGATCCCAAGGAGCACGATTGGAAGCGCTTTAAGCCAAGATGAATCACTGAGGCACATCAGAGCTGCCTTCAGTTGACAATGTAATCTTTCAATCATGCCATTATCACAAGGGTGGTAGCTACACGTTCTGATACGTTCGGAGCCAACAGTATTCCCGAGGGCGCGGAAGAGAGCCGATTCACATTGCCGTCTTTGGTCAGTGGTGATGCAAACAGGCGAACCGAATCGGGAAATTCAACACATCAACTACTTCGTTGCTGTTACATTTTGAATTGGGTAGACTTCCGGCCACCTCGTGTAGGCAAAGGCCTATGGCAGTAAGGCAATAAAAATATGGTCCTGCAGGCGGGGGGGGGGGTCCAATTAGATCAATATGTACATGCTCGAAACGAGCAGGAGGAAGGGAAAAGTTCTCAATAGCAGTATATACATGTTGAGTAACCTTCGCTCGTTGACATTGTTGACAGGCGCGGGCCCAGATCCGACAATTGCGTTGAATATGGGGCCACACGAAACGCTGAGAGAGAAGCTAGACTAAGGCGTTAATTCCATGATGGCTATGGTTATGTAGTGAAGCAAATACTCTATGTCGGAGGGGTTCCGGGACAAAAGGTGAGCACTTTTTCGCCTACAAAATTTAGAGGTTGTTTGGTCGATATCGAACAATTTTATCAACCGGTTGTTTTATCGATTGAATGTTGACAACGATAGTAGATAGATGTTTTCGAAGTTAGAAGGAAAATGGTGGTTGTTGGAATACAAAATGAGTAGCGCTAGTAGATTTTATGAAACTGAAACGTTCGAAGATTTTATAGGAGTTTATAGGTTTATAGGAGTTTAAGAGTTTATAGGTACTTTAAATTATGGATATGGAAAGTTAATATAACTCATAATAACTGAGCCTTTCAAGTCCTTAGCTAAAGCCTATACTTGGGCAAGGAATGGGTTTTATTTCATACTAGTTTAATTTATGAACAATTTTTCTCTTATCACAAGTAATTTAGAGAGACCGATTAATTGTCTTAGCCCTACCTCGGGGTCATTGCATTTATGATTGCAACCAATTTGTAAATTTAAAGGCATCTTATCTGTTTACGACCTTGTATACATTACTTAATTAACTTAGCATTACAAAGTTTATTTAAATTAGGTATATCTTTTGCCATATTAAGTGGATGTAAGGTATTTCAATTTCAAACTGTCCAATGGCCAAACTTATACCTCAACAGGCCCTAGTCGAGTCAGCTTAGAACTTCCACAGTGGTTTCCATTTCCAAGTTTAACTTCTCGGCAGGCGGCAAACTCAAATCATCCAGTAGAATGAACGAACAATCGGTTGATGAAACGTTGCGGTATCGTCTGTTCGATATCGACCAAAAAACCTCTAAATTTTGTAGGCGAAAAAGTGCTTACCGGGACAAAAGGACGATGAGTATTAGTAGACGTTGGGCCATCAAAAGCTATTGTTGGCAAATCATACTATATTATATTATTATTCATTATATACCAGTAGTAATCTATATATTATAGTATATCGTATTAACATCATATATTTTAATATTATAATTATATTTAATATATATTAATTTGCTTGTAGTTTAGTTTATCATATTTCATATCAAGAATAGATCGACACATAAATCAAAAGAACCAAATTACATTGTTCCAACTTTTATTACCCTTATTACAGTGATTTGCGCAAGTAGATTAATTTATGGAAGAATTAAAGGAACGTATTATTGTCCTAGTCGTGTAGGTGTACACTATTGGTAATTTTATATACTAGCCCTCTCATTCATTTTCATGAGTCAGAGTGGCCGAGAGGTTATAGGCGTGTGTTCAGTAAGTCAAAGGTCGTAAGGTTCAAGACTCGACCAGGACACAATATTTTTGCTAATCAAATTATTTAAAAAAAATTATATTGTTGGTATACCAAGCCAATTTAATGTGAAATCGTATTTTTGTATATAAAAAATTACCATTTAAATGCAAAATTATAAACTGTTGGCATTTGGTTGGGTATTGGTTATTGGCATTGTTGGCATTTGGTTGGCATCAAATACAACGTTGGCCTAACGGTGCGCTAACGGACATTTCTTATCGTTGGCCAACGAACTCTGTCAACCATTTCCCAACGTTGGCCCAACGATTAGTGCTACTAGGGTACTTTGGAGGGGGATGGGAATAAAAGCAACTTCGAATGGTTCCTAGTATGGCAAAAAAATTAGATCAATTCTACATTTACCCCCCAAAACCAGCTGTAGAGAGGGCTTTAAAGTAGGCTCAACTAGGCCTACTGATACGGTCCTAATCCGTTCAATTTTTTTAAACTATTATGTTCATATCAAGGCACAGAAAATAACCCCCCCCCCACAAAATCATGGTTACAACACAAGAAAACAAATTTTTTCTCTATAGTCACCGCCCTACTCTTTTTTTAGCAAAAGCCTGAGTACGCTAGCCTAAAACTTCTTTCATCACTTCCTCAAAGTATTAGAACTCATGAAAACGCCAATAAATTCAAACATGATCTAAAAATGTATTTGGCCACTAAATGTTTTTATGATGCTGAAAGTTTTAAAAGATAATTCAGTAGCCTAGTTTTCTGATTTTTTTGCATTTGATGCATACTGTTGTGAATTCTTTAACACTGAACTGACTTACAACCTTTAGGCATTGTGACCTGTGCAACACTCTGCCAAGGCACCAAAAGGAGTCTAAAAATGCAAGAAACAAGTAAGGAACAAGTGGGGCTGCAAATAGCGAGGTACATCAGACTCGCAGTGACAGAGTCCCACGTGCCACGCCAACATAACTCTTTCCTTATCTTCAACCTGAATTTATTTCCTTCATGGTATTTTGTTTATAAAAAAGGCGGACTTTACTATCAGTAATACAAGTTAGGTACATGTAACTCTATTTATATTCTGTGATCGCTAGTCGTCCAGGTCTACTGGCTAATGGTGACGGGAAGTTGAAGTTTAAAACTCGATCTGCACAGATTTGTATATACATAATCAACACCCGTGCGATCATAATCGACTCTAACCTCCCAAACAATTGTTTAATACCAATAAACTTTCCATATGTAATCGTCACTCAATGCTTCAACCTAACTTCATGAAGAACTTAACCTCAAAATCTGCAAAGTAGTCATTAAAATATTAATCTAGTGATGTTTTCATTTTATTATAATCATCATATGAATTTGCTAATTCTAGATGAAACTTTGAATTACATAAGCTATTTAATAATGTAAAATACAAGTTTTAGAGTTAAAACTAAACTAAGTGTCAGGTGCGATGGAAGTTTAGAGTTCCACCGAACTAGAATTCTTGAAGCAATTATTACTTGTTTCAATATTTTTACGAACTAGTGAGTATTTATTATAACTTATTTCATACATATACAAATTGATTAAACTACCTATTAAAATTCATCGTAGAACTTATACCAGACAAAACTCCCTGATAAGGTGGTACCTACCAAAGTTAATTTGTTACAAAACCTAGGCCTATGTTAAATTTACATAATTATAAGGCCTATGTTAAGATTCAAGCATTAGGTCATTTCATATTATTTAAATGTATGTTAATCATCTTATGAGAAGAATGAGTGTACGCCATCCAGGCCCACACTAAGTTACTCTTTTCAATTTGGATTTGCTAAGATAATAAAAATGCCCTATTTACTGAGCACCAGGCTAGAACCATTACAGTAAAACCTCGATCAACCGTCACTCTCTGTTATCTGTCGTCCGTCTATGAGAATATTACTATTTATTAGACTCAGGATTTGCGCCGTACGGCTTAGTCTGAGCGTCTATATGAGCTGTTATCTCATTTAAAACAAAATAAATATGTATGTAGTGGGAAGTATTATCCTTTTGTACACAGTTTGTTTTCATTTCTCTGCCAGACATTTTAAAATTTAGTTACTGAACACGTTTATAATATGATGTTTCTATTATCCATCTATTCAGTTATCCGTCACAGTCCCGGTCCCAAAGGTGACGGTTAATAGAGGTTCAACTGTATTTTGGAATTAAATTAAATGACCCTCCTCAAACTTAACAGGATTTACAATAAGAAATATATGATTTTTAAATACTGTAACTTTTATATATTAACAATGATTTTCCTTCTTCCCATCATAATGCTCTTCCAAAAGACTGATTGGTAATGTTCAGAGAGGGTCTTACTGCTGCTTCAGAAACTAACAAATTGTAACTACTACTCAGCCATATAATTGGAAGTAATCCTGCAGAGGAGAACACGGCATAACCTTGGACCAAAACATAATATCATAGGATATCGTACTTATTTATCATAATATGATAAATATGTATCCTATGATATTATGTTATGGTCCAAGGTTATGCCGTGTGTAAACATAAGACTTTACATGTAAGATTTGACAAAAGTTGTACCTGAAAACCAGTTTGTACTGAGATAACGCTTGCACCAATAAAGGTATTTCTCTTTCTTTCTCCTGTGCATAATATACAGAAGAAACCAAATCATGGTTCATGATTTGATATGTTTGATTCCAAAACGTGGTTCTAGCCTGGTGCTCAATAAATTGGGCATTTTCTTTACCTTAGCAAATCCAAATTGAAAAGAGTAGTGTGGGCCTGGATGGCGTACACTCATTCTTCTCGTAAGAAGATTAACATACATTTAAATAATATGAGATGACCTAATGCTTGAATCTTAACACAAAAACATGCAAATCTGATGCATGATTTGTTTGATGTGTAAAAATGATCCCCATATAAATAAAAACCACAAACTTGTAGGTATATTATTGAAGGTCCCTAACACACTAAAGAGATTAGGCCTAGCTCAAGAATCTAGTTCTGGAAATGTTTTTATCAGATAAGTTAGCCTAGTTGGCCTATTTTGAAAGTCAAAAACAATGCTGGGGACTCATAATCCCTTAAAACTATATCGTTTTTAAATTTTAAACTGGTCCATTATCATATTTACACATTTAATATTTTATTTAATTTTAAAATACTTAGCATATTTTATACAAGAATACCGGTACTGGTAGCATAAAACTCTGGAAAGAGAAAGAAATAATTTATTTTTGTCCAAGCACATAAATACAATTACTACTATACAAAAAAAAAATACCCCCGTCGTAGCAAACCTGCGTACTCAGCGAACTTCCAATGCATAATATATGTCTTAATACCACATAAAGCCGCATACCAAGTTTCATAAAAATATATTCACATATAAGCGATTTTAATTATTCTCTATTAGAATAACATTGGTAATGAGTACGTAGGTTTGCTGAAACAAGGAACACAAACAATT